>CM046882.1:474593781-475824281 GCA_025667525.1 Glebionis coronaria
ACCACTTGATCCTACTCAAGATAATCAGATAGCTCTCGACTTCTTCGTCACCTATGATCTTGAGTATCTTCTGAAGGGTTCATCAAAGTACGCAACCTCCTTGACCTTGCTGAAAGCTGCCAACTAGGGGACAATACCCTGGATCGAGGAAAAGGTAAACCGACTCTGGGTCCCAAGGGTAACTCGTAATTATGATATGTATGCTGTTATAGGTGCATCTCATTGGGATGAACGAGTCCGAAGGGCGTACAGGGGTTGCTGCCTAGTCAATTCTGGAAGCAACGTTAGATCCGATATTCGCATCTTCAGTATTTTAGGGCTGAAAACTGAAGCCAAGAATTGCTATTATCATGTGACAGAGATTCACTTGAAAAGGGAGGATGACAGAGAATACAAAATCCAGCAGGGAGATTTTTCTATCATTCGCCTTGAGGATATCGAAGATATGCTGCTTCTGATGACCCGAGATCAACTCACACATATTCCTCGTGAAGACCTCATTGCCTTGAATACAGCACTTCGTATGTTCACACGAAGCGTTGTTATCAAGAAACAAGTTGAAGATCTTCAGTTGGGAGTCGAAAGCTACCAAAGGAAGCTCAACTTAACCCGTCCAGTGAATCAAGTTCTACCTCAACATGTAGATAGATGTCCCTATACCGGCATTTCTGTCCCGAATTGCGGCATTTTCTACTTGAACAGTCGAGGTTTAATGAAGTTTATGAGGGTGGGTGAGCTTTATAAGTACAGTGATGGGACTCTTCTACAAGTCAGAGGAAAGTTGGAGCATCTTAACTCGGGTGGGACTTTGCCAGAGATGACGGAGGATTGGCATCCGGGTTATCGGCAGATGGCGAAGTATGTGATCAAGAAGATTGATCAAAAGCTCTGTGAACGTAGATTGATGAGGAGCTTGGAAAGATTCGTTGGTGGTAGACCATATTTAGTGCACCACAAGCTACTGCAACGATCCATCTAATGGGTCGTACATTTTAGGTCCACTTTATATTGGTTTTCAATTGTGAATATGTATATTTGTGAATATTGTGCTTTTGCGGCTTGATGTAGTGTTAAGGTGTGATAATTTTTCAAGAATTTCTCACGAGATTCTAAATCTTTCAAAATATATCATACTAAAGCACTACAACTATCCCTTATTAAATTAAGGGGGAGCATTAACTTGTTCTATGGCCAAACATCGATTTCATTTTTACCCAAAGACCGGTTAATCCATTCAATATCCCAAATATTAATGGTTAACATTTTGGATAAGGGGAGAAAATGGGATTAAGGAGACATAAATGATACTTGGCTAAAAGATGAAAAAGAATTAACGATTATCCAACTTAATATGTGTAAAGCACGTGTTAAGGGGGAGCGTTTTTGATGAACAAAACACCTAAGGTACAAAACGTTTGATTTCAATATCACAAGTACTTTAGGTGATTTTCAATGATTTTTCATGGTGGCAATTCCTTCCCAAAACACGCTTAATTCACGACGAATGTGGCGACAAAAGGGTGGTAGGAATAGGTTTAGTCCAATGATTCATCAGAGCCGATGGAATCTTCCCAAGGACAATTCCCTAGATAGAATTAGAAGTCCTAGGAAAGATGGAGAAAGAATGTGAACGTAGCTGAATGCCGACCAAGTACTTAAGCTAGCACTGGAACAATCACAACAAGGTGCTAGTGATGACGTATTGGTAAGCATTAAAGGGGTTGAAGAATGAAAAAGAATTGTAAAGATAAAGGGTGTAAAGAAAGAAGCCCTCCTTACAACTTTAGGCAGAAACCGGGTCAATACATATGCTATTGAGGTCATTTTTGCTAATGATTCTCGGTATTGAAGAAAGACATCATGGACCCAGTGATGCAATGCACAACCCTTCCCAGCTAACTCAAATATCTATCAAAAGGTATTTGTTTTAATCACACGGAGATCAACACGTTATCTGTTGGTTTATTCACTCCGAATAGACTGGTATTGAAAAGGTGGCACTCCTCTCCAGCCATCGCTCACTAAATCAAAACGCACAATCGAGTCTAGAGCCAAGAGATCATCAAAAGTCTCATTAGGACACTTTCCATTTATTCCTTGCTTTCTCACACACTGTGAAAAGTAAGAGATTTTCATGAGTCCTACGCAATATTCCTGTAATATTGCCAGAACATCCGAGTAATACGTAAGTATTACAATGAAGATGGAAATCCTGCTTGAGCCAACATCAAACAAGCTCATGGTAGGTTACACGTGCGGTTCTTTTAGAACCAATCTTGTGAAAAACTGGAAAGAAACAGTGGTTTAATTCTTAATTGAACTTAAACTCGTTCTAGGCCTCTACGCATTATCATATGATCTTGCCAGAACACTCAGAGTGACTCTTTATTGATCACAGTGACGAGTGGAAATCCTTCTAGTGTTAACATCAAACAGCACTTGGTAGGTGACGTGCAAGATTCTTTATGAATTGAGCTCGTGATAACTGGAAAGCAACGATGGTGAAAATTTTAATTGAAATTCACTTGTTCCAGGTTTCATGAATTGACGGCTTCAAATCACAAGGATAATTTATCCAAGTGATTCACTCTTTATGTTCGCAGTCAGCTTTGGACGGTCGAATAAAGAGAACGGGTTTACCCGCGAAATCCTGTCAGGAAGTTACTTAATTGAAACTATCCGTCACGGGTACGATATCTGATATCGTCCAACGGTCTTCACCGACCGGAGGTAAAATGCTACCGAATTAGAATAAAATGTTCAAAGCCATTTTATTCGTGTCGTTGCTGTGTACCTGTTAAAGACGGTGGCGTTGCTGTGTACCTGTTGAAGACGGTGGCGTTGCTGTGTACCAGTGAAGACGGTGGTGTTGCGGTGTACCTGTAGAAGTCGTTCCCACATGCTTATGTTTTTCTGCATCAAAGTTTAGCAAAAATTCAAGAAAGTACAAGATAAAGTCTTCCGCTGTACCAAACTCTGAAACTTTCGAGAATTCAACAAAAATACATAAGTGTGTGGAACATGGAGTCACGAGGAGGCAAAATTCACAAGAAGGCAAAGATCGCACGTGAAAGGCCAAAAGAACAATGCTCTCAAGCCAAAGCCAAAAAGATCAAACCAACATATTCACAACAAAAGAAAGAAAAGAAGAAAAGACTACGAGCTAAAGAATGAAGACTTAGTATAGTATGCTAGGTTTAGAACTTTGTAACGTGGAGTGACCTCCCTTAGGGGGAGATTGTTAGAAATACGTTTTTACGTATATTAGAAGTATCGGTCACTCCACAATATTATTAATGTTGTAATAGCTCGTAGTTTATAGTTACTTATTTAGTTAAGTAAGAACCGGTCCATGGGCTTGTCATGGGCCGGCCCAAGTCCACATATGACTTGGAAGTATAAATACCCCTTTCCTCCTTGGAAAGGGGTGGTTGTTGTTCATTTCTTGTTTTCATTCAATAAAGAAGACACGCATTTTCTCTCACTTTCTCTCTCTAGTTTCTCTCTCTAGAAAACATCAACTCACTTCATAGATTCATAGGTTATCAAGATTCTACACGGTTGATTTATACTGTGAGACAAAACAAGTGACTTATTTTATAAGACACAAACTGAACTTTACCTTTAATTAGATTGCCTATTGTAGAATTCCTCATGACCCGTGAACTGAAACTGTTAGAATTTTTGAATTACCTGAATGTTATAAATACATCTATTTGGGATTGACCATCCCCATCTGGGTGAGTCATGCTCACTGTCCCGTGGCCGGGACAACAAGTGTTTATCATGTCAGAACGGAATAATGTGTGCCTTATAATAAGGCGAAGGGTCCTCATTTGTTGAGGGCTTAACTTGTCGAGTGTCAGTTTCGGGCAATAGGAAATGTAATTATCTTATAGTATTTGGCTTTGTGCGATACTAGTTTTGTGACGTTTGCGGTTCTAAACTTGACTTTATATTAATTGGTATATTAATACATGGAACATATTGAGATCTCTGAACTTGATTTTTATCACACCTTGTGCAGTACAATATGGAACATTTTGATATCTCTGAACTTGATTTTTATCAAACCTTATGAAATACTATACGGGATATTTTGAGATACTAAACTTGATTTTTATATCAAATGAACTATGATTTTACAAAACTCTATGAATTCACCAACTTTATGTTGACTGTTTTAAGCATGTTTTTCTCAGGAAATTAAGTTGGATTATTTGAGCATGGACTGAGCATCATTTAGGAGCATCATAATAATTTGGGGATCTATTTTTCACTGGGATACTTGTAACAACTGATATTCAATATTTCAACAGATTGTATTAAAACAAAATATGTATCAATTGTATTTTAAAATCATGTATTTATGATCAATGCTTTGTATGCCATTTGTTTTGTGATCCGCAACGTGACACCCAATTACTATTCTGCTGCAAACCTGATTTGGGGGTGTCACATAGATAATGAAAAAGTAGATTCTGTATTTTTAGTAACCTTTGTGAAATATATATATGTCATTTTCTTCATGAGTTTAGGGGAAACGATCTCACTTGAAATACTCAAAAGGTCAGTCTCCATAGATGTATTAAACACACATAGAGCATCATCAAAATTAGGTCCGGGTGCTACAAGGCCAGTATGTCGAAGAAGCTTAGTCTGCAAAGTAGCAGACTGTAATCGTGATGCAAGAAAGCCATAATACAAAACATCCCCCACATAATAGACACCAAGCCCTCCAAATGCAAAAGGTAATGTGGTAAGCCTCCATTTCCAATCACCAAAACCTGGTTCAAAAGTAGTAACAATGCACTCTAAAGAAGAACGAAGAGCCATGTTAAAAGAATGTTGGGCAGACTCAAAGAAACGAGGAGGGCAAGTGCGCATAGTAAAGTAGAGCCTGGAAATACCCGTACAAGAAAGAAGAAGCAATAACTCGCACTGAGGATCATTGATTTTAGCAACTGCCTCCATAAGCGCAATGGTTTTATCCACTCTCTTCAACACAAGCTCATTACAAAAATCAAAATCCACACTGGCGGGCCCACCAAGTAATTTAACACCACGTACGGGTCGGGCAATATTAGGTGGAAAAATACCAGAGATCCTGCTACAAGGGTCTTCCTTTGGACAAAAAACTTCAGTTTTATCGACATTGAGATGCAAGCCACACCGGGGGCCATCCTCCATAATTAACTTTAAAACATCTCCCACAATCAATGTATCTCCAACAATAGTACCATCATCCAAATACCAAGCATGCATGGAAAGGCTAAAAGAATCTGGGATTTTACACATCAAAGGATGTAGCACTAGAGCAAAAATCAAAGGGCCAAGGGGATCACCTTGTTGCACCTCTTGACACGACCATAACACATGTTCCCCGTAATACACTCTGACTGGGTTAGAGTAACAGAATTCTACCCAATGAGAGATAGCTGGACAACGAAGACGGACTTCTCGTAACATAACCTCTCTATCCACCAAGTTGAAGGCGTTCTTAAAATACACCAATAACAACGAAAGTCCTACATTGTCCCCACAACCTTCAATCAAACGATTCACAACATGAAGTATAGCTTCATTGCCTCCCTACACTCCAACACCAAACTGTAAACCATCAAAATAACTATCCAAAGAATGACCAATGATAAGAGCACTAACCTTATAGACCAAACGTCCCCAGACTGTACCCACAATTGTTGAGGGCTTAACTTGTCGAGTGTCAGTTTCGGGCAATAGAAAATGTAATTATCTTATAGTATTTGGATTTGTGCGATACTAGTTTTGTGACGTTTTCGGTTCTAAACTTGACTTTATATTAATTGGTACATTAATACATGGAACATACTGAGATCTCTGAACTTGATTTTTATCACACCTTGTGCAGTTGGAACATTTTGATATTTCTGAACTTGATTTTTATCAAACCTTATGAAATACTATACGGGATATTTTGAGATACTAAACTTGATTTTTATATCAGATGAACTATGATTTTACAAAACTCTATGAATTCGCCAACTTTATGTTGGCTGTTTTAAGCATGTTTTTCTCGGGAAATTAAGCTGGATTATTTGAGCATGGACTGAGCATCATTTAGGAACATCATAATAATTTGGAGATCTATTTTTCATTGGAATACTTGTAACAACTGATATTCAACATTTCAAAAGATTGTATTAAAACAATATTTGTATCAATTATATTTCAAAATCATGTAATTATGATCAATGCTTTGTATGCCATTTGTTCTATGATCCGCAACGTGACACCAATTACTATTCCGCTGCAAACCTGATTTGGGGGTGTCACAGAATGGTATCAGAGCAATGGTTATAGAGAATCAGATCAAAAATAAAATTTTCATTTTATTAACTGAATTATAACCGGACAAATTTTTTTCAAAAACTTAGATTTCAAAAATTGGGTTTTTGACAGGGACATACTTAGAGAGCATATAGCATAGAGAGCATGCATAACTATATGATTTAAATATAATTCATTATCCTATTCATTTATATTTATTATAGTACTAGATACTAACCCTTTACGTGCTTTACATATTACGACTATTTAATATCTTTATGAAGATATTAAACTATTAAAATACTTAACGTATTTAATGAAACGTATAAACATGACATGTTAGTAGGGATCTTTATACTAAAGATGTTCCATCTCGATATTACGTTTTGACTTAGTGGTTGGGTTTACGATTTAAAGTTCCCTCGCTCCTCAAACGTTTATAGAATGGCTTCTGAAGTATGATGGCCCGAACAATGCATTATAACCACAAACAACCTAATACATAACATACTCTTGGAAATATCTAAATGGGAATATAACCAAATCTTTGGAAAATCTAAACAGATTTTCATAAATCTTTGAAAAATCTAAAAAGGATATTGGAAAATCTTGGAAGATCTTATCTTGGAATAATCATAACTTGGAAAATCTGACTAAATCTGGGGGAAATCTGATCAAATTTTGGAAAGGAAAATTAAATCTTGGGAAATCCAACTGAATCTTGAAAACTCTAAATTAGATTTTACAAATTTTGAGAAATCTTATTTCAACTAACACTTTGGAAACCTTATATACTCCTTGAAAATCCTATTTTATCGTTGGAAATCAAACAAAATTATTTAGTACCTAAATAATCTTAACAAATCTCTTACTAAGACTTTTGGCTAGTATTACTAGCTAGTATGTAATATTTCTCTTCATATATTTAAATGTTATACAATATTACCAACTACGAATATATACTTGATAATATTCAAATAAGTCCTAAAATCTTATACTAAGATTTTCAAATCCTTCATGACTACTTGCTGTATCTATTTAAGCTTATACGCTGATAGTTCCTTATACAACTTTTATAATATATCATTATATTATATACAAGATCCCTATTTGATACATATCTTAACGAACATGATTTGAACATCTACTTACGGAACACAACTTATTAACGACTCATACACTTGCTTTTGGTAATTTTATGTGATATTATTTAGATAAGTTTGCATGTTAAAATGATGCGGTGGGACCCAAATCAAGGTATGACTCTATATTTAGATGACGTTTAAATATGGAACGTAAGCCTCTTGATCATAAGCCACCGGGCCAGAAGCTTATTTATAGTTTCGTATTAATATGTCAAGGGACGTCTAAAGACGAAAGTTATAAATAAACCGACTGTAAACTCTCTTAGTAATACCTATTTTCTTAGATATTATATTCGTTTTGATGGTAAGCCTTGCCGGGAATATTTAAGTAGGCTGGGCTATGAAATCCTTGTTGAAATGAATTAGGACGCTTTTTTGTTTGAATAAAGAAATCATAGGTCACCGAACCATGAAGTTATAAATTTTTACTTTACATGGACGAGGACGCTCATCGATGTAAATAAAAATTTATAAACAAGTGGGCTTAAATATATTCGAGGTGACTCATTATTGATATTATCTTATTAATCCAGCTATGGAATGTATTCCTTTTGATTCTCGGTTTTTCCAAACATAACTTATCATTATTACATCCTCATCAAGAAACCTAAGGAAGATTAGTGTTCATCCCTCTGGGATCATAGCAGCTACTAATTCTCGACTTATTTTGGTCCAACATAAATTAATAAACCCACTTAAGCTTATTGAAGCTTAATAGATTTAAAAATCTCTTGAAGAGCTATTAAAACATTAAATAAGCCTTATCTATGCATACCGAGGCCTAATAAGGCACATGAAGCACATTTGAATAAAACCAAGACTTAAAATTAGCTTGTCCTATTTTATCCAATCTTGTAAACTTAATCGAACTCAAATATGATTTAATGAACCTTTTACTAAATCTTTTGGGCTAAACGTGGTTTTTATAACTATCAAGGACTTATTTTGCCATTTGTCATACATATTATAAGACCTAGAATATTAAGACGATAGTTGTAAAAACTCCAAGGACTAAACGTGAACTTTAACAAACTTAAAAGAAGCACTAGTTGATAAACACGGATTAAAAACCCTAGGGGTTAATTTTGCCACTTTTGAAACTCAATTTGAGCCCTAGGTTATTTTGTTGGAAAACGATTTGTGCCCTAAGGGCCACATTACAAAAATAGAAAGACCAAATATGTAAATTATCAAAACATAAAGACAAGTTACTTTGTGCATTAAAATCCACTCATCGGAGGCATACGATCAATAACTACATTCTAAATAACACCTATGAATCTAAAATTGAGTTCACAAGACTACACATTCAAGAAAAAGTGTCCTCACTTGTTCCCTGGACGAGTAACTTCATCTTAAGCTTTGAGGACAAAGCTAAAATAACGGGTAGGTGCTGTAAAACCCCAAAATTTGGGTTTTCGACACGTCACCGACTTCATTATTATTATCGTTTATTATTTAATATTTTACGGACCACCTTCACAATATATCCTCACAAGACTTAATTCGTAAAAAAAATCATCTTTTTAGTATAAAAATAGTGGAGTATTTTAATTCACTATAATGAATATCGTCATATTTAAAAATACAACTTATAACTACACTCATAATTAAATTTATATTTAATTATTCTAAAGTATTTTAATAAAACGATTAATTAAATCGTTTAATATTTCATTGTAAAAATGTACGAAGAAAGTTAATGAGAAGTTATTGAACAAACACATTATTCACAATTATAAGTCATATAAATACTTCATTTTATGGAAGAAGTCATTTTAAGATCAATGGCGCAAATGTCGTAATACGGATCTTATTTAATATAGACTATGGATTATTTCAAGCTATTATTTCTTCATGTCTACATTGTGCTATTATACCGTTGCTATTATTCAGGTGAGTTCATAGCCTCGCCGTTCACTACTATTTATGTTTTTACTAACCCGCGAGGGGGAGACATGCTACTAAAGACCTATCAATTGTTTTGGATAATATGATTTTAATATCATGAGATCATGGCCCTATACTTATATTTAATAAACGGTTGATTTATACTGTGAGACAAAACAAGTGACTTATTTTATAAGACGCAAACTGAACTTTACCTTTAATTAGATTGCCTATTGTAGAATTCCTCATGACCCGTGAACTGAAACTGTTAGAATTTTTGAATTACCTGAATGTTATAAATACATCTATTTGGGATTGATCATCCCCATCTGGGTGAGTCATGCTCACTGTCCCGTGGCCGGGACAACAAGTGTTTATCATGTCAGAACGGAATAATGTGTGCCTTATAATAAGGCGAAGGGTCCTCATTTGTTGAGGGCTTAACTTGTCGAGTGTCAGTTTCGGGCAATAGGAAATGTAATTATCTTATAGTATTTGGCTTTGTGCGATACTAGTTTTGTGACGTTTGCGGTTCTAAACTTGACTTTATATTAATTGGTACATTAATACATGGAACATACTGAGATCTCTGAACTTGATTTTTATCACACCTTGTGCAGTACAATATGGAACATTTTGATATTTCTGAACTTGATTTTTATCAAACCTTATGAAATACTATACGGGACATTTTGAGATACTAAACTTGATTTTTATATCAAATGAACTATGATTTTACAAAACTCTATGAATTCACCAACTTTATGTTGACTGTTTTAAGCATGTTTTTCTCAGGAAATTAAGTTGGATTATTTGAGCATGGACTGAGCATCATTTAGGAGCATCATAATAATTTCGGGATCTATTTTTCACTGGGATACTTGTAACAACTGATATTCAATATTTCAACAGATTGTATTAAAACAATATTTGTATCAATTGTATTTTAAAATCATGTAATTATGATCAATGCTTTGTATGCCATTTGTTTTGTGATCCGCAACGTGACACCCAATTACTATTCCACTGCAAACCTGATTTGGGGGTGTCACAGAGATAATGAAAAAGTAGATTCTGTATTTTTAGTAACCTTTGTGAAATATATATATGTCATTTTCTTCATGAGTTTAGGGGAAACGATCTCACTTGGATTACTCAAAAGGTCAGTCTCCATAGATGTATTAAACACACATAAAGCATCATCAAAATTAGGTCCGGGTGCTACAAGGCCAGTATGTCGAAGAAGCTTAGTCTGCAAAGTAGCAGACTGTAATCGTGATGCAAGAAAGCCATAATACAAAACATCCCCCACATAATAGACACCAAGCCCTCCAAATACAAAAGGTAATGTGGTAAGCCTCCATTTCCAATCACCAAAACCTGGTCCAAAAGTAGTAACAATGCACTCTAAAGAAGAACGAAGAGCCATGTTAAAAGAATGTTGGGCAGACTCAAAGAAACGAGGAGGGCAAGTGCGCATAGTAGAGTAGAGCCTGGAAATACCCGTACAAGAAAGAATAAGCAATAACTCGCACTGAGGATCATTGATTTTAGCAACTGCCTCCATAAGCGCAATGGTTTTAGCCACTCTCTTCAACACAAGCTCATTACAAAAATCAAAATCCACACTGGCGGGCCCACCAAGTAATTTAACACCACGTACGGGTCGGGCAATATTAGGTGGAAAAATACCAGAGATCCTGCTACAAGGGTCTTCCTTTGGACAAAAAACTTCAGTTTTATCGACATTGAGATGCAAGCCACACCGGGGGCCATCCTCCATAATTAACTTTAAAACATCTCCCACAACCAATGTATCTCCAACAATAGTACCATCATCCAAATACCAAGCATGCATGGAAAGGCTAAAAGAATCTGGGATTTTACACATCAAAGGATGTAGCACTAGAGCAAAAATCAAAGGGCCAAGGGGATCACCTTGTTGTACCTCTTGACACGACCATAACACATGTTCCCCGTAATACACTCTAACTGGGTTAGAGTAACATAATTCTACCCAACGAGAGATAGCTGGACAACGAAGACGGACTTCTCGTAACATAACCTCTCTATCCACCAAGTTGAAGGCGTTCTTAAAATACACCAATAACATCGAAAGTCCTACATTGTCCCCACAACCTTCAATCAAACGATTCACAACATGAAGTATAGCTTCACTGCCTCCCTACACTCCAACACCAAACTGTAAACCATCAAAATAACTATCCAAAGAATGACCAATGATAAGAGCACTAACCTTATAGACCAAACGTCCCCAGACTGTACCCACAATTATAGGACGAATACCACCACTCGGCTTAACCAATGGTGTGAGAGGAGCACTGGAAATATACTCGCCCAACGTATGAGGATATTTCCCGGCAAGGAAAAGATTTACCACATGGATGATAGAAGAAACCAAATCATCAGAAACAACAACAGCGGCTCCACTAAAGCAATCCATGAGGTGTTGGGCACGCAACCCATCCCGCCCACAAGACGTGCCACGAGAAAAACTCTTAATTCTGTCTAAAATTATAGTCGAAGATGCGATAAGAGGATGGTTATCAACATGTAAATGTGGCAAGGAAGGAGCATGTTGGAAAGGGTGCTTAGCCTTTAAGTCCTCAAGAGTAGCACTAGTATAAGGGGCAACATCAGAAAAAGAAAGAACTCTGACTGCTGCAGTATAATGTCCATCGTAAATCTTCCTCTTACATTGCTTGATATTTCGATCACCCAAATCAAGGTCTACATCATCAACATCTGACCGAGTAGGAGAGGATTCCGCTAAAGTTTCCCACAAAATTTGTAAACTACCACTTAGTAAACTCCATGAACGAATGGCATTTACAATACACTCTTCGTGGCGTTTTCGTTTAATACCAGATTTACACTCAAGGTTGCTTCTCGAGCGAAATGTTTTAAGGAGACAAAGAGGCAAAACTAACAACCTTACCCAACAAGAAATATCATCCGGCTTGCAAATCACCTTATTATTATTATTATTATTATTTTATTTATTTATTTCCTTTATTTATTTTTTATTATTATTTATTAATACTTATAATTATTATTTTATTATTATTATTGTTATTTATATTTTAAAATTTTATTATTATTATTATTATTTATTAATTATTATATATTATTTATTTATTGTAATAATAATATTTTTTATTATTACTATTTATTTATTTTTTAATTTAACAATTCAAAAAAAAAGTTTTGCATGAGTATTTTTTTTTCAAATCTCTAACGCTACCAAACAAACGAATTCAACAAATTATCTCCTTGAAGTTCATTTGTAAGAATGCAATTCTATACTTCATTTCTAACCTCTGAAATTTTCTCTACTAAACGTGCCCAAAGTGTTACGTGGTTTAATCGCAATACTCTTATATGCTATTTGTAAGTTGTCAAAAAAAAGTTATTGTTTCAATATTGGCGCATGCACACAGAAACAAGAGCGTAGCCAGAAATTTGTTTATAGAAGAGCCAAATTTTTTTTGAAAACACACTAATAAGTGCTAAGAAACGCATAATATACAATGTAGAATGTTGCACCAAATTTGTAAATTTAGCATTTTGATTGCACACAACGCTCATTTCTATGACAACCTAAACATATTTTTTTAACTTTATCTTTCTCAATGTAAACTCGACTAATATGAGCTGATGAATCAGATTTAAAACAATTAATATGGGTTGAAAATAAAAAATTAGATTACACTTTATAACATTGGGATTTATTGCATCAAGTTTATGTGGGTAAGCCATGACACACCTTAGTCTTCATATAGCTACGTCAATGCATAGAAACGGAATATGATCAAAATATACGTGGATGAATCTTAATACTTGAAACACATTTTGATGAACCGGATGTGTTTAAGAAAAATATATATTTTTTCTAAAAGTTAACTATGAAAAAAATTCATAAAATTCTCCGAAAACATGCGAGACTCCCCCTAATTCCGTCCTTGTAAGCACAATATTATGCACATCAAATTCAGAAGAACGGACGAAGCAGTTTTTGAGTTAAGAAACGAATGTATTTACCCTATGCCATTATTAAGGATTTCATCGTATCATATGACATAAATTTGAACACAAAAACAAAGAAGCCTTTTTGCCGCCTAAGACTACCTGTCTTGACACTTGTCTTTGGACTATTGCTTGTCCATCACTTTCGACCCATTCATCCTTATAAACCCATTAATCCATAATCTGTTTCTCAAATCACAACAATTGATTTTCACAAATAATGTTGAGTAACATGTCACTATACGAACACCATTGTCTTAGAAGTACTCTACACTCAAGAAACACGAGGAAAACTGTTCGAGGTTCATTGTAAGTGCATATAGACATGCTCCTGTTACATCGTTTGTTTGGCAATACGTGTTTATGCAGAGGTGTTAAAGTATCGAACACCATTGTCTTAGAAGTACTCTACACTCAAGAAACACGAGGAAAACTGTTCGAGGTTCATTGTAAGTGCAAATAGACATGCTCCTGTTACATCGTTTGTTTGGCAATACGTGTTTATGCAGAGGTGTTAAAGTATCGTACGTTGCTTGCAGGTACAAGTTTAATATGTTGTGCCGGTAGCTTTGGGAGACTGAAAAAGTTGAATGCTTTGCCTGGCTCCCTGGATGCCATTTAAGAAATGAATGTCAAGATATTGATCGCTCTTTTTATATGGCACCTGAGGAGTCAGGCAAACATATCAATTTGACCTTTATTTCACTCAAGATAAAGGTAATGTATTCTTTTAGTCTGTGCGAGTGAGTGCGTGATCTTATGTCTTTTTTCAGGAAGGCGTATGTTCTTATGTCTTTCAAATATCGTTTTACATTTGTCATATAAGACAATCTTTTGTAGCATCACATCTTACCCCGTGACAATGCCAAATGGTACTGCATGTGCATTTTATACGTTGATGAGACATATAATTTCAAGAGCTAATAGGAAAATATCACATACTCTCCCACAATATTTTCGCTCGAAGTTCTTGCAAGCATTTTAGAATAGCTTTTTAGTCGTTTGCTTCAAGGACTGATAAAATTATCCTCACACCAAATTCCTGTATTAAATATCACAAAGTGCAGAAAAAGTTTTACAAAGAGTGCATTAAAAATAATCTATACTCTATATAAAGAAAATTGATATCTCTCTTCTCATTTAATATTAAGTAGTAAAACTCTTAAATCTTGTACTACTTCCGTCTCAAAATTATTATCCATTTTTCTTTTTTTGTCTGTCCCAAAACTATTGTCGAATTTTAAAAATGATAGTTGGGTTTGTTTAAGTTTACCATATTACCCTAAGTCCAAATTGATATTTACAAGAACTAGTTATAAGTCCCGTACACGCACGGAGCTTACATATAAATTAAATGTATTTTAATATTTTAGTTTAAATATGAATGTATAAAAAGATTATCGTACTTAATTAATGTTTTGTAATTATGATATGCATACAAGTGTACATCTAATAATTAAGCATATGGTTATACATAAAAAAAATTCATTATGTATTAATATTCTCATTAATGTAACAATTTCGTGTTTCTCATATAAAAGTTATATTACTGACGTCAAAATTATAATTATTTTTGATTACTTAAATCATTATATTCTTATGCTTTACCTTTTATGCAATTTTTATATTAATGTTGATAGTAATGTACAGTAAGATCGAGTACTTATATTGATCTATTTGTATCACCTTGCAACTCATTCTACTCGAGTAAGTATGATTATGACTCATTCGACTTGTTGAAAATTGTTAATTTTTAACCTCACGTGTTTAAATAAGTTCAATAAATTTTGTATGTTTAAAATATAAAATATAAAGTGTAAGAAGTATTTGTTAATTTTCTAAAATTATTGTAAAATATGAAAAATCATAAATTTCACTTAACTTTATCTAATTTGTTTAAAATTTCACCACTAAATGTTTATTAATTATCTCCTCCTTTTTAAAGTATTGTTTTTTACTAAATTGACACAAATACTTTTATGTCTTTTTTTTCTTTATCAAATTTCTCCATCAAATTTTTAATTTTTTAGCCAAATTTAGAAATAATTTGATTTTTATTATTTTAAAAATTTTTAAACAAGTTAATTTATAGAACATATTACTAAATAAAGGAAGAATTAATTTTTTGGACGAACGAAATCCCCACTAAACGTTTTGCTTTACTAAGTAAAAGATTTAAGAAACACTAATTAATTATCAAAGGGTAAAACTGTTTTTTTTTTTTTTTGCTTTAATATAAATCAAAACTGAAATTAATCTATTTTTATTAAACTGTGTAATTCTTGTCTGTGATCACTAATTTTAGGACGGAAGTAGTATACAATTGCAAAATGCACAAAATTTAACCTTAAATAATACAACTTATGAAGCTTATGTTACAAACAATTAATTCATTAAATGTCTTTTAAATTTTAAATATAATTAATACATATAATAAAACATAATATATAAGTACAAACAACTTAGATACACCCATAAATGTTATTTTTAAAACACTTTAAAGTGAAAAATATCTATGTTACAATTCATATACTACAAACTAATAAGACACATAAATCTTTGTAAAATTTATATGGCAAGTTGATGGTTCAAATGGGTTTAGATCGGACCAACAGAGACATCTGAAAACTGAATCGCCTCCGGTTCGACTAACTAATAAAAGGTATCCGAAAATGAAACACAGTGAGATTGAACTACTTTCTTTTTGTTTTTCAAGCTAATCGGTTCGCCATTTTTATTTTGTTTGCGCTCGAACTTTAATGGAGTATAAGGTACCCGCAGCTGCAACGCGCGTGTATCTTGCTATTAAATTCTCAAAATGCACCAAGATTTCACCTTTTTTCCCTTTTTCACCCATCAAATGAGAATTTCTTAAAATGTCGACTTGTCCAAAATTTGAAAATTGGATTTTATTCTTTATGACACATGTCATAAAATAGTACATTTGTGTAAAAGTGTGTAATAAGTTATCTTTATGCAACTTTGTTATATTTTTAATGCTACTGTATTAAAAAATAATTTTGATTAAAAAGAATAAATTAAAAAAACTTTTTTATTAAAATAAGTAAATAAATAAAACCCTTTTAATTTATTTAATTTTAATTTTATTTTTATGCAACTTGTACATTTGTTAGACAATAATTTAACATTTATCTAAAAATATAGACGTATTTTTATGCTAATTATACAAATACTAGCATGGTAACCCGCACAATGCAGCGGCGGGTACCCGATAACTATTTTTTAGCGAACAAATGTTACATTTTAACTCATCAAATATATATTCATAGTAAAAAATTATATCAATTTAAAATAAACTAAATATCATTGAAAAATTTAAAATTTAACAAAAATATGTTAAAATGGATATTAAATTAAAAGCACGAAATTTTAAAAAATATGACAAAATTAAATTATAAAAATAAATAAATAAATAAAAGATATTTTAATTTAAAAGTAAAATTTTTTTAAATAGTTTGTTACAAATGTTGTTACAATAGTTTGTTTCAAAAAATGAACGGATGAGATTAATTTACCAAATATGATCTAATGGCTTAAATATAACATTCTTATATTAATTTTTGGCTTGGAGTTAGGTTTGTTAATTTTAGGTTCGGGATTAAGATCGAAGTTAGGTTTGGAGTTAGCCTCTTTATATAATAGTATAGAAGTATAGAAGTATAGATTAATTTTTGGCTTGGAGTTAACTTTGTTAATTTTAAGTTCGGGATTAAGATCGGAGTTAGGTTTGGAGTTAACCTCTTTATATAATAGTATAGATATAGATAAATATAATAAAAAGTACTATAAATAAATATGCAAAAGTAGGTATGTGTAAAAGTTTATTATATGCAACTTTTATTTAATTTTCATGCGATTTGTACTTTAATAATTTTAAAAAAATTATAAAAAAAGGTTTTAATACTTTTAAGGGTTTTAATACTTTAATACTTTTAATAAGTTTAAAAAAGAAACTTTTATGTATAAAATGTAAAGATAATTTTTTTAACAAAAATAAAATTTTATATAGTATTTTTAAATACTTTAACAAAAAGAATTTATTATAAAAAAAATTTAATAAAAATTATTTTTTATAAAAATTAATTTTTTCCAAAAATAAATTATTTTTTATAAGAATTATTTTTTATAAAAATTATTTTTGTAAAAATTATTTTTTATATAAAAAAAATATTGTTATAAATAAATTACATTCATATTGATAAGAAGTCTACTTCTTTGAAACTAAAATAGAGATGATCTGGAATGCTCAAAATACCTCTGAAACCGACACTTAAGAAACATATCAGATGACACTGTAAAATATATATTTCATGGTTATCCCAAACACTAGCTTATGTCAATAGACTTCCATCAAAAAGACATAATATAGGAATGACAGATTACAAGTATTACTAGGCTAAAAGTGATAATGGGCGGGATGTCTAATACTAGTGCCTTACCCACATATACCCTCTAAGCACGCTGTCATTGAGAAACTCGCTGAAGCAGATGTAACTAGAAATAGCATAAGTAGCAAAAGCTATTTTGAATTATTAAGAGTCAAGATGCATTTTCTTAAATAAGTTTAAAGATGTTGCAAATGAATGAAAATATGAGCTTGCACCTATCTAAATTCTTTCCCTGTGTCTTAATTCTATATCAATCTCACAGCTTATCAGACTAAACTACTAAAACCTCAACTTCGTCTACACCTGCAGAAGCTCTTTGGGTGTTGCAGCAGGGTCAAGATCCCAACATCCATCCGGCAAATTTAGTTCTTCCCCTTTAAGCAAATAAGACGGAACCTGATGTGCGAAGCGCGACATCTCCCTCCTTGGAATCCAACAAACCGCATGCTCATCAGGGTCACTTTGATAAACAGTTTTATACCCTTTTACCTTAACCAAATTAGCCACACGAACTCCACGCTCATCAGAATAGTCACGAACAATCTCCAGCATTTCATACTGATGAACAACTTCTTTTGGTGTTTTTCTCTTCCAATTTCGATACACAGCCCAAATGTCCCCACTTTTTGGGTATATTTTAACACAACCCCCTCTACCGGCCTTTTGAGAAAAGATGTTGACTTAGTCAACAACATGGGAATGAAAAGCACGGAAACTTCCACAAGATTTGGTAAATCCAGATTCAATCCATTTTACATTACCAAATTCTGTATCGGTTTTTGAGTTTAAATAACTGATATGAACCCGAAAGGGTTTTACTGACGTAACTTGATGGATCAAACAGTAAGACGAGGCATACCATCTTCTTCATCATATATTCCCATATTTGTTTCGCCTGGAATACTTCCTCTGATCTTTCTGAACCAAAGTCATGAAAATCTTGGTCAGGGACGGTTAATATCTTTTTTGTCGCTGTCCTGTTTTTTTCAGCTTTTGAAGTTGACTTCATGTCTTCTAACTTGACCCGAATCACAGATCTGGCTTTATCGTTTAACAACTTTATAGCGTCAAAAGTAGGGACGATTGAATTAAAAGCATTTACTATATTACTTACGCCTACATCTGGAACCTTTATCGAATTCGTTTCATCATTTGTGCTCGGTGATGCATCTCCCACTTCTAACCTTATTTTCTTGAGCCTACCCATCTTAACAACCTGGGTTTCACTGCCTTGATGTTTCCCGTTGACTTTTACTCCATTGACATTTCCATTAGCCGTCTGATCATTATTCACAGAATTGTATTAGGATCTGATATAGCAGAAGTATTTCAATGGAAAGGCTCGGTATTATGTGACTGGTTCGTGGTGGGCCCGTTATTGGTTGTATATGACCATGGACAATCTGTCACTGGAACTGATCCAGTTTCGACAGCAACGAAAACTCCACGACAGTTTTTTCACGAAAGTCGCTTATGCACGTATTTTCTGAGATATTCATACTGGACTCTACAAGACGTGCAAACAGTCCTAAAACTGTTGGTTGTAACCGCAGAGGATGTGTTTGACCGTTCAACCATAGCTGCTAAATACTTATTATTTCTCATAAGATCATATGCTGTTCTTTTTTAATTATCTGACAAAATCGTCCATGCTTCCGAGACGAGCTTGAACGCTTTGTCAGCGCCGATAGTCTTATTCTTCTCAGGGCGCAATAGGACAGCCAATTTTTTGTACTGTTTTCTCATCATAGATCTTTTTGCAGATGGGTCTAATCCAAGAACCGAATACAAATCAATATCCCCATTTATTTTCATCTCCGATGCAGCATAGATTTCATAAGTAGCCACCATGTGAGCGATACCCTCGAGTTGAGGGAAAAGAAACTTGAGCCATTATAGCAGACCGCTTTGCACCTCAAAATCTCTTACTGCAAATAGCTTCTCTGCTTGCTCTTTAGCTCTAAGTGCTTATTCCTTGTTTGATCCCATATTAAAAGTCTAAAACGTAAAACCAGATCTTTCACAAGTAAACACACTCAACCATGAATACATGCCTGTACAAATCATTTACTTTCAGTAACTAAAAAAATGATAGTATCATATTATCTTATCAAATGAAAACAACTATGTTTGACTATTAGTCAGAGATCTTGTGGACCTGGATCAATATCAATTCTTTTAACAGAGATGGCTGTCGAAAAATTATATGATTTTGGCTTGACCACTTTCTATAAAAGGAAAGTAGTGAAATTTTCATGATCAGCTATACTGCCGGAGCCCGATTTAATGAGTGAAGATGCAAAAGCTGGTAAAGTATCAAAGGACAGCATATTCAAAATGTTACGTGCTAACTTTAGGCTGCAATGTAACATCGCCAATATTCGTAATTGCAGAGAACATTTACCGAGCATATCATTGATATGATTCAGAATCAAAAGTTTTTCACATGTGAAAGTCAAACTACTAAGTCAACTACTTTTGGCGGGAAAAGTAGTTAACTCACCCCCAACCCATCCTTTCATCCTATAAATACCCAATTAGTCATTTCATTTCATTTTAGCTATTGATTTGTATTGTTCTTGTAACAAATTCTCTCTCTACAATTTATCAATCCAATAACAAACATTTAACCAATTCGTGTCCTGATTTCTGTTTCTTATTTGTATGAAATCTTGGCCCTATTGTGTTTCCTTACTCCTATTCGGATTTGGGTTTGGATCATATCAGAGCTGTGCTTCCTCAGATTGGGCTGGTTGTAACCGTTAAACAATTCTGTTAGTCAGTTTGAATTCAGTTTTAGCGCCATTTCACAGAATATTGTGTTGTGGTTAGTTGTGGGAATCTGTTGAGTTAGTTAGTCAATTCTTGATTCTGTTAAGTGGTTAGTTCTTGATTCTTGTTATGGCTCCACAAACAAGGACTGGTGGGGGTCAAGATGAACAAGATAGGGTTGCTTTGAAAGATCTGGTTGCATCATTGATTAGAGAAGAGTTTGATCGGTTTAGAATCATTCAAATAGCATGTATCCCCCTCGCGGGTTTTAAAATCATTCAAAACAAGTACAAAGCGAGGCTATAGACTCACCTTGATTAATAACAGTAGCAAGACGACCTTCGACGATAGTTGATGCCCGATAAACACAAAAACCGCAACCTATCAAATAAGGCGCGTTCATTAATAATAGACTCGAATATAATACATACATAATAACATCAAACTCAAAATCATAATATTACGACAAACCCGAAAGAAAACAATACAAGTGATACTATTACTTCCTTCTATATGTTTACTCTATTAGTCTATTCTTTCGATAAAAATCTGTCGGTACATACCAAATATACGAGCTCATTTACCCCACTTAAACACGTCAAATACTTATGATACTACTCAGAGATCTCACTTACTATCTATAGAAAGACCTCTTAAAAGCCCATCAAAAGATTTTACTTTTAAAGTTCCCTGCCCGACACATCTTTGAACTACAAAAACCGGACAGTTTTACGTCACCGACTCATACAACCATTTTGACCATTCTAAACAATCCCGTTTACAAATCCGACACTTGAGTTTGAAAATAGACTCACAACCCTAGGTTTAGAACCTAACATCAGACCTTGACCATTTTTACAACTCATTCTATAGTCCCCGAGATTTGATCCAAGTATCGACAACAACTTCGGATTGTGTCGATACTCATCTCCCGGTACACGAATAATCAAATCATCATAACTTCTCGCTCGTGTGGAGCTAGAAGCTCTACTTTATATCAAATCGAAGCTAACGAAGTTCTCTAAAACCCTATGCTATTAGTAATTAGTTTAACCATTTTCAAACAGTAAGATACCCAAAAATTACCTTTTTCCTACTGATCTAAAACAACTTCTAAAAATCATACTAGATCAATTTTCCAACCCATTTTTCTCAAGCTCCTATGCCTAATATCATCCTAATATCATTATAAACAAGTCATCTAACCTCTAATACCCTTGAATAATTATCCAAAAATTACCCACTCAAAAATTTAAACATGCAAGACTCAAAATTCATATATATCAACACTAACAACAATTATTTAACAAGAAAATAGATTAAAACACCTTGGATCATATCAAAATTTTAAAAGTTGTTGCATGTGTATAAAAATTACATCAAAATGATCACCATCAATTTTCCTAGATGGGATGTTGTTTAGTTTTTAAAGATTCAAAGTAAATTTGAAAGATCATGGGTGTTTTACTTGTGATGGATGGCGGCACAAGCTAGAGAGAAGGAAAAGATGAGTTTTTCTTGTTATCTATGTGTTTTATGAGTGGAAAATGTTAGGTAGAGGCTTTATATATGGTGGGTGGAGAGACCTTTCTTGCCAATTTGTGATAGTTTTGGACCAAAATGCAATTAAATTGTTTTAAAAGGTAGAAAATGTAAATTGTCAATTCTGAAAATATTTACGAGGCTCGGGTTTCGTAAAAATACTTTTTAAAAGTTAAAACGCACTCAAAATATGATAATAATATGATCCCGGTTCGACTTAATACGCAATTAAAATAAAAACGTCAGAAATATAAACATCGAGACAACAAATAATAAAACATAAAATCTCAGGCATCCGTCGATATCGTGATTACTAATAATCCTTGCAATTGGTAAAAAGGTAAAAATAAGACTTCCAACGTCGGTTTTAAATAAAACCATCAACCGTCATATCATTCAAGCTTATCAAAAATTTCAAAATTATTCGTAAAATAATATTAAATAATGACCTCGGGTTCGGGTTATCACATCCTACCCTCCTAAAAGAGAGCGACGTCATCGGCGCTCTGCCCCTCTTATACTCACATTCCATACTTATAGAACAAAAGAGAACTCTTTTCCTTTAAGAAATCCTCATGCTTCCTTCACGAATTCAAATCCACTCCTAGAATTCTTGTATCTTCACAATATAATTCTTACTATGTTTCGACCTCATAAGAACTCTTCACAGTTCTCTCTATGAAAAGCAACTTATCTTCAAGTTGAATTCTTTCCTTGTTATTCCCAAAACAAATTTCACCCTTCATAACGACACCTTAAGCATAACCACGTTTCCCAATTTCAAACTCCGTCGATTTCCTTCGATTACCAACATAAATCTTCAGACAACTCCTTGTTACTAATAAACGATCCTTAACCTATACAATCTCATCAGTATTTGCCAACATCAGTTCTAATTCAGTCATTCAATTCCACCTACATTTCTGCAATACACCGAAAATCTAATTTACGTTCATAACTCACGATCTTTAACATTCACAAGTTGAAGTTCTTTATGGACCTTCAAACAGTACAGCCTCATTACTAGCATGACAATCATTGTCGTATAAGAATTCTAACAATTCCTAAGTCAATCACACACGCACAAGTATATCGTCCAATGTTCGAGTCATCCTTTCACTCTGTCCATCAGTCCCTGTATAACACGCGGTACTCAACTCAACTTTCACCCTTACTCAAACCAGAATGTATCGATTACTTGACTTGTGAGATTCCTTCATCACTAAGTCTCACTCTCTCAACTCAGATATGTTAGGAGTGCTCAATATACCATGTCTCACTTGGCTTTACAACAAAATCCTTTCCATAAGTTTGACAAGATGTTGAAACCACTTACCTTGACATTTTTCTTAAATCAGACCACTAACTTAAAATTTCAATATCCTTTCTATCAAGTCCACACTTCTTGTCATCACCAAAACTCAAATCCTAGAGGCTTTTTCCTTTTTCTTCCTGATAAGTGCACCATCTACCACATTCGCCTTTCCCGGATGGCAGCGAATCTCGTAGTCATAATCACTCGCAGTCACATTCACCAACATACTCAGGTACTCGAAATTTATAATTGGTTATCCTCTACTCATCTCCTTTGCCTTCCCATAAAGTTTAATATGACGCAATTCTTATGATCCTTAATTACTACACGCTTGATTCCATACAAGTAATATTTCCTACAATCTCAAAACAAACACCACAACTACAAAACCCTTATGAGACACATCACCGCAAACTACAAACTATAAATACTTCAGATCCTTCCAACAATGACAACATCGGTGCAGAACACAACTTACCCTTCAGTGTTCAGAATATAGCTTCCTCATCTGATAAGGATCAGATCTTGAAACTTACAATTTAAATGTATAAGTGGGACTCACACATCTAATTCTTCTTAGTCAACTTAATCAATGGTTCAACAATCAGTGAAAACCTTTCGATAAACCTCCGATTATTCCCAGCTTAGACCAAGGAATTAACAGATTTCCGTCGGCGTCGTTGGTATCGACCAATCCTTAATCGTTTCAATCTTGGCAAGATCTTCACGAATACCTTTGTTGACAATCAACTGCCTTAGAAAACGCAAATATTTCAACTAACATTCATACCTACGGAACTTTACATACAGCTTCTCTTTTTCCAACCATTCCAAAAATTATTCTCATATGCTACTTATGTTCCTCCTTCCCTCTTGGAATAAAACAGAATATCATCAATAGATGCAAGGACTAACTCATCCTAGTACATCTTACACACATAATTCACCAAGTT
Organism: Glebionis coronaria; assembly: GCA_025667525.1. Classification (NCBI taxonomy): domain Eukaryota; kingdom Viridiplantae; phylum Streptophyta; class Magnoliopsida; order Asterales; family Asteraceae; genus Glebionis; species Glebionis coronaria. The sequence continues at coordinate 474,618,164 of CM046882.1, forward strand.
CATGAATACGGCAGACGCGTTTGTCAATTCCAAAAACATCACTTGAAACTTAAAGCACCCACATCAACTATGAAAAACAACTATAGGAATATCTTCTTCCCTAACTCTCAGTTGATGATAACCAGACCTCAAAGCGATCTTTGAGTACACATAGAATCCTTACAATTGTTCAAATAACTCAATACACATAGGATTGACGTCTTATTTGTTAAGCTCACGATAGTCGATACACCTCCGAAACGGTCCATCCTTCTTGACAAACAACACAGACGATCATCATTGTAACGAAACTTAATCTAATACATCCTTTATCCATCAATTCTCGCAGTTGACCGGATAACTAATTCTACTCTGACGGTGCCAAGTGATAAGGCATACTAATACTACTCAATGAAACGCAGAAGCACTACACAACGAAACACATGAGCACTACACCTATCGCTTACAACACTCAATCGACACGAATCTACACTTCACAAGACGGCATCAACTCGGAAATACTTCAGGAAAATTTCAGAATACTCTCAATCATTAACACATGTCCCAACTTCTCCTCAACTACCCTATCATTAATTACCTGAGCTAGAAATACATCATATCCCTCTTCCACATACTTCCTCATCTCCAAACAAGATACTTCTCAAATGGAAAGTTCACTCATCACCTTTCACAGTCAACACTCATCTTCTTAGCAAAATCTAAACCAACAGCTATCAATTTATGGTGAAGATTGGTTCATTCTCAACCATCAGCCCTACGCACATCCAACCAATTCATACCAATAATCTATATCCAAGGATCCCAACTCTTTGAGTATCAAGTCGATACTAAACACCTAATTTCCTAAATTCAAGAAACACTCTTAGTATAGAACTAATACTAGCAGCCTTTCCATTGGTTAATTCCACATCATATTTAGTTGTCAACCTTACTAATTCTCCATTGATAAAACAACTGAATCTTTACATTTCTACAGTTTCTATCTGATCTGAGATCAAACAACATACTAACATAAAGAATATCAAATATGAATATACCATTTACAACGTTCAGACCTTAAGGTTTGTTTGTCAGCATCATTCAAAACGTAAGCTGGAGCAGCAGCATTCCTATCTTGTCGATTTCCTTTCCTTGGACAATTCCCTTGCTTGTGTCCTTTCTCACCACATCTATTTGAAAATAAAATGAACACAAGTCATGATTGATTGTCTGAACCCAAATGTTGCCTATTGTTGCCTGATGTTGCCTTGAATTGTATAAGTACCTAAATTACAAAAGTCCCTAAATTCATGAGCCGTTAACTATGTTCTGACTTGATGTTGTGAGTTGGGAATAGCCGCTTATTCAAATAATAGTACTATTAGGCTGCCGACCCTATGGGCTTTACGCTGAGTAACCTCAGGGAAGAATAATTTACGAGAATAAGAATGTGGTATACTTGTAATTGATACCCTAGTAGGGGCACTGGAATCATATAGTCATGCCGGCTTTAGGCGTGGGTGACTAAGTTAAGGGGTCGGTGTCATGAGCTTAATACAATTCTATAGCTTAATACAATTCTATAAATATAATAAAAAGTACTATAAATAAATATGCAAAAGTAGGTATGTGTAAAAGTTTATTATATGCAACTTTTATTTAATTTTCATGCGACTTGTACTTTAATAATTTAAAAAAAATTATAAAAAAAGGTTTTAATACTTTTAAGGGTTTTAATACTTTAATACTTTTAATAATTTAAAAAAAGAAACTTTTATTTATAAAAAGTAAAAATAAATTTTTTTAACAAAAATAAAAATTTATATAGTATTTTTAAATACTTTAACAAAAAAAAATATTATAAAAAATTTAGTAAAAAATTATTTTTTATAAAAATTTATTTTTTCCAAAAATAAATTATTTTTTATAAGAATTATTTTTTATAAAAATTATTTTTGTAAAAATTATTTTTTATATAAAAAAATATTGTTATAAATAAATTACATTCATATTGATAAGAAGTCTACTTCTTTGAAACTAAAATAGAGATGATCTGGAATGCTCAAAATACCTCTGAAACCGACACTTAAGAAACATATCAGATGACACTATAAAATATATATTTCATGGTTATCCCAAACACTAGCTTATGTCAATAGACTTCCATCAAAAAGACATAATATAGGAATGACAGATTACAAGTATTACTAGGCTAAAAGTGATAATGGGCGGGATGTCTAATACTAGTGCCTTACCCACATACACCCTCTAAGCACGCTGTCATTGAGAAACTCGCTGAAGCAGATGTAACTAGAAATAGCATAAGTAGCAAAAGCTATTTTGAATTATTAAGAGTCAAGATGCATTTTCTTAAATAAGTTTAAAGATGTTGCAAATGAATGAAAATATGAGCTTGCACCTATCTAAATTCTTTCCCTGTGTCTTAATTCTATATCAATCTTGTTCGTGCAATTCTCTGCGGAGATCCGAATGGGGTGACCGGATCGGATCTTGGGTGATGTATGCTTAGGATATCCTGAAACCAAAGCAACGCGTTAGCCTCATCCGGGTGTGAGAACCCAGACCAAGCTCCGGCGTGAGAGTAAGTAAAGGGTAAAAATCCGAAGGGGAATGAGAGTAAAAGATTATAAGTAAAAAGTAATAAGGGTAAAAGAGTTAACCTAAACCTTGAACCCAAAGGGGGTATTTATACTAGTCTGATTCCTAAAAGTCCGGGAATGGTGATGGGCCTTGGTTGGCCCGATTGGGGACACACTCCCTATTTTATAGGAAGTGTGCCTGCTGAGTTCTCTGTTGACTATCGTTGACTTCTTCTAGAAGGATGTGTTCGTTCCGGATCGGGTCATGTGTTCCGGATCGGATCATACGTTTCGGACACATACACGAACAAGTCCCCCCAAGTGTTGATTGGGCTAACTTTGTTCGAAAAAGTTTTAGTCAAATCAAGACTTAAAGCCCATTTCTTTCACGACTGGTGTGGGCCGGACCAACTTCTCGACCCATTTTCCAGCTAAAGCCCATCAAGGCCCAACCACTTTTTACCCTACTTCCTTGCGATGGCTGACACGTGGCATTGGCTCGCTTGGATTGATGACACGTGTGTTTTTACTGTTCCTTTCACGGTTTCCCACATTTTTACCGAGCCTATAAATACCTACCCATTCGTCACTTGTTTGTGTATGTTTTCACTTTTCTCTCAAGTTTTCCTTCTCTCTATCAATCCGGACTTCTCTGTTCAGGTATCTTTTCTTCCTTTCCTGGTTACCCTTCCGAATCCATCCTTTATACATTATGGCAGATGAGAATCTTCCTGGGCCTTCCGGCTCAACCCGTTACGCTCCCAAGTTTGACATGCCTAAATATACGACTACTCTCAATGAGGCTTATGTTAAATATTTGGTGAAGACCTATCACATTCCGGAAAGTTGCAACCCCCAAGTTGCTCCGGAAGGTATGACTATGGATCGCCTCCCTCAAAACCGGATCGGTTTATATGAGCAGTTCTTCAAACTATCCGGACTACGAGTCCCCTTCTCCACCTTCCTTTTAGCCGTCTTGAAAGATTTTGCTGTACATATCTCACAATTAGTTCCCTTAGGATTAAATCGTGTTATCACCTTTGAAGTTTATTGCCGGAGCCTCTCCATCGAACCTACCTCTCCTCTGTTCCGTCTTTACTATAGGCTTAGTAAACAAGGTCATTGGTTTTCTTTTGAAAAGAGGTCCGGAAAGGGTTCTCGTAAGCAGATTTTTCGTGACACCCTCACTTGCTTGAAGAATTGGAAGTGGGAGTTTTTTGTCATAGATCGCAAAGCTATTCCGGATTTTATGTCATGGAGGCATGTTGATTCAGACTTGAATGATTATATTCCCCGTAATGGTTTTAGTGAATGGGATGCTCGTCGTCTTGAAGAGCATGTTGTAGGTTTGGTTGCCCTTCCGGAAGGAGTTTTGTATATGGCCGGTGTGTCTTTGACTTGGGAGTGTCCAAGATTCTTGCCACGTTTTATGGATCCGGAGGAGAATGGTATTACCCTTGCTTTCATTCCCTCTCTTTCTATACTTTGTCTTTTTCCTTTTTATGGTTGTAAGTTTTTATTGCTTTCGTTGCGTTTTCTTTCTTTTCTTGCAGCTATCACTATGTCTGAATACCTGAGGTTCCCTGTTACTGCTCCGTGCAAAATTGCTAAAGGCGATCGTTTGACTGATGCCAACCGGATTACTCCTCATGTCTCCGAGGCCCTTGCGGCCGGAGAGCGTTTGAGTGCCCCCACTGCTGACCAGATCATTGCTATGAGTGAGAGTGAGGCTATTAAGACCGCTCGTGAGAAGAAGAGGCTTGCTGCTCTTTGTTCCGCGGAGGAAAAGAAAAGGAAAGAGGATGGTGGGGAAGTGATAGGGAAACCAAAGGGGAAGAAGAAAACTTCCGAGAAGGGTGGTTCTTCTGGTGCTTCTACTAAAGTGAGTAAAGCTATCAGCGATCTTCATCGGAGTATGAAGCGTATGACTGAGAAGACTGCGGCCTCTGATGGTTCGGCCAAAAGAAGAAAGGTTGACGCGAGTGGAGGTGCTGATGTTAATGAAGAGGAAATCCTTGATGAGGATCGCATACTCAGTCCTTCGCCTCTTCGGTCTGTTAATTTGAATATTAACGTGGACGACGACTCTCCCGGACCTGATGGCACTGGTTCGGAGAAGACACACGAGGAGGGGTCGAAAGGGGATGGCAAAGATCCTGCTTCGGAACAAAATAGGGAAAAAAGCCCCGTTCTTGGTAGTTCGTATTTGGATGGATCAAGCTCCAAGGGTGTTTTCTCTGATGATGCTGAAGAGCCTGTTAAGCAGAGGGAGGGCAAGGGGGTGATGCATCCGGATCATCATCACTCGACACGTAAGTACCTTCCTTTCCATGCTTTCCTCTTATCTTGCTTATGCATGTCATGCCGCCTGTTTCTTTTGTTAACAAAGTTTATGTTTGTCCGAAACAGGTGTGTTTGCTGCGGAGGAGGGGGCAACTGGCCCAAGTGCTAAGTATGTTCCAAATTGGAATATCAATGCTGCTAGTCGGGTGGATACCCCTTCGGAGTGTCGCGACCTAATGCTGAATCTTATCCCTCCGGCTATGCAACAAGAATTGAGTTCCTATCCACCTTCCCTTGCCCTAAGCCGTAGCTGGTACCAACTTTCTAGGAGTACGATGGGAATGGTAGACTCCCTTCGGAGGTTGGAGGCAGAATCCCATGACCAAGGCAACCTTATGGATGAGTGTGAGGAATACAAAGTGCTTCTGCAAGCTTCCAACGTTAAGTTGTCGGAACAGATCCAAGCCAATTCTAGACTTTCCACTCAGCTCGAGAATGCCGAAAAGGTATGCGCTACTAGGGATTCGGAGCTAGCTGCTGCGGTGGGCGAGAAATTTGACCTAACCGAGAGGCTCAAAGGTCGTGATGCCCGGATTGCTGATCTCGAGGCAACTTTGCACGTTGTGAATGCTGATAAGGAGAGATGTACCGAGGAGGTCAAAGCCTTGAAAACCGAGAGGGATGAGCTACAGAGCAAGTGCAATACCTCCGAGATGGAGAGGTATAACGCTATCGGACATTGCTTCCTGCCGTAGTTTCTAAGCTTTTGAACAGCCATGAGCACAAGAAGAATATAACTGATTGCTTCAACAAAGCTATTGAGGCTGGCTGAGCCACAGGGATCAAGGTTTGGAGACCTCTTGAGGAGCAATTGGCCGTTGTAGCTGCCACTCCGGGCTTCGATCTGTATTGTGAGAAGAAGATGGGGCCAAGGGTTGATGCCCTTCCGGAAGCTAAGTACCCTTACATCCAAGAGGTCGCCTCTAATTTCTACTTGCCTATTGAACGTTTGATGGAAATTGAGCCCGCTCCTGCTCCTCCCAAGACTGTGGATCCTTCGGCAGAGACCCTCATTGATGAAGATTTGGTATCCCTCCAAGACAATGCTGATGCCTCTGGAAGCAAAGACGCCCCGGCTGCCTGATTTCTCTGTGATTTGCTTGACACTTGTTTCTAAACTTAATTTTATTTGGATGAATGTAATATTCGTAGACTATTTATTTCTGTTGTCTTGTCTTTCCTTATGCCTCTTTTGATCCGGAAGGTTGTAATAATGACACTGTTTCCTTATGTTCACGTTTGTGTTTTGTTAAATATATGTATGCCCTTCTTGTGATTCTTGTTTGTGAATATAATTGCATACAAGATTATTTCTAAATTTTCCATTTCGGATAAGAATTACCAAATTCTTCCCCTTTTTGAAGGGAGAAAGAATTTGAAGCGCATGCCTTCTATTTCGGATAGGATTTTTTCAAAAATAACCAAATTCTTCCCTTGTTGAAGGGAGAAAGAATTGGACGTGTATGCCTTCCTTTCCGGATAGGACTTTTTCAAAAATAACCAAATTCTTCCCTTTCTGAAGGGAGAAAGAATTGGACGCATATGCCTACCGTTCCGGATAGGACTTTTTCAAAAATAACCAAATTCTTCCATTGCTGACGGGAGAAAGAATTGGACGCATATGCCTACCGTTCCGGATAGGACTTTTTCAAAAATAACCAAATTCTTCCCTTGCTGAAGGGAGAAAGAATTGGACGCGTATGCCTTCCATTCCGGATAGGACTTAACCAAATTCTTCCCTTGTTGAAGGGAGAAAGAATTGGACGCGTATGCCTTCCATTCCGGATAGGACTTAACCAAATTCTTCCCTTGTTGAAGGGAGAAAGAATTGGACGCGTATGCCTTCCATTCCGGATAGGACTTAACCAAATTCTTCCCTTGTTGAAGGGAGAAAGAATTGGACGCGTATGCCTTCCATTCCGGATAGGACTTAACCAAATTCTTCCCTTGTTGAAGGGAGAAAGAATTGGACGCGTATGCCTTCCATTTCGGATAGGACTTAAACAAATTCTTCCCTTGTTGGAGGGAGAAAGAATTGGACGCGTATGCCTTCCATTCCGGATAGGACTTAAACAAATTCTTCCCTTGTTGAAGGGAGAAAGAATTGGACGCGTATGCCTTCCATTCCGGATAGGACTTAACCAAATTCTTCCCTTGTTGAAGGGAGAAAGAATTGGATGCGTATTGCTAGGGTGTGATTTTAGTGGCACGTCTTATCATTCATGCTATTTAAAATTGCTTCAAAGGTGCTTCCTCCTTTAAATGACGAGAGGATAAGCTTTTTCATTAAAATCAAAGGACATGACCTTTCCCTTCTGGAGGGAGTGAAGGTTGATACATTTTGAAATAAAATCTAGATGAAGTGCTAAACTGGACTCTTCCCTTGCTGAAGGGAGAAAGAGCCATTACAAGATAGGAATGAAATTACAAATAACACCTCCTGAGGTTCATTGCATGCCACACCCTCAGGACCTCTTTGTCTTTCATGGTAAGGAGCTTGTATGAGCCATTCTGGTATGCTTCTTTGACACGGTATGGGCCTTCCCATGTAGGAGAAAGTTTTCCTTCTTTTTGAACCCTGCTTGCTTCATTCTTTCGGAACACCAAGTCTCTTGGGCGGAATGTAACTGGTCGAACTCGCTTGTTGTAGTAATGTTCCACCTTTGTCTTGTACTTTGCTTCCCGGATAGCTGCCATTTCTCTTCTTTCTTGTAAGAGGTCCAGGTTTATGCGCAAGGCATCATCATTGTCCTTTTCATTGATCTTCATTGTCCGATATGTGGGCATTCCTATCTCAGCCGGGATGACTGCTTCGGATCCATATGTGAGGCTAAAAGGAGTTTCTCCATTACTCTGCTTTAATGATGTCCGGTGGGCCCATAGTATGTGCGGTAGCTCCTCTGCCCATCCATTCGTGTCTCGACCCAACCTTGTCTTAATGCCTTCCATGAGGGTCTTGTTGGCCCTTTCGACTAGACCGTTTGCTTGTGGATGGGCTACAGCTGTGTTGATTTGCTTGATTTCCACGTCCGAGCACCAGCTCTTGAATGGTTCATTGATGAATTGCTTAGCATTGTCCGTGACTATTATCTTTGGGATTCCGAATCGGCAGACGACATTGTCCCAAAAGAATTTTATTACTTCATTTCCAGATATCTTGACTAAGAGCTTAGCCTCCATCCACTTGGTGAAATAATCAATGGCGACAATTATGTATTTCACATTTCCGGACGAGGTTGGTAATGGACCTAGAATGTCCATTCCCCATTGGTAAAATGGTCATGGTGTCATGATAGATTTCATCAGCGTCTTTGGCAATCTTGCTACTGGTGCATGGACTTGGCATGAATCACATTTCTTTAGTTCCGCCCTTGCGTCTGTATGCATGGTTGGCCAGTAGTACCCCAATCTTAAAGCTTGTGCTACTATCGACCTTGGCTTCAAGTGCATGCTACACGAACCCATGTGTATTTCCCGATGAACATAGTTGGCTTGCAACGGACCCACGCACCGAAACATTGGTTCTAAATACCCTTTCTTGAATAGAACGCCATCAATCATTTCATACTGATGCAGCTTCAACCTTAAGCGTCGTGCCTCATTCTCATCCGCTGGCCAGATTCCATCCCGGAGGCATTTAATGATGGGAGTCATCCAATTGTCGCCTACTTCTTCTACTATGGTGTTTACCTCATTCCGGTCGGTAGACCTTTCATTTAAAACCTCCACCAAAACTTCTTTTGTTAAGTGGTCGAATGCCAACGTCGCCAGTTTGCTTAGGACGTCAGCCTTCTGATTCTTACTCCTTGGTATGTTCATGATTGCGAAATGGGAAAACTTTGATATCAAAACCTTTGCCTCAGCTAGGTATTTTATCATTCTATCACAATTTGCTTCGTATGTTCCGTTGACCTGGTTTGCTACCAGCTTTGAGTCTACTCGGACCTCAATCCTTCCCACTTTCATCTGTATTGCAATTCTTAGACCTGCTAGGAGGGCTTCGTATTCTGCTTCATTGTTGGTGGTCTCAAAATTCAGCCGGAGGGCGTAAGTGAATTCGGTTCCGGTTGGGCTGATGAGGACCAATCCGGCTCCTGCACCTTGGGCACTGGATGCTCCGTCTGTGAAGAGGGTCCACATTTCTGTCTCATCCTTTCCCGGCTTCGGAATAGGCACCTGGAAGAACTCTTCTGCTGCCTGACCTATAGGTGCTTCAGTTAGGAAGTCTGCCAAAACTTGCCCTTTGATTGCATTTCTTGGTTTGTATTCTATTTTGTAATCCCCCAACTCGATTGTGTACTTAGCCAACTTTCCGGACGCATCCGCCTTACTTAATATCTGCTTGATTGGTTGGTCTGTGATTACATTTATGTCATGGCCTTCGAAATATCTTCTAAGTCTCCTTGATGCCTTTAGCAGGGCTAAAGCCAGTTTTTCCATGGGAGAATAGTTCTTTTCCGCATAACTAAGTGTTCGGCCAATATAGTGAATCGGACATTGTCTTCCATTCCTTTCAGTGAGCAGCACTGCACTAATTGACTCTTGTGATGCTGCCAAGTACATGTACAGGGGTTCCTTTGGTCTTGGTGTGGTAAGGGTTGGCAAGTTCATGATCAATTTTTTCATTTGCTGGAATGCCTCTTCTGCCTCCGCGGTCCATTTATACTCATGCTTATTCTCCTTTGTGATATTTTTTAGTGTGTTGAAGAATGGGAGTGCCCTTTCGGCAGATCGTGATAAGAATCGGTTCAAAGCTGCTAGTTTGCCACTTAATGATTGCATCTCCTTCCATGTCTTTGGTGATTGGATGTCAATAATGGCCCTAGTCTTTTTCGGATTGGCCTGTATGCCTTCTGGAGTGATGATGTATCCCAAGAATTTGCCTTCTTCTACCCCAAACGAGCACTTGACTAGATTCAGTTTCATGTTGATTTGTCTAAGGTTGTCAAAGGTTTCTGCCACGTCTGCTAACATGCTCCTCTCATCCTTGCTCTTTATCACCATGTCATCAATGTATGCTTCCATATTTCGTCCTATCTGACTTTGAAAGGCTGAATCAACTAGTCTTTGATATGTTGCTCCGGCATTTTTCAATCCAAAGGGCATCTTAGTGTAGCAAAAGGTGCCTTGATCCGTATAAAAGGCTGTCTTCTCTTCATCTTCCGGGGACATTTGAATTTGATGGTAACCCTTGTATGCGTCCAAGAAACACTTAAAGCGAGATTCTACTACGGATTCGATTTTTTCATCAATGTCCGGAGGTGAGTAGTAGTCCTTCGGACATGCTGAATTAAGATTTTTGAAATCTACGCACATCCTCCACGACCCATCACTCTTTTTCACCATGACCGGATTGGAGATATACGTTGGGTACTTTACCGGTCTGACTATTCCTGCTGCCACTAGTTCTTCCACTTCTTTGGTTACGGCCTTGCTCTTTTCGGATCCTAGCATTCGTCTTTTCTGACATACCGGGTCTAAGCTCTCATTGACATTCAAGTTATGTTGCATGATTCGCCTCGGCACTCCTGTCATATCCGATGGTTCCCATGCGAATACGTCTAAGTTGTCTTTCAGCAGGTTCTTTAATGCTGTTTGGCAAGCTGGGGTTAATCCGCCCCCAATAGTGGTAAGCTGTTCCGGATAGGCAGGGTTAATCATGATACTTTCCGTACCGGATGGTAACTCAGCCGTCCTGGTCTTGTTGTTGGTTGTGGGCGTTGGCGCTTGCCTTTTTGCTATTTTCCTACATTCCGAGACGATGACTGAACGAGAGACTAGCGAGGCTACTCCTCTTGGAGTGGGAAACTTCATCATGGCATGAATGGTTGATGGTACAGCTCGGAGGATCCGGATGCCTGTCCTCCCTAGGATCACATTGTATGGTGACGGTGTGCTGATCACTACAAACTTCATATGAGTTCTTCGGACTAAGCTATCTGATCCGAAACGGACTTCAAGTTCGATCTTTCCCATTGGTTTGACTACTTCTCCAGCGAATCCGACGAGATCAGTTTGTGTGTTCCTCAATTTTGACTTGATGCTTGTTGGAAGTTTCTCGAAGCAATGTTCGAACATGATTTCCACCGATGCTCCCTCATCTACGTAAACTCTTCGTACCAAATAACCTCCCAACTCGGCCTCTATGATAATTGGATCATCGGACATTTCATCTTCTTCCAATGGTGGAAAAGTGATTGGGGCTCTCATCCAGCTTTCGGTTGCTTCTCTAGCTTTCCTTTTTTCCCTTTCCGGTAATGTCCGGACCATGTTTATAATCTTGTCTTGCCTTGGAGCCTCTTCTCTTCGATTGTCTCGTCCTCTCTGACGTACGTCTTGGACAAGATGATTCAATTTTCCAGATTCCAGGGCTAGCTCAATTTGTTTCCTTAGCTGGATGCAATCGTTGGTAAAGTGCCCCTTATCCTGATGGTAGTCACAATAACAATCCATGTTTCCACCTCTTGCCGGATTGTTCATTGGACGGGGAGGGGGTAGACGAAGCTGTGTTTCGGTAGCAAGGATTTCTTTTAGGTTCTTTGTCAAGGAATTAACACTTAGGACCGGGGCCACTCTGTTTCGGTCATGGTAATTGTTTCGGTTGTAATCATTCCTGTGATAATTGTCATTCCGGGGTGGTGGGTATGGTGCCCTGTTGTCTCTATCCCTGTTTCTGTTGTTGAAGAAATCTCTTCCCTTATATGCATCTCGACCATCATTTCTCCTATTGTTGTTCCAGCCATGGTACTTTTGGTTGCGATCATCCCTTCTTTGGGTGGGAGGGTTGGGCTTCCGGTATGGCTCCGTTCCTTCCCCTTTTGGTAGCTCAGTGTTAGCGAATGCTTCCTCGGATCGGACAAAATCATCCAACCTCTCCATCCTGTCGTCCACCGATTCAGGAACTTTGTCCGAGTACCTTTTTGCCAGCTCTGGACTTTTGACCAAATCCATAAATGCCAAAATTTTCATGACTTCCGGAACTCCATGGATGAGACCTACTTCGACTGTCCATCGTTCTTTAAAATCTGTTAATGACTCATTTGCCTTTCTCACAATCTTGGTTATCTCATGTGGGCTTTTATGACATAGCTTTCGGATCGAGTATCTCTTGACAAATGCCTTCCTTAGATCTGCCCATTCATCAATGCTGTCAGTGTCAAGGCTCTCAAGCCATCCCCTAGCTCCCCCCTCTAGCGTTTGCTGGAACATTCTGCACCAAACCGGCATTGGCCATTCGCCCGAATTGGCTGCTCCGGTGAAGCGATTCAAATGGTCCTCCGGATCTCCCGTTTCGTCGTATGTCTTGACTGTGGCAGGCATCTTGTACTCGGGTCCGGAGAAGTCAATAATTCTTTGAGTGAGAGGGGATTTGACGGCTTCCTTGAAAGGTTTCTTTAAATCCGCATCGGACACCACCTTGCCTCTTACTATCTTAGTGTTGCTGCTTCCCTCATCTTCTTCAATGAAACTTAGACGGACAGGTTCCACGGCGTTCCGGTTATGCTCTTTGACTAGCAGCCGCAGGGTTGAGATGTGTTGTTCAAGTTGTTCCTTTGTCAGGTTCTGATTGTTCGGAGAAGTCAAGTCAATCGGAAGGTTAGGACCTGTCGGAGTGACAGGAGGAGTAGGACCTGCCATTCTATGCAATTGGTAGATAGAATATCAAGTCCCACGGATGGCGCCAAACGTTCGTGCAATTCTCTGCGGAGATCCGAATGGGGTGACCGGATCGGATCTTGGGTGATGTATGCTTCGGATATCCTGAAACCAAAGCAACGCGTTAGCCTCGTCCGGGTGTGAGAACCCACACCAAGCTCCGGCGTGAGAGTAAGTAAAGGGTAAAAATCCGAAGGGGAATGAGAGTAAAAGATTATAAGTAAAAAGTAATAAGGGTAAAAGAGTTAACCTAAACCTTGAACCCAAAGGGGTATTTATACTAGTCTGATTCCTAAAAGGCCGGGAATGGTGATGGGCCTTGGTTGGCCCGATTGGGGACACACTCCCTATTTTATAGCAAGTGTGTCTGCTGAGTTTTTTGTTGACTATCGTTGACTTCTTCTAGAAGGATGTGTTCGTTCCGGATCGGGTCATGTGTTCCGGATCGGATCATACGTTCCGGACACATACACGAACAAATCTCACAGCTTATCAGACTAAACTACTAAAACCTCAACTTCGTCTACACCTGCAGAAGCTCTTTGGGTGTTGCAGCAGGGTCAAGATCCCAACATCCATCCGGCAAATTTAGTTCTTCCCCTTTAAGCAAATAAGACGGAACCTGATGTGCGAAGCGCGACATCTCCCTCCTTGGAATCCAACAAACCGCATGCTCAGGGTCACTTTGATAAACAGTTTTATACCTTTTTACCTTAACCAAATTAGCCGCACGAACTCCACGCTCATCAGAATAGTCACCAACAATCTCCACCATTTCATACTGATGAACAACTTCTTTTGGTGTTTTTCTCTTCCAATTTTCTGACCAATTTCGATACACAGCCCAAATGTCCTATAAGGTGAGAAAAGATGTTGACTTAGTCAACAACATGGGAATGAATAGCACGGAAACTTCCACAAGATTTGGTAAATCCAGATTCAATCCATTTTACATTACCAAATTCTGTATCGGTTTTTGAGTTTAAATAACTGATATGAACCCGAAAGGGTTTTACTGACGTAACTTGACGGATCAAACAGTAAGACGAGGCATACCATCTTCTTCGTCATATATTCCCATATTTGTTTCGCCTGGAATACTTCCTCTGATCTTTCTGAACCAAAGTCATGAAAATCTTGGTCAGGGACGGTTAATATCTTTTTTGTCGCTGTCCTGTTTTTTTCAGTTTTTGAAGTTGACTTCATTTCTTCTAACTTGACCCGAATCACATATCTGGCTTTATCGTTTAACAACTATATAGCGTCAAAAGTAGGGACGATTGAACTAAAAGCATTTACTATATTACTTACGCCTACATCTGGAACCTTTATCGAATTCGTTTCATCATTTGTGCTCGGTGATGCATCTCCCACTTTTAACCTTATTTTCTTGAGCCTACCCATCTTAACAACCTGGGTTTCACTGCCTTGACGTTTCCCGTTGACTTTTACTCCATTGACATTTCCATTAGCCGTCTGATCATTATTCACAGAATTGTATTAGGATCTGATATAGCAGAAGTATTTCAATGGAAAGGCTCGGTATTATGTGAATGGTTTGTGGTGGGCCTGTTATTGGTTGTATATGACCATGGACAATATGTCACTGGAGCTGATCCAGTTTCGACAGCAACGAAAACCCCACGACAGTTTTTGCACGAAAGTCGCTTATGCACATATTTTCTGAGATATTCATACTGGACTCTACAAGACGTGCAAACAGTCCTAAAACTGTTGGTTGTAACCGCAGACGATGTGTTTGACCGTTCAACCATAGCTGCTAAATACTTATCATTTCCCATGAGATCATATGCTGTTCTTTTTGCATTATCTGACAAAATCGTCCATGCTTCCAAGACGAGCTTGAACGCTTTGTCAGCGCCGATAGTCTTATTCTGTTCCTTTTGCATTATCTGGCAAAATCGTCCATGCTTCCGAGACGAGCTTGAACGCTTTGCATTATCTGACAAAATCGTCCATATGCTGTTCTTTTTGCATTATCTGACAAAATCGTCCATGCTTCCGAGACGAGCTTGAACGCTTTGTCAGCGCCGATAGTCTTATTCTTCTCAGGGTGCAATAGGACAGCCAACTTTTTGTATTGTTTTCTCAGAATAGATTTTTTGCAGATGGGTCTAATCCAAGAACCGAATACAAATCAATTTCCCCATTTATTTTCATCTCTGATGCAGCATAGATTTCATAAGTAGCCACCATGTGAGCGATACCCTCGAGTTGAGGGAAAAGAAACTTGAGCCATTATAGCAAACCCACTTTGCACCTCAAAATCTGTGACTGCAAATAGCTTCTCTGCTTGCTCTTTAGCTCTAAGTGCTTCTTCCTTGTTTGATCCCGTATTAAAAGTCTAAAACCTAAAACCAGATCTTTCACAAGTAAACACACTCCATCATGAATACATGCCTGTACAAATCATTTACTTTCAGTAACTAAAAAAAATGATAGTATCATATGAGCTTATCAAATGATCTTATCAAATGAAAACAACTATGTTTGACTATTAGTCAGAGATCTTGTGGACCTGAATCAATATCAATTCTTTTATCAGAGATGGCTGTCGAAAAATTGAATGATTTTGGCTTGACCACTTTCTATAAAAGGAGAGTAGTGAAATTTTCATGATCAGCTATACTGCCGGTAAAGTATCAAAGGGCAGCATATTCAAAATGTTACGTACTACTTTAGGCTGCAATGTAACATCGCCAATATTCGTAATTGCAGAGAACATTTACAGAGCATATCATATTACAGCAATATACACATTTCTAAATTCTTAAGTCACTAGCATCAAATTCAGGAATCTTTTTCTAATTCAAGCTTAAATCATACACATGCTTAATCATAAAAAAAATTAATTCCATATAAAAAAAACAAGACCAAGAGATGTTTGTTTAAAGCTTATTTAAGGGCTAATGAGCTTATCCATTTTCGGCTTACATTGAAAGATTGCGGGTTTATATAAGTAATTAAACTACAAGCAGAAAAGAATAACAGCTAATGACAAGGCTAAAGACTTAGTCTTGTACCATCACTGAAAGTTTATGGACTTTAAAATCGATAGTCGTGTGATAGGATCGAACTCGAGATCACGGGATTGCACACATTACGTGAAGAGTTAATTTATTTATTAAATATATTTATTATATTTATTAAATCAAACTGCAGCTAACGACCGTTAAGTAATTAAAGGTTAAGTATTAAACGATCGTTATAGAATATTAAAGAAGCTAAAAGAAGGTGTCGGAAAGTTCCGGAAACCCTTTTTGAGCACATGTATATCCGGCCTAATAAGAGTCAAAGGATAGGGATGAAAAGTTTTAGGCTTTATCTTGTTTAAACCTTGGAAGATAAGTTTCCAAGGTGTATATAAACAAACCTTAAGGCCTCATAATTTTTCACTCCATATTCTTCTTTCTTACTCTATACCGCCGGCCATATACACCCTTTTTAGGGTTCATCTTTGATTTTCTAAAAGCTATTTTAGATCTAGTCCTAGCCCCTCTCTAGGGTTGTTGGGTAGATCTTCCATAGGCTTGGAAGGCTCGGTTCTGTTCGTGCTAGACTCACGATTAGCTCATCGTATCACGTGTGTACAAGATCGTGGTGTGATCTTATTTTAGATTACATCCTGGTGGTGTTCTTGATCTATTTTTACCGGTGATTGTTCTACTAAGAAAAAGGTATGTAACCCTAGCCTTGATTAATTATAATTGTGTTATATAAAGATCTTGTTAATCTGCTCCCGCTGTATGCTCTTTGATCTATGTTAGGGTTTTTATAATTGTTATGATATTCATAAACCATCAGTGGCATCGAGAGCCGTTTTAACATGATTATAATTATCAAGATCTAAAGTTTTTTTTAACTAATATTGATTTGTGTTAAAATTACATGTTGTTTTTAGGTTTTATAAAAATTAGGGGTTTTGTTTTTTGTTTAAAAATGGCTTTGCCGTTTTTTTATTAAAAAAAAAAAAAAAAAAAAATTTGTAAACCCTAAAATTACATGGTAATTAACTTTAGATGTATGCATGAATTAATTGTTATGTCATGTGTGGTTACGATCCGTAGTAGTTTTTTAATTGTTAAGAGAATATGGAAGATCCGTAATAAACATGCATGTTTTTTACGGATCACATAATTTTGATTGCTATTTGCTTTATTTGATTCAAAGTTTTAAAATTAGGGAAGACTTTTTATGTTCATAAAAACCCTAGATTTGATGTTCTTTGAATAAATTGTTTGCATGTGGCTATTTGATTTAGTTTTTTTTTTGTACTAGTTGTTTTCATGCGTTTTTTAATTGTATGTTGTAAACAAGGGTAATTTTTTTAAGAAAAATAATATGGACTAAATCTTATCAAAATTAATGAATTGTTTTGAGACCTAAATTACATATGATTTGTGTTGATTAGAATTGCAATAGCAACTTAACGGCCTACTCAATTTTGACAAACTATAAAGTGGGTATAACGCACCGCTGGTCAAGTACCCGGTTAAGGAAGGAGGTGCTATGCTTTTACGCTGACCAAATTCCCGGCTCGCCTGTGCGTCAAATTGGAATTACCTACGGTTGTTATTGGTATAATTCTTTAAGGTTGTTTGGTTTATCCAATACCTCAACTTGCAAATATATGATGAACTTTTAGTCTCACCAAAAAGTTTACTAAACGTTTTATTAAACTTATGCTATGGAGATGTATGCATGCTTCTCCATACATGATTTTGACACCAAAATCTATACCCTAAAATTTAAGTCATATGCCCTCTAATTGACGAACACTTGAAGTTACAATTGTCGTCATATAAGGTATCGGACGATGTTGTAATGGAGAGAAAACTTCATGACTGAATAAGATTGCACATGAAGGTTTTACGTTCTTTAGATTAGTCGACTTAATTGAGTTACTCAGTGAGAACTGGAAACTTAAGGCATAAAGAAGGGATAAAACATGTTTACAATGCAAATGTTTTTGGCAATGTAAATCCCTGACATATCTAGAAATTGCAATATGATTTGGCAATTATTGTTCGACAAGTTACTGTGTTGAATACATTTGTCACTAGCAGATCAACTGATGTGATAAATCTATGTCAATGTGGATTCTAGTTTTTCAAGGAAAATACTATGGTTTTATTACCGGGGTAATTTTATTTTCTTGAATTTTATTATCGAAAATACTAATGTTTGAACTTATTTCTGTAGAAATGGCTCAACCCGAAAACAATCTGACAATAAGCTCGGCGTTCAAAGCATTTTTTGAACGGCCTGAACTTACTGGCCCTAATTTCAATGATTGGTACCGCTCACTAAGAATTGTTCTGAGAGCAGCGGGTACCATCAATATCTTGGAAACTCCTTTTCCGGAGGATCTTGCTGAAGGAGCAACTGATGCGGAAAGGCTTCAACACGCTGCTAACGTTAAGAAGCACCATGAGGTGGCTGCTGTAATGTTAGGGAGAATGGCTCCATCACTTCAAAGGAAGTATGAGCTATTTCATCCTAAGCAGATGCTTGATGAACTCAAGGCAGTGTATGAAACGCCACAAGCTGTAGAGATCTATGATCTGGTTGATGCTCTACATAGTTGCAAGCAAGCTCCTGGAAAGTCCGTAAGTGCACATTACATGGAGATGAGGGGTTATATGGAACAACTCATCGCACTAGGACAACCCTTCGATCATAATATGGCTATTAACTTGATCAATAGGTCCCTTAATAAGGACTTCGGTGATTTCGTTCGTAACTATAATATGCATTGCACGGGGAAGACAGTTAATGATTTGCATGCAATGCTCATTGACTTTGAAAAGGGTTTGAAAGATAAGGCACCCACTGCTACTCCTCAAGTACTTTATGTACAAAAGGGTAGAGTGTCGAAACCAAAACCGCAAGGGAATAAGAATCAGAAAGGCAAAGGCAAGGTTGATAAGAGCAAGCAAGTTGCGACTACATCAAAACCGAAGCATAACTTTGCTAAGAAATCTCTGAAAGATGAGACTTGTCACCACTGCAAGATGACTGGACACTGGAAGAGGAATTGCTCTCTCTATCTCCATGAAATGGCAGAACATAAGAAGAAGGCTGAGCAAGTTGCTGCAGCACCATCTTCAGGTAACTTATTTATGATAGAGTTATTTTATCTTTCATACAAATCAAACTCCTGGGTATATGATACGGGATGTGGTATTAATATTTGTAATACCCTGCAGGGATTTGAGTTGAAGAGGAGACTTACCTATGGGGAACAATTTCTGCAAGTGGGCAATGGCGCACAAGCAGCAGTTGAAGCTATAGGAATATTTAAATTAGTTTTACCTTCGGGTTTAGTACTGTCTTTAAATAATTGTCATTATGCACCTACAATTGTTAGGGGTGTTATTTCCTTTTCTAGTATGTTGGATCTTGGATTTACTCACACGATTGATAATAATAGAATTTCTGTTTTCAAAGATGGTTTATTCTATTTTGATGCAATTTATGTGAATGGTGTTTTGAAATTAACATGCATGATATAAATCCCAAGAGGAAAAATAATTCTGTTTTTAGCATGAATAAGAAGAGTAAGTTAGACAAGAACTCTTCTTATCTTTGGCATTGTAGACTTGCCCACATTAGGAAGACTCGCATACAAAAGCTTCAACGTGATGGGCTTTTGGAAAGTATCAATGATGAATAATTTGATAAATGTGAATCTTGTATCTCTGGGAAGATGACCAAGAAACCTTTTAATAGCAATATTGAAAGGGCTACTGAACTACTTGGTCTAATACACACTGATGTGTGTGGACCACTTAGACATGTGTCAAAGAAAGGTGCTAGCTACTTCTTGACGTTTACGGATGATTATAGCCGTTATGGTTATGTTTATTTGCTTAAACATAAACATGAGGTATTTGAAACATTCAAAACGTTTAAAGCCGAAGTAGAGTTACAACTAGGAAAGAAGATTAAAGCTCTTCGTTCTGACCGTGGTGGTGAATATTTAAGTCAAGAGTTTAAAGATTATTTAAGTAGAATGGAATTGTTCAGAAACTTACTTCTCCGTATACTCCACAACAAAATGGTGTATCTGAAAGGAGAAATCGTACATTATTGGATATGGTACGATCTATGTTTAATCTTACAACTTTACCATTATCTTTTTGGGATTATGCTCTTGAAACTGCTGTTCGTATTCTGAATATGGTTCCCACAAAGAAGGTTGATAAGACACCATATGAACTATGGCATGGCAAGAAGCCATATTTGTCTTATTTGAAAGTCTGGGGTTGTGAGGCGTATGTGAAACGTGACTCTGGAGATAAACTCCAACAACGCTCAGTAAAATGTATCTTTGTAGGTTACCCTAAGGAAACTATGGGTTACTACTTTTATTATCCGGCTGAGAACAAGATAGTTGTGGCTCGGTATGGAGACTTCCTTGAAAATGATCTTGTAAATCAAGAATTCAGTGGGAGAAATTATGATCTTGAAGAAATTCAAGAAGATACATTGCCTTCTGAAAATACTAGCGATGAAATTCCTGTAGAACCAGAAAGTCTGAGTGTTCCACCGGAATTAATTCCTCCACGTAGGTCTCAAAGGGCTATACGTGCGCCGGACAAACTATGTCTATACATAGAGGATGATGAGGAGGAAGTAGGGGATCTTGGTGAACCTGCTAACTATCGATCCGCAATGTCTAATCCAGAAAAGTCAAAATGGATGGTTGCGATGAATGAGGAAATGAAATCCATGGAAATCAATGATGTTTGGCTTCTTGTGGACGCGCCTAAAAATGCTAAAGTAGTGAAAAATAGGTGGATCTATAAGAAGAAAACTGACATGGATGGTGATGTACAATCCTACAAAGCACGTTTAGTGGCTAAAGGTTTTACTCAAACTTTTGGCATAGACTACGAGGAGACATTCTCTCCTGTAGCAGACTTACGAGCTATTAGGATTCTCATAGCTATAGCAGCATACTATGACTATGAGATATGGCAAATGGATGTTAAAACTGCCTTCTTGAACGGTCGCTTAGATGAAGACATCTATATGCAACAACCGGAAGGGTATGTTGATCCTAAATATCCAAAACGCGTGTGCAAACTTCAAAGGTCTATTTATGTTTTGAAGCAAGCATCACGTCAATGGAATAAGCGATTTGATGAAGAAATCAAAAAGTTTGGATTTATTCAAAATCGTGATGAGCCATGCGTATACCGCAAAGCTAGTGGGAGTAATGTAGTGTTCCTAATTCTATATGTCGATGACATATTGATCATGGGAAGTAACATTCCAAGACTTAAGGAAGTTAAGGATTATCTTGGTAAATGTTTTTCTATGAAAGATTTGGGAGATGCTGCATATATTCTGGGAATTAAGATCTATCGAGATAGGAGTAGACGGTTAATTGGTCTTAGCCAAGATGCTTATATTGATAAGATATTGAAGAAATATAACATGCATAACTCTAAGAAAGGTTTCTTACCGATGGAGGTTAAGCATGAGTTAAGTCATGAGAAAGATGCATCATCACCTGAAGAGGTGGCTTACATGAAGAAGGTGCCTTATGCTTCGGCTGTAGGATCTATTATGTATGCTGTAAGATGCACAAGGCCCGATGTGGCGTTTGCTCAGAACTTGGTCAGTAGATACCAATAGAATCCAGGGAAGTCCCACTGGACTGCTGTTAAGCATATTCTGAAGTATTTGAGAAGTACGAAAGATATGTTTTTGGTATTCGGGGGTAAACCAGACACAGAACTGAATGTAATAGGATTCTGTGATGCGTCCTGGCAATGTGATAAAGACGATACGAAGTCTCAGACGGGTTACGTGTTTGTCATCAATGGAGGAGCAGTTGACTGGAAGAGCAGTAAGCAGAAAACCATTGCTATGCATGCGACTCAATCTGAGTACATGGCCGCTTCAGAAGCTGCAATGGAAGCTGTTTGGATTAGGAAGTTTATTGGAGATCTTGGAGTGATGCCTTCAATTAAAGAACCTATTGATATATATTGCGACAACTCTGCGGCAATAATATTCGCCAATGACCCTGGAGTCATGAAGGGCGCCAGACACTTTAAACGTAGATATCACTACGTTCGAGAACAAGTGGAAGCTCGAGAAATAAAATTAATAAAAGTTCACACAGATGATAACGTAGCTGATCCTTTTACTAAGGCTTTGTCTAGGCCAAAGGTAGTTAAGCATGCCAAGGCAATTGGGCTGCAACTAGCTAGCGAATTCATGCAATAAATCTGTTGATTAGTATTTGGATAAAGGATGTAAGACATTATTGAATTGATGAAATAAAGATTGGATTTCGTTTATTTTTCTGTTATTTGATTTTGTATCCTATTTTACATGTTTTAATCCATGAGCATTTTGATGTTTCTAAATGTCCGTTGTCGATTAATAATATGGGAGTATTATTAAATTAAGACAATTCAAAATAGTGACAGAGTATACTTGAAAGTATATTGGTCAATTTTGGATGATATTTGATGGATCAAATATTGGACTTATCCCAACTATGTGATTTTACTTTATGGATCTTTGTCATTAAGTAAATCATAAATAGTTATCCTTAGACCTGAGATGCCAGAAAACTGCATTGAATATAGTGCATTTCTGTAAGGTAACCTAACGCTAAACGTAACTGGTAGTCATAAGGGTTATTTTCAGAAGTGTTGCGAAGTTCATGTGTTTTGCTTGTAGTCGAAATGGGATTCGTTTCCTTCAAATTATTATTTGAAGCATAAATACAACTGGGCCCCTCGGGGTAATAGTAAGATGTTTGTGTGGCCACACCCAAATGTGTTTTGGTAATCTTGTTATATCCGTAAACGAGAAACAGAATAGTTAATGAAGGAATGACTAAGATCCATATCCTTATTAACAATGTATTTGAAATGAGAGGATAATAATAATGATTATTTATCATTAAAAGGTTTTGTCCAGGAAGCCTTACTCGAGTTGTACTAGTGACATTGTTAGTGTAACTAGACGCTAATCAATGTGATCACGACATTCGAATTTTGTCCAAGTGGGAGCTGAAAGTTTATGGACTTTAAAATCGATAGTCGTGTGATAGGATCGAACTCGAGATCACGAGATTGCACACATTACGTGAAGAGTTAATTTATTTATTAAATATATTTATTATATTTATTAAATCAAACTGCAGCTAACGACCGTTAAGTAATTAAAGGTTAAGTATTAAACGATCGTTATAGAATATTAAAGAAGCTAAAAGAAGGTGTCGGAAAGTTCCGGAAACCCTTTTTGAGCACATGTATATCCGGCCTAATAAGAGTCAAAGGATAGGGATGAAAAGTTTTAGGCTTTATCTTGTTTAAACCTTGGAAGATAAGTTTCCAAGGTGTATATAAACAAACCTTAAGGCCTCATAATTTTTCACTCCATATTCTTCTTTCTTACTCTATACCGCCGGCCATATACACCCTTTTTAGGGTTCATCTTTGATTTTCTAAAAGCTATTTTAGATCTAGTCCTAGCCCCTCTCTAGGGTTGTTGGGTAGATCTTCCATAGGCTTGGAAGGCTCGGTTCTGTTCGTGCTAGACTCACGATTAGCTCATCGTATCACGTGTGTACAAGATCGTGGTGTGATCTTATTTTAGATTACATCATGGTGGTGTTCTTGATCTATTTTTACCGGTGATTGTTCTACTAAGAAAAAGGTATGTAACCCTAGCCTTGATTAATTATAATTGTGTTATATAAAGATCTTGTTAATCTGCTTCCGCTGTATGCTCTTTGATCTATGTTAGGGTTTTTATAATTTTTATGATATTCATAAACCATCAATCACCACAAAGTACACACTTCTGCGCGATACTGAAAGCTTGTCCCTAAGAAACCTGTTCTATGAATTCCTCTGTAGAAGGCCCCAGCGCACAACTAAATACCAATATAGGTTGAAACAAATTGCAGAAACTGAGCAAGCAAGGGCCTAAACATTCCAAGTTGTGTCCATCTTCAATTCAAACACAGTTCTGACCACTACTGCAATGATGGTCAAGAAGTATTTTGAACCATTAAGCAACTGTATGCAGTCATTTTCTTCAAAAAAAAACACATTACAAGCAAAAAGGCTTCGTCAGTTGGTAGTATTTTGTGAAATGAAATGGTGAAAAGAACTAATACCCTAGATGTATTATATAGCTAAGTGTTTGTTTTGCGTCAATTCAGTTGCAAACAAGTTCCAACCTGAAAAAGACTGCAAATTACCTGAATATTTACTCTCCTTAAAAATATTTTTTAACTAACTTGGAAGGCATAATACTCAATATTCTAAATGCATCGACTATCTTCTAGATGCATCGACTATCTTCTAGATGCATCTGCCTAGTGAAAGAACAAAGAGGATAAAGGTACTTGTAAGAATTGAAGCTAATATGGTAAAAGTGCTACAATGATATAGAAGACAATTAGTGATCCAAACTATGGCACTTCTGGTACAATGCTAAACGATAGTAGCCCCGGCCAAACAAAATGTAATGCAAACTTAAATAGTAACAAGCCTACAAGCACGACTAACCATTAGAATTACAATTATGTAAAACCGGACTACATAGTGGATCTGCAAGTTGAACCTACAGTCAAACAGAAGATAAAATGCACTAGCCTTATCATATATCACTAATCATTAACAAGCAAAAACAAGAAATATATTAACACACAGAAAATAAAAACCCATCACGTGTCATAATTCATTAAAGAAATAAACGTCAGTTTGTCACATGTCAAACCACCCAGCTAAAGCACATCATATAATTACATTCGGTTATAAACCGTACAAAATCAGAACCTCTAATTTTCCTATTCCACTAGTTCAGTTCAATTTTCTTCATCATAAAGTCCAAGGAGAGACCAAGCTCCTCAAGTGTGAAGAAGTTCCACTCCCCTTTTAAGAAGTCAAAACCAAAGTCTGGTAAACAATAACCTCCAAGAAGCTGGTCGATGCCAAACATCTCGTCCTCAGGTAAAATACCATTACTGACTTCAGTTTCAATTAGAGTTAGAGTGGATGCACCTTGCTGCATATATATGGAGTCGTATTGACTGACATTGTTAAATTCATTAGAACTCTGATGGATAATTCCAAGAAGCTCGCACAAGGTGATCATCTCGTTCGGGGTACAGACTTGTTCACTTTCTTCTTCACATTGATTTTGTGAAGAAATCAATAACCCAGAGTTGAGGAAAAGAAGTCATTATTATAGTAAAGCAAAGATTGATAGATTTATGGATGAATGAATGAATCAAAGATGGTAACTTTATTTAGGGTTTATTTGAGAAACAAAAATGCGCTCGAATGTTTTAGTTCAAAATTAAGCGGGCTGTGTGGCTTATTTATAGACCACCACCTTTGCTTTCCTTGCTCACCATGCTAACAACGTTGTTTTTTCATAGAAGTGGCATATGGTCTCCATTGGGTTGGGTCAAATGGTCATAGGGACATTTTTACTAATGGGTTTATATTTGTGTTCTTTTATTTTTATTTTTATTTTTATTTGACTTAAAAATAAAACCAGTTAGTAAATTTCTATTTTTATATTTCATGTTAAGTTTTTTTTTTTTTTTTATTGTCCCATCCTTTTTTTAGCTTTTTATATATAAAAAGTGAGAAAATATAAAATAAAACATATATAACTATAACATGTTTTTTTTTGCACTTCATATAAAATAAAAGGAAAAAATAACATTAACTTTAGCATCTTGCTAGTTTATCTTTATAGAAACAATAGTAACCACCTCTTGTTACTTTCGACCGGCGGCCCGGAGTTGCCGTCCATCTATCGACTTAGATCTTAAATTGACGGGTTATCGAAGAGGTAGTCGGTTCCTGCCCCGACCCTTTTTAAACAGACTTGTGGCATGATAAAAAATTCCAGATGTGAAGTAAGTATCGGTATCAACACCCGGATCGTGTTGGGTGAATTGTGACCTCATACAATCGTTTCGGGTGAGCAATAGCCCTGGGATACTCATCCTTACCTTCCTCTGGCTTATCACCGGCAATCTCTCTGGTTCAAGTCCAGGATGGCCCAGCTGCGCTAAAAATGGCTTATCACCTCCATTTTTACCATATAGCAGCGGAAGCTAATCTAGGGTATTACTTCATGGAACACAAGTCATAATAATACAAAACAACTCAAAAGACGGTTTAAATCAACTTTATTTATATATCATTCAAAAATCAGAGTTTTACAACATGAGATCCCAAAAATCTATGTCAATAATTTCAAGATCGTGCCTCTTCATGCTATCCTTATGCTGCTTCATGCTATCAGTCACAAATAGCTGAAATATATGCTTAAAAATCAACACAAAGGTTGAGTGAATTCATAGGTTTGTAATAACATTTTTGAATACATGTCTACCACTTTAAGCTACGTTACTATTTGCTCACATAAATCAATATTTTATTGCACTAAGCTCATGACATCAAAACTAACGAGAATTCACCAAAGTGACCGTCATGACCGGATATCATGACAAGTAACATGCAGGTCCAGGTTACCCATTAATTCTAATAAAGTATGCTCGATTACCCACACGAACAGGTAACACAAACAGGATTCGTTAAACCCAATATCTATTCACCATATTAGCGCACACATATGTGTCTAATGACTCATGAAATTTAGGAAACAAGTAATAGTTTGGGCACTCGTGAAATAACATATTTTAGTAAAATCAGACAGTTCAAAAACACATGTATTCCAGTTTTAGCATATATCCCCCTCACGGGTTTTCAAATCATTTAGAAAGCATTAAAAGTGAGGTTATGAACTCACCTTAGCCTACGGAGTCTGAATCACGTCAAATATATTTCAGTCACTAGCAAACAGCTTAGCCTCATAAACCTGGGTCAACACATATGTATATATATATATATATATATATATATATATATATATATATATATATATATATATATATATATATATATATATATATATATATATATATATATATATATATATATATATATATATATATATATATATATCAAGTCTTTGTCTTTTAGTTCCAAGTTTTAAGTATTGTTTTGCGATATTTGCCTAAGGTTCATAGTTTATTAAAATATCACATCATCGTTCGAGCCATCGTACTTCATAAGTCATTATATAAACGTTTGAGGAGCGAGGGCACTTTAAATCATAAACCCAACCACTCAGTCAGAACGTACTATCGAGATGGAACATTTTTAGTACAAAGTTCCCTACTAACATGACATGTTTATTACTTTATTCAAATGATAAAAATAGTACTTATAGTTTACATAATTACATTTTCAACCCTTATAGTTTATAAGTTTCAAAAAAGACAGTTTTAGTCCCTATACTTGCTTAAAATTACATAACAACCTCAAATTTGTACCAAATGATCTAGAAACTTATAACAAAGTTTATAAACATATTTCTAATCATAATAAAATTAGTTTTCCAGATCTATAGCTTTTGAAATGGATTTTAAACTTGTTATTTCATGTAGATTACAAAACTAGGGTTTTATTACATCTTTAGCTTATATCTTCCATTTTAAATCATTATATGAACCAAGACTTTTTGTAATAAATTATTTAGATTATAATTAATATTATTAATACTTATAACATAAACAGAACTTACTGAACAAGGTGGATACTTACAAACAAGAAAGTCAGAAATCTAGGGCTCCTAATCCAAGCATACGGACTATATCTTCTTAACAACTCTTCAAGAACTCTTGGAACTTCTTCTAAAGCTTGATACTGATCTTATGGAATTCTTAGGGCTTCAATGGTGGTATAGGAACAGAACTTATAGGTGTATAGAAGTAAAAGTGAGGGATGAAGAAAATATGAAGCATAAGGTCTCTATTTATACTCTTTTCAACCATTAGCCTCCAAGTTAAGCCTAGAAACGTGTAAGGACAGTAGTAAGATGACTAAGAAATGCTATGAAATCCTAAGGAAGTCTAGGAATAAATTATGGAAGCTAGAATCAAAATATCTAGGTCTTGTGGTCTAAAATGGCTCACGACAAGATATAGATAGAGACTATGATGTGTAATATTCAAGTAGCTTATCCACCTACAAAAAAATATCTCAAAATATCTATTAGTTCTTATTCTAAGTTTTAATTTAGGAGGGAAAGAGTTTACATGTGTTTTTTGAGGGAAAACCTAGCCGGATGCATTTCTAGGGCTTGTAACTTTGTAATTCTTGTAATTAAGGGTTTAGGAATGTTATTAGTGATGGATTAGGGTATAATTATGGTTTACACATTGTAATTAAGAAGTTTGGATCCTTGGTTTGAAGTTTAACAAAGGTTTGAAGTGAAATTGGGAAGAAAACCTAGTCGGATTAGTGTTTTCAGTGATCTAGGGTTCAATCCTTGTTATAGTCATTATTATTGATTTAGCTACTGATTTAAACTCAATTTATACATCCTATATTGTTCTTAATATGTTCATTAAGTCTATACATTATTTTTACTAAGTTATTCCAAGTAAAAATGTCCAAAGGGTGAAAATACCTATTTTGACCTAATTTATAAGCCATGCATTAAAATGTTGTACTTTGTGATTTAGGGTACTTAAACATTGCTTTAAGATAATTTTATAACCTAAATTTAATGCTATTGAAGTTTGTACACTTGTGCTAAAAGACTATGCATTGATTCTAAGTGAAATGCTTAATATAAGGGTTTTTAGGTCATTAAGCCTATGACTTTGTACTTTGGGTAATTAGTGTTTACCTTCTTATATAGGATTATTCTAGGGATTATATATTGTTTTTAATGTTTCTAAAGAGTCTAAACACTTAGTTTAATAAGTTTCATTGGTTAATCATATCCTAAGAGGTAATGGGCTTAATTAGAATTCCATGCTTTGAAAACTTGTACTTTGGGCTTTAATTATTTGTACATTAACTTGAAGTGAAATTATGGTCTTACTATGATACTTAGTTGAGTTTTATAATTGATTGTAAAATATTAGGCTCTAATTCAATGTGAAATAGATTTTAGGTGATAATCTAGGTTACTAGGTATTAATACTTGTACTTAGCTTTAGATGACTTGTATTTAGTATTTTATGATCAAATATTACTTCTAAATGTTAGATTATAACTTGTACATTTGTGTTTGATATTCATTTATAGATATTTTGTAGTTATATTGCTTGAAATATTAGTTTATAAAGGATTTCTAGGGTTTCTAAGGCTCTTTGATGATTTAGAGCATCTTTGTTTTATTTGAAATGTTCTTCTTCATAATATATCCATATGATTACTTTTAGAACTCAGACTTGATATATATAAGGTCTTCACATCACATAAACATATGTAGAATTAACATAGTGTGGGTTGTGTGAGTTTGTGCACCTTGCTATGTAAGCTACACCACATAATTCATACAAGAAAAACAAAATTTTTACCATAAAAACAAAGTATTATTTATCTCACAAGAATAATGTACATAACTCATAGATGAAAATACTGGGTTGTTATATCTAACGATCGAATTTCCTCTTTGTATGTACCAACCAGGCCCTTTCTACTGTGTGTATTACATCTAGTCCATTCCTGAATCTTTGTCTTGATAAATTTCAAATTGCCCACAAAATTACACATGCCATTGGACGCATCACCAGGAGCAATTTTCCATTGATCAATTACGAATTTATTAAATCCATCCAGCTCAAACCAGTGGTGGAAAAATCAAAATGGAACCGGTCCATAGTCGTAGGTTACTTCACGCAAAAAATAAGGCGGTGATTAGACAAATAGCTTTCTAAAGTAACAGCGGTAATATGTGGACATTTGTTAAGTAAATTATCCGATATAAAAAATCTATCAAGTTTACTCATTTTTTTGTGGCAGACTTATGACACCAAGTAAACGTATTCCACCTAATTGCACCTCCACAAGGCCCGCATTAACTATAAACGAGTTAAACTCGTCCCCGCACCTTGAGCATTAAACACAAACCCAAATATATCCGACTTATAACGAACTTCATTAAGATCTCCCATCAGAACCACCTCTCCATCCCAACTATTGATTATATGTGTCAAGTAATCCCATAACGTGCGTTTACCTCTCTAATCATGAGGACCATAACACCACAACAATAAGGAGATCAACACCATTCTTAAGCCACAATCCCCGAAGAATAACAAAATAATCTGAAATCGTAGGATTACTTTTCAGGAATAAACTAGTATCCCATACACATAAAATCCCCCCCCCCCCCCCCCCCGAATATCCAACCGAATCACTATGATTGTACTCAAACGC
The DNA here is from genome assembly GCA_025667525.1 of Glebionis coronaria. Classification (NCBI taxonomy): domain Eukaryota; kingdom Viridiplantae; phylum Streptophyta; class Magnoliopsida; order Asterales; family Asteraceae; genus Glebionis; species Glebionis coronaria. The sequence continues at coordinate 474,648,063 of CM046882.1, forward strand.
ATAATTTCCCCCAACAACTTTTTACGCATTACGAAGATCTATATTCTCCATTTTCGTTTCCTGAATCGCCAAAAAGTTTACTTTATTGCTAACACTTAACTCCCTAACCTAATCTTTTTTGCCCTTTGGGCAATGCCTTGGATATTTAAAGATGAAAAATTCATCGATTCTCCTTGTGATTTAATTATCTCAAACAAATTATTCACACAACCCTCCATATATAACCCATCATATGACCAACTTTTACAACTTCTTCCATCAAACACAATAACGATCCCCTCGTACGCGGAAACTCTGACTTCTTAAATCACCTAGAACAAACAGACTCAAATGTATCTCTCTTGGAACCCTCATTAACTATGTTCTTACCACACCTAATAAGACCCTCGTCCGAGTTACCCATTTGCGATTTATCACCTTCATCGGTCATCCTTTTCATCATTAGGTGTATAACTAGGAGGATGTTTTAAGTTCTAATCTTCTTCATTTAAGTTCACAATATTATCATTATCTTTCTTGTAAAGTAATGAGTAAATCCCAAACAGATCCTTCGATATATTTTCCTTCGGCCCTATCGACTCGTCGAAAATCGTTTCAGGAACCTCTACCACATCACTTTTATCACTACTACTTCCCAAATCATGAACCTTATTGTCACCTTCCATATAACCATCCTCCGATTGATCATCATCATCCGAATCCTTCAACAATTCAGAGACCCGGACAGGAACCTCTTTAGCTCGAATCCAAAACACCTTACCACGATAGACCATTTTAAAGTTTTCAAAAATATTCTTGTGATACTTCGTATATAGACACAATATTTTCGAATGGAAGCAAATCTCTTGTTGGTCATCCACATCTAATAAATCTCCCCAATTTGCAGCAATTCTTTTAAAAGTATTACCCGACTAAAGCTTAAAAGGGAGTCCTTCTACTTCCACCCACACGATTCTACCATTAGGGTTAAAATCTATAGAGGCTTGTTTCAACTCCACAAAGTACGATCTCACCCTAACATTCTCTTGGAATAAATCTTTAGACTCACTAAAAAACAAATTCCAACAGAACCTATACTTCCCCATATACCTAACACTAAGCTCGACAAAATCTTAATTAGAAAGGGCCATCTTGAGTTTGGTTAAAGACGAAAATTCTTTCACCCTTCCCAAAAAAACGTTTGAAACATCTAAAGAATTCAAACATTCATCATCCACAACTATAGTAGGAAAAAAATCACCTTCCCCCGTCCAAGACGAAACCTTGGACTTCACCACATTGGCAAACGATTTACCGCTGTCCTCACCTCCAACATCCTTACAAGGGGATTGAAATATACCCCTATTAGGTGTGATATTATTCTTATCATATGGTTTGTTACTATTCATCGGAGCTTTTTGGAATCTCGCAATATTAGCAAACTTGATCGATCAACCCAAATCGTACATAGATTACCTACTAATCGCTCCACATTAAAAACATTAATAAAGAGAACAAAGCCGAACCTCTTACCCTCTTTAGGCCTCTTCACAGGAATAAAAGAATCAACCACGTGAACATATTGTTTGCACGAGTGAAACAAATATTTGGCAGTAAATGATTAAGGGAAATTAGTAACGAAAATCGATGTGGATATACGGTTCACGCCATCCTCTTTCGATCTATGATTGCCCGTGCTGAAGACAACGAACAAACTTATTGAATTGAAAGGAAAACATAAATTTGGATCGAAGGGAGATCTATAATTGATTAAAACGATGGGATCAGAAATAAAATTACACAAGCAAACCCTAAAAACATGTCAATCGAATAAAGAGCAATTAAAATGGAATCACTAATATAAAAACATCCTACGATTCCTATCTGATCACACTAGTGTTAGGGATCAACCGAAGTTGAAAGCCTAAAACCAGGATTATGGCGAACCATATGTAAAACATAGGATCTATAATAATTAAACGTTATAAGATGATTGGTGATTAATAAGATTCAATCGAACAATGAAATTGAAAGGGGATTTTGAATTAGAATCCGCCATGGGAGAAAGGATTTCTTAGTTAATTTTCTATTCGAAACAACCGAGTTATTCACATGGATGATGACTTTAACATTGTTGTATGTCGGTTTATAATCATGTTTCCTGTAAAAATCTTAAGCATTGCACTTTTGAGTTGTAAACATGTTAAATAGGTTCAAAGTTAGCCAAGCTGTAAATCTGATACAAACGCATGTTGAACCTAGCCAAGATGATCCTACGGAAAATTTAGGCATTATGATTCGAACTCATTTTCACTTGATTTTATAAAGATTGTGAAAGTACATAAACCTTTTGAACATTACCTATTTTTAGCAAAATAAACATTATGTGAGTGGACAAATCTACTAACTATTTGTTACAAAACATTGGTTAATCAAAACTTCAACCACTCAAGATTTGTTTTGGTTTTTTATAATGGCAATTTTTTCGCAACTTATACCACATTTTTTCAAGGATGGAGCCAAAAGATGTTTTGGGTTACTCGAGAAATCCATAGACTTTTTCAACTTAACGTTAATTTTTAAAAAAGAAAATCAATTTCTCACAAATATATTTTTTAATGCATCCGGTTAAATGTGTTTTTAATCTTATTTAGTTAGTATACTTAAAAAAATTGAACTCTACTATATTAAGGCTAAAAAAAGTATGTGTCGTCAGTTATATTTGATCTTGACTTCGTTCCTACACATATCATAATATAGTTCACACGTGTCTTCAGCGAGACTTGAATTCACAACCTTTAAATTAGTGAAAAATTTATTCTTAAGATTTTGTATTATTGGGTCGTCTTCTATCAAAATTAGAACAAAGATAAATGATTATTGTGTTAATAACCACTTAGTAAATTTATTTGTTGATTTGGATAAATGATCGAACGAAATTTGAAAAAAGAAAATGGGACACACTAGACTAATTTATGAATTAATCATGTATTTAGTCTTAGGTGTTTATCATATTAAGTGGTCAAACATGTGCCCATTTAATAAGCCTTTTAGTGCAAAAAGTAAAATTTTAACGAATCTTTCAATTAAAAAGAACAAATGATTTGGGTCAATTTTGCTTCCTACTAACAGGTGTTAGAAAAAAGACACCCTTTTAATATTTTAAGTTTAAATTGTTATGAAATGTAAAGAATGAGAGATTGAGGAGAAAGAAAATTTGTTATTCTTTACATTTCATAACACGTTAACATAACTTTAAAGTAGAGTCTCATACTTAGAGCATTTACAATGCATTAAGTTTTAATGACTTGATGTATTTAATGCTATTAATGTCAAGCCTCATTTATCACTAAAGCTTTTTTTACAAATAACTTTGTTTATCAAGCCTTTGTAAAAAAACTTCCATAAAAAGTTTTTGTTGCAATGATAAAAATCATATAAAAAATCATTGAAGACTTTTACCATTGAAGATGTTCTTATTGTATCCGTCGAACATGTGTGTGAATCTACAAATAAGTTTCTCGTATGTTACTTGAATTTTACTCACTCAACCGGAAAACACGAACTGGTTAGGTGGACATATTTTCAAAACATGCACCCATTCTCAAATTATTTAAACAACCTCATCGTTATGACCTTCAAATCAACTATTTCACCGTAATAAAACGCAAGTTAAGATTTATCTATAGCGATGTCATTACAGGTAAAGATGTAGTGGAGAAAAAAAATTTCTCTACTTTGATTTACTACTGTCATATCAGCGTCATGCACATTAAAACAACTAGTAATAAATATACGTTTTTACTAACAACATTTCTCTCTCTTTTCCACTTTGATCATACCTACTAATTTTTTTTTCAACGTTCACACAAAATAAATTTCATTTCTTTAGAATAAAAATTACAAACGCATAAATAAAATTACAATACGATACGAAACCTTAAAAAATACGAAAACTAAAAATATAGAACAAATAAAAAAACGACGACAAGTTAATTTTGCCCCGAATATTTTACCATTATTTCTTCCTATTTCTTTCGGACAAACAACCTCTTTGGTTCGGGCATTGACTCGGGATCAACCGTGAGAAGCTAGAACTTGAATATCTCTATCATCTTTATACCTTTTTTGCCTCGTACGCGGATTTACCAGTGACTCATTTTTTATGCAATGCATCGTTTAGCATGTTCTTCATATACCCCGAGTCACTTCCGTAGGTGCTCTCGGCCGTTTTCGACTTGGTTTTCTTGGCGGGTCGAGGACGAGCATCGGGACCGAATATTTCTGTGTGATCATCCACATCAATGCTTTCCGCGCCGGGGTGTTGTCCGAGAATCTTTCACGCGTGTTCGTAAGCGAACTTTTTCCTCTTATACAAAAAACTATATTTTTCCTTTGCAGCTTTCAAAACATCCTCGTCATTCATACCACTTTTAAGATTTACTCCTTTGTAAATCGCGTTAAAATTTAAGATTCGGGGTTCAACCGACTCTATTTCCCCGTAATTATATTCTTGGTACGAGGCATGTAACAACCCATTTGGTAAAATGGAATATCACAGTAATATATGGCGTGTCATCATAGCATGCAAGGTAAATGTCTAAACATTCATGACCATAAAAAGAAATACCGAAAACAAACATCGGTAGTCCAAGTAACTCAACACAAGCAAATATAAGTACTATAAAGGGAAAGGACTAAAAAATGTCCAACATGAAATAAAGTAAGATAAAGTATGATAAATGCATAAGATATAGAAGGCTGGATAGCTTCCATCCGAATGCACATACTCTTGAGATCCTACTTGCGACCTTGGGTACCTGCCGTTTGGAAACATGGAAATAGAAAACGGTTGAGCATAACGCCCAGTGCACGAATATACAATAAAGCATGGAAAGACATAGAATAATGAAAGCATATAATGAACATAAAACATGAATGGCAGGGGAAATGAATAAGTCCTGGGAAACCTAAACGTATAGCATGTTTACTGGTTTTAGTTCTGAAAACATAGCTTATGTATACTTATGAAAATTTGTATTAGTTTAATATACCAAAAGCCAATATAGGTCATGAGGTCAACAACATGCATGAATACTTGGAGGGGTGACCTAGTCATGCAATTAGAGGGGATGCCTCTATTATTATGGTATGGATAGGAGGGATCAGCTCCTTGTGAAGGATGCAAGGCACACACCACATTCACCATGAAATCCTAACTAACACTGTAACTAGGATGCACCCATACGCCCCACATGATAATATAATAATAATAAAGGCCAAATAAACTGAAAGGGACGCCACGAGCTATCACTCCACCGTGGTGAAGTCATAACACTAGTGCCCCTAGTGTTATGGTTATGGTACCTCCATAACTAGGTGAAACTGGCATGCATGTATATGGCTAAGGTAACTAATTAAAGATAAGCATTTAAATCTGTAAGTACTGGTTAAACAGTTGGCTGCATACGGAAAATCCTAATAAAGGAAGAGATTGACCTTACTAAAGGACGGAAAATCCGTACCTTGTGTCCAGTAGAAGCTAACGGAAACGCTGAAGAACCTACTCTGCCTTGACGGATAATACTACATAAGAATAGGGACGTGTATGAGTTGTCTGAGATACATGTTTTACTAGTTCTGTGTGTTCTTAGCTTACTATTCATGGTCAATCATGTTTTAACTGTTTTATGTATTAATCTGTAGTTGTTCTTGTATTCTGTTGCTTATTATTCATGTAACAAGGTATTATAATACTTGTATTGTAATACTAAGTAACTTTCTAAAAATAGCAGGTTTTCTAAAATAGTAAGTTTTCAAAAATAGAAAGTTTCCAAAAATAGTAAGTTTCCATAATTAGAAATAAGCTGGATTAAAAATATAAAGTAAAGTTTATTAGTAAAAATACAAGTCATGAATTAAGTATTATAGCTTATTAAATAATTGACATGGTTGATTTAATAAACTATAAGTTATATGAATTTAATTAAAATAATGTTAATTAAATTAAGCTATGTAAATACTTAGGTTAGTCATGAAATATTAATTTTAATATTATAACCTAAGTCATGTATTTAATTAAATTAAATGGTCATGAAAATAATTTAATTAAATAAGTTTTCTGATTTTAATAATGTCCCAAACCCAAACCCGTGATTTAAAAATTAGACTGAGACCGAACCCGTGTTCTAATTATAAGCCGAAACAAACACCCCTTGACAGTGGCTACTCGGCCTAGCCGGTTGCCACTGTCCAAGCAAAATACCCACCGGCTTTAGCCGGTGGTTGCCACTAACGTGGCTCGGTTAGCTACGATTAAACAAAACACACCCCGGCTCAAGCCGGGGTTCCCACTATTGCAACCACAGCCCCCACCGAGACCTATATGGTCTCGGTTAACTCGCGGTACAAACCAAAGCACACCCTGACCTTGCGTCGGGGTTCCCTTTTCTTGCATCCGAGCCAAAACAACCCCACACCGAGACCACTAGGTCTCGGCTGGGCGAAACAAAAACCACCAAGAGCCTGGGGATCTCGGTTTGGGTCTCGGTCGAACAAAACCAACACCAAAACACCCTTAAATCTTGGTTTCTATTAATCTTAACATGTTTTACTTGTTTGTTTTTAAGATTAATTATGAAGAAATCATGAATTCAATAAAAGAAATTAAAAGAAATGTGTATGACGATTACCGAATGCGTGGATGATTAAAACTAATGAACACGAACACGTAGCACTAAAAATCAAAGATCAAACTCGACCCGAACACCCCTTTTGGTGTGCAATAGCCGGCGGCAAGAGGAGAGAGGCCAAAGGGTTTCTTGATTTTTTTGTAAACCTAAATTATGATAAAAATCTTCTGGTGTTTTTCTTAAACATGGATTTGTATTGGGTCATGGGCCAAAAGGCCCATTCTTCTCTTTCTCTTGTCTAGCCGCGGCCATATGAAGCCCAACAAGCCAAACCGTAGCTTTTCTATGTTAAGTTAAATATTCGTGTGTGTTCGCGTTTTAATTATCGTGAATTAATTATCGTAATCATGGCACATTAATAATATACGTAAATACATGTTATTTAATGTCGTGACACGTGTAATATATTATAAATGGAAAGTTTTAATTTTATCGTATTTTCGTGTATTTACTGTTCATGTTTACTGTTCATGGTATTTTAATGCGGGTTTTACAAGGCATGTGAGTTGTAGACTCCTTGAAATCTGCCTCTAAAAATAATCAAGGTTTTGATTATTTCCAATGTCGCCGTTCTCCGCACTCCAATCCAACACTTGCAAAATAGTATCTCTTCATCACCTGCCAAACGTACAACAGTCTGAGTCGGAGCTTCCATAAATTGTGTGTTATATATATGCGTGATCATCGGCAGACAAATCAACGACTTTTGATTTGTTTGACATTCTTTTTTTGTTTCGACGGTGATTATTTGGTGGTGGTTGTGATTCTGGTACTTGGAATTGTGTTCTGGCACTTGTTGACTCTGGACATTTTGGAGTTGGTTGTTAAATTGTGCGTTTTGAAACGCGAGTTGTTATTGTTGGAAAATTTGTTCTGGTGTCATTTGGGAAAACAGGTTTGAGCAAAAGAAAGGCACGGGAATTGGGAGCCGGATGAAAATTGGGAGCCAACTGAAAACTGGGTGTCGGATGAAAATTGCAAAGAAGATGAAATAGATTTTTGCGAGGATGGCGTCGAGAGGGTAGAGGATGACAAAAAGATTCGGATTCGATGTGTTAATAAGACTGGTAAAGTTGAGATATGGAAATTGGTCATTTGAGAAATTAGACATTTTTGTTTGTTTTTCGATAGATAGATTACGAAGAGATGTGTGTATTAAAAGTGTACAAAATTGAAAGATATATATAAAAGCAAAAAATTTTAATTTAAAAAAAAATATTGAAATAGTAGCCGTTGCAACGACTAGTCTTTTCTCCCCCTCTCGACATCCTTTCGTTGAGACACTACGCACACCGGACAAATTAGGAGACCGGTGTTGTGGAACAAACCGACGCAAACCAGTAAGCCTATCACGTAGGCACGGCGAGGCCTAGCTCGCCACCACACCGTTCTCTCTTACGTCAACATTATGAGTGCACTTGCATTATTATATAATATTTGCAAATTGATGCAATAATAGACTATTTATATACCGACATATGGATTAGAGACATTATAAATTATTAGATCTTGATTTAGGTAGATTAGGGTTTGGCTATAGTGCTCTTGGAGACAATTAAGAATATAAATTAGGTGACGTGATGAGAGAATATAATACCATAATGAATTAATTTAAGTAGGGTTAAATGGAGCCAATGAATTAATTTAAGTAGGACAAAATGGAACCCCACTTTTTTTTCATAAAGAAGGTATTCTAGGTGCAAAAATGTATTCAAAAGCTGATATAACTCACTAGATAAGAAATTTATGTATAAACAAATAAGTTCTTGTAGTTATGATCAGTGTTTTAAAACTTAAAAGGCATGTTTTTTGACGTCTAAACGTGCGGCGTGAGATCCACGTTATGAAGTTACGAAATGAACGTTGGTGTTAGCTCTGAACGTAACATGAGACAGACCGTGAAAAAGTGAATAAAGGTGTAAAGTTTGCCGAGTTTTTTTAAAGGTTTTGACTTATATTTGGTAATATTTTGAATTTAAACTTAGATTTACTAATGTTTATAATTCATTTATATAATTATAAAATATGATATAAATATATAAATATATAAATATATGTTGTGTTTAATCACGTCTTAAAAACAAATGTTACCACTATACTTGACTCTAAAACTTAAAGCTTGATCATAGTCACATCACGTCACACGTTATTTATGATATTAATTATGATCGAATCTTTGTTCACACTATAACACCTTTGCATCAAAGTTTAAACTTCACTCATTACATACTTAGCGACACAACGGACTTATGTATTGGGTTCGGGGGAGCGGCGCTCCCATAGCTAAATAAAAAAACGAGATTACAGTGTAATTTTTCTTCAATTTTGACAACTTTTTTAAAATGGCCTCCACTCAAAACGTAAATTGCCCCCCACTCACACATTGAATTTCAACATTTAACACTGTAAAACATATAAATCTTCTATTTTAAATTAAAGTACTCGATTTTTTTATTCGAATTATAGTTTTTTCGTAAACCACCCAATTTTTATTCGAACTACAGTTTTTTCCCTTGCTATTATAAAAAAATCGTCCTCCACCTTCCAATATCATGCGTCCACCACTGCTTAGCGATGATCAAGGAAAGTCGAAAACTGTCACAAGATACATCGGTTTCACTACGTAGTAGTCGTCTCCTCATAACACGGATAGCGTGAAACTTTAACCTCATTTGTTTACTAAAAGGTTGTAGCCTGACGGCATTTGAGATTACTAGCATGGTCAAGGTTTCAGATAGTGTGAGGCGCGACGCGGCGACATGGTCAAACCTTAAGTTTTTGCGTAAAGCGTAGCGACACGTCGTTTTTAAGGCTTGACTTAAGACGGCAATATATATTTATAGATTTTTAGTTTTCTGTCATACTTTATAGTTATAAGAGTTATAAACATTAGAAAATCTAATCACAAATTGAGAATATTAATAAATGCGAGCTAAAATCGTAAATATTTAAAAAATTTCAAAGTTTTATAAAAAAATTCGTGTTTTTGCCCGCCTTTGCTCGCCTTTTCATGTCTTATCCCACGTCACGCCTAGAGCCCGCACCAAGGTCTATTTCGTAACGTGGAGGCCACGCCTCACGCCTTGGCGCCGCCTTAGCGCCGCAAAGGCGCGTCTTTTAGAACCTTGAGCATAGTACTCGCGCAATACAACGACAAGTACCCAATGATTATTTTTTTGCAAACAAATGTTATACTTTTACATATCAAATTGGTATTCAAATTAAAGTTAAAGTTTAAAAAAAAATCAAAATAAAATAAATTCACTAAAAATGAAGTAACAAAAATAAAATAAAAAATATAATAAAATGGATGTTAAATTAAAAAGCTCGAAATTTTAGAAAATATGATAAAAAGATATTTTAGTTTAAAAATAAAAGTTTTTGATAATTTGTTCTAAAAGTTGTTAGAAAAGTTTGTTACAAAAAAGATAAATAGATGAGATCAATTTAGCAACACATATAATCTAATGGTTTAAATTTAACCTCTTTATCTTAATTTCTGATTTAGAGTTAAGTTTGTTAATTTTAGGTTCAGGATTAAATCAGAGATAGCTTTTTTTTTAACAGCGAGTTAGTAGTTAGTAATTCGAGCTTACACTGACATCCAAGGCAGTGTGCAATACACTTATTTTATGTTCTAAGAACAAAATATGGTCAGTTTATATATAAGAGATTCATTTTCATTCATATTTAATTTGAATTTTGTACGAAATTTAGATGTCGTCAGATACATGGGTTAAAAGTTTTATTTTTAAAGTCGAAAACTAACACATTTTTCATTTTTTGTTTTCGACTTTAAAAATAGGACTCCTAACCGATGTATTTGGCAACATCTAAATCTAGTACAAATTTTTTGTACTAGATTTAGATTTCGCCAGATACACTGGTTATGAGTTCTATCTTTAAAATCGAAAGAAAAATTTTTACGTTTGATCCCTATCGTTTACATCAAACATCAAGTTTGGTCCCTATCTCAAACTAAGTGCACAGATCGTCCCTATCGTTTACACTTTGGATCAAGATTGGTCCATATCTCAAACGGGAGTTAGTTTTGCTCGTTAAGTCTTATAAGTGGAGGGGTATTTGGGGGTTTTCACTTTTTTCCCATGCATTAAATATCACCAAACCCAATCTTTACACACACACAATACACGATCACACCACACACAATCACACCTACCTTTTTGCAACAATCCAGTATCAAAACCCTAAAATGAAAAAGAAGATATGGTTTTCTGCTCATGTGGTCGCGTTGCTACAATCAAGACTTCTTGGACAGATCGTCATCCAGGTTGTCATTTCTATGCTTGCGAATTCCAAGGACCAGCATGTAGGTGGATTGATTGGTTTGATCCACCATTGTGTCCTCGAGCTGTTCAAATCATACCTGGGTTGCTTACGGCTAGAAATAGGCATGGAGATTCCATCAAAAAACTTAGTAATGAAGTTTGTTTGCTAAAAAAAATACTTGTTGATTAGTTGGCTAGGGTTTGGTTTAGTTTTAGTTTTTTTCCAGATTTGCCTAAGAAAAATGTAATGGCTAATCTGATGATAATGTAAGATGGATTTTGGGTTATCAATGAAAAATCTTTTCCATCTCTGCTAGAAGTTCTTGTTTTGTCTTGTTCATTTACTAAGTTCTGTTTTGCAGACTCATTTACTAACTCTGTTTTGCAGATAAGTAGTTGAGGGGTTGAGGGCATTGAATGGTTATGAGTAAATACCCAACCCCCCTCATCTACTTGCTTATAAAACACAACGTCACACACATCACTTCTCCATAACCATTTCTATCTTTCTAACCCTATCTGAAATTCAAAAAAATGTCAAAAAAGAGGTCATTGTGTTGAGTGACACTAGCAGTGAGACTGTCTATTGTCCAAGTGGTGATGCTGAGTGGAAAGATGATGATAAAGGCTGTGAAGGATCATCTAGGCACAGAGCACTTCCTCTTCCTCCCATTCGATCCAGTTCAAGGCCTAGGACTTATGTTACCAAGGCTGTTGCAGAAAGGTTCAGGAATGGGTCTATCCCATATAAAGCCCTAAAATGGTATTGCTATGTGGATGAGGCTGAGTATCATGCTGATAAAGATTACTGGGATACATGGGATGAGGATTTTGGTAGCCCTTTTGCTGATTCTGAGGATACTGATGATGATGAAAGCTCTGAGTCACTAGTGTTTTATGAGGACACTTTGAAAGGCAAAGAAGTCATCCAGAAAAAGCAAGGCCCTAATGTCACCTATGTTGTCACAAACATCATCAAAAGCCCAACTCCTATCTACAATGTTGTGCTAGGACTTGCCAACAACACCACTTGGGAGCAGATTGTCACTAAGATGGGAAAGATTGTCACTGGGATCTAATTCAGTAACAACTTGTACCTCCTTATCATGCCTAACCCACTCTACATCTGCATCTATGTTAAAGTGATAATCATTCATGTCTACTTTTACCTCTTCTAAAAATGTTTCTTCATCTACAAAGTAATCCTCATCAGCCTCTGAATCAGTAATCATTGTTTGTACTACTGCCCTCCTCATCACCAAACATTGTTTGCCCCTCAAACAATGTTTCTGTTGGTTCATTGTTGACAACCATATCCCTTTCTTGTTCATTCACCACCCTATCAGTCTGTGGTTCATTCACCGCCCTATCACTTTCTGGTTCATTCACAGCTATGTCCTCAAATGGATCAAATTCATAGTCCATGTTCAACAACTCTTCATATATGGTTTCCACAGTCTCATGGTGTGTAGGCAAAGGCTCATTGTTGGAGGGTGTGGGAGTTGAGGTAAGATGCTATTGAGGTGAGGGTGTAGGAGTTGAGCTAGAAGGCTGTTGAGGTGAGGGTGTAGGAGTTGAACTAGAAGGCTGTTTGGTGGAGGGTGTATGTGTTGAAGTAGAAGGGTGTTGGTTGGGGTATGTTAAATACAAAATATTCTTAGGGATCAAACTAGGGTTTATTTCCTCAATAACAACACTACTAGAAGGAGGGGGAAAGCATAGGTGTCTACCACAGACTCTAAGTGTTCACAGTATACCATAATTAGTTTGTTGTTGGGGATATACTTAGCTAACCCAATAACATATTGATCATTACCTAAAGCTCTCAATCCTACATCAAGGTCAGTCCCAGGAATCATATAATGATAGTATATAGGTTCCTGTTTCACATATCCTAATTCCCACATTATAGCATTTAACTCATGAACTGAAAACCTATCTATATCAACCCATTCGACATAACTAACTAACCCATTTACATATCTACTTCTATTCTTAACACAAATGATTTTACCAGCATAATGGATTTTAGGGAAAAAAGAGCAGGGTCCTTTTCTGCAAAATGCAATTAAAAAAAAACCTTTAAATACGCTTAATTACATCAATTACATTCTTAATTAATTAATTTGAACATAAACCATAACAAAGCTGTAAAATTTTTAAAAAATAGGGCAAATAGATCAATTAGTCTTACCGTATTCAATAGGCATCTTATAAGGTCCAAACACCTCTTTAATCTTCCAACCAGAACCATCCATTTTTGGGGAATATAAGAAAAAACAATGATTGAATTGGGGTGTTTTGTTTCCAGGTTTTAATGGAGGGAGGGAGTGTTTTGATTATGTGTCGTGATCGAATGTGAAGAAATAGGGTGAGTGTTTGCATTTAATGCATGGAAAAAAGTGAAAACCCCAAAATACCCCTCCACTTATAAGACTTAACGAGCAAAACTAACTCCCGTTTAAGATAGGGACCAAGCTTGATCCAAAGTGTAAACGATAGGGACGATCTGTGCACTTAGTTTGAGATAGGGACCAAACTTGATGTTTGGTGTAAACGATATGGACCAAACGTGAAATTTTTCAAATTGAAAATTGATACATTTTTCATTTTTTTTAAAATGAGAAAGTGTGTAGATAGAAAGAGAAAAAAAATAAAAAAGATTAAAATGATGTTTTTTATTTTTCTAAAAGTGGAAAATGAAAACAAAATTGAAATTTTTTTTTAAAAAGTGCTACTAAACTGGTTTTCTATTTTATTATTCTCAATTGAAATTTTTTTTATAAAAGTAAAATATTTTTCTTCAACTAAACACTCTCTAAAACTTCTCCCCAACTATGCGTTTGCAAGCTACGAAAAGTACATGGTATTTTTAAGTACTTGCGTTTTTTTAGGCTACCCGCAACGGCGAGATTTTCACTAAGTCGTGACCGAGTCATTAGAGGTTGTCTCCGTTGCGGGGATTTGATGCGACCGATATAATGCCCCAACTTGTTCGCCCACACGATCAATTTGTCGATTCGGTCCTCTGTTTTCTTTCTTCTTTTCTTTCTTTTTGTATAATTTTGTGGATAAATTATATTAGTTTTAATTAAGTTTTAATCAGATAAAGTTTGTAAAAAAAATTCCAAAATTTTAATATATTGAGCTATGTTTAATTTCTCACAACATATATTAATTTGACCATTTTTAGAGTTAGTTTTAGTTAATGCATTTTACTCGCTCTATTTCTAATTAAGTGTTTTTAATATTTTTAATAATATTTAAGTATAAATATTATTATAATATGTTTATTTTATTTAAATAATTATTTAAATAAAAAATATATATTAAAAAGTTAAACTTGGTCGCAATAGGTCGCTTTGTTGGGACAAATAAGTCGCACTAAGTCACTAAAGAGAAAAAATTGACGTGACAAAAAAAGTCAAAATCACACAAGATCGCTGTTGCAGGTAGCCTTATGTAAAAAACTTTATTTCATCAAAAACTTAACAACTATTTAGTAAATTTCTTATAAAACATGTTCAAAGGAAAATGTGTTATTTTATATTTCGAATAAAATGAGCCTAACATTGTAATATTTTTTAAGGTGAATGATATAACAAAACATTAAATTTAAAAGTTTTTTTTTAATCAATGTACTCAATTTTTTTTACACACAGAGACAACTAATTTCTTTCAACTGATTCAAGTTTTTTTTAACTTTCCGTTAATACACTAATACTCATTTTGTTATAGGTTTAAGTCCATATATTAGTAACTAACTTTCCAACTTTTACACATTTAAATAACGAACTTAGATATTATTAATATCGTCATTTAACTTTTAAATTTGTTTCAATATAGGTAATATGACCGTTTGGTGCCGGTCAAAATGCCGCTTATATTTCTAGTTTTAACCGACACCAGAATGTCATATTACTAATATTGAAACATATTTAAAAATTTAACGACAATATTAGTAAGATGTGTAAAATTTAAAAAAGTTAAAAAATAAGTTACTAATATATGAATTTAATCTTTTATTATATACCAAAGTAGTTTTAATTAAAAATAAAAAGCTTAAATTAACGATTGTCCAAACATCAATATATATATGAATTATTCTTAACAAACCCTTGATTCATCATATAGTAAATTGATTTATATGAATTTGAATATTGAAAAATTGAATTGGTATTTCTTTCTGGTAGTATCATCTACTGCTCCTTCAAAACCTCAAAATTCAACGTTTGTAGCGATAGCGGTAAGCAGTAGAAAAAGCCGTCAGCGGTAACGGAAGCAAGAGCAGTAAGAAGTAAGTAGTAGCAGTTTATTTAAAAAGTGTTTGATAACGTAGCTGTAACATGTAGTTAAAAAGTGTAAAATTACGATGTTAGGCTAGTTTGCTCCTTTACTAAACAAGTTTTTCAATAAAAACTTTAAATGCTTGTCACTTACTACTCCAAAACGTTTCAAACTGCTTGTTACCAAACACATCCTAATTATACTAATACTATTAAAGATACAACTAAAAAATAATAAGTGTATAAAAATGTATATCAAACTAAACACTATTTAATTTATTTTTTTATTTTTTTATTTGAAGATAGCTTTTGATTCATGAATGTGTTAGTTGTAAACATTGATTACCTATCATTTACAAATTTAAGTTTATTTAGATAATAAAGTTTATTTGGATACCAAGGGATTAATCTTCACCTTTTATATCTATTTAAATTCAATAGATAAGATTAAACACAAAATATATTTTCATCATCTTTTTTCTAACACTAATATCTCTTAAACCATTAATCGTTATGCGAAAAAAAACATACCATTACGAATAGCATTTCTATAGATATGCTATAAGATATACTTTCGACAAAATTTAATTTTTTCATTTTTTTCACGTTTTCGAAAATTATCATATATGATACTAATATCATGTATGATGTAACACCAGTATCATATATGATATAACCTATCATATATGATAGAAACCAATATCATATATGATTAACACTGTTATCATATATGATGAAACAATATTATCATATATATGATATTTTACGCAAATTTTAACAAAAAGAAAAAAAACGAAATTTTTTTTTCTTCGAAAGTATATCATAGTGCATATTGGTAGAAAGATAATTAAACGCTCGTCCCGATGGTATAATACTCTCATTTAACACTTAACGGTTTAAAAGATATTTAAATTATAAAAAATAGATAAAAATAAAATATATTTAATCTCATTCATTAGATTGAAATGAGATGGATGGTGTGGATGAATCCCCTCATATCTAAAAAAAAAATATGGTATCCAAAATAACTCTTCTCGTAATTTACAATATATATTTGTTTTCGTCTCCGATTACTTTTTCGTCACCTGTTCACTTCCAATCATTAATTGGCTATGTAATCAACTTATTTTCGATAATCATATAACTAGTAAATGATCTCAACTTGAATCGGATATTTCTTTTGTATTACGTTTTTTCTAATCTATGTATCTCTTTGTTTAGGATTTTATCGGAGTCTATTGATGATGCTCGTAGGTTAAGAATTTAATCAAATAATAAGTTTGAATCGTTTTAGATCCAAGAAATCATTTGTGTTTATAGACTTCTGAATAATTGTTAATATAAGCCCTTAATTTTTAAAAACACTTACAATGAAATGAGTGGTAGCGTCTTAACGGGAGTTAGAATAAAACATAAATCGCTTAGAAAGAAAAGTTAGTTGCTTTTATTTCCAAGAAAAGAAAGTTAAGGGGCTGTTTAGTTGTAGAAAATTTTTCCACTTTTCTAGAAAAATTTTCATTTGAAAAGTGAAAAATAGAAAACCTGTTTAGCAACATCATTTTTCAATATTTTTCAAAAATTACAAAATTTTCATTTTCTAAATTTATATAGGAAATTAGAAAACTCCATTTTACCCTTTTCTAAATTTTCACCTCATAACCACCATTGTTTTATTTAACCCATTTCAATAACACGTTACTATTTTAACGTTTTCGTCAGTAAATTTACGTTTTCGTCAGTAAATTTACGATTTCGTCTGTAAATTTACGTTTTTATCAGTAAATTTACGTTTTCGTCAGAAAATTTACGTTTTCGTCAGAAAATTTACGTTTTCGTCAGAAACTTTACGTTTTCGTCAGAAAATTTACGTTTTCGTCAGTAATTTTACGTTTTTGTCAGTAATTTTACGTTTTTGTCAGATAATTTACGTTTTCGTCATAAATTTACGTTTTCGCCAGTAAATTTAGGTTTTCGTCAGAAAATTTACGTTTTCGTCTGTAAATTTACGTTTTTGTCTGTAAATTTACGTTTTCGTCTGTAAATTTAAGTTTTTGTCAGAAAATTTACGTTTTCGGCAGTAATTTTACGTTTTCGTCAGAAAATTTACGTTTTCGTTAGAAAATTTACGTTTTTGTCAGAAAATTTACGTTTTCGCCAGTAAATTTAGGTTTTCGTCAGAAAATTTACGTTTTAGTTAAAAAATTTACGTTTTCTTCTGTAAATTTACGTTTTCATCAGAAAATTTACGTTTTCGTCAGTAATTTTACGTTTTCGTCAGAAAAATTACGTTTTCGTCAGAAAATTTACGTTTTCGTCAGAAAATTTACGTTTTCACCAGTAAATTTAGGTTTTCGTCAGAAAATTTACGTTTTCGTCTGTAAATTTACGTTTTCGTCAGTAATTTTACGTTTTCGTCAGTAAATTTACATTTTCGTCAGTAATATTACTTTTTCGTTAGTAATTTTACGTTTTCGTCAGAAAATTTACGTTTTCGTCTTTAAATTTACTTTTTCGTCAGTAAATTTACGTTTTCGTCTATAAATTTATTTTTTCTGACAAAAACGTAAATTTTAATTTTTCTGACAAAAAAGTAAATTTACTAACGAAAACGTAAACTTACAGACGAAAACGTAAAATTAATTTTTCTGACAAAAAAGTAAATTTACTGACGAAAACGTGAATTTACAGACGATAACGTATACTTACTGACGAAAACGTAAATTTACTGACGAAAATGTAAATGTACTGATGAAAAAGTAAATTTTTGTCGAAAACGTAAATTTACTGACGGAAATGTAAATTTTTGACGAAAACGTAAATTTACTTACGAAAATTTAAATTTACAGACGAAAACGTAATTTACTGGCGAAACGTAAATTTTCTGACAAAAAAGTAAATTTTTGAGGAAAACGTAAATTTACTGACGAAAATGTAAATGTACTGACGAAAACGTAAATTTACTGACGAAAACGTAAATTTACTGACGGAAACGTAAATTTTTGACGAAAACGTAAATTTACTGACGAAAATTTAAATTTACAGACGAAAACGTAAATTTACTGGCGAAAACGTAAATTTTCTAACAAAAAAGTAAATTTTTGACGAAAACGTAAATTTACTGACGAAAACCTAAATTTATAGACGAGAACGTAAAATTTCTGACGAAAACATAAATTTACTGACGGAAACGTAAATTTTTTACGAAAACGTAAATTTTCTGACGAAAACCTAAATTTACAGACGAGAACGTAAATTTACAGACGAAAACGTAAATTTACTGACGAAAACGTAAATTTTCTGACGAAAACGTAAATTTACTGACGAAAACGTAAATTTACTGGCGAAAACGTAAATTTATAGAAAAAACGTAAAATTACTGACGAAAACGTAAATTTACTGACGAAAACGTAAATTTATACACTAAAACGTAATAATACTGATAAAAAGTAAAAAACTAATTAAAACGTAAAAAAAATTACGAAAATATGAAAAAAGAAGACGGGAAAAACATACGAAAACGTAAAAAAAAAACTAGCAAAAACGTGAAAAAAAAGTTGACCATGAAAAAAATGGTTCAAAAATAGTTTCGTTTAAACATTGTTTATTTTTTTAGAAAATGAAAAATATTATCTAAACAAGTTTTCATAATTCTCAACTCTTTTCTAGAAAAGAAAAGTTTTTTCTTTTCTAGAAAATTAGAAACAGAAAATTATGAAAAATTTTCCACAACTAAACAGCCCCTAAGTGTCTTGATTGAAAACATATTTTAAGTTCAGTACTAGTATCTTTTTGTGGTATTTGCTCTATTTTTAACTTCGTATGATTTTGTACACAATACTGATTTTTGTACATTAAAACTGTTAAGGTTAGGCGTAGTGAATGTGAGTTCTTATCGTGAGTGGACAATTCACGCATGAGTTACCACCCCTTCGTCAAACTCACGTGCAAGTTGAATCTGAAACGATGGTTTAGGCGAAATGAAGGTGAGTTCTAACCGAACCGCCCAAGACTGAACAGAACCGAAGACCGAAATGATCTGAAACCTCGGACCGAAATAATCCGGTCCGGTTTGGTCTTCGGTCCTATTATGCATAATCGACGAGATTTTGACAAGATCGAATCCGACCGGACCGGATAGACCGGATCAATGACCGAAATGGTCCAAAACTTCAGACCGAAAATAGCCGGTCCGATTTCTGGTCGGATCGATTTTGAGATATTCGTTAATGTTTTGCAATGTTCCTTTATGTTTTTTGGTTTACGAATGAAAGTAATTAAGAAAAAAATAAAGTATAAAGTAACGGTGAATTTCTCATATTTTTCTTTGTAAAACAAAACTCAAAGTAGGGACTTTTAAAAATGATTCTTTCCTTAGTAGGAAATAATTGATTTATTTATTACTTTAAAAAGTGTAATTATTCTTTTATTTAGTAACAATACTCTAATTTCCGTCCTTATATTTATTGAAAATTAAAATTCGAGTAAAAGATATATGTGTTAAAAACGTAAAGAAAAAAACCTAAAAAAAAGCGGGTTGAAAAATATAAAGTTTAGGGTTAAATCTATCAATTATAAACCTTTAGGGGATTGTATTTGACTTCTTTAAATCTTTTATCCCAAAAAAACAAACAAACTCATCAAACCACCGTCCTTCTGAAGATGAATTTGGATCTCATCAACCACCATCCGTGTTCTATAGGTGATAAGAACACAAATGAGCTCATCCACACAGTCACAAAGGAGGTCAGTTCAATTAACCAATTACAAAACTTAATTAAGATTAATTAAAATTTACATTACTATTTGGTTAGGTTTTAGATCATCTATCATCCTGGGCCAGCAAAGCTAATTATGATCTTTTAAAGGATTGTCAACTGGGGTTTTACTTCACCGTTGTTTTAAGTTAATCATAACTAATCTTTTAGATTAATTCTTTCACATGATGTGCATTTCAATGGAGGCCTGGAAGGAAGGTCAAATTAAAGTTGCATTTACATTCATATTTCTTATGCTGATGAATATGATGATTAAGTTTTTATTGTTCATTCCTTTAGTTTTATTAGGAATAGATAATATTTTGTGGAAACATGCTTTAGCCGACTTACAAGTGCGTAAGACAAAAATTAATGCGTTAAGGAGTTTAGAGCAGCTTAATTTTTTATAATGAATTAGTATAAGGCTAATTACCCCCATACCCTGCTCAGGCAGGATTAGATATCGTTGTTGTTGTAGTATAAGGCTATTTACCACCACCATCAATACATCTATACATATGCATATAAACATACAAAGGACCTGTAAAATGAACAGGGATAGAAATGGTTTTTAGCATTTGACTGAAATATGCTAATCTTGTGTATCAAGAGATCATTACTGTATAAAGGTACTAAAAATATTAACAGCTGTTTAGTGTTTGGTAACCAAATAATTAATAATGTGGATGTAAATAAAGCTAGAAAGTGCAAGTACTAAAATAAAAGAGACAGAATGACTAGGGCTGCGAACAAATCGTGTTCTTTTATTACATTTAGTAATTGGTATGTGCTAAGATTGATGTTTGTGAATTGTAGTGGCAAGATTTAACAGGCATGGGGACCTTCAAGGTGAGAATCTATTTTTGCATAAAAATGTATTTAATGATGTTGATGAAGACACGTGCACATACGTTGCGGTCCCAAATCTTTGATGCAACCACCTAGCAGGCATTTCATTAATGTGGAGAATGAGCCCGCAAGAAGAGATGCTGTCGAAACTCCACATTCCTAATGCATTCATGCCGAAAATTACTAAAAGTCCCCATGGAAACCTTGATAATTGGGTAAGCATTACTCAGTTTACAAACCTACTTTTTGAACATCCACTTCATTATTACAGTAGTTGGTGGCGTAGGTTAAGGTCGAAACCCAGAAACTTTGTGCGCTTTAACGAAGGTACGTTAATTAAACTGATTTCTACAATGCTATATGTACAATTTTATTGATATACATTAATAAAATATAAACATACTACTAATTAAGATTAGTTTTTATGCTTAAGATGTATACAGTGGGAGACTAGACCCGTTAACCAATGGTATGCTGCTAAATATAATGTGAAGTAACACATGCTTTAAAATCCCTTTTAATCTCTCACATTAGTTTTGTTGTAATTTCGTCGTTGCTATTAATGTTATTGTCAAGCTTATCATTGTTTGAGTAAACTTCTTGAAAAATGATCCCTCGAGTATTGCAGGCGTCTTTGGATGTGGGTGAATGAACGACTTATGGAACCAGTTAGTCATTTAAGACGTCAATTTTTTCGATAAGCAGAATGCACATTTGAAACATTGGCTTTTCAATGCAGAATCCAAATTTACATCACGGCTTTCCAGTTAGCAAAAGAAAGGTTGCTAAGAAAAAGCAACGAAAGATCCTAACCACCCAAAATGACCTCCCAGCGTTTTCTTCATCTTTATGTACGTTTAATCATAAAAATGCCCTTCTATGTGATGTGGCATATACTTTTATGTGGTTAGCTTCTTATTGGTGTCAATTTATTGTTGCAGCCAAGAGTTCTGCAAGAAACTCAAGAAAGAACATCGGACATTGAAAGTTGTATCAGCTATAAGTATTGCATAATCATACATGACATGTCTATTTTAAGGTTCTTATTTTTTTACTGTTAAAATATTATCAGTGCTACTAAGGAAATTAGTATGGAGATTTTTCATCAGGTATCTCAATTAAGAAATAGAGGATAACTTAATAAAAACAAATTGAAATGAGCTTTTCTTATGAAACATATACTCCAGGTGATATACCTGTTTATGCATAGGTTTTGTTAGTTTTTTTAGCATGTGTTACTCTACTTTTTGATTTTACATAGACCATGGGGGAATCATAGGTGTCTAGGACGAGGCTCCAGTAGTGTTTCCTGATTGAGATATTGTCAGCCTTATGTGTTTCTATTCAAGAATAAATATGGTGTTCCCAATATTTAAGTTGATACTTGTCCTAAGTAGTATGTTTCTTAGCTCAATGACACATGTAACATTTTCACAAAAGCTGAACCTGAACTACAATCATTTTACCATGCACGTTTTCTCTTTGCAATCTATCATTAAGTTGCCATTTAAGCTATTGTCTTCCTAAAAAATTGAAATGAACTTTTCTGATCATACATAAATGTTTGTTGAAGATAATTTATAAGTTAAGAAGATACCAATTTGAGGATCATGAGAAAAGATTAAAACTTTCAAGGTTTATTAGTTAAGTAGCACGAAATTAAGGGTTTATAAGTTACTAGTAGATAATGTGTAAAGAAGAAAAATCAGAAAAGCAAAGCTTGCTGAAGTTGTGAAAAATTAAAACTACTCATAAAAAGGATTAGGCTGAGTTATTACTCGCTCGAGAACATATATGTATCATGACATATTCCTTTTGGCTAAGCTAATAATTTGTCAATCATTTCATTTAGTCATTGTTGGGTTTCAAATTGCAAAGATACACAATGACACGAAAGAATTAGATAAATTAAGACCATCACATAATGTGTTGAGCTCAAAAAGGGTACCCGGTATCGAGATTTCTTCCTTTGGATACTACAACAAGTAAAAAAAATAGTTTTAAGTCTAAGAACTGTTTCGGATCAGTTCGACCCGTAATATTACCAAAAACCAAAAAACATGTTTCAACCTGAACCACAATGGCCATTACGGAACTCACCCATTTTGACCCTTTTAGATTAAGGATACTTCAATGGGAAATAGTTTTATGTGACTTAAACTTTTGAAGATATTTTAGATTTATTCATATCTTTCAAAGTTAACTGATCCACATGCGGTTTGATGCTTTTCATGAGAAGGAAACGCAGCCGCTCATCATAAGAGGACTTTTCCCAATGCTTGCAGATCATCAACACCGTGGGTAAAAACCAGTCAGGTTTGTCGACCTTTCAAACAGTTTTTTATTGGCAATTTCAATAACGGTTTTAGATTATAAAGATGTTGCATCACTGCAAGTGGTTGGTTACTCATTATGCAAACTTTAATCTGTTTGACCATTTGACCCCTTTAGCTGTTGAAGTATTACCATTGTCATTTTTTTGTTTCTGCAAATCCATTGGCAGCCACACTACTGAACCAAACACCCATATACCTGTAGAACAATTGTGAGACTGTACGAATCTTAAAACTGAACATTCGATCTCACAGAAGCAATAAAAATAAGCTGACACTTTGACAAATATAATGTTCTTTGCTCATTTTTAGTAGTGTCAAAAAGTATCTTATTATTAGTACTCCTAATATAATATTGGTGCGACTTTTTGTCCTACTCATTATGTGGTTTTTGGACGAGTACTACTCTAAGAAGTAATCTTAATACCACGTTCTATTCTTGTGATACAAATGGTAATTTAGATTTCGAAAAGCGCTTTCACAACGTACCCACGGTTTTTAGTAGGGCTGATAAGAAGGGACAAACATTGCTTTTTATGGCGGCTAAGTAACAGAATGTTGAGGTTGTTAACATACTTATTGAAGATGATAAAGCATTGAGAAACATGGTTGATAAAGGAAATAAGACTGCACTCCATATAATCACAAGAACGGGTCGCAAAGAGGCATGTAAAAGGTATTATCCTGACTACCAATTTTTTTTATGTCTACTGTCAACATTTACATTATCATTTTCTTTATATACAAGTGTACGCAATTAACACACCCATCGGTTATAATAAAAAAATGACCTTATTAGCCTACTGACCATATAAATAAGCATGGAATTCTGGTCACAACGCTAACCAAACATTCCCAAATAATTTTCTAAAAACTATACCTTTATTAAGCATGGATTAGTTTGTCTTGTGGGGCATATATGCTTATACACTTATTTTGGTATGCTAATAAAGCCAAAAAGTGAGCTTATTAAGCTGAACATAAACTCATTTTATAAGCTATCAAAAGCCAAAAAAAGCGAGTCTATTAGATCTTGCTTCCCTAAGAAAGTATATGATCATCTTTGTTAACAGGAATATTGTGAGACCCCCAGAATCTAACATGGAACAACTAGGCAACGAGGGGGTAACACATCATAGTACAAGAAACAATGAATTACAGTTGACACAAAGCTGACGAAATAAAAACACATATATTACATCATAAAAGGTCAGAGTTTTTAAACATAGGTCCCAGAGTTTTAGAAGCGGAAAATATATTATTTCGTCTCGATTTATAACATAAAGTTGCCCAAAAGATAGAATAAACTCCTGACAGTTTTTACTAAAAACAATCTTTTAAAAGCATCACAGAAATCTTCAAGCTGCGATAATATCCTGCGGGCTCCCATCCAAGCAAAGCTAAGTAATAATACCTGAGATTAAACATGTCAAATCGTCAATATAAAGTTGAGTGATATTCATAGGTTTAGCAATAAGGATGTGGAACACAAGCATTCATTTGTAAAACAAGTAGTATGGAGTATGGTTATATACGTCAACCATAGTCCGAAAACCATTATTATTGTTGTTTAGTTCATGAACGAAGCTTAACTACGTAAGTATTAAGCCTAAATACTCAGGTATAAACAAATATTAGTGCGTCAAGGTAATCGGGATGGGGATAGTCAATCCCGATGGATCCACCCACAACATTCGCGCTTCGCGCAATGCACCAGGACAATTAACGGTTCATGATCGGAGAGATGAAACTCAAGGCTAGCCTAAAAGCAATACTAATATTGAAAACCTGAAAATCATACATGTTTTGGATAGCATACAAGTTCTGGATAGCATACAATTTTTAAATGGTTGGTTCCACCATGTAAAATCTCACCCCGTGTTTAGAAACCTTGTATAAGTAAAAAGGGGCTATGAACTCACCTTAGCCATGAGGTAAGCCAATCACGGTACTCAGCAACTGATTAGAAACAATGGTAGTGAGACGATCACCGACGATATGGATGCCCGGGGAAACACGAAACCGCAACCTATCAAAATAAGGCGCGCGTTAAGACTCGAACTCAATATCAATATATATACCAAATATAATATGACTCAAATGTTTTCAAAGTACTCATATTTCAAAACCATTGACACGAATCAAATGAATTCATTTATCCAACGTTACTCGTTTAAACACTTGTGCACTTGAAATTGACCCGTCATATGACGCCAAGTCAACGCAAGTCAAACTATTCTTTAACCTTATTCGGACCAGTAGCTAAGTCATTTATATAATGACTAAGCACTTGAGTAAGTCACCAAGTCCGATGGTGAATACTCAAACTCACGCAACACAAACATTGAACTAAGTGTCCAAAATAAAATCAGCAAGTACACCCCGAATGTACACACCGATCTATCCTATCTAGACTTGTTCGATTTAGATGAAATTTGGTGTCAAGGTCACTTATAACCTGTATAACACCTCACCGAAGTTTGATCCAAAGTTCACACTTTAAAACCCATCAGCTCGACATTTTACTCGACTCCAAATTTGGGACAGATTTGTATACTTGTTTTATAAAACTGTTTGGACCACTTTAAAAGTACTAACTCGACAATCCTTCTTTTGAAATCACTACTAGACTCATAAATTTAATTTTTTAAACTTTGAAAACCAGTAGTTACATTTATCTAACCAAGCCTAAAGTCCCCGAGAGTCGACCCAAATCAGCCACAATTTCGGATTGTGCCGACTTGCGTCTCCCGGTACACGAATACTAAAACTAGCATACTTTTGACTCGTAAAGAGTTATAAGCTCTATCTTATACCAAAACGAGCGTCTCGGAATACTATACAATAAAATAAAATGAACCCAGCCTTTCTCAGACCTTAAACCCACGAAAAATCTGTTATAGACCTGCTGTCCCAAAATACCCTTTTAGAAAACATGACAAATCAATTTTCCACCAAAGCTATTCATTCCTATACCTATAGAATCACTCAAATATCATAACCATCTACCAAACACTCCTAAAAACACTTGCATGACATATTTGACAAAAATAAAGATAAAAAATATAACTTTTTATGATAAAAAGTGATGATCTTACCAAGATCATCACATGCATGATGATTTAAACACTTTCCAACCACAAAATTATAAAATATTGAAAACATGATGCATGTATGAAATTTTTATATCATTAGAATGACTAGAAGATTTGGAACGTGGGTCTTGTTTTTGTTTTAGCTAGATCAAAGTAAAAAGTGGTGATCTAGGGGTGTTTTTGTGGTGGTGGTGGCGGATAGAAAGAGGGGGAGGGGAGGTGATGATGATTTTTTTTATAAAACTGTATGTGTGTGTGTAAAGTGGAAGAGAAAAAGGGGTTTATATATGTTGGTAGTGGAGGGGCTAGATTTGCCAAGTTTGAAACTTGTGGACTTAAAAACAATTTAATAGTTTAAAGGGTATAAAATGACTATTAGTAAATATTGAAAATATTTACGGGGCTCGGGTTTCGTAAAAATACTTTTCAAAAGTTACAATGCATCATAAAAATGATTATATGATTTCCCGACACGACTTAATACGTAATTAAAACGAAATCGTCGAAAATATTAATTATCGAAAATATCGATAATAAAATGTAAAATTTTGGGCATCCGTCGGTATCGCGATCACTAGGAATTCTCGTTGTACATTGATTTTGAATAAACTCGTTGTAAAACGCATGCGAGTGATTTTAACAAAAACTTTGATTTAAATTAAATATGGAAAACTAAAATAAAAATTTTATAATTCCATACAAAGTATTGTCAATGAACAGAAAAATACTTAAAAAGTATAATTTATTAAAATTTAAGAATCTCAGTATTTACATATAACAATACAAGAAAACGTAATACATTGGAAAATTCAAGAAGCACGAATAAAAAGAATAAAATAATTCTGGGAAAGTACGGGTTCTTACAGTCTTCCCCCCTAAAGGAACTCTGGTCCTTCAGAGTTCTCCTGAAAACAGTAAAAGATGCAAACAAGAGGAGGTACAAAGTGTAGAACCAAATTCTTTGCTTCCCAGGTAATTTTTGCATCACAACGAACCTTAACAATTGGAACTCACTACGCTTTAGTACGGAGAAATATTCAAAAGATAGAATGAACATGAGTGTTAGTGCAAACATTACGATGCTTTGTCGATATAATTTCTTTGTGTTTTGTTGATGACAAACGTATAATTCGCAATACATTATATAAAATGTTAAGGTACTCGTAATCACTCAAGAATACATTTGTATACTTCTCTCGACACCTCCATGACCGCATTCGGCATGAATCACTCTAGGTATGTACAAACATGTCATTAACCTAACTAAGTGATCAAGGATTAATATTTTCTTAAAACTCACATTTTAATCAAATGTGACAAAAGATTTTAATTAACTTTATTTTTAAGAAAATGTTTTATTAAAAAGAAAATGGAAATTTGAATTTGGCATATTCCATATGCCAAAGGAATATCCTTTGAGGGTATAAACTACCCCAGATGGCATATCCCCACTAAAGGACAAATTTGCACGGACTCCGACGCGGAGGTTCCTTAAAGGAACCCGCGGTTCCTTATTGATAAGGTACCGCGGGTAGAGATAAGGAACCGCGGGTGTTTTTGACCGTTGCAATGTTGTCCTATAAATAGTGGATCATTTCCAGGTTTTCTTTCAACCCTTTTTGCACAGTTTCTTTCAAAAACCATCTTAGATCTTTGATTAGTTAGTTTTGATTAATCTTGTTTAAGATGTGATTCAATCTTCAATCTCCTCATCCTCTCAAGTGCAAAGAGAAGAACACTATCATTACCATGATGTGTTGGGTTCACTACATGATGAAGATCTTTCCTTCTATAGATCTAAGTTATGTTTTTAGTCTTCCTACTATGTATATGTAGAAGATCCAAGTGTTGGGTACACTTGGATGTGTTTGTAAGGGTAGAATATCCAAGTGATGGGTATCCTTGGATTAGGTGTTAGTTGTGTAGATCCAAGTCTTGTTAGTACTTGGATATAGTGTTAGAGTTATAGATCTAAGTGTTGTGTGCTTAGATCTATATGGTTTATGTGTTTAGGCCATAAAACACAAGGTTTGTTATGTTGGGCCATAAAACATAACTAGTGGGTAGATTAGGTTGTGTCTTGGTAGTTCTCACTAAACTCTAAAGTGATGGTTGTGTCTAGGTAGTTCTCACTAAACTATAAAGTAATGTGGTTGTGTCTTGTGAGTTCTCACTAAACTTGAAAGTGATTAGTAGTTGCGTTGTGTGAAGTTCTCACTTAGCTTCAAAGTGAAGAGTCGTGAAGATTGGTTCTAGCTTTCGATTAGAACTCGACATCTAGCCTTGTGTCGTTAAATGGTAAAGTGGGCGACGTTGTGTAGATTGGTCCTACCTAAGATTAGGACTCGACTTTTATCTTAGAGTCGGAAATTGGATAAGCGACGTTGTGTATGGTTTCTCCACATTAAGGAGTTTGTTGACTAGTGAAGTAACTCTCGAGTAAGGTGTACTCGAGGAGTGGAGTAGGGCGAAGAGGAGCTTCGTGACCGAACCACTATAAATCATCGTGTCGGTACTTTCCTTTATATTTATGTCTTTACTATTATAGATGTATTTATATGTTGTTTGTTGTGTGCATCTCATAATCTAAACATCTAAGTTGCGGAAAAGCTAAGGCTTAGTACGTGTGTGCTTCGTGTTTAGATTATGGTCAAGTGTACATCACTTAGTCTAAACATCCTAGTTTCGGAAAAGCTTATGCTTAGTACGTGTGTGCTTAGTGTTTAGACTATTGCTTGATGTACTCTTGATTTGATGTGATTGTGTTTTTACTTACTTGTAGTATTTATCTTTCAATCAAACACATCTCATATCTAGTCAAGCTTGATCGAGAATTTGATACAAAAGATTGTCAAAGTTTAACATGCAACAAAAAGTTAAGTTCACTGTCGGCGGTTCCCTAAATGGACCGGCGGTTCTTTATTGATAAAGAACCGCGGGTACACATAAGGAACTGCGCACAGTGGATTTAGCCGAAATGTTTTGAAAACTAACTAGAAACTATTCAACCCCCCCCCCCCTTCTAGTTTATACAATTGGTATCAGAGCGATGGTCACACAAGATCTTTGAAGTATATTGTACTTTAAAGCTTGGATCGATCCTTGCTGTAGTTTTTCAAAACAAATGGTTTTAAAAATGAAAACGGTTTTTAAAAATAGAGACGATCTTTGTATCAAATTGTTCATGAAGAGTGATTACTTATGAAATGTGTTTTGTTGTTTCATTCGTACAAGTTTTGGTGTTAAATAAACTTTGTATAATAGCTTGAATTAAATCTTTTCATGTTTGGAAGTATAAAATCTTTTGTGTCATAATTAACTCTAAAATACGAGTTCTATGTGTCTAAAATGATTTTTTTAGAGTCCTAAGTCCTTCCAAAAAGTTACCAAATGATTTTGGCCAAAAACTCATTTTTTGTCCTCTGACCGCGGTTCTTTATTGTTCCCAGCGGATCCTTATCAATAAGGAACCGCAGTCAGTCTGACTCAGATTTTTGCAAACTTTGAAAAATCATATAAAATCAACCGTAAGTCCGTAGAAGTCGTGCCACCCGTCATTTCGAACGTAATTGAATTTTCTTTCAATTAAAAATGCTTCCAAACCTTTATTCAAACTTTAAAATTTGGATGGTTTCTAAGTTCCATACTTTGTCCAAAGTATTGAGCGTCGGTTTGTCGTAAAACTTGTGTTTTACTCTTTTCTATTAAGTTGGACATCTCTTGGTAATATATCTTTGAAAATTGATATATTTACAAAGTGTTAAACTTGATTAAATTTTAAATGGATCAAAGACTAATTTCAAATAAAATCAAGCTATGAATACTTTGTTGTATCTAACACTCAAAACATGGACGAATGCTTTTATGTGTTAAGCTAATTGTTTGTGTGTGTTTCCTTGTGTGTTATTATTATATGTAGACATTATTAAGTGTTCCTTGCTATTTGTAGTAGTATTGCTTATATGTCTAGTCTCTTGTGCCTTGCTTGGTATTTGTTAGTATCTAGTTTTTCCTAATTAGGATGTATGCTAGATTTCTTGCATTTTAGTTGCAACATTATGTGTGCATTGCATATAGGATTAACATCTGTTAGTTTACAAATGTTACATAAACATCTTGTACACCTCGGGATGTTCTTTAACACTTTTAGGTTTGAAAGCTTTGGAAGCTTGTCAAATCTATTGATTTAGGTCGTCTTACTCGATCATTGTGTTATTAGTTCAAGTAGATAAATGTCTCACTATAAAACATGAAACACCCTTTGAAAATCTTAGCTATTTTCTCTTAAAAGAGTGTTTGTGGGAATCAAGAAAGATTTCGATTAAATATCAATGCATTATTCAAACTATGATTGGTATCATTATCGAATCTAATTGACATGTTTTTTTTTAGTGTAGACATGAATGTGGTTTATTAATAATATACATCGGATCATAACTCACACTTGTGTTGATGGTGTTATATTGAATATACTTGTTCAAATTGTTAGACATATTTTGTTTAATAATTACTTATAATGCACAATAGAGCCGGTTTGATAACTTGGATGTTTCATCCGAAATACTCAAGTAATTTACATTGCTATGCAATTTATAAATGTGTCATTTCCGAAAGACCGATCAAGAGTGTTCCTTTGGTTTGTGTAAACTTTGTTTATACACTTCAAAGTTATTGGCCTCAAGTTCTATTAAGGTAAATAACCTTAACTAGACTTGTTTGACAAGATATGCAATGGTGCATTCTTAACCATCATTAGGTCATGCATTGTGTCGCCATGCAAGTTTCATCCTTGCTAAACTTTATTAGGCAAATGTTGGAATTACATTTTGTCTAACTTGAGAATGACTACTAGAGAATTTATGCACTAGGATCTTAATTTGACCTAACGGTTGAATTACTTCCATGTGGGAAGTTGAGTTGGTGTATAACTTGTAAAAAAGATCGTGTTTAGCCTTAATTGAGCACCTCTAGTGATAGTATCATACTCATTCTCTAAATTGGCTAAATGGATCTTCCTATATATGACTAATGATAGTTTACTTTGATGAACTTTGTATGTCATTAGGATAGTCTACGTGCTAATTGAACCTATATGTTTTTCCTTTGTGTGTGTTCTAGTTTTTATTGCTCTTAAGCATGACTTTATGATAAGTTAGACTAGAACATTAGGATTTGCTGAATTGGAAAATCCCCATTCACCACCTAAACCAAGCCTCTGTAAGCGGTTCTTTAAATGGACCGCGGCTCCATATCAATATGGAACCACTGGTGGAGATAAAGAACCGCGGGCAGAAGCTCTCAAATTCGGGTTTTCTGAAACTTCCCAATTGTTCCAACACCCTTTGGAATCTTTGTTTCAAACCTTTGAACACTCCCAAAATATCTTGGGCTTTCCCTTTTTAACCCTTCACTAGTTTGGATCATCCCCTCACCCTTTTAAACCCACCTTGTTAGCCATGTTCTTCACACCTGAAACCATTCATCCTTACCCCTTAAGCCACCCTTTACTACCATGGTTTCTACAAGAACCTCCAATTCATCCAAAACCTCCTCGTCAAAGAGGCACCTCAAATTTAAGATTAAGTTACCAAAACTTAACTCTTCACCTTTTGCCACACCCAAGAATGAGATTGTTCCAATTCTCATCTCTTCATCACCCTCACCACCTCTTGCTCCATGCAAGACTACCTCAACCCTTGGTACCAACCATTCACATGGTTCTACCTCCTCTTCATTCCAATCTAGAATGAATGAGCTAACCTCACCCTTCACTCCAAGTACTCTCTTGGATGTGACTACCCAACATCACCCATCCAAAGCATTCCCATGTGAGTGACTTTGTTGAACCCTTGGTGACTTCACCTTTCACCCCACCAAATTCCGCCACCACCCTTGTCTTTCATTTAAGCATGTGGATTGCTTATTGCTAAAACATCCAATTTTAGCAAATCTTAGTTTTCTAGTGTAACTAGGATTAAAATTATGCTTAAGTTTTAGGCTTGAGTTTCATACATCCTTGTATGATCTTTATTCTCTTGTTTTTCCCTTCATGTTTTTCAACATGATTTTTCTTTAAGTCTTGGATCTCGCTATTCTCGTGATCTTTCTTTTCTTCTTTATTTTCTCACTCGGTTGTCAAGGAAAGTTAGATTTATATCTAATTCCTCACCTAGTAAGATTGACAACTTAAATATTTCTTTTGAAATATTCAAGTAATTATAACTTGCAATTGCAATTGTTAAAAGTCATATCTGAAGCATTGACTTTTAATCCATTTAGCATCTTATGTTAAATTGTTTGACCAAGTGATTTTCCTTTGAGTTAATAATCGGTTTTGGACACCCAATGTTCACGGTTCCTCAAATAACCTTGGGTCTCATTATTGATAATGAACCACGGACCTATTTAACGAACCACGACCATTGAGTCCCTTTGTTCGTTTTGGTCTTTTTCTCTTTGGACGAGTTTTCTTGAAGATTCCTTCTTTTCTTCTCTTTTGAGTTTCTTCTCTAGTTTTGTGAAGTTATCCTTAACTTCTTTGTTGAGTCTATCTCAATTCATTTTAATCATGCTCTTTTAAGTCGAGTCTCTTTCTTCTAGTCTTTCTAAACTAAGTTGAGTCGAGCCTTACCCTTTCCTCATCATGTAATTGTTCTTTGAACATCCATAATGATTGAGAAGAGCTACGAAACTTTGAGCATGTAGTTTATCTTATGCTAAACACCATTTGGTGTCGACATTCATACGCATTTTTGCCTATAATGTCCTATATCCCGATTTTTCTTAAAGCGTCGATTTATCCGCTTTTGGTTTTCCTTTATTTTTTTTGGTCAAAACTGTCTCTAGGTTGAGATATTTTCGTTCCTCTTTTTGAGAGTTGATTGCGGTTAAAATTTACAATTGGTATGGGTGATTCCATCAGTTCTAAGTTTTTTTAACCCCTTGAGATGATATATTCAAATTCTTGGATGTTTCTTTTCTACCTCTATTCCAACAATTTTGAATTGATTTCCTCAAAATCCTCTCCTTGTTTTTTTAGAGTTGATGGTTAAATCTTGAATTTTCTTGGGTGATTCCAAAAATTCTAAGCTTTTTACCCTTTGACATATTATCATTACAATTGGTATGGATGTTTATTTTCTATCTCTATTCCAACAATTGTAAATTGTTCTTGTCACGATCCTCTCCTTTATTTTTTTTGGATTGATAGCATCGCGTGCACACTTCTTTGCTTGTCATTGTTTGTGCAAACGACTTGTTTATCATCCTCTTTTTCCCTTTCATCATAGTCATTCTTCCTATCTTTTCGACTATGTGAATTTTTTTTTATTGTCCATGTCATACTCTCTTTAGTTTGGTATTTTTGCCAAGATATTAAAGTGGAGTATGTCCTCTCGACAATATATGCTCTTTTTATATATGCTATTGTCTACTAACCTTGTTTTGTAGGACACTTCTAACCCATTTTTGTAGCTCGTTACTATTCTTGCTTTGTTGGTGTCTCAAGCAAGGGGGAGCTCATATCAAGGGGGAGCATTTGCAAGAGTTCAAGTCATTACATTTGCGATCGTTGACTCACTCAAATTGCATTCATCGAACATCTTGCAAGTAATGCATTTTGGACACTCGTAGATAAGCATATTATTATGCTTGGAGTTGGTTAACCTATGGTGATTGAAGACTTCACTAGGATGACACAAGCTCAATATTTTTGTATAATGGGTTTATGGTTTGGATTCTCGCCTCTCAAACGACAACCACTATGGATGATTAGATTTTTGGATGCATGTTCTCTCGAAGTCAATCCTCCTCTTCTACAAATGAAGACTACCTTTTTTATTCGACAAAAGGGGGAGAAGTAAGTGTAAACGAGTAACTTATGCATTTTAATATGTGTTGCGGTTTACTTGTTTGTCATCATCAAAAAGGGGGAGATTGTTAGTGCAAACATTACGATGCTTTGTCGATATAATTTCTTTGTGTTTTGTTGATGACAAACGTATAATTCGCAATACATTATATAAAATGTTAAGGTACTCGTAATCACTCAAGAATACATTTGTATACTTCTCTCGACACCTCCAAGACCGCATTCGGCATGAATCACTCAAGGTATGTACAAACATGTCATTAACCTAACTAAGTGATCAAGGATGAATATTTTCTTAAAACTCACATTTTAATCAAATGTGACAAAAGATTTTAATTAACTTTATTTTTAAGAAAATGTTTTATTAAAAAGAAAATGGAAATTTGAATTTGGCATATTCCATATGCCAAAGGAATATCCTTTGAGGGTATAAACTACCCCAGATGGCATATCCCCACTAAAGGACAAATTTGCACGGACTCCGACGCGGAGGTTCCTTAAAGGAACCCGCGGTTCCTTATTGATAAGGTACCGCGGGCAGAGATAAGGAACCGCGGGTGTTTTTGACCGTTGCAATGTTGTCCTATAAATAGTGGACCATTTCCAGGTTTTCTTTCAACCCTTTTTGCACAGTTTCTTTCAAAAACCATCTTAGATCCTTGATTAGTTAGTTTTGATTAATCTTGTTTAAGATGTGATTCAATCTTCAATCTCCGCATCCTCTCAAGTGCAAAGAGAAGAACACTATCATTACCATGATGTGTTGGGTTCACTACATGATGAAGATCTTTCCTTCTATAGATCTAAGTTATATTTTTAGTCTTCCTACTATGTATATGTAGAAGATCCAAGTGTTGGGTACACTTGGATGTGTTTGTAAGGGTAGAATATCCAAGTGATGGGTATCCTTGGATTAGGTGTTAGTTGTGTAGATCCAAGTCTTGTTAGTTAATAAGTGTGAAAACACTTATCCTTTTGCCACTAAAATCAAGTTAAAACAAGACCTAATCATGTGTTTAATGTCGTAAATGTCGGAATTACGCGTGGTTTTGTGTTTTGTGTGTTAAATAGGTACAAATGACCAAAAGAAGAGAAAACACGGGATTTCACGGTCAAATGTCGAAGAAAAGTCAGAAAGAGTCAAGACAAAGATCAAAAGACAAAAGTGTGCCAAGTTCGCGAAACGACAAGAATCAACACGAGAATGAAGAGAGAGATCTTAGAAGCCAAAACCGAGCTCAACTCTAGAGGATTTAATCATCTTGCAAGTTTACGGGCCAAGTGGGTCCCACAAAAGGGCAAATGGGCTCAAAAGCCCATTTATAATTCAAATTAATAAAAGGTGGTTTTGATAGTCCATTTGAGGCCCAAATTTAAAATAAGACGTATAACATATTGGGCCCAAGCCCAAAACCGGAAAATCCATGAAAGGAAGAAAGGATAACTGGGCTTTAGGGTTTTTGTTAAGGAACACGTTTTCCCGTAAATATTATTTACTCCACTCGTTTTTATCACCCCTTCACACAGAAAATTCCACCTGTCACCCACTTACTCATTTGTTTTTACCCCACCAACGAATAAATAAGTAACGTTTTTTAATAATGTTTTCTCTCACTTTCATTATTACCTTCGATGATTTCTATGAAAAGTCCTCTCTCTCACTCATCTTCCCCAACATTCACACCCCAAACCAGTAAAAAATCATCACTGTTCATAAACCCTAATTGGGTAAAAAGGTTAATTAACATGGGGGTTTTAATCCCACGTGTTAATCACGTGTGGGGAAATTAATTCCCCCAATGATTCGGAAGAGAGAGTGGAGAGGCAAGAGTACGTGGCTTATTCTGATTGGTGACTACACCTCACAACTCTTTTTCCACCAATCAAAAGCCAAAGAAGAAACACAAATCCCTTCCACCCTGGCAATCCGAGGCACTCAAGTGATTACAGCCGTTTGATCAAGCAAGATTAGAAGAAAGAGAAGAGAAATTAAGGATTAGCGGTCAGGATCCTACTCCGTAGTCACCAAGGAAGCCTAGAAGGTTCGGGGAATACTTATATAAACCCCCCTGTTCACATGTAATGTTCATGCTTTTCTTTATTTTTAATTTTCAGAAAATAGTTAATTAGGGTTTTAATATTGTAATCTCGTTTTTCCAGTATTGTAACTTTGAGTTTAAATTAATGAAAATTTAATTTAGTTCTATTTCTCGTATCATTTTAATTCCAGTTTCTGTTCTATTTTTTTTTTAATCTGTTAAAAATTAAGTTACGGTTCTCGATGTGATTATGATATAAAAAAAAAATAGAAGATAAAGAAAAGTATAATTTGTTTCCCCTACTGGGAAGTAAATTAAAAGGCTACTGTTCATCCGGTGTTTGGGTTCGATTCAGTTTGGTGTTGTTTTTAGTTCGAGTTTGAATTCGATTCGGTTAGAGTAAGTTTTGTTCGAAGATAGTTGAAGTTGTTGACGGTTAGATTGGCGTTTCGTTTCGGTTTAAGCTCGCTCAGCGCGACGCTACGTCCCAAAGGTTTCGTCAAACGGTTTGAATTTCCTTTTAATTTTATTGTTAAATTTATTTAGTTTAAGTTAGAAGTTTGATGTTGCCTGCTATTATTTTGCTTTAGATATTTTAGGCTGTTTGGATTTGCTTTTGTGTTTGCTGCTCGATTTGTTTGGTAGGCTGAAATTATTAAATCTGCTTATGTTTTGTAAGTTGCTCGTATCTGCTATCTGTTTTCGAGGGTGTTTGGATCTGCTATATGGTCTTGGGTTTATAGTTCATGATAAATCTGTTTTTGCTTATTTAGCTTAAGAAAATTGTTTGGATCTGCTTATTTTATCTGCTTTGGTTATTTAGCTTATTCTTGGTTTAGTTTAAATCTGTTTTAAATGTTTAGTTAAAGTTGTTATTAATCTTCTTGTAGACTCGGTTTTGTTTAGGCCTGCTTATTTGATGTAGCTTATATTAGTTTGCTTATTGGAATCTCGTTATCAGCTTATTCAGTTTTCGTTCAGCCTTGTTTAAGCTTGTCTACTTTTCGTTTTGGCTGTGTAACTGTTTTGGCTGCTATTTGGTTATACACTGCAAACCTCAGACCCAATTGGTCTGAGGATTCATATTGTCCAAACAATAAAGTCCAAAAAGTTTAAAAAATAATTGCTATAATTCGTCCACACCGGGACTCGAACCTGTGACCTCTCGAATACAAGCCAACGTCCCACCCAACTTTGCTAGTGATACTTTTGTTTATTAGATTGCAATAGGAATTTAACATAGGATAATTAATTTTGGCAGATTTTAATTAGTTAATACAAGTCTTAAGTTTATTTTAATTTTAATTAAAAGTAGTATAAATTTCCTTTTATTACGTTTAGATTACAAAAAAATAAAAAAATAAAAAATATTTTATTTAACTAGTTTTTAAAATTAGTTTTTCTTATTAGTTCAAAATTAATATAGGTTTTATTTAAAAATAGTTTTATAATAGATTTAATTTAAAAAGTGTTAGTAGAAATTAATTAGAATAGATTAAATTTAAGTTTTATTTTTAAAATAGTTAATTAGTGTTAATTAAAAATTATTTTTTTTTATATTTTCTTTTAAAATAGATTAAATAGATTTTCTTTTCAAATATTAGTTTAAAAAAAAATACCCAAAAAGAGATTTTTACCAAAAACAAGTTAAGTTGAAACGTAAAACCGGAAATCAAATTCGAGTCGAATCGAGGATAAAACGAACTTAATTAAAAGGACTAAAAATATTAGTTTCATTAGTACTTGGATATAGTGTTAGAGTTATAGATCTAAGTGTTGTATGCTTAGATCTATATGGTTTATGTGTTTAGGCCATAAAACACAAGGTTTGTTATGTTGGGCCATAAAACATAACTAGTGGGTAGATTAGGTTGTGTCTTGGTAGTTCTCACTAAACTCTAAAGTGATGTGGTTGTGTCTAGGTAGTTCTCACTAAACTATAAAGTGATGTGGTTGTGTCTTGTGAGTTCTCACTAAACTTGAAAGTGATTAGTAGTTGTGTTGTGTGAAGTTCTCACTTAGCTTCAAAGTGAAGAGTCGTGAAGATTGGTTCTAGCTTTCGATTAGAACTCGACATCTAGCCTTGTGTCGTTAAATGGTGAGTGGGCGACGTTGTGTAGATTGGTCCTACCTAAGATTAAGACTCGACTTGTAACACCCCACTTGGATAAGTAGACCATTACGTGTATTTATGGCGTGTCATCAAAGCATAAGGTAAATGTCCTAAAACATTAACTGACCATAAAGGAATACCGGAATCAAACATCGGTAATCCAAACATAAACCCAAAACATGAAAAGTAAAATACTGAAGGAAAGGACTAAACAATGTCCAAATAAGCAGAATAATGTAAGAAATGCATAAAGTAAGAAGTCTGGATAGCTTCCATCCAAATGCACATGCTCTCAGAATCCTAAGAGCGTCCTGGTGTACCTGCCGTTAGAACATGAAAGGAACTACGGCTGAGCATAACGCTCAGTGAACGGATATAAAGCATGATAAGAATATACTGAATGAAATAGGCGATAGAATACTGAAGCTGTAAGACTGATATGTAACATGTGGTAGAACTCTGCATAAAATCTGAGAACCTGGTTCATATATACTGATACTGAAATATAACTATTAATTTTGAAAACATGCATTTACTGTATTTTATTTGCCAGAGCTTATATAGGTCACGTACTGTAACAACCGTGCATGAATAACTGGAGGGGTGACCTCGTCATGCTGTAGAGGGGTGACCTCTAAATAACTGTGCTGGGTGGAGGGATCAGCTCCAATGTGAAGGATGTAGAGCACACACCACATTCACCTGCTAAACTGTAAACTGTAGCCTAGGATGCATCCATACGCCCTACTAATAATACTGATAAAATGGCCAAGCTGAGCTGAGTGGGACGATGCAGGATATCACTCTCCTGCATGTGAGTCACGACACCGGTGCCTCTAGTGCCGTGGTTACGGTACCTCCGTAACTAGTACATAAACTGGTCGTGCTTGTAGATAATGCTCAGGCAATTTATTTAGTTATTAACATGATTACTGATAAACTTAAACATATACTGAGGAAAAACATTTGGCTGCAGACGGGGAATCCTATTCATGCATAGAAAGGAAGTCCTTACTGAAAGGACGGAAATTCCGTACCTCGTGTCCAGTAACTGACTGAATGGAAGACTGAACGAATACTACTCGGATTCACGCGTGCTACATGAATAAAGGACGCGAATAAGTTAACTGATATTCGTTTATGGAATTTTACTGATCTTATTGGCTCTTATTTATTCATTTTATTTTGATTCTGAAATTCTGTACGTATACCAACTGATAAATCTGAACTTATATTAATTCATTTTAATGTATTATTTTCTACTATTAATTATGGTACAACGTATTTCTAACGTTATAGTAATACTACCTTAAGTATCCCGCTAAAATAAAAAGTTTCTTAATTTAGAAGTTCCCAAAGTAATTTAATTTATTTAATAAAATTATACCCTTTTAAATATTAAGGAACTATATTAAATTAATACATTTAAAATATATTTTAAACGTTGATAAACAATTTAATTTAAAAAGGTATAATATAAAAATATTTATTTTATTATCTATAATAATGTCCCGAGCCTACCGAGATATCCCATCTCGGTCGCACTAAACAAATCAACAAATAATGATAAATCTACATATATAAATCTGTCCAGCAGAATTTGTGACAGAATTCTGTGTCACTAAAACTGTCACTAAAGCTGTTCCTTTAAAAACTGTATACATATAACAGTTTTGCGACAGAAAATTGTCGCTAAAACTGTCGCTAATGTTATTACATTATCCAGATTTTATGTCCCTTTTCCCACTGATTTAGCTTTCAATTCCCACTGCTATGTTACGTTTTCCCACTGTTTTACATAAACCAAACACGCCCCTATGTTTCTGCAGACCCAAACGCACCCTTATTGTTATATTTATGCCGAGAGTTTTGACTCTCGGTTTCTTTTTGTTCCTGCAATTTCCCCACTGGTTTATAAATAAAACACGCCTTAGTTGGTAATCACAAAGCTATCACCGAGAGTCCTTGACTCTCGGTTGAACTAGGTTCCAACCCGACACCCCTTTTTTTTCTATTTTTGTTCGGCTGAGAAAATAAACAAAACACCACCAGCGTCAATCTGCTGGTCAAAACAATCACACCGAGACACTAGTGTGTCTCGGTTTTCGTGCAAAACAGCCACATCCAACCTTAATTATTTCATTTTGTGATTGGCATTCTGATTAAAATGTTTTCCTTGATCACATAAAATGGAATTCGTGATTACAAGAGAGGAGGAAAGGGAAGGATTACCTTTTTCATGGAATTAAGAACGAAAACAAACACCTAACTGAAACAAGGTGTAAGAATCGAATATTTCCCCTTTGTTTTTGCTCTAGCCGTCGGCTACCTTAGAGAACAAGGAAACCCTAATTTGTTTTGTTCGTTTGCTGTATTGTGGAAAGGGGGTTCTCCCCGTGTATTTCTTTTTGCCAAAAGGGCCTTCTAAGCCCATCTTTTCTTCTTTATTTTCTAAATGGACCGAAGCCCAATACATGTTGTAAAAGTTTTAGTTTTCGTTACGTATATAAAAATTTACTTGCGTTTTCGTGTTCTGATAATCCCGTCAAGTATTTATTATTTTACTGAAATAAAATAAGTACATATTGCTGAATAATTATTTTCCAATTAATTAAAATACGTCATGATATTAATTAAACTGAGACTGCATGATATAATATTTGTGGATTTTACACATTGCGTACGTGTTCGTAAATTAATTCTACGAAATATATTCCGTTGTGAATTATCTATTTCTTGAATAATTAATAGTTGCGTAATATCTGAATTAATACTGTTATTTATTAACTGAATAAATAGTTATGCAACATTTAAGTTAAAACTGGGAGTGTACGTAATTTTTGTTCGTGTACTTTAAGGCGGGTTTTACAATTCTTCCCCTCTAAAAAAAATAATTCGTCCTCGAATTAAGGATGCAATAATGTTGTGGTTTTACAATTCTCCTTCTCTAAAAGGAAAATTCGTCCTCGAATTAAATTAAGCTGGTAAAGATATAAAAACTGAAAGGACACATATGCTAAAAGAGCATGAAAGCTAAAAAGACATATACGCTGAAGGATTATTCGTCCTTTGATTAGAACATAATGCTGCTGAAAGGGTATAAACATGACATGGCTGAAGTGAACATGAAACGTGACATGACTGAAAGAACTTAAGTGGATTTATTAAAGGAAAAGGGATGAGAGGTCTGGATGGACTCCTCCGTTTCGAGTGGCTTCCCGCTCGAAACGATTCCTTCGAAGGTCTAACCACAATGAAAATCTTGGTCCTGATGACCCTGTCCTGATGAATACTGAATAGTTCTTGATTCCATACTTAAGATGGATTTTCTAAATCTGATAGAATGAACAAGCTATAGCATGTGGATACATGAAATGGTACGTATAAATATCCTGAAATATAACATTTGCATATCTGAGCAAGC
The DNA here is from genome assembly GCA_025667525.1 of Glebionis coronaria. Lineage (NCBI taxonomy): Eukaryota > Viridiplantae > Streptophyta > Magnoliopsida > Asterales > Asteraceae > Glebionis > Glebionis coronaria. Next base: position 474,689,786 of record CM046882.1, read on the forward strand.
TGCTGAAAACATATAAGGGCGATTACGTGAACAATTTCGAACGTACAACGTGAGCAATTGTGAACGTGGTTCATAATTATATGAGGTACGCTCAACATGAATTATATCATGAATGTGATACGCGAAACATACTGTGAACGTGGTACTAGAATGTATCATGAACGTATGCTGACTGAGATGTGAAACGTCTGCCTGGTTATGGAATAGTTGTGCTAAACTTGAGTCTGATTTCTCAAGCTAACCGTATTCGGTGATAAACTGAGAAACGTGTATCGCGAAATGGCACACGAACTTGAACGTGAACAATGTTATGAACACAAACGTGAGATTAAATCACGAGATAGCATAAAAGATGAACTGAAACAACATCATACTGCGAATGAGACGTAAACGTGAAAGTGAAAATAAACACGAATTTAAAGTGGGCATAAACATACACTTGATCATGAACATGAATTCTGTCTGATATGATGATCGATGGAATGCCTTGAATTCATACGATTTACTGCTGAATTTCTAAATTTTCTGCAGATCTGCTACTGCGTGATCCTTTTGGATGAAAGAAACGCGCAGGCTGGTTACATGGTTGACGATAATTTAGATAGTATCATATTTTTTTTTGATTCTGTGGTAACTGATAATGGTTTCATGAAAATTCGTCTCATTTCTGTTCAGACATTTTTAAGGATTGTAGTAACTCACTAACATGACGGCGTTCTATCTTGAACCTGCAGTAGGTCAGGCGTCTAGATATGAACATAGCTGTATCAATGCGTGATGCGGATTCTATCAAAGTTTTGTCTAGGATTATGGAACATTCTGGTGGAAATTTGGTTGAATAGTCTTAAAACATTTTTAGTGAGAACTGTCGGCAATTTCTGCGATAGTAGGCAACTGAGTTCTAGAAAATTTTATACTTCGTTCACAGTCGCCAGTCGGGACCATCAGGTGATGGCCTTCACCTTCGCAGAATTGTTTGAAATTTCTTCCTGCTAAGGTAGAATGGCTCAGAAATGCCACTTTGTTTAATTGGAATTCATATCTTGAAAGCTGTATATAAAATCTTCTCCTATCGAAGATTCTGTACAACTGTGAGAAGATGATTCTCGTGTTCTTCTTTAGGATTTGGTAGACCAGAATGTGATCAGTGCATATGCTGACTAGTTTGTCTGAGAATCATGGGAAAATTTTTATTCATAAATTCCATAAGATAGCTGAGCATTCGGGAGTTCAGAAGTATAAATTCAAAATTTTAGAGAGACTATGTCGTGTGTAACAGCAGTCTAGAAAACCTCGTGTTCTTTCTCTCAGCACTGTTGGTGGTATGATCGTGAATCGTTCTAGAAAATATTTAAGACATCGTAGTAGGCCAGAAGACCTCCTGTACGTGGAATGAACATTGATTATGTATGGTGACCTTGTAAAATTTGGTGATCGATCCATGATCTCATGTTACCGGCCTTTTTCTGGTCAGACAGAAAATGGTACACTTCCTGGTGGTGCGCTAGGGCGAATTAAAGCCTCGTTCCGGTAACTTTTGCAGCAGTTGCTGCAACTCTTTTAACTTAGTTGAAGCCATGGAATAAAGAGTTCTAAAAATAGTTTCTGTCCTTGAGACAAGCTCGGTGTTAAACTCTATCTCGTGGTTAGGAAGGAATTTCTTGAAAACTTTCTGAAATTACACCTGGGAAACTCTAGAATAATATGCTGATCATGAATTTAAGGAATTTCTGAAGTGAATTTATAACTGGTGGTAAAAAGTCTTCGTAGTTGTGGACTGATAAGCCACGTGCTTGTAAGGCAGAAATAATTTGTACTGATTTTTCTGGCAGAAAGTATAATGAATATTTTTGGGATTTAGTAAGACGGATCTTGTCGTTAACTGAAAATAAGGCTTTAATAAATATGATGATACTGTTGAGTCCTTTCTGGCTGAGAGGTAGGGGACTACCTGATTTAAGATAACGATGACATAGGAACACGTGAAGTAAACATGTCGACTTTTTTACTGAATGTGTTCGTCTGTAACCTCACAGAATGAATACTGTGTGTTTAACCTGAATAATACTCTAGTGGTGGTGACTGAATTTTTAATTAATCTGATTCATGCGTGGCGTAATAGAACGGGTATACCCCTTTCTGAAGGGTACCCTGAATTACTGAGGGTCTGGTTTAGAAATATACTGGAGTTATGAGTTCTAACTCGTATTTTGAGAAGGTATTCATATGACATGTATCGTATCTGGTGTCCTGAAAGGTGTTTTCAAAAAGGATAATAGAGACCCATGTCTTGACTGATGTCCTAACATGTGTTTTAGTAGGTGAATTTGAACAAGGCTGAAAAAAAGATTTCGGGTAACAGCTAGGGTTGGCGGACCGATTAGACTACTGACCTCTGTATTTCTGGTCACGTCCGTTCCGGAATTCCGATGGTTACTGACTGATTAATTATAAGCACGGTGGTTGTCACTACTGCTTTGTCTATCAATTTATGACGATCATTATCATAACCCTGATTCATGTAACTATTCTGCTGAGTGGCCGGCTGAGTTCCGGTTCCCACTCTTTGAATATACGGTTAGCTGAGTGGAGTGTGACATCTAACTGAGAAGGTAAAAGTATGTAATGGAATGGTAGTGTCTGATGGTTGAAATTTATTCTTGACATAAAGTTCAAATTTATAGTTTTCGTCCTTGCTCTGCGGTGTCTTTATAGTATAACAGCATCAGCATCAGCATCTTGAGAAATCTCCAAAGTATCAGCAGCATCAACAATTTTGAGGTCTTCAAAGTGTTCGCAGCATCAGCATCTGGTAAAATCTTCAACTCACGAGCAACATCAGCACCTGGTAAAATATCGACAAGTGGAACGCCCGAGATGATTGATGATCGATTAGCAATATCCATGGAGTAGAGTACCTGGTGTACACCTGGACTACTGTACATGAAGTACCAAATGAATATTGCACATGAAGCATATCGAGACATTGTACGTGGAGTATACATGTATCACTGTACAAGGAGTATAACTGAGGCACTATACAGAGGGTACATATAGGCTACTGTTCATGGCACTGGTGGGAATTTTATTGGATGGTCGATACTGGTGTCGCTTGTATGACATGATCAAAGAAATAAATTGATTTAAACGGTACTAAACAAACCTGAAATAAGTAACATGATAGGCTGACAATTCCTACGTCGACTTACTGCTGGTTGTATCGAGGCTGAAAAGTATGATATAATCAAAGTCCCAACAGTGGTCAGCATGAAGCATGATTAATGAAGGTCAATCATGATTTATCATGAAAACGGTTTTACTGAAGTTATTGTATATCTTAACATGAAAACATCATTACTGTTGATGCAAAAGTTGGTTGATCCTTGCTAGACCCGAATTAGGCTTAATTCGGGTTGGCTGGGCTCCGGCTCCTGCACCAAGTGAATCGTTTGGTTGGGATCCTGCACACTAAACAGCACGCGTTAGGCTTACCGTGGGAATGTTTCCCACGATTAGACTCTGGCGTGAGAGTAAGTAATCGATTTAATGTTTATGTGAGTTTAGAGTACAAGTCGTAATACCTTTGTGGAACCCTTGGGGGTTCCTTTTATAGGCAGTGGAACCCTAGTGGGCTGCCACTGATACTTTAGCCCCAAGGAAAGGATAACTATCAGAATTAGAATGATTGTTATCTTCTAATTTTGGTAGTGAATATCCTCTCCATTTGGGATGAAGATATTCCAGACAGAATATGATTCTGTCTAATCTTATGTCGGCCGCACCGGGCCGTGGGCCGCACACATGTGCGGTTACTGTTTATTCAAGCCCATAAGCCTGAATGACATTTATCCACCCATCTGTGATGGACCGGATACGGGTAGTACCCGTGGGCCGGGCTCATGACCCGGTTGGGGACTATACGTCATCATGTCCCCCCAGTCTAGTTGTTACAGTCGTAGACGTAACCTCTAGACTATCAAGGTGCTCTCCGGACATACCAAGGAAAGACAGGAAATGAGACATTGAAATTTTTGTTATCCTGGCCGCACGTGGCGACCCTTCGTGGGAATATTTAATGAATACTACCTCAGTCAGCACACAACGGCCGAGACAACTTAAATGTGACATTAAATACGGTCTTACGTAAGAGCCGCATAACCTGACAAGAATAAAAAAACATTAATGATAGTCAACAATCCAGTCGCATGTCTGCAAAAGTGCATCATTAATGCCCACCCTTGAGCCACGCAAAACTGTTTAAGAAGTGACCCGTGGGTCCCCCTCTGGCGTTGCAGAAATGTCAGAAACCCTATCCGTTGGATAGGCAAGGTGACTGACACGTGTCGAAGATCCAAGGTACCTCGGAAACTGAGGCAACCCTATATAAGAGTGGGTATGCGTGTTTGTTACACACACAACCCACTCCTTCTTCCGCCATTGTTAATCTCAAGCTTTTATCTCCCAAAATTTTTGCCTTCTTTTCCACCGATTTTCGTCGCCGCAGGTTAGATCATCACGCCCTTAAAGACCTTTTTATAAAATATGGTAAAGGATAATCCCCTTATCACGGATGTCCTGAACGTGATGTCTGCGGAAAAATACCTCGACATTCTGTCGAAGTATTATGTACCCGAAAGCGTACACCCCACCTATCCGAGTGATGGTGAAGCGATTACGGATGCACCGGCGGGGAAAGTAGGCATATATACACGCCTGTTTGACTCAGCCAACTACCGTATCCTGTTATCCAAGTTCTTGGTAGACCTTCTTTTGTATTATGACTTTCATATCACCCAGCTCCACTGCATAGGGGCGTGTAAAATCAACCAGTTTGAGATTACATGCCATACCTGCGGAGTAACCCCCACCGTGAACCTTTTTAGGGCTTTCTACTTTCCCCAGTTAGTGAACGGGTGGTTGTTGTTCAAGAAACGACCCAGGAATGCCCCGATGACATATAGGAAACCTCTTGACTCCCTTAAGAATTGGTACGACCATTACTTCTTTGTAGATGAGAAAGTATTCCCTACCCCCTTCGTACTGAAAACCAAAGCCCCAAAAGACTATCCGCCCAAATCCAAAGATTATAGTAGCCGGGACCTGAAAATACTAGATACCCATCGCACAGAATTCCATAGAGGGTTGCCGGAACACTTTCTGTGCTTAGTAGGGAAAAGCCGCCGTTACTTTGGGAGGGATGACTTATACCCGTGCTTCTTAACGGAACAGGGCGAGGGTAGGTCCAATATATATATTTTGTAAATTTGATTTATCACACATGTGTAGAATTTTACTAACCCATATACTTCTAAAATTGTTTGCAGAGATGAACCTTCACGGACTAATCCGCCAGGGCGACCCCATGAAGGTGGCGGAGGGATTCCGGCCGTTAAAGCCGAATGAGCTCCCCTTGCTAGAAGCTTTAGCCGACCGCACGATGCCGCTTGAAGAGACAACCGAGCCCAGGTCAGACGAAGGAGAGCCTGTTATCGAGAAATCCCCATTGGATTTCCATAATGAAGACGACGACGACCCATTTCTAGAGGGAGGCACCATCAATCAGGAGGAAGAGCATGATCCCAATGAAGACACCACGCAAGCTTCCGGATCCACCCCACTTACCTCCAGAAAGAGAAAGACAACCAGGCGGGTGGCGAAGAAAATTGGGGAGGATGCCGGAGTTGCAAATGCTCCCCCCAAGAAGCTGCGGAAAGACCATCCACAATACCAAGAAGGAAGCAACACCACGACTGCCCAAGCCGATCCCACCCCGACCATGGAAGGGCCAGTTCTGCGAGTCTCCCCTGTGAGCGCCGTAGCTCCTACCGGCCCAAACCCTGTCATTGGCACCTCGTAAGTACCCCTCGTGTTTATGATTCATATCTTTGTATGATATATATAGACTAATTTTTAAACAACAGGGTGAATCCGGCAGCCGCAGCGCAAGGAGAAGAAGTGGGAAGAAATCCATCCCCCGCACCAACCAACAAGCCCCCATCACCTGCCACCACACATGCCAAGGAGCCACGCCCCGAGGGGCCCGAAGAAAGCCTGCGCTTAGCATGGAACTTATCCAGTTTGACACGGCTGGAGGCCGAATCCGAGTGTTCAGAATTTATCGAGCACATCACCCCGCCTGCCCTCGCCCAAGACCTGGATGAATTAGATCACGAGGCCCTTATCGAGCAGTTTGACGTGTCGTCCGCACACCAGGTGACGGTGGGTGCCACGTTAAGACGCCGTCTAATCCAGGCCCTCACTAATGTGAGTCGCGCAGACAAGAGAATAGCCCACCGTGAGGCGATGGTCGTGAAGAACGAGAAGACCATCGCATCATTGCAGGCGGCATTATTGACAGCCGAGGCAACTGTGAAGGAGCAGGCGCATCACGCCGACGCCAGAGAGAAGCGTATTGCTGAGTTGGAGGCCCTCGTAGCCGCATCAAATGAGAAGGTAAACTTTCAAAAATGTTGTACATACACTCCTACTTTTTGTATGCATGTAGCACAAAAAGTATATACCCTTGTAATAACTCCAAATTTCATACGCAGGTGTCTGCGGCTGAGGCTGCTACTAAGGCAGTGACCGTGCAATCATTCAGCATTGCCCAGGAGCGTGACGCACTGAAGGAAGAATTGACGCAGACCCAAACCAATCTTGAAAATCAAGTTGCCTCAGTTGATGAAGAGTTAAGCAAGGTGGTTGTAAGCTGCGCGGAGAGAGTATGCCCCCCTCTACTAACCGCTACAGCCGGTCGTAGGTGGATTATTGGGCAAGGACTGCGGCTTGCTGTAAGTGGGGCTCTGAACGCTCCACACCTACTGCAGGCGTTTGCTGGGGTCGTATCCGATGGGATCGACCGTGGTAGGCATGAAGGCCTGGTCAAAGCTGCGGAGATGATCGCAAAAAATGAAGATATCACACAGCATCCATATCACAACCCCTCCGCAGCGGGTAAGATGACTGCATCCATGGATGCCTTGGCAGAACTCCAACACCCCCTCTTAGACGAGCTTGAGGCAATGAAAGATGCTCCAAACGAAACAATAATGTCCCGGCTGAGTGCTGATCCTATTCCCTTGACGTTGGCAACTTACGATTCCGCATCCAAAGCCATGAAAGGCGAAAAGCCACTTGGAGAAGCTCTAGATGCTATCGCAGTCAAAGCCCGAGACGGGAAGGATGCTCGTGGGGAGGCCCTTCGTGCTTTAATTGAGGAAGGGAAGAAGGATTTAGGGGAATTCCTACCCCCCTTGTAACTTATCTGTTGTAAACACTTGTTATTTATATTCGTCCGTGTATGTACACGGCTAAGACATATTTGTAGTAACTTGTCTTTTTATTTAGAAGTCCGTGACGACCACGGCCATTTTGTTTATTGTTAATTTTGAAACTTGTGTATTTCATTGTATTTCAATGCCGCATGACGTATCACGTCTTACACATGAAAAAAGGAAAATACATACAAGTCTATAATTTACTAGACATGCGACGTGCGTCTTTACTATGCAGAGTACCGTGTGGATACGGTGCACAAAAACTTATCACAACGTCTTGTGAGTAAGGCGTCTAGTAAGGATACATGATCCGTGCGGCTGGGGTTGCATCCCTCTTACGCGGCAAGTTGAATTAGTAGGTTCACTTAATCCTCTTACCCCGCCTGGAGGCGTATAGTACATGTACAGTAATTTGAAAGAATGCATATGAATAAAACATGGCATATTATAACACAAGTAAAAAATTCATACGACTAGCAAAAAATCTAAAAAATGATTTGCACGAAACAGGCCGTGGAGCTAGCTAGGCACCACGGCATTTTATTTAGAACATTTACACTTTGTTTGAACAATAACGACAAGTCCTAAGAAACAAGAAAGGAATCTAAACAAACATAAGACAAAACAAAACAGATGAAACCACATGGTTCTTCAAAGATAGCACTTTTAAGACCGCACATAGCGAAGTACCCATGCGGAATCCGTAGCTTTCAAAGATAGCACCTTTTGAGATTGGAAATATTCCATGTGCGCTCTAGGTCGCGTCCATCCATATCACGTAACCTGTACGCGCCTCGTCCTAAGGCTTCAATGACTTCATACGGTCCTTCCCACTTAGGGCCCAGCTTTCCTGTGTTCTCTGCTCGACTTGCTTCGTTAGCACGATAGACGTAGTCTCCCGGTTGAAAAGAAACACCCTTGACCTTGGCGTCATAATAAGCCTTCATCTTAGCCTTGGACTTAGCCTCATTGATGGCTGCTATTTCCCTTTTTTCTTCCAACAAATCCAGGTTGATTCGCAACTGTTCGTCGTTCGTGACGACGTTAACCTCCGCTGTGCGGATGGTAGGCATTCCTATTTCTGCTGGAATAACAGCTTCAGTTCCGTAGGCCAATGCAAATGGAGTATCCCCGTTGGCTGTTTTGATCATAGTTCTATGCGCCCATAGCACATGTGATAACTCATCGACCCATTTGCCACTTCGTTCATCCAGACGCGCCTTGATGCCATTCCCCAAGCTTCTATTTGCTCGTTCGACAAGGCCGTTTGTTTGTGGATGCTTAACAGATGCGAAGCGTCGTTTGATGTTTAATGATGCACACCAATCTTTGAATGGGTTGTCCGTGAACTGCTTGCCGTTGTCCGAGATGATCTCTCCTGGTAGACCAAAACGGCACACAATGTGTTCCCACACAAACTTCTTGACCTGCTTGCCTGTGATAGACTTAACTGCCTTGGCTTCTATCCATCGTGTGAAGTAGTCCATTGCAACAATCAAGAATTTAACCCCCCCCCCCCCCCCCGCAGCTACAGGAAATGGTCCTGCGATGTCAATTCCCCACTTATAAAATGGCCATGGGGACGTGATAGGTGTAAGCTCCTGCTGCGGGTGCCACGGTACTGGCCTATGCACTTGGCAATCACTACACTTGCGGATCATGTCACGCGCGTCTCCGTGCATGGTAGGCCAATAATATCCTGTTCGCAAGGCTCTAGCCACCACGGATCGTGGGCCTGCATGCATGCCGCACAACCCTTCGTGTATGTCACTGATCACATAAGCTTCCTGGCGTGGTCCAACACACCGCAGCCACGGCTGTAAGAAAGAGCGCTTGTAAAGGATGCCTTCCCGAAGTTCGAAATGCTGCGACTTCCTTTTAATACGCCTTGCTTCTTTTTCCTCGTCTGGAAGGGTCTCATTAGTCAAATAGTTGATGATTGGGGTCATCCATGTAGGTCCCTCCTCCTCAACTATAGCGGCAACCTCCCCTTCCGTTATAGATTTCTCCTTGAGTATTTCCACCAAGACTTGTTTAGACAAGTGAGCGAAGCTTGTGGATGCGATCTTGCTAAGAGCGTCCGCTTTCTTGTTCTCGCCCCTTGGCACCTGCTTGATGGAAAACTTACTGAAAGTCGCGATTAGCGACTTGACTTTTTCCAAGTACCTAACCATGTTGTCCTCCTTAGCCACATACCCACCTAGAATGTGGTTCGCGACAAGCCGTGAGTCCACGTAGGCCTCAAGGTTGCGGACTCCCATTCTAGCGGCGATTTTTAAACCCGCAATTAATGCTTCATATTCCGCTTCGTTGTTAGTGGCCGTGAACTCAAAACGGAGGGCGTACGTGAATTCCATTCCTTCTGGGTTTGTGAGGATGAGACCTGCTCTGGACCCGTCCGTACACGAGGATCCATCCGTGAATAACACCCAAGGTTCCGTTGGGATCTCGTTTTGCTTAATGATTGGTCCTTCCTCATTCGGCTTCTCGATCAGGAAATCTGCCAAGATCTGGCCTTTAACAGCCGTCCTTGGTCTGTAAGATATATTGTGCTCCCCCAATAGGATGCTCCATTTCTGTAGCCTCCCTGCCACGTCCGGTCTAGAAATAACCTGCTTGATTGGCTGATCCGTAATGACCACAATTGGGTGCGCCTGAAAGTACCGGCGCAACCGCTTTGTAGCAAACACTAGTGCTAACACCAATTTTTCCATGGAGGAATAATTCAACTCCGGCCCTTGTAGTGTTCTACTTATAAAGTAGACCGGAGTTTGTACTGTATCTCTATCCGTCATAAGTACCGCGCTTATTGCGCCATGAGTAGCTGAGAGATACATAATGAGTTCCTCCTTTGGCCGGGGAGCTATTAGCGTAGGGAGAGATGCAAGATGCTGCTTTAGTTGGCCGAAAGCTTCCTCGGCTTCCTTCGTCCAGCGGAAGTCTCCCTTTCTAATACACTTCTTGAGTGTCTTAAATAGGGGTAATGACTTTTCTGCGGATTTAGATAGGAATCTATTCAGCCCGGCTAACTTCCCATTCAGGGACTGCACCTCCTTCCGTGTCTGAGGGGACGACAGTTGTATCACTGCGTCCGTCTTCTCTGGGCAAGGTTTGATGCCATTTGGATCAATCAAATATCCAAGGAACATTCCCTCAGTTGCTCCAAACGTACATTTCTTTGGATTTAACTTCATGTTAATCCTTCTCAGCGTGTCGAATGTCTCTTGGACATCCCGGAGAAGTGCCTCCTCCGTGTGACTTTTTATCACCAAGTCATCAACATAGACTTCCAGGTTGCGTCCTATTTGTGATTCAAAAGCTTTGTCCACCAACCGCTGATATGTAGCGCCGGCGTTCTTCAGTCCAAACGGCATTTTCGTATAGCAATATACGCCCTGGCTCGTATGGAACGCCGTTTTTTCTGCATCCTCCTCCGCCATCTGGATTTGGTGATACCCTTTATATGCATCCAAGAAGCATTTGAAAGGATATCCACACAAGGACTCCACCTTCCAGTCGATTTCTGGTAACGGGTAACAGTCCTGTGGGCAGGCCTTGTTTAGATCCGTGAAATCCACACACATGCGCCAACTTCCGTCATGTTTCTTGACCATGACCGGATTGGATAACCACTCGTGGTAGTATACCTCGCGCATGATGCCTGCATCCACTAGTTTCCGTACTTCCTCCAGTATCACTTGGCTGCGCTCGGGCGCCTGGCCGCGCTTCTTTTGCTTAACGGGTTGGTACCCTTGGCGGATCTGGAGCTTATGCTCTGCTATCGCACGTGGCACGCCTGTCATATGCTTTGGCTCCCATGCGAATATATCTAGGTTTGCACTCAAGAGAGAGCACATGGCCCTTTTGCCGCTATCCGAGAGCGCCCCTCCTATGGATACCTCCTGTTCCGGATAGTCGGGGTGAATTGCTACCTTCCAGTTGGGAGGTGGTGATCCATCCTTGGGTGGGACAGGTGGAGCCGGTGTTGTCACGGTATGACACTCGGATGTTGGTATGACTGTGTTGTAAATAGTAACGATTCCCCCCTCAACGGGGAATTTGATCATTCCGTGTGTCGTAGAGGGTACTGCCCGGATAGCCAAAATGCCTGGTCTGCCTATGATCCCATTATACGGAGAGTGTGAGCGTATCACCATGAAGTTCATCCACGTCGTAGTGGAATGTTCCTCATTCCCAATGGTGACAAGCAAACGCAATTGCCCTATCGGCCAGATAGTGTCTCCACTAAAGCCAGTAAGCGGCGACGTGGCCGGTACTAATTGGCTTCTTATTTCTGGGCATAACTGCACAAAACAGTGTTCATACAGTACCTCTGCTGACGATCCTCCATCCACATACATGCGACGAACGTTGTGTGTTCCAATGCTTATCTCAATAGTGAGAGGCGCATCAATCACATCGCTTGCTGTGATGGGAGGGAATGAGATTTCCCTGCCGCGTGAAAATTTTTGGCCAATTTTCTGCCTCGTGCGGCGCTGTCTGGATTGGATCATGTATATGGTCGAAGGCTTGTCCTTTTGGGGATCCTTCTTATCATACTTCTTGTTGTTGTCTTTTCCATCATTCCAATCCTTAACTAGGTGCTTGAGTTTGCCTGATTTGATCAGCGACTCAATATGCTTCTTGAGCTGGATACACTCCTCCGTGGCGTGGCCTTTGTCATTATGGAACTCGCAGAAGCGATTTCCTTGCCGACGTTCCGGAGGAGTGGTCATTGGGGGAGGCCTCGGAAAGTTCGCCCCTTCTGTCAGCAAGATCTCCCGGTAGGACATCTTTAGGGGGGTGAACTTATCGTCCGACCGACCTCCTTTGCTTTGGCTCTTATAGTCCGAGCCCTTGTTATTGTTCTGATTACCTTGACCGCCCGACTGCCTCCGGGACTGATCATTTGACCGGTACCCATTTCCTCGTGATGGGTAGGCCGCGGCAACAACTGTTTCTCTTCTATGAAATTTCTGACCCTTTCCATGAGGTCATCATATCTCTCTGGACGCTTGTCATTGAGGCGCCTGATCAATTCTCTGTCTGTTATGGCGTGCATGTAGTCAGAGATCTTCAGGAGCTCCGGCATGGTTCTCGTGCGCGTGCACTCATCATTGAAGCGTTCAGTGAAGGCTTCTGTGGACTCCCCCGGCCGTTGCTTGACAGTTGCCAATGAGGCTGGATCCCTATTATACTTCTTCCTTTGAGTATAATTATTCTCAATGGCAGTGCGTAGTTCCGTGAAACTGTCAATGCTCCGTGGAGGGAGTGCCTCAAACCAGTCGCGGGTATTTCCGATCAAAGTCGAATTGAACATTTGGCACCATATAGGCATGGGCCATCGCTCAATTTTAGCATGTGTATCAAATATTTTAAGGTGATCGACCGGATCACCGGACCCATCATAAGTCTTGATACACACCGGCATGCGACGCTTGGTGTCCTCAGAATAGTTCCTTATGCGGAGGGTGAACGGGTCTTCCCTGGGATCCGCCCATGGCCAGGTAAGCCTAGGGTCATCCCATGGTTCACACCATGGACGCCAAAGATCCTCCGCTTCTGCATCTCGATAGTAAGGACCATCATAATACCCATCATTGTTTGGTGGTAGTGGAGGGGTGCGCCTAGGTCGGCGACGCTTAGGCGGATGGTCATCTGAGTCCTCTCCGGACGGGTCCGGGGACGGCGGTGGTGCCCCATCCTTTGCATAGGGACCACTTTTTTGGGATGAACCAGGAGCCTTTTTCCCAGTGTTCATCCTGTCCCACACACTCGGGTGACGTGTGGTTCTGGCCAGCTCTCGATCTGGTCGCTCGGGTGAGCCATCCGACCTTTCTCCTTCTCGAGACTGCGTTAATTCCTGTATAAGGCGGTCTCCTATGCGCTCAAACACATTCCGGGGTTGAGGGGTTTCCTCAAAGGTACCCTGCTCCTGAGGCCGAGCTCTCCTTTTCCTCTGATTTTGGGAGGAGGTGGTTGGTCCGGTGTCACCAAAGTTGAGTCTGGCTTGGAGGTTCCTCCCCAGATTCAACCTTGATGCGATCCCTGGGACGATCCTTTCGAAGTTCTGCGTGAGAAATCGAGTAAGATCCTCCTCACTGAGTGGTAGGACTTCCACTTCTTCCTCCGTCGAGGGTCTGCGCGGTTCCTTGTTAGGAGGGTTTGGCGCACTCCCCGGATCAGGGTTGTCCAGGGTTGAAGTAGGCGGGGGTGTCATCGAGATCGTGCTCGTCACCCCCACGGGCTGAAAACCGCTACGGTTACCCGGCCCGCCTGCGAGGCGGCTAGGTGATTGGTTGGGGATGAGAATCCCTTCCCCTTGGGACTTCCGATTCCCGGGATTCACGTTCCTGGGGTTAGCTTGCGGATGCCCCTTCGTCATTGGAAATTTGAGATGAGGTTTTGTTCTAGCTTAGTGTTATGGGTCCCACGGAAGGCGCCAACTTGTTGATGCAAAAGTTGGTTGATCCTTGCTAGACCCGAATTAGGCTTAATTCGGGTTGGCTGGGCTCCGGCTCCTGCACCAAGTGAATCGTTTGGTTGGGATCCTGCACACTAAACAGCACGCGTTAGGCTTACCGTGGGAATGTTTCCCACGATTAGACTCCGGCGTGAGAGTAAGTAATCGATTTAATGTTTATGTGAGTTTAGAGTACAAGTCGTAATACCTTTGTGGAACCCTTGGGGGTTCCTTTTATAGGCAGTGGAACCCTAGTGGGCTGCCACTGATACTTTAGCCCCAAGGAAAGGATAACTATCAGAATTAGAATGATTGTTATCTTTTAATTTTGGTAGTGAATATCCTCTCCATTTGGGATGAAGATATTCCAGACAGAATATGATTCTGTCTAATCTTATGTCGGCCGCACCGGGCCGTGGGCCGCACACATGTGCGGTTACTGTTTATTCAAGCCCATAAGCCTGAATGACATTTATCCACCCATCTGTGATGGACCGGATACGGGTAGTACCCGTGGGCCGGGCTCATGACCCGGTTGGGGACTATACGTCATCAATTACCTTGTTGAAAACATAATCCTCGTAAGGAGACATGAAACTGAATCATCATGTAGATGACATCAACGTGAGGGTATAAAAATTTGACTGTTACAAGGAACATAAAGTCAAATCAACTGAGGTGTAATATCAACTGATGTGGACGGCTATGGTTCAATCTACAGAACTTAAAGAAGAAAACCTGAGACTAAGTAGGGGCTATTCTGGTTCGATTCATACTGGTCAAAATTTTCTAAGAACTGTCATGTATAGAAATTTATAATCTCGGACTAAATATGGATGGATGTAGTTCAATCCATACTTGTCAAAATCTATGAAATGTCCTGATATGACAAAGGTGAACAACTGTGGATCGGTTCACAAAACATCATTTGACTGAAAAGCATGAAATTCGACTTGAGAAATGGTGAACGTTTATGGCTGGTTCACCAAGTGATATTTGACTGAAACATGAATCTGTCATGAGTAAGGGTAAACGCCTATGGTCGGTTTACCAATACAAAATCTGAACGGGCAAGGGTGAGCGCCTATGGTCAGCTCACCAAAACGAAAATTCGCTAAAAAGCACATGCGACTAAATATGGCTAGTTATGTACCAACCTTTTACTTAGTCAAACTTTAAGAAAACTAACTGATAAATGAAGAAAACTGACTGAATAATCCATGAGAAACATGAAAAATAACAACGCCAAAATCTGGGAAGTTCCTGGTGACTACCCACTAGTCACAGGTCAAGTTTTAGAGCCTACAGGTCGAACCTATAGCTCTGATACCATAATTGTAACACCCCACTTGGATAAGTGGACCGTTACGTGTATTTATGGCGTGTCATCAAAGCATAAGGTAAATGTCCTAAAACATTAACTGACCATAAAGGAATACCCGAATCAAACATCGGTAATCCAAACATAAACCCAAAACATGAAAAGTAAAATACTGAAGGAAAGGACTAAACAATGTCCAAATAAGCAGAATAATGTAAGAAATGCATAAAGTAAGAAGTCTGGATAGCTTCCATCCAAATGCACATGCTCTCAGAATCCTAAGAGCGTCCTGGTGTACCTGCCGTTAGAACATGAAAGGAACTACGGCTGAGCATAACGCTCAGTGAACGAATATAAAGCATGATAAGAATATACTGAATGAAACAAGCGATAGAATACTGAAGCTGTAAGACTGATATGTAACATGTGGTAGAACTCTGCATAAAATCTGAGAAACCTGGTTCATATATACTGATACTGAAATATAACTATTAATTCTGAAAACATGCATTTACTGTATTTTATTTGCCAGAGCTTATATAGGTCACGTACTGTAACAACCGTGCATGAATAACTGGAGGGGTGACCTCGTCATGCTGTAGAGGGGTGACCTCTAAATAACTGTGATGGGTGGAGGGATAAGCTCCAATGTGAAGGATGTAGAGCACACACCACATTCACCTGCTAAACTGTAAACTGTAGCCTAGGATGCATCCATACGCCCCACTAATAATACTGATAAAATGGCCAAGCTGAGCTGAGTGGGACGATGCAGGATATCACTCTCCTGCATGTGAGTCACGACACCGGTGCCTCTAGTGCCGTGGTTACGGTACCTCCGTAACTAGTACATAAACTGGTCGTGCTTGTATATAATGCTCAGGCAATTTATTTAGTTATTAACATGATTACTGATAAACTTAAACATATACTGAGGAAAAACATTTGGCTGCAGACGAGGAATCCTATTCATGCATAGAAAGGAAGTCCTTACTGAAAGGACGGAAATTCCGTACCTCGTGTCCAGTAACTGACTGAATGGAAGACTGAACGAATACTACTCGGCTTCACGCGTGCTACATGAATAAAGGACGCGAATAAGTTAACTGATATTCGTTTATGGAATTTTACTGATCTTATTGGCTCTTATTTATTCATTTTATTTTGATTCTGAAATTCTGTACGTATACCAACTGATAAATCTGAACTTATATTAATTCATTTTAATGTATTATTTTCTACTATTAATTATGGTACAACGTATTTCTGACGCTATAGTAATACTACCTTAAGTATCCCGCTAAAATAAAAAGTTTCTTAATTTAGAAGTTCCCAAAGTAATTTAATTTATTTAATAAAATTATACCCTTTTAAATATTAAGGAACTATATTAAATTAATACATTTAAAATATATTTTAAACGTTGATAAACAATTTAATTTAAAAAGGTATAATATAAAAATATTTATTTTATTATCTATAATAATGTCCCGAGCCTACCGAGATATCCCATCTCGGTCGCACTAAACAAATCAACAAATAATGATAAATCTACATATATAAATCTGTCCACCAGAATTTGTGACAGAATTCTGTGTCACTAAAACTGTCACTAAAGCTGTTCCTTTAAAAACTGTATACATATAACAGTTTTGCGACAGAAAACTGTCGCTAAAACTGTCGCTAATGTTATTACATTATCCAGATTTTATGTCCCTTTTTCCCACTGATTTAGCTTTCAATTCCCACTGCTATGTTACGTTTTCCCACTGTTTTACATAAACCAAACACGCCCCTATGTTTCTGCAGACCCAAACGCACCCTTATTGTTATATTTATGCCGAGAGTTTTGACTCTCGGTTTCTTTTTGTTCCTGCAATTTCCCCACTGGTTTATAAATAAAACACGCCTTAGTTGGTAATCACAAAGCTATCACCGAGAGTCCTTGACTCTCGGTTGAACTAGGTTCCAACCCGACACCCCTTTTTTTTTCTATTTTTGTTCGGCTGAGAAAATAAACAAAACACCACCAGCGTCAATCTGCTGGTCAAAACAATCACACCGAGACACTAGTGTGTCTCGGTTTTCGTGCAAAACAGCCACATCCGACCTTAATTATTTCATTTTGTGATTGGCATTCTGATTAAAATGTTTTCCTTGATCACATAAAATGGAATTCGTGATTACAAGAGAGGAGGAAAGGTAAGGATTACCTTTTTCATGGAATTAAGAACGAAAACAAACACCTAACTGAAACAAGGTGTAAGAATCGGATCTTTCCCCTTTGTTTTTGCTCTAGCCGTCGGCTACCTTAGAGAACAAGGAAACCTTAATTTGTTTTGTTCGTTTGCTGTATTGTGGAAAGGGGGGGTTCTCCCCGTGTATTTCTTTTTGCCAAAAGGGCCTTCTAAGCCCATCTTTTCTTCTTTATTTTCTAAATGGACCGAAGCCCAATACATGTTGTAAAAGTTTTAGTTTTCGTTACGTATATAAAAATTTACTTGCGTTTTCGTGTTCTGATAATCCCGTCAAGTATTTATTATTTTACTGAAATAAAATAAGTACATATTGCTGAATAATTATTTTCCAATTAATTAAAATACGTCATGATATTAATTAAACTGAGACTGCATGATATAATATTTGTGGATTTTACACATTGCGTACGTGTTCGTAAATTAATTCTAGGAAATATATTTCGTTGTGAATTATCTATTTCTTGAATAATTAATAGTTGCGTAATATCTGAATTAATACTGTTATTTATTAACTGAATAAATAGTTATGCAACATTTTAGTTAAAACTGGGAGTGTACGTAATTTTTGTTCGTGTACTTTAAGGCGGGTTTTACACGACTTTTAGCTTAGAGTCGGAAATTTGATAAGCGACGTTGTGTATGGTTTCTCCACCTTAAGGAGTTTGTTGACTAGTGAAGTAACTCTCGAGTAAGGTGTACTCGAGGAGTGGAGTAGGGCGAAGAGGAGCTTCGTGACCGAACCACTATAAATCATCGTGTCGGTACTTTCCTTTACATTTATGTCTTTACTATTATAGATGTATTTATATGTTGTATGTTGTGTGCATCTCATAATCTAAACATATAAGTTGCGGAAAAGCTAAGGCTTAGTACGTGTGTGCTTCGTGTTTAGATTATGGTCAAGTGTACATCACTTAGTCTAAACATCCTAGTTGCGGAAAAGCTTATGCTTAGTAGGTGTGTGCTTAGTGTTTAGACTATTGCTTGATGTACTCTTGATTTGATGTGATTGTGTGTTTACTTACTTGTAGTATTTATCTTTCAATCAAACACATCTCATATCTAGTCAAGCTTGATCGAGAATTTGATACAAATGATTGTCAAAGTTTAACATGCAACAAAAGGTTAAGTTCACTGTCGGCGGTTCCCTAAATGGACCGGCGGTTCTTTATTGATAAAGAACCGCGGGTACACATAAGGAACCGCGCACAGTGGATTTAGCCGAAATGTTTTGAAAACTAACTAGAAACTATTCAACCCCCCCTTCTAGTTTCTACAATGAGAATCGCTTAAATGGACAAGGTGCGTTAAGATGAATCAAAATTATTATTCAATAAGGAGTCACAAATCATGCAACTGTAAAACATGACAGTCTTAAAACGTAACGATCTAGTTACAACGGAAATAGAAGGGAGAAATGAATTATATATATCATTCAAAATACAAGCTGTCACAATCAGTTCTCTAGTATTTTGGTATTACTTTAAAACTCAGTTTATATATTTTCTTGAGTAAAAGAAAATTTTACAAGGTGTAGTGATTTAAAATCAAACTATCCGTATTTAGTGAGTATGATGTTGCTATATCTTTTTCTTGATCAGGATTTTCAAAATAAAAGTAAAACAGTTCAAAATAGTTATTCTGATCGGCTTAAGAACATATGGGTGACTACATGAAATTATCGTTAAAACTCAGATTTATCGTTACCATTAGAGAAAATTCAGATTTTTCCAAGTTATTTAGAAACATTGTTTAGAAATTATAATTTAATATAATAATTTTATTAGGTTGACAGTAAAGTACGATATAATCAAATACTTTAAAAGATACAGCTTGATATCCTTTTTAAATACTAGTTATAAATTTACCAAAGAGGATATACAGATCCGGTGCTTAACTTGAAACAGTTATTTTGGTAATTTAAACATTTGATAAAATGTATAAAACATTCTTAAAAATTAATAATAATTTTTAGAAATTCAAGAAAGTGTTTAAGATATCAAACGATAAACACGTAACATTTTCTGGTTTTCAAAAGGTGACAAGACTGCAACGAATATGAGACATATAAAGGTCAATAATTTGTATACGAGCAATAACACAAGGGAATAAAACAAAAATCGTATCAATTCTTAACAAACATGATAGAATAGACGTGTAGAAAAAAATAAAATAATGAGAAACAAAGGATTATATCAAGTCATTATTTCTTGAGTGCAGTTGGCCTCACCAACAACGGCTTATTAAGTTCTCGATGGTCGATACATGATCGAAAGAGAAAAGCCACACAACGAATTTTTTTGAATCAAATAAAATTCTTAAGAAGTCACTTGAGAGTAATTCTAGCAAAATGAACATCATTAGTAATGAAAGACGAAATCAACACATAATTCACACGAATGAATTTCAAGACGATGAAGTCTAGCACACATAATGACGGATACACGAAATCATTGGTCACTTCCAGTCATAAATCAATATTCGCGTCCAGAGATGTTTCGAAGGTCTATCAAAATAGATAAAGAAGATCGATTGATGTAGAAGGATAATAACGTTGAAACTTTCAAGTCTAGTATTAGTGGTAAGAAATTAGACAAGCAGTAACAAGAATGGTATCATGAAGAAAAATGAGGTAACAAGTATAACAACGGTTGTTGAGTAAGGAAATATGTGTTTGAGGCATGCACTTTGTTTAAGAAAAGATAAGAGTTCATAAGTGTATGTCGCGAACTGTTGTTACTCGCATAAGATGTAAAAGTTTTCAAAATTTACATTTATATAACTTTTTATGAAACATAACTAAAAGTTGATTCTTGGTATTTAAGGTGACTACTATTCGGCCTTGCATGACTCCTTCTAAATTAAGCATAGGTGATCAGGCCATGCATAATTTAGGACTAGCAATGCGATGCTCATCTTCGTCAAATCAGTATTACATATTATATGATTTAAAATATGTATATAATGTCATTTGTAAAAACATGAATCAAAATAACATATGAAACTTTTCGCCACTAAGTTACTAGCTAGATATTTAATTCAACAATTTGTTTTGTTACAAGGGTTCTTCATAAGAACAAAGTAGAATAAATTGTGAAAATACATTGTAAAATTAATATAAATTAATTTTATAAGATAACCTTCAAGTAATTTGTAAAGTCCAAGTGGAACATTTTGTAAAATGATTTGCAACCAATATCTGTTTGAATGTATATGGTAACTTGTAAAATAGCGAGTGAGTTACATGAGGGTAATAAAGAGTAGTTCAAGACGGTCAATGAAATGGTTACAAGGTGATAAGGTTTCAAGAGGTTTAGCAGGAATCGTCAGGAAACACATGTCAAGATGATAACGAACGATGAAAATAAGAACTTCAATTCTCGGTCCAAATCAGTGGTACGATAGAAGCAAAGAAAGACAATGTAGAATGACAAATAAGTCATATATAAAAGAAAGGATAAAGGAATCCGTATGTGCTCACATTATAATTTATTTGACATAAATACACTTTTTAAGAAAACTAAATTATCAGTTTTCAATTGATACAATTACTCCGAAAAGTTCTATTTTTAAACGTTTTCAAATGTAATCAGCGTTCTTAGTTGTAAAATATCATTACTTAAAGTTTTGCGAGCTCAAACGAACTAAAGAAAAAAGCTTCAATCTATATTTTTAAATTCTATCAATTTTGATCTTTTAGTCAACTTTGACTTTTTGGGTTTGACTAAACCAATTGATTCACTAAATGACATTTTAAGACTCGAAGTCTAGAGTAATTTGGTGTAAAACGATGTTTTGAACAACTTTCTAGTTTTACTCGAGACTTGAAACGGATAAAAAATGGACGAAAATGCCCTTGCATTAAATCTGTCAACAAAATGATATTTTAGAATTATCCAGAAAATAACTTCTTAGAGTATACAATCTCAAAAGAGCGTAACTTGCTCGATTTGAAAGTTTACTGGTAAAACATTATGGCCTAAACGAACATCTCAACAGGTAAAAATATATTTTTATGTCTAAGGTTAAAAAAATATTTTCTCGACACGGTTAAATTCCCTGTAAAGTTTCTATACAAAGTATATTCTTCGACACAGTTTGAAATTAAATCCAAATTTCATAATAACTCAGAATTAATGTACACACAAAATTAGTGGATTCCATAAAGACGATAGAGAATAAACTGTATAATTAATCATGTAAAGAAAACACAGTATGGAAATGGTTCAAGAATGCCAACGATAGTATGAGAGATAAAAAACGACGCATATCATCCGTGTCTTCGGCTGCAAGATGCAATGCAGGAAGGTCTCCTGGCGGCGTGATTTTCCAAAATCACAAGACATACCGAGAAAGAAACAAAATATTAACAAGTCATACTCCTGAGGCGATGAGGTTTAATGAAAAAAGGAGGATACAAGTAGGATCGTATTCCAAACAATTGTCACATAATAAATGACGATCATGTGTTCAAGGTACAACGGATGTTGTAAGTCGAAGTCGAAACGTAGAATGGTCAATGAAATAAGATGTAATCCATGTACAAGTGTCGTGTAAAACGGTGGTGTAAAGGTAAATCAAGATTATGAAAACCCACAATATTATTCAGGTACTGATTCAACGAATGCTTCGAGATGTGTGACTCACACGATGTCCTTTAGTCTTTTTCCAGAGACACACTGAACCAGTGGTCTATAGACTAGACATCTAATCACGAATGGTCGATAAACAATTTGGATATCTAAATAGATATTTTAGAGAGGTTTAATAATGAAAGCAACACGCACGGTAGTAGAATGAAAATCAGAAGTTTCATCGGAAACAACACTTATTCAATCCCGAACAATGGTATTGCAAGAGTATGCACAACATGTAACAGCGAGTCGAGAAAAACAGATGATTCAAAACGAACGAGTATATGAAGTCAGTCGTATCACGCATAAATGAAATAGCAATAGTACTCAGAAAAATGAGCATGAAAAGTCGGCAGTTCACGCGCTCTGAATACAAGTAGGTAACGTCATAACAGTATGAAATCATGGTAACATGATCAATTCACAAGAACAAGAATTCAAGAAATGTAGTAACAGCATATGTAATCAAGTAATATCCAATGATAATTCATGAAGCACAAAGGCTTTGAAAAGACATAGTAATTATCGTCATTAAAGTAAAGTAATATTTCAAAATGAAATCAAGAGATGAAATAGTACAACGATAATTAAAAGTAAATAATAACGATTAGAGAGTTACCCGCACAGATATCAAACAACATTGGCAGATTCTGTGTTTGACACTTAGGAACAATAAAATATTTGAACTTTCGGTTATAGACTAAGTTTTAAAAACGACTCAGTTCCCTATAACCAAGCCCTGATACCACTCTGTGAGACCCCCAAAATCTGACATGGAACAACTAGGCAACGAGGGGGTAACACGTCATAGTACAAGAAACAATGAATTACAGTTGACACAAAGCTGACGAAATAAAAACACATATATTACATCATAAAAGGTCAGAGTTTTTAAACATAGGTCCCAGAGTTTTAGAAGCGGAAAATTATATTAATTCGTCTCGATTTATAACATAAAGTTGCCCAAAAGATAGAATAAACTCCGGACAGTTTTTACTAAAAACAATCTTTTAAAAGCATCACAGAAATCTCCAAGCTGCGATAATATCATGCGGGCTCCCATCCAAGCAAAGCTAAGTTATAATACTTGAGATTAAACATGTAAAATCGTCAACATAAAGCTAAGTGATATTCATAGGTTTAGCAATAAGGATGTGGAACACAAGCATTCATTTGTAAAACAAGTAGTATGGAGTATGGTTATATACGTCAACCATAGTCCGAAAACCATTATTATTGTTGTTTAGTTCATGAACCGAAGCTTAACTACGTAAGTATTCAGCCTAAATACTCAGGTATAAACAAATATTAGTGCGTCAAGGTAATCGGGACGGGGATAGTCAATCCCGATGGATCCACCCACAACATTCGCGCTTCGCGCAATGCACCAGGACAATTAACGGTTCATGATCGGAGAGATGAAACTCAAGGATAGCCTAAAAGCAATAATAATATTGAAAACCTGAAAATCATACATGTTCTAGATAGCATACAAGTTCTGGATAACATATAGTTTTAAAATGGTTGTGTTCCACCATGTAAAATCTCACCCCGTGTTTAGAAACCTTGTATAAGTAACAAGGGGCTATGAACTCACCTTAGCCATGAGGTAAGCCAATCACGGTACTCAACAACTGAGTAGAAACAATGGTAGTGAGACGATCACCGACGATATGGATGCCCATGGAAACACGAAAACCGCAACCTATCAAAATAAGGCGCGCGTTAAGACTCGAACTCAATATCGATATATATACCAGATATAATATGACTCAAATGTTTTCAAAGTACTCATATTTCAAAACCATTGACACGAATCAAATGAATTCATTTATCCAACGTTACTCGTTTAAACACTTGCGCACTTGAAATTGACCCGTCATATGACGCCAAGTCAACGCAAGTCAAACTATTCCTTAACCTTATTCGGACCAGTAGATAAGTCATTATATAATGACTAATCATTTGAGTAAGTCACCATGTCCGATGGTGAATACTCAAACTCACGCAACACAAACATTGAACTAAGTGTCCAAAATAAAATCAGCAAGTACACCCCGAATGTACACACCGATCTACCCTATCTAGACTTGTCCGATTTAGATGAAATTTGGTGTCAAGGTCAATTATAACCTGTATAACACCTCACCAAAGTTTGAGCCAAAGTTCACACTTTAAAACCCATCAGCTCGACATTTTACTCGACTCCAAATTTGGGACAGATTTATATACTTGTTTTATAAAACCGTTTGGACCACTTTAAAAGTACTAACTCGACAATCCTTCTTTTGAAATCACTACTAGACTCATCAAATTAAGTTTGTAAACTTTGAAAACCAGTATTTACATTTATCTAACCAAGCCTAAAGTCCCTGAGAGTCGACCCAAAATCAGCCACAATTTCGGATTGTGCCGACTTGCGTCTCCCGGTACACGAATACTAAAACTATCATAACTTTTGACTCGTAAAGAGTTATAAGCTCTATCTTATACCAAAACGAGCGTCTCGGAAAACTCTACAATAAAATCAATAAATCTCAGACTTTCTCAGACCTTAAACTCACGAAAAATCTGTTATGGACCTGTTGTCCCAAAATACCCTTATAGAAAACATGACAAATCAATTTTCCACCAAAGCTACTCATTCTCATACCTATAGAATCACTCAAATATCATAACCATCTACCAAACACTCCTAAAAACACTTGTATGACAAATTTGACAAAAATCAAAGATAAAAAATATAACTTTTTATGATCGAAAAGTGATGATCTTACCAAGATCATCACATGCCTGATGATTTAAACACTTTCCAACCACAAAATTATAAAATCTTGAAAACATGATGCATGTATGAAATTTTTGTATCATTAGAATGACAAGAAGATTTGGAACATGGGTCTTGTTTTTGTTTTAGCTAGATCAAAGTAAAAAGTGGTGATCTAGGGGTGTTTTGTGGTGGTGGTGGCGGAAAGAAAGAGGGGGAGGGGAGGTGATGATGAATTTTTTTTTATAAAATTGTATGTGTGTGTGTAAAGTGGAAGAAAAAAGGGAGTTTATATATGTTGGTAGTGGAGGGCTAGATTTGCCAAGTTTGAAACTTGTGGACTTAAAAACAATTTAATAGTTTAAAGGGTATAAAATGACTATTAGTAAATATTGAAAATATTTACGGGGCTCGGGTTTCGTAAAAATACTTTTCAAAAGTTGCCATGCATCATAAAAATGATTATATGATTTCCCGACACGACTTAATACGTAATTAAAATGAAATCGTCGAAAATATTAATTATCGAAACAATCGATAATAAAATGTAAATTTTTGGGCATCCGTCGGTATCGCGATCACTAGGAATTCTCGTTGTACATTGATTTTGAATAAACTCGTTGTAAAACGCACGCGGGTGATTTTAAATCAAAAACTTTGATTTAAATTAAATATGGAAAAATAAAATAAAAATTTTATAATTCCATACAAAGTATTGTCAATGAACAGAAAAATACTTAAAAAGTATAATTTATTAAAATTTAAGAATCTCGGGATTTACATATAACAATACAAGAAAACGTAATACATTGGAAAATTCAAGAAGCACGAATAAAAAGAATAAAATAATGCTGGAAAAGTACGGGTTCTTACAAATATTGATGTTATACCGAAAGAGCTTTGGACTATAGGGTCCTCCTGGTGGAACAGATTTATCGTTGATGATAGAGGTGATACTACTTTTTGATCCACGAAACTGTGAATTATGAGAAAGTGATTGCAAAGACCGGCAAGGCGCCAGGCCCAAGCTCAACTGAGAACGCCGCCAGGCTCAAATCCCTTTGGTAAATAGGACATGGAAACTCATATGATTTCAATACTCAAGGAAATTGCGATGTCTATACTAGCTGCAATATAAGTAATTATAAAGAGAATATATGAAATTACTTATCTACTAGGTTTTATCAATACAGAGATACGAGATCACTAAACTTCTAAGTGTAAGTGTTATGTTTTTTTCATTTGGACAGAATATTGGGGGATAGTCGAGCACTTTTCATTAGAAATAAAGAAAGAAGCGATGGCGGAAAGAAAGGTGCTGGACAAGAACTATCCACCGGATTTTGATCCGACAAAAGTTTCAATGAGGCGTATGTTAGAGGGTCAACAAATAAAATTTTAAACGGCGCTTCTAATGAGCATACGGTGTAGCACATTTTTCCAGGTTTAAATTATGCAAAGAAGATGCATAAGTGTTTGTCTAACTATGGTGTTATTAGTAGTAGAATTAATTTTTTTATATTGAATATATGTTGAGGATCAAATTATGAGTTTGGCAACATACTTTTTGGAAATAATACTACCCACAAAAACTCTTTTTTAACACTTTCTTATAATTAATTATTGAAATTACAAGAATTATTTGGTTACTTAAATTGAACTACCATCAACTCAAACACATACTTAATAGCAAGGTTCTAAATAGCGCGTTGTCGCGCGCCTTATAGCGTGCTATAGCGTGAAGCGTGGCCTCCACGTTACGAAACAGACTAAAGCGTCATCTCTAGGCGTTGCGTGCTAAAAAGCGGCATAAAGCGCGATATAGCGCGTAGCGTGGCACTTATTTTTGAATCTTTTTGCAAATTTACAAGAATTGGGCTTATTTACTAGTTTTGGGCTATTTAGTTTACTTGGGTTTAGAAATTTTACTATGGAGAAAAATCCTTAAGTAACTATTAGCCGATTTTATTTTATATTTGAATTAAATTATTGCTCAATTTGTAAAATCGCTATATAAATATCAATTTATAAATATGTTGTGCCGCTATATATCACGCTTCGGAAAACGTCATAGCTTCGCTATAGCTTGAAGCTTGGTAATGCCGCTACGCAACGCTTCACGCTATTTACAACCTTGCTTAATAGTAACTCAAATTGTTTTTACCTAACCCAAAATGTCTTAGTCAAGTTGTTCATGTAAACTTATTATCATTTATAGAACGATCTGATTATTTGTGTTATATAAATGTTATAAAGTAGACGATGAATAGCGATGCCTATAATTAATAATATGGACCTAAACGTTATTTTGTTTATGTGTTAATCAATAATGATGCATAATTAAAATTTTAGAAGAAGACTCGTGCGTACACGGGTATTATAACTAGTTCTACCTATAGTAAAAAAATGAGTATTATGAATAAGAAGAAAAGCCCGACATTAAAACAGAGTTTGAACTTATTTTTCCCGAACCAATATGATATAATACGCAAAATTATCTAACAAAAAATGACAAAAAAGACACAATGGATTAGCAAAATAGTATATTATTATCTTGAAAACAAGATTATACAATACATGATCATTGAAGGAAGAAGATGACATTCTTCTATAAAATCTTTTTTGAGTTGATTCGTGTTTATATTAAAAAGTACTTTTAGATATTTAAAAACATATAGATAAGATATTTCTGATTGCAGCACTTATAAGTCATAAGAGATGTTTAATTGCGTTATCATCCTTACGATATGCATCAATTGTCAATGTTGGTTTAGCTATGGTCTTAAGTCTTAACTAGAGTGGTGCAAAATATGATTGACTCTAACATTTCATACCATGAAAGAACCACCAAGTCATCCTAAAAAAACAAGGCATGGACGAAATCATACTATAAACTCATCAAGTGCATTTATAAAACATTAAACAAGATTTTATGCATAACTTTTTAAGATTAAGTACATTTAAAAAAATATTAACGTTTTGTTTAACAACATTTAACACTACGAAACCATCATTCATAAGTGATCAAGACCCCGAAACACCTATAGTTCTGTCTTTAAAAGAATATATATCAACGCTATATAAAAATAATACTCATAATTTACTTCTAATTACCAGTTTCATATATACATAGTTTTTTTCTCAAGCTAGTCAACTCAAGTTTGAGATACTCTCTCTTCTTATACTAAGTGTTCGTAAAAATTTAAACAGTCTTAAAATAAACGTACGTTCTATAACTCAATCAATAAAACAAAATTTTGTTGAGTAGAATGTTATTCTAAAAATGAAAAATATAGTCTGTATTGATAGAACTTTTTGCATTTATAAAACAAACACTTATCATTAGATGTAAAATTTCTTTTAATACGATAGTTTTAATTAAATTTCAAATTAGTTATCGAAGAAGATATTTTCAGCTAACTATTACGATCAATTCGGCCGATTTTTTCGCCAAACTATGCTTACCTTTTGATCAACATATACTATCCACTAAACATGTTCAAACCAAATGGTAACCATTATGAGTTTATAACTAGTACCAAACTTGTACCACTTCCATCTTTGGCAAAGAAAAGGTATCACCAGAAAGTACTTTAAAACAATGAAAGTACCAAAATTCCAAAACATTAAATCTTAAACACCCAATATGCAAATAACTCAAAATGTGTTATAAAGTGTCAAGAAAGTGACAAGGCCCCACCTTTTAACCCAAATTTTTTTTTCTCTGTCTTTGCACTTTTTGCCCTTTTTTTAGATTTTTTTTTGGTGTGTTGTCACCAATGTTTTAAAACCCGGTTTTTTAGTTGACCCGGTCTAGTGACCGGTTTACGGGTCAACCGGTTCAACCGGTTGAACCGTCGGGTCAACCCGGTTCTATATATATGTATATATTTTTTTATATTTAATATTTTGTATTGAATTATCTTATAACTTTTCTTCCGTTAAATTAAATAGATGAAAAATATGTATTCTTTACTCATAATTTTTAGTTTTATATTTATAACATTATAGTAGAAGATTGCAAAAATAATTAATTTATAGTTACAATTTATAATAGATCATAATAAAACAATATTAGTTAATGTTTTGAGTTAATTTTTTTTTAAACATAAAAAAATAAAAAAATAAAAATGTTTTGAGTTAATTTTAAGTTAATTTTAACTAATATTAATTACTATCACTTTAATATAAAATTAAAACTTAAAAATATTTATAAAAAAGTTTTTAAAAATATTTTTTTATAAAAATTCGTGACCCGGCCGGAGTTATCAAACCGGGTCAACGAAAAACCGGCGGTTCAATCCGGTTCTCAAACAAGTAAAAACCCGGTCACATCTGGCCCGGACCTCGAGCCGGTTCACGGTTCAACCGGTTCAACCGGCCGGGTCAACCCGGTTTTTAAAACACTGGTTGTCACAGATATTTTACACACCTCTATAATCAACACCTACCTCACAAGACACACCCAAATAAACAGATTACAAAAACAACAAGCAATAATAATAAGCTCTCTCATCTTTATCAAAATTTTGAAACTCAATAATATCTGGTATGCTTTCTGGGTTATGTTTATTTTACCTTATTACAAATGGGTTTTTGTTGGTTTGTTTTATTTCCTCATGATCTGTTAGATATGGAGTGATTTGTGTTTAGTCTTTATCTGATGAGTTATATGTGTTTTAGTGTGAATTTAGCTGAATTTTATAAATTTTGAACTTGGATTATCATTTTATATGTTTTTTGTATTCTTTATCTGCTTAAGTTTATGTTTTGATTGATTTTTGAGGGTTTTTTTTTATGGTTTATGGTACTTAATTATTGTAAGTTTGTAACTCATGATTAAATTTGTAAGTTTGTGCTTATTAGGTTTGATTTTTAAGATTCTGGTTCACTTTTTGTTAGGATTTAAGATGCTGAAAACCATTTTGAATTTATGCTTATATTCCATTACCATTTTGTATTAGTATGTTTTATCAAGTGTTTTGTCATGAATTATTCATTTATGCTTTGGATATTATTGATTAAATTGTTCTTAAATAGACCCTTTTTGATACTGTTGGATATATTCTGATGAAAGTGTGTGCATTTGTCAAATGGCGAAATTCCATCTTTTTGATTAAATTCTTGTTTATCCTGATTGATGCAGAGGGTTTTATCGTACAACGATAGTGGGAAGTCCACTACGGTCCGGATCTTGTGTTTTTGAGCTTAGTTAAATACAGAGTAGCATAGAGTACAAGAAGATTGAATTTTTTGGTTGGTAAGTCGTTTAGTTGAAAAGATGGGTTACAATTGTGATTATTGTGGTGAGGCAAGGTCAATGGTGTATTGTCGATCTGATGCAGCTTACTTGTGTTTATCATGTGATCGCAATGTTCATTCTGCAAATCCGTTGTCTAAACGTCACATGAGAACACTTGTATGTGATAATTGTAATTCACAACCCGCGCTTGTGAGATGTGTGGATGAAAAGGCGTCTCTTTGTCAGAATTGTGATTGGGTTGGTCATAATGGTGCTAATTCGGATGCAAGTTCACATAGTCGACAGACTTTGAATTGTTATTCTGGATGCCCTTCGGCTGTGGAACTTTCTTCTATTTGGTCGTTTATGTCCGACTCTTGTGAACAAGAAATGGGGTCAATGAGCATTGCTGATAACACTGATGAACCCTCAGACAACAACAAAATTCAAGATTCGTCGGTGGAACTTGAGAATAACTCGAAGGTAAATTTCGTTACATTTTGAGTCAATTTATTGAAGTGGGGATTTCACCTGAAAGTTTTAAAATTTCAATCTTTATGAATCTAATTTGCGCCAATTACTTGCAGATATCATGTTCAGGGACAAAGGAACATGAACAAATGGTTGACGATGGGCTCTATGATGACTTCACCATGGATGAAGTTGATATGAATATCGAGAATTACGAAGAAATGTTTGGTGTAGGCCATAACGACCCAAAACATCTTTTTGCAAAAGACGGAATTGATAGCTTGTTTGGCAAGAGGGACGGCAAAAAGGTATCCTTTTGATCCATAGATCCTTTTTTTATACTCTATGCATTTACCATTTATCATTCGCTAAGTTTTGGTTATTTCAGGAGTCGGCAAATACAGTACAGCCAGAATGCAGTAACGCGGCCTCAGTGGATTCACTAATCAGCTGCAAAACCGAACCAAACCCTTGTTATGCACGTCAACAATCTAATATTTCATTCTCAAGTCTGACTGGTGAGAGTAGTGGCGGTGAGTATCAAGACTGCGGTGCTTCTTCAATGGTTCCAATGGGTGAACCGCCGTGGTCCACCCCTGGTCCTGGAAGCACTACCATCAGAAGTGATGCTGTTCTTCGTTACAAAGAAAAGAAGAAGATGAGGAAGTGAGTTTCCATCCACAACTTTATTGATATTTAATTCCAATATTATTGGCGCTCTTTCTTTTATCTAATTTATCACAATTTTGTTTATAGATTTGAGAAGAGAGTAAGATACGCAACACGAAAGGCGAGAGCAGATGTGAGGAAACGTGTGAAAGGGCGCTTTATTAAGGCAGGTGATGCTTACGATTATGATCCCATGAATGAAACAAGAAGTTTCTGAGGATGTTGTATACAGATTCATTGTTCAGGGTTAAAAAACAGAGGTAACTAAATCCTAGTAACTCATAATCCTACTTAGACTGATATTAACAAGACGTGCCTTGATATTAGAAGGATGAGTAGAAAGATGGGTTAAGAGGATTTAGTAGTGTAATAAGGGAGAATTGCTATTGTCGTGTTTGTGAATGGTGGTATGTACATGGTGGAGATCACTGTAAATTACAGTTGAACTTAGAGTCCGAGTCTGACAATTTTATAGTTCATCTTTAGATGGGATTTCTGTTTTGTAGTATGTAGCTTTTATGGTTAAGTTGTAAGGATGCGATTACTGTTATCTGAAATTGTTCGAGAAATGTGTGAACGGGTTCTGGGATAACCTTTTATAAGCACCAACAAAGATAATAAAGGTTGGCAAGATATAGTCAAAGATCATGTATGATGCATCTCAGATTGAAAGTTTTTGTATCATTGTATCAATTATTGTTTATGCTTCCTTTACATGTTGTGGACTTGTGGTGCCCATTGCCTATCTTATCCAGAAGACGTCACGGTCAATGAGTACGACGTAACTATAAGCCCTGTAGATGTCGAAATAGACTCCCAACAAGCCAGAAAGAAAACATAGTTGATAGTTAACAGTCACTCATACAGATTTGTTTTACCAAAAAAATTGTTCTGAAGATGGATCCAAGGACCCAAATCCAGTCTAATTATTCTTTGTATTGTGGATTCATGAATGATGCTTACAAAATACAAATTCTAATTAGTATGCATGTATGTCCGTGATAGTCAACTTAAAATCAAGAAGCATTTGTGTTCATCATTGTTCGGGTAATACAGGAATTCCGGAATTAACCGAAACCGAACAGAACAGAATCGAGGAAAAACAAACCAAACTTCTAACGGTTCGAAAAACCAAACTGAACTTATAACCAAACCAAAATTGCCAAAATCAAAAGCAAACCAAACCGAACTAGATAATCTGTTTTCAGTTTGGATAGCAAAATAAAAAAACTGAAACGAAACGAAAAGTATTCATATATTTTGCCAGTAGCCCATTCGATATGAATCTTTATAACCAACTAAAAGCTTTTAAAAATGACCCAAGGCCCATAAGGCTTAAATAAATTAGATAGCCCATAAGGCCATAACTTATATGTGTGATTGTGTGGTCATATTCGTTTGTATTTGTGTGAGACTGTGAGTTGTAACTTTTAAGTTTTCCAAATCACATCCTTAATCCTTTAAGTTTTATAATTTGAGTTGTCCCGATGAAATCCAAAATTTTCTTGATACTTATATGCAATGGCGGAGCCAGGAAATATGATTAAGGGGGTATCGAGCGACAAAAAAAAAAAAAGTTAACTAACGTTTAAAAAAAATTGAGTTGAAAAAAGTCGGGTAGGGTTTACCAAAAATGCTTTACTACAAGCTTACAATGCAATCAAGCCTTAGGTGGTAAAAAGCTAATTGATGATTTCAACTATTCGTCCTAAATTTTTTAAATGCTTGTCGTTTTGGTTACAATTTTAACTTAAAATAATGTGATGAAAAAATTTCACGTTTGGTCCCTATCATTTACCCCGAACATCAAGTTTGGTCCATATCTCAAACTAAGTGCATAGATCGTCCATATCGTTTACACTTTGGATCAAAATTGGTCCCTATCTTGGATGAGAGTTAATTTTGCCAGTTAAGTGTACTTATTTGAGGGGTATTTTTGTCTTTTCGATTTCATTAAATAAAAACTCAATAAATATTTTAAGTTTTTCTTTTTTTTATCTCTCTTTTTCACATCTCTCTTTCTCCTGCAGATCTGGTGGTATCTTCATCTAAAAAAAAAACATTCCAAGATCTTTAAAAAAAAAAATCAAGATCTGTAACAAAATCTTCCTTGAGGATCTCGTTCCCATCTTTCCTCCCACTCTTGACTCCTTTAATCAGCTTGACAAGATCCCCTTCCACTCCATCCTCTTCCTTGATCACCCCTCGTTCAAACGCCCCAACCAACTCCCCGAAGCTATAGATAACACATAGACGACTCAGCAATTGCAATCAAGCAACAATAGTGACCAACATGCGCCGAATGATAACTTCTTGGAATATTTTTTACGGATCTTCTATTACGCACTTCAACCTTTAGTCAACGATTCAACGTTCCTAGAGGTGACAATTCAGATATTGATCTTGTTTGCAGTGAAGGTTTTAAGGACAACTACGAAGACAAAGACAAGAGTTATTGGGACAACATTCATAACTTGACGAATTCTACGCCATCTAATTCTCTTATGTTTTAGTAATAACGAAAGTTCACTCCTAATATGCTCCATCTTCTTACCCCCATCATCACCAGATCCCAATGATGAATCTTGTTTGACCAATTTATTCAATTCTATCCAAGACCCAGATCATAATTTACAAGACTGGACTATACCCACTTTCCAAAACCCATGTTCTGGTTTCTAATCAAATCTCGCTGGTGCTACTTGCAACAACGGACGGATTTACAAACTGTCGCTAATTAGCTTTAACCTTCATGGATTTACAAACTGTATTTGATGTGAGTAATAACAAGCTGTCCGGTTTGATTCCGGCTAGTTTAGGGAACCGGACCGGGAATTTGAACCGGTTTAATGTGAGTTCTTTTTATGGAAATAAAGGGCTTTATGGATTAACCTTTAGGGCCAATGAAAAGTAAAGGGTTGTCAGTGGTTGTGATTGTGGCTATTGGGTTTAGGGGTGGGTTGTTGAACTTGGTTTTGAGTTTTACTGTGGTGTGTGTTTGGTTGAGAGTTAATGATAAGAAGATGGCTGATGAACAAGAGGCTAATGTTTGTTTGTTGGTGATGGTTTTGATTTATACGTGGTGAATTGTTTTGGTAGTTAGATTTGTTTTTCAGATGGAGGAGCAGGGTGTTGTAGGAGAGAGAGAGAGGGGTTGAGAGATGTGTGAGAGAGAGAGAGATAAAGAGATAAGTATGAAGAAAAAAAAAGAAATTAAAAGAAAAAAAGTAAGTGGGTGTATTTGAAGTATATGTAGAAAACAAGTAAAAGATCAAATTACCCCTCCCTTCATACCATTTAACGGCCAAAATTAACTCTCATCCAAGATAGGGACCAATTTTGATCCAAAGTGTAAACGATAGGGACGATCTGTGCACTTAGTTTGAGATAGGGACCAAACTTGATGTTTGGGGTAAACGATAGGGACCAAACATGAAATTTTTTCTAATATGATTAATGATATATGAAAGATATAAATGACAAAATGCATATAAGAGAAATTATGATGCTAATAAATTACAAAAATATATGTTTGTTAACATATTCACAATGGGTAACGACGTTTAAAATTTCTAATCTGAAAATTCAAGTTATATTACCAATGTGTAAATGCAAATTAAACATTACCAATGTACAAAAGTATACTAAAACTTCCCATACACGAGGCTTTCAGACTCAGGCGATGCCCCAAATGACCTTGTCGCTCTTCTTTCTTTCCTCGCGAGCAGGAAGCACACCAGCAACGTGCGTTGCGTGATTCTACTGTGTTTTTTTGCACTTCCCAATGATACGTAAACAAGGTATTTCTGGTCCTTTATAGAGAAGATATAGCATAGATATTTTTAATTCATCATTTATCACTTGGGGTAGGAACGATAGTATTTTATTGCTACAAGTATGGATTATTGAAAATAATAAGACATGTATTTGGATATTTCCCTTGAACTCTGCAATATTTTTTATTTGGCATCAATAGTTGAAGGGAATTTTACGAAGAGAAAATGGATTATGGGAGTGTGTGACTTGAACTATTGATTGGTCTGCGCAGATATGTGCCTTTATTTATCTGTCACATTTGAATTCACAAACAAATGTGTCTTTGTTCCAACCATCACGTAAGACCATACATAGGATAGGTCATGAAGTTGCTAATGTTTATTAACATGGCAATAGAATATAGGTTATGAAAGTCAATATAGGTTACTGAATATACAATGGCAACTAAATATAGGTTAACAAAAAGCTCCCCACTTCCTATTCAAAAAATAGCCCATTTTAATTAGAAAATTGTGATATATATATTAAAAATCCAGCTGTAAATAAAAAATAATTAAATATCCAGCCCATACTACTAAATATTAGGGGTGAGCGTGGTTCGGTGTGGTTCGGTTTTTGTATAAAACCGAAACCGAACCAACAAATTTCGGTTTCTGATTTTTAGGAACCATTCGGTTTCGGGTTTGTGTCCGTTTGGTTTTTCGGTTTTCAATTTACTTTCGGGTTGGTTTTTCGATTTTTTCGGTTTCTATATAATATATCGAGCTTCGCTTTTACAAGTCGATTTTGCATATACCATAAACCGACACTTTAAAAGCTTTAAACAAACAATAACAACAAGAAACATAACATTAACAATAAGGAAAAAATATCATATAAAATCCTAAAAAAATCATTTATGTGTATAAATCAACACAATAGCAACGATAAAAACCTAATTAAAAAAACAATCGAGAAGACAACTTATTATTTAGTCATGTTCAATAAGTATATGAAACAATGATTAGTTATTAAACATGATAGAATTAATCTAGCGTAGCATATTCATCGTCCATTAGCTTCGACGTGAACTTATATATATATTCTTATGTTTATAGAGATCGGTTCGGTTTATACCAGTTTTCTTTAATGCTAAAACCAAACCGAACCAAAAGCTTCGGTTTTTCAAAATGCAAAAACTGAACTATCGGTTTTTCAATCGGTTTCGATTTTTTAGGTTTTGGTTCTTCGGTTTTTTTCGATTTAGGTTCGGATTTTCGGTTTCTTGCACACCCCTAGTAAATATTATAGAGTACCTGAATTTATAACTTTACACTAATTTGTTTCATAGATCATCATCTCAAATCCTCCGTCCCTTTTACCTATTTTCTCTCGGCACATAACGTATTTTTATTTTTGGCTCCATCCCTAATCCATTTTGTTGATTTGATTGCAAGTGTATTTTTTGACTCCTAGATTATAGAGAGTCTCATTAACAATTGATCTTCTAATGATTTTATAAATCTTCACACATGGTTTCTTTATAACCTGATGAAATCATGTAGTCGGCAATATATATAAGATCTACCATAACCATATATACGATAACTCTTTCGCTATCCCATGAGTTCGCGTCGTCTTCGTTCGAAGTATTATCTTAACGTTGACGCTTCAACATCTTGTAACAAAAGTTTGAGGTAGGGTATTTGTTTTATGCTTTTCCTTAAATCGAAACAAAGGAAAAGTAAAACAATATTTATTTTTGTTATTATTTTTAACTTTGAGTAAAAGGTTGAAGCTATGTTTCACATAGCTATGATGAGTTTTCCTCAAAGAATTAAGATTTTTAAAAATCTTTAAATATTAAAAACAAAACTGAGATCTTTTTTATTGTAGTATGTTTAGATTCCAGTATGTATTGGTATATAGATTTGGGATTTGTAGTTGTTTGATGAGATGGTGAAGATTCGTTAAAAGAACAATAATGGTGGTGAAGATGTTGATCTTTTGCTATTTATAATCTTTATAAATCAACTCAAAAGTCACATTCAAAGAGTTACATGTAATTTTTGTAAGCAAATGATGAGAAGCAAATGAAAAGGTGAGAATATGTTAAACTGAAAATTGAACAATCAAAATAATTATTCTACAGGTTTTGAAAAGCAAACTTGAGTCATTAATACTCCATATTTAATTTTTTAGGACTGAATCTTTATAGATATAAGATATTAAATTTGTACGAATAATATTTCTCATTAAATACCCATCACCCACTTTGTTACACCCTCCACTATTTCACTGTCCCACTTCCTAATATTATTTTTCTTCATTTTTCTGACGAAACAAAAATGTTAAATACACCGGATAACTCTTTTAACATTATAGAACACTTCAATTGTCGAAAATCACTGAAAAGTGAAAACAACGAGGGCATTCGAGAGTTTTGGCTGAGGGCACTAGATTTTTTACCCATTCTTTGACTTTTTTTCCTATATGTTTTGCGTATCGCAAGAACGTGGTTGGGGGCATGTCCCCCCCACTACTGTTAAGGTGGCTCCACCCCTGCTTATATGCTACTTTAATAACCACGATGTGAGATTAGTCACTTTGAAGATGTATCTTCACGAGAATCGGTGAAACAATGCTGAAAAATAGGATCGTTATACTGGTCTTGAGCTAGTCGAAGTAAAATCACAAATAGATATGTTGTCTAATATATGTCGGCAGGGTCGTCTCGAGACTTTCAGTGGTGCTAAGCAGAAGCAATAACAACAAAGAAGTTTCATTACAAAACGTGTAAACTAAAAAGAAATTACATATAAACTTAAGTTATATATACTTACTCATAAGTTCATTTGAATACTAAATTTATCTAAGATATGGGGCGACTCATCCCCACCCTCCATCTACCTTTCATCTAGTGGTTGAGATGAATCCTCATTTTACACTGCAGGAATATTTCGGTCATTTCACCGCTTACTATATAAGCCTTTTTTACTCCCCTTCTCATAATAAACACACACACCTCTTGATCCTTTCTCTATCTACCCCCGATCTAGTTTCTCTCTCTACAAATCCATCATCACAAATCCATAAACCTATCACGAATCCACCATCAGGAATGCATTATGAAGCGATCATCATGAATTGATCACCACGAATCAAGTGATCCATCACCATGTTAGATTAATTACATATATTCTTATTTTAGCTTATTTTATTTGAATAAGCTTATTAA
The DNA here is from genome assembly GCA_025667525.1 of Glebionis coronaria. Classification (NCBI taxonomy): domain Eukaryota; kingdom Viridiplantae; phylum Streptophyta; class Magnoliopsida; order Asterales; family Asteraceae; genus Glebionis; species Glebionis coronaria. The sequence goes on from CM046882.1 coordinate 474,727,882, forward strand.
TTTAGCATCATTCGAATCTATAAGCTTTTAGCTAGATTATTTTGAATGAACTATCTAAAATTATTGTTCTTAATTATAAGCTAGCTTGTTAGTTGATTTATGTGAGTAATTACATTATTGTGAATAAACTCATTCATGTGAAAAAACCTACTTCAAGTGAATAAGCTTATGAATTAGAGGATATGAGAGCTATGTGAATAAGTGTATGAATTAGAGGAGAGCTATGTGAATAAGCGTATGAAATAGATGAGAGTTATGTGAATAAACTTAAAAATTAGAGGAGAGTTATAAATAAGCTATCTTATTAACTTATTTGGGTGAATTATCAGGTTTTATAAGTATTAGAGGTATGAATAAGCTTATGTTAGTGTGAATTATTAGGCATTTTAAGTAAGTTGTTGATGTAAGATGTAAGTTTGATGTATCATATATGATAACTCATTTATCATATAGGATAGTTATATAGTATGTGATATATGATAGATTTATCATATTTGATATGAAGTATCATATATAATGTATCTAACAAATCACAGAAAAATTAGACTTTGTAACTAATTTGCACAAAACCTTTTTAATCTCTTTAAGTTTGATGTATCTTATGATACCTCATTTATCATATATGATAGTTATATAATATGTGATATATGATATATTTATCATATATGATATATGAAGTATCATATATGATGCATCTAACAAATCATAGAAAAATCAGACTTTGTAACTAATTTTGCACAAAATATTTTTAAGCTCCTCAAACATGCCTTATGTCATATATGATTCAGTTGCTGATAACATGATGCCTAATATGTTTTCTCATTTCTTTATAATTGCAGACTATGCTAACAAAACAACGAAGGGATGTTTTAATTGTCCGGGTTGAAGCAAAAGCAAGAGGACGTGTACGCGTATGTGTGGAGGTGTGGTTAACAACATGTAGAGATGAAGAAGCCGTTGATTAAATCTCTTGAATAAGTTTTGTAATTTGTGGTTTTTTAGAAACCATGTATGTTTTAGTGATTTAGCATATATGATATTTGTAGTTAATATTTTTTACTTAATGTATCATATTTGATATGTTGTACACATCAAATATGATGTATCATGTACTTGCTACATGTATATATGACATATGTTTTAGTTATTTATTACATAATATTTCATTGATTTATCATGTATGATACTTGTAGTTTACATTTTTTACGCGATGTATCATATTTGATATGTTGTACACATCATAAATGATGTCTCAAAAATAATATTCTATCAATCTATTTTTTTAGTATCATATATGATAATGCATTATCATATATGATAATGCAGTATCATATATGGCAGAACTTAAGAGTTACATGGATTATTATATATAATATTTCACTATCTTATATAATACTAATAAAATGGTAAAAACAACTATGCTTCAAATGATAAAACATCAACAAAATAAGTATATTATTCAAAAGTTACATCCACGAATGTTTCGCCATTTTCATATCCAACAGAAATCTCAATGATTTAGTAGCATTACAAAGTTAAAGCATTAAAACATCATACACAAATTACTGAAATATAAACAAGTCAAATGACTAAAACAATGGATCTTGATTCCATGCATCAACACTTTGGTTGCAACCTTGGCACTCGTCTTTTGGCATCTCATGCACATGCCGTTGTTTGTTCTTTCATCCGGGAATTCCATGTTCCACTTCTTGACATTGTCTTTTTGTAGCTCGCTTTGGCCTCACGACTCTTTCTCTTTTGTTTAACTTGTTTAGCCTTGATATGATTGAGTTCTTTAAGATTATTTGAAAACAACTTTCTGTACCCAAATAAAAATACTTGGTCTTAGTTTCAAACAGATTATTAAATATGATATCTTAAAGAAGCTAAATTTCAACTAGATTATCAAATATGATATATTAAAGAAGCTGCATTTGAACCAGATTATCAAATATGATAATATATAGACAACTAACTTTTAATTACCAACCAGGAGATCACAAACTTGCTTGTATTTGTTTTCAAGCACATTATCAAATGATCATATATGATACCTCCGTATATCATATATGATGTTTGGAGGTATCATATATGATAAATTACAGAAGCTGCATTTGAACTAGATTATCAAATATGATAATATACAGACACCTAACTTTTAATTATCAACCAGGAGATCACAGACTTGCTTGTATTTGTTTTCAAGCACATTATCAAATATTCATATATGATACCTCCGTATATCAAATATGATATATTTATCATATATGATGTTTGGATGTATCATATATGATAAATCTGTTCAGCGAGATTAAGCCATAAAACCTTATAATTTATAAAAATAAGCTAATAAGTTTGCTTATAATTCATCATAATAAAGATTATGATAATTTATAAGCTTATTCACATTAATCATCTAATAAGTTACCTTATCATTTGACATGATAAATTCACGTAATTTATCAAATAAGCTATAAAATAATAAGATGACTTATAAGCTTATCCATATCGAATAAGCTAAAAAAAGATGAATAAAATAGATCGAATGAAATTTACCTTATTTACGAAGGATATGATCGATTTACAAAGGTGATGATCGATGGATTTGATGTTTGTGATGATAGATTAAGATCTGAAGATGTGTGTGTGGGTGTGTGTGTGTGTGTGTGTGTGTGTGTGTGTGTGTGTGTGTGTGTGTGTGTGTGTTTTAGAGAGAAGAAGAAAAAAAACATCGATATATTAGATCTTGGATGTGGGAGTGGGAGGTGTTGTTAGGTGAGTGGGGTGAAATGACGAAAATTCCCCTCCGTCCTTTTTTAATTAAAAAATAAGTATTAATCTGGACTTGATCAAAATTAGATGGAAGGTGGATATTGGTCCCCTTGTATCCAAGGGATACAAGGTATCTAATATAAGCCTGCTCTACATATGTAAAACTAATGATTATGTTTAGTGTCCAGTCGAGCTTCCCGACCCGACCCCCTTATAATATTAAGGTTCGGTCCGTCAAGGCCGGGCTCGTGTACAGCGGCCGGTCCAATAGGCTCGGCCTAAAGGTAAGCCGCATATGGTTTCCATGGAGTATGGGAGGCCGCACGCGGTCATTGTTAAGCGGTCGGTAATTTAGATAAGGACGAGATGCGCTTGATAATGGGAAAGTGTATACTTAACTTACTTACGAGTAGGATAAATACAAATCCCAAGAATCTTGGCCATAAATTGGGCCGAAAGACCAGATAACCCTAAAGAGTTCTCTGGCTATAAAAGGAACCTTCGTGGTATCCAAATAGGTATCACCTCTAAACCCTAACAACGCATAAAACCTTAATCATATACATGTATACTTACTCTCACATCGAAGTCTAATCGTGGGATCTGCTCCCACGATAAGGTTAACAATGTTATTTCGTTGTGCAGGATCCCTCTCAAATTTCACTTAGTGCATGTGTCGGAGCCTGTATACCCAAATTGTTGGCTATTTGGGCCGCAAGAGATCTATCCTAACTTTTGTATCAACAAGCTGGCTTCATCCGTCAGACCTTACACTTGAAACGATTGTCAACCATGAGCAAGCACATCAAGTCAACTTCTATGGTCTCCATCGTTAAAAACACATGAGGGAGGAAGACTAAGGAGGCACTCATCAAAGAAACGTCATGTACATTGCGAAAGATCAACATGAAACTTAACTCGAAGAAGTGTATCTTCGGAGCAACTGAGGCATGTTCCTGGTGTACATGATCGATCGAAGAGGCACCAAGTCATGCTTGGATAAGACCGATGTTGTGATAGAGCCCCCGTGTAAAACCCGCATTTAAATTCATATGAACAGTACACGTGAACAGTAACTAGTGGAAACACGACAAAATTTAAACTTTCTATTTATAATATTAATACACGTGTCACAAAAATAAATAACGAACAATCATGGATATTATAAATGTGACAAAATCATGGCTACCAAATTTACGAATACTAAATCACGAACATACACGACTAATTATTTAACACGGAAAAACTTCGGGTTTCCTTTTGTGGGCCCCACATGTCGCGGCTAGAACCAAGAAAGGAGGCCAAGTGGGCCTTTTTGGCCCAAAACCCATTTTTATCAAAATCATCAGGGAATTCTTTTCTCACTTTTTAGGTTAAATAAGAAAAACAAATACTCCCTTTGTCTCTCCTTATATCCGCCGGCCATAGATCAAGAACAAGGCAAACCAGACGATTTTTGATTGTTGTTTTGGAAGGCTACGTGTTCGTGATCATTAACTTATTCGTTACACGCATTTGGTATAATCAGACCCCTTTTCTTTTTATTCTTTTAATTAATTCATGTTATAATCATAAGAACAAATCAAGGAAACATGTAGAATAATTAAATCATGGAATTAAAGGGTGTTTTGGTGTTTGTTTGTTCGGCTGTGAGACACACCGAGAGCCTAGAGCTCTCGGCTTGACTAAATCACCACCACCGAGACTATTGAAGGTCTCAGCTTTTTGTGTTTGGTTCGGACGGAAGACAAAGGAACCCCGACACAAGGTCGGGGTATGTTTAGTGATTGGTTTGGCTTTTTTTAGTGTCAAACGAGACCCCCAAGGTCTCGGTGGGACTTTGTTTCGGCCGGATATGCAAACAGTGGGAACCGGGTAACAACCAATGGGAACCAGTGCTAAACTGGTGTGAACCGGGCTCGGCGGCACTTAGCCGTGGCTCGACAGGGGGAAAAACCACTTGGGTAGTGGCAGCCGGTTAGACCGGGTTAGCCACCGTCAAAGGGGTGTTTTGCTCGGCTTATTTAAGAACACGGGGTACGGGCTCGGGTTAATTTTTTAAGCACGGACTCGGGTTTCGGGAATTAATAAAAATCAAAAAAACATGTTAATTAAATTAATTACTAGAGTTTTAAATTTAATAAATTTCATGACTTAGGTTAAATATTAAAATTAATATTACATGTTGATACACGGCTTTTGACACCCCGTATAAAAATTAAGTTCGTTGTGTTGGTCTAATCGAATTGATCTAGGTTCTATGTGTGACTTTATTGTTCTTTGGTGAAACAAATGTTGTGTCGTTGTAGTATATTAAATGTGCAAAAACAATTAAGATAAATCTACAATCTAATCTTAAGGTAAATGACGGGAATTTAAAGCTAGACTAAAAGTAAATGGCACTTAATTAAATCTAAACTAATTAAATGTAAATGGCACAATATTTAAACTTTAAAAAGTAAATTAATTGAATAGTAGCATGACGAAAATTAAATTTGACAACGTAATATAATTTGAAAGCTTAAAAATAAATCAATTAAAAAGGTGGGAAAACAAAATTTGAAATAAAGCAAAAACAAATCAAGGAAATGAATCCGATCGCAACCAATGAAGTGGTTGGATCGCAACTTGATCGCAGCTTGATTGCAGTCCACGATCGCACTGAATGCGATGGAAACAAATAGGGATCGCACTCCCAGATCGCAACCTTCGATCATAGCGCGTGATCGTAACAACAGATCGCACCCAGCGATCGTACTTGGTGATCGAACTCCACTATGATCGCAACGAGTGGATCGCAGTAGAAATCGTGACCACAATCGTACCAACAGATCGCACTCTATGATCGTACCCACGATCGCAATGAGTGATCGTGGTGGGGATTATGGAGTGTGATCGTAATACGATCTTAGTCCTTGATCGCAACACTGGATCGCAAGTAGAAACCCTAAAGGTTTATGCGATCGCACTTGTTGGATCGTACTGGGTAAATAGCATTACGATGGAAAGATGAAAAGCAGAATAAGCAAATTAAAATAAGCACTAAGACAAATAAGCACTACCAAAGAAACACTTTTGAATATAAACAAATAACAAAACTTAATTTAAAACGAGATTAAGAAAAACACAATAAGCTTAAATTTAAAAACTTTTCAAAACACAAAATAAGCAAAATAAACAAGCAAACTTTTGAAAAGATGAAACTTTGTAGAAAACTTACGAAAAATCAAATAAGCTAAGTATGAAACAAGCCAATAAGATTGTCAAACTTATAGCTTATCTCATACAAAAACTTAGATGAATGTAAAAAGATAAACTTTTTAGTAAAATAAGCAAAGGGATTAAGCAAAAGCTAGCTTAATCCGAAATTGAGCCGAACCAAAAAGAAGAAAAGTAGAAGGAGAATGATAAAAGTAAACTTGATCAAATGTAAATAAAGATTAAAGCAACAAAATTAAAAACACTTACTTGAAATTAAATGGTAATTAAGGTGCAAGACATGTATTTAAATTTGACATGAAAAGTAAATGACAAGTAATTAAAAGGTGGAAGACTAATTGTCACTTTAGCCAACGAAAATGAAAAGATTAACTTAATGATCTATATATAGGGGAGGATTAGGAATCTTCCTCCCCTCCTTCCTTTTCTCTTAATTGCATCATTAGGTCCTTCCTTCTTAATCTCTTTGTTAATTGCACCATTAGTCCTTAAGCCTTTGAATCTTCTTTAATCTTGGACTTTAATGACTTATGGCTCGGGATTTCTTTAAACTCGTCTTTATATTCTTCAATAAATAAGACTCGAGTTCTTCGGCTTTTGGTAAACTTCCGTCTTTCGACTTTTTCTTCGATAAATCTTCAGAATTGGTCTTGGACTTCCGTTCTTTTTCCACTCTTGACTTCTCGACTTCATATTTCGTCTTTTTCTTCAATATTAGCCCGTGAATGCCGTGTTTTCTCCACTTTTCACAATTTCGTTCTGAATCACAACAAAAACACAAACCACGCATAATTCCGACATAAAAGATATAAAATACACGTTTTGGCTCGGTTATTATTGTAATTAAGTGGTAAAAAGGATGGGTGTTTACACACCTGTCAAATCCCCTACACTTGACCATTGCAATGTCCTCATGCAATGCATTAGTTTCAAAGCACGTTTACATTTTTCATCATAATCAATCCACGTTGGCCTTTATTAAAGAGATAGAAAATTATAAACATTCAAAATAAAGAAATCAAAAACATACCTTGGGTTTTTGAAATGTCATGAATAATCATCATCCTCAAGTTTTCACTTTCTCCAAACCAAGCTTAAAAACGAGATCATTGTTATTATAAGTTAGTAAACTACCACGAACTCATGTGGGCCAATTACTCACTTAGACTCCCTTATTCCTAGGTGTATCTCTTATATTTTATTGTTGTCTTGAATGATCACGAGGATGCATTGTTGACTTATTTCGATAGTTTATTAGGCCGAAAATAAAGTGAACGATTTAGTCAATAGTTAGCTAAAGGACAAAATCTTTTAAAACTGCTTCTCGGGACCTCATAAAGTTCATATCTTGGCATAACTCGCTTCGCGATTTGAGACCTTTCTCGGACCGATATTTGGCAGCGACTTCATACTTCAAACCTTGAGAGACGTTCATGAAATTATGGTCTTCTCTTCATAATGGAATTTCTTCACTTGAAGTTTTGAGAGATTCATACTTGGACCACGACTTCTTCATTTTTCTCCAATCTTTATTTTGGACTTTGATATACAACGATCCGCCTCCTTATATGACTTGGATCTATTTATCCTCATACCTTGCTAGGGTCTTTTCGGATACACTTCTCCATGACTTTTGGGGAGTTTTAGCTTTACGTCGTGTGTCTCGATCCTTCATACTGATTTTCGATAAATGATTCTTCACATCACTTTGGATCTTTAGCAACAAAATATAGCCCTCATGCCTTGTTAGGACCTTTTTGGACTCGCCAATCTTCGCATCCCGCTTCAATAAGTTATGCCTTGGCTATGAACTCTAATCCATACCGAGCAACTTTTAAACGATCTTGGGCTAGAAGCTAAGTAACCTTTTAAATCGTACAACCTTATTTATTGCAGATAAATTTATTAACAAGCGAAGGGAGAATAGGCTTATAATTAACTCACATAAATTCACGAAAGAATACCAAACTTATAATTGACTCTATCATCTCTCGTTCTCCACAGTTTAAAATCTCAAGTAATGAGACTCGTGGATGCTTAGCCTATTAAATCAAAGTTTTGGGTTTTCGAGTCGCCTATAGGATCTTGCAAACTCTTAGACTTTTTCAAGTTTAGAAATCGCATTTTAAAGTTCCCTTGATAAACGACTCTCTAGGATCAATTATAGGAACTTGCGAAAAGTTCTTGCTCTTAACCCGTGAGAGTTAACACTTTCGCTTTTTAAAGCTCCCTATATAAAAGCCTAGCAAAACTTGACTTAAACACGTTAAGGATACTAGCTAGAGTAAACTTAGACAAGTAAACTCGGGTTGAGTCAAAAGATTCACAACGTTTTAAAAATAAAACCACTTTATTCAAAATTTATTCTAGCAAAGGAAGAAAATAACTATACAATGGGAAAAACTAATGGGCCAAAATAGATCAAAAATTTTGAAAAATGTCGAAAAATTGATTTTCCGGTTAAAATGAGGACAAATACAAGGAAAAGAGCCACTTAACTTCGATAGAAGTCCCCCCTACACTTAACAGATTGTCCTCAATGTTTAAGCATGTGGGAGTAAACTCCCCTACACTTAGGACATTGTGCACTTTGTTTAAATCTCGCTAAGGAAAGGACAACTAAAGAGATTCCTATTTTAAATCTCACGGGTCGTCAAGAATCATCAAGAGTGTGTCATTGAAGCTCGAATCCCTGATTAAGAGGAGAGGAGAGGAAATAGCAAACCAACGGGTCTCCCCTACACTTATGATAAAGAAAGCGAAAAGATAGATGCATGGGTTGCCTCCCAAGAAGCGCTTGATTTTTGTTAACCGAGTCGTGAGCCTGACTCGACCTTGATCATCATAGGAAGAAGCATGAAATATATCCACCCGGATCAAAGACATAGTTTTCGTCCATCAAATAGCACAAGCTTAAGGCGAACAAGGCAAGCCAAAGAAGAGTAGGCAAGGTTCCCTTAAGCAGCGATGGAGCACGGTGGAAGCAAGGGTGAAGTGCAAGCATGTCTTCAATAGTTCCAAAGATATTTCCTTTTATTTCATCAGGTGGATACTGAGATGGCTGCAGAATATCGATACCGGGGTCGAACACCTTTTCCTTTAAGGGAAAATAGCACTCAGGCTCAGCAGAGTGTGAAGAAGATCCGTGAAGAAGCACAACCTCGTCCTCAGAAGGGGGACAAAGAGGTGTTAAATCATACGTGCTGCGGATATCGGTGTCGACCGGTTTTTTCTCCTTGGAAAGAATGTTCTTCAAATCCAAAGTAGGATCAAGACGATAATCTTCAAATTCCAAAGGAGGAGCATCACTCTCATGAGGGAAGTAAGTATTAAGAAACATAGAGAAATCTTCCTCAAATGAGTAATCGTCCAAAGTAGGATCGAGTGATGGCGGAGGATCTTCATCATGAGAAGAATCGCTCGAAAGAGTATCGGCCTCATCAAAATCATCATATGTAGGCAGCTCAGGATACTCAGAAGTAAGGTCATCATAATCCTCCGAATCTGAGCTAGACTCATCATCATAAGCATCAAAGACCGGCGGAGAACCATAAATGGGAGAAGGTTCCAAATTGGAGCGAGAATCATCCACATCATCTTGAAAAAGTGGATTATCATTGCAAGACTCGAATAAAGGATTGTTGTAGACGACAAAATCATCAAGCACATTAATCATATTCACTGATTCGCGGCCTCCAAAGGTTGTACTTGTAAGCTTCCCCATTTTGAAAACTTGTGCATCATCCCCAACTCTTAAGATTAACTCGCCTTCGGCCACATCCACTAAAGCTCGTCCGGTTCTCAAAAATAGCCGACCAAGTATTAAAGGAATACGAGGGTCCATTTCATAATCAACAACGACAAAGTCGACCGGGAAAGTAAATGTGCCAACTTTTATGAACACGTCTTCGGCTATACCAACAGGGTAAGTGAGAGTGCGATTAGCAAGCTCAAGAGTCATCTTTGTTGGAGTGAGGTCGGGTAATGATAGTGTTTTCCAAACACTCAAAGGCATCAAATTAATACTAGCCCCGAGATCAGCAAAGGCAGTAAATTCTTCAGTTTTGTTGAACACGCAAGGCAACACAAAACGACCGGGATCTCCAAGCTTTTCTGGAAGTTCTTTGAGAATAACTGCAGAGCAGTTTTCATTTAAGCGTGTGTTGGCGAGTTCAATCAGCTTCTCCTTCTTGTTAAGCAATTCCTTAAATGCTTTGACAAATTTCGGCATGTGGACAAGTGCCTCAAGAAAGCTAATGTTGAAGTTCATTTGAGAGATCATCTTCACATAGCGTGACACTTCAGAGTCATCCTTGGTTAGCATTTTGGTCTTGCCTAAACGAGAGGGATAAGGGATATTGGGTTTTGGTGGTGAAGGTGCAGGTGTAGTAGGTAAAGGTTGAGATGTTGAAGTGTGAGATGTTGAAGGTTCCTTTCTAGGTACATCGTCATGACGAGGCGGAGACGGTAATGGTGCACTAATACTAGGTGTAGGAGGAGTATGGATAAATGGTGGTGGAGGAGGTGTAGATGATGGGGGCGGGATTGGGTGATCGACAATGGTAATTCCACTACGAGTAGTAATAGCACTCACATTTGCTCGCGGATTAGTGACGGTGTTTGAAGGTAGAGAACTCGAAGTAGAAGGTTGAGCTGCAGGAAAGAAACTAGCAAGCATATTCTTCAAATCATTGGTTTGATTGCTAAAGGAAGATTGGATATTATCGCGAAGCTCGGATCTAATCTCATTCCCTTGCTTGGTAATATCTCCTTTAAGATTGATAATTTGGCTCTGTAGATTCTTGATTTGCTCACCTTGGGTTCTCATGATGGCTTCAGCATCGGGGTTAATGGGTGGGTTTTGTTGGGCGGGTGGGTGATAAGGACTAGAAGCTCTTGGTGGGATTTGGTTGCTTCTATTGTAGTTGTTGGTGGGGTTTTGGTTTTGAGGAGAAAAACCGGGTGAAAGGTAGTTGTTTGACCGGTAACTCAACAAATTTCTATCCCCTTGAGGTCGAGCTTGGTAATTTTTCGGTGAATAATTATCATAAGCTGCATACACATTTTCCGGATTTCCTTGAGTTGAAGGACAATCGGTGTATGAGTGAAGACCGCCGCATGTTTCACAAGGATTAGCAACCGCTTTAACTTGTTGTTGTTGTTGGTTTGAAGCGAGAAGCGTAATACTTTTGCTCATTTCAGTCATCATGCGGGTGAGTTCGGTCATATCAGGGTTTGCTGAGGTAGAAGAAACATTGACTCTCGGGTTGTTCCTTGAAGAAGCGGAGGAATCCCAGTTTTTGTGGTGAGTAGTCATGTTCTCAATAAGCTCTCTACACTCCTCGGGTCTCCTTTTCATGAATGTGCCACCGACGGCTGCATTAATCGTATCACGATCACGAAAAGTCAAACCGTCGTAGAAAGTATCAATCAATGTGACTGGAAGCATGTTGTGGTTTGGACAACGATCAATCAAGACATTATATCTTTCCCAAGCATCAAAGAGAGATTCACCGGGTTCTTGTATGAAACCGCTGATTTGATTGCGAAGGCTCGTGACCATGGATGGTGGAAAGTAGCGCGACAAAAAGCGTTGAGTCATGTCATCCCAAGTGTGAATAGAATTCTTTGGGAGACGATCAAACCATTTCTCGGCATGATGGGATAAAGTATGTGGGAAGAGTTGTAGGCGAAGAACATCCATTGTGGCACCAGGCAACTTCATGCTTTGGGTGATTGTAATGAACTTGTCGAGGTGTTTGTTGGCATCATCATCAGGCAATCCACGGAATGGGTTAGTTTGCACTTGCTGAATCATGTGGTGCTTCAACGAAAACTCAGGAGCGTTGATTTGCATCGGCGCAATCGGTCCTCCTCGTCCAAACATGGTAGGTTGACAAAGCTCCTCCATTGTCCGAAGATCGGGCTGTGGAAGAACATTGTTGTTATTATTGAGGTGCGGTGGATTATTGTTGTTGTTAACACCTGACATACTTAAATCTTCTCGAGTCTCGGGCTCTTGATAATTAGAAGATCTAGTACGCATACACCTACAAAGGCAAAAGAAAACAATACCAAAGACAAAGACAATATATATACACAATAAAGATAAAATCTTTTTGGATTTTTGAAACTTTTAATTTTTATGATTTTTTGAATTTTTTATGCAAGAAAAATAACGCTCACAAGTGAACGGATCCCAAAAAGCAACGCGTCTTTCACAGAAAACCGTTAATCTTTACGAAAAGAGCCGGCAGCGTCGCCATTTGATACACGGCTTTTGACACCCCGTATAAAAATTAAGTTCGTTGTGTTGGTCTAATCGAATTGATCTAGGTTCTATGTGTGACTTTATTGTTCTTTGGTGAAACAAATGTTGTGTCGTTGTAGTATATTAAATGTGCAAAAACAATTAAGATAAATCTACAATCTAATCTTAAGGTAAATGACGGGAATTTAAAGTTAGACTAAAAGTAAATGGCACTTAATTAAATCTAAACTAATTAAATGTAAATGGCACAATATTTAAACTTTAAAAAGTAAATTAATTGAATAGTAGCGTGACGAAAAGTAAATTTGACAACGTAATATAATTTGAAAACTTAAAAATAAATCAATTAAAAAGGCGGGAAAACAAAATTTGAAATAAAGCAAAAACAAATCAAGGAAATGAATCCGATCGCACTACGATCGCAACCAATGAAGTGGTTGGATCGCAACTTGATCGCAGCTTGATTGCAGTCCACGATCACACTCAATGCGATGGAAACAAATAGGGATCACACTCCCAGATCACAACCTTCGATCGTAGCGCGTGATCGTAACAACAGATCGCACCCAGCGATCGTACTTGGTGATCGAACTCCACTATGAATGCAACGAGTGGATCGCAGTAGAAATCGTGACCACAATCGTACCAACAGATCGCACTCTATGATCGTACCCACGATCGCAATGAGTGATCGTGGTGGGGATTATGGAGTGTGATCGTAATACGATCTTAGTCTTTGATTGCAACACTGGATCGCAAGTAGAAACCCTAAAGGTTTATGCGATCGCACTTGTTGGATCGTACTGGGTAAATAGCATTACGATGGAAAGATGAAAAGCAGAATAAGAAAATTAAAATAAGCACTAAGACAAATAAGCACTACCAAAGAAACACTTTTGAATATAAACAAATAACAAAACTTAATTTAAAACGAGATTAAGAAAAACGCAATAAGCTTAAATTTTAAAACTTTTCAAAACACAAAATAAGCAAAATAAACAAGCAAACTTTTGAAAAGATGAAACTTTTTAGAAAACTTAAGAAAAATCAAATAAGCTAAGTATGAAACAAGCCAATAAGATTGTCAAACTTATAGCTTATCTCATACAAAAACTTAGATGAATGTAAAAAGATAAACTTTTTAGTAAAATAAGCAAAGGGATTAAGCAAAAGCTAGCTTAATCCGAAATTGAGCCGAACCAAAAAGAAGAAAAGTAGAAGGAGAATGATAAAAGTAAACTTGATCAAATGTAAATAAAGATTAAAGCAACAAAATTAAAAACACTTACTTGAAATTAAATGGTAATTAAGGTGCAAGACATGTATTTAAATTTGACATGAAAAGTAAATGACAAGTAATTAAAAGGTGGAAGGCTAATTGTCACCTTAGCCAATGAAAATGAAAAGATTAACTTAATGATATATATATAGGGGAGGATTAGGAAGCTTCCTCCCCTCCTTCCTTTTCTCTTAATTGCATCATTAGGTCCTTCCTTCTTAATCTCTTTGTTAAATGCACCATTAGTCCTTAAGCCTTTGAACCTTCTTTAATCTTGGACTTTAATGACTTATGGCTCGGGATTTCTTTAAACTCGTCTTTATATTCTTCAATAAATAAGACTCGAGTTCTTCGGCTTTTGGTAAACTTCCGTCTTTCGACTTTTTCTTCGATAAATCTTCAGAATTGGTCTTGGACTTCCGTTCTTTTTCCACTCTTGACTTCTCGACTTCATATTTCGTCTTTTTCTTCAATATTAGCCCGTGAATGCCGTGTTTTCTCCACTTTTCACAATTTCGTCCTAAATCACAACAAAAACACAAACCACGCATAATTCCGACATAAAAGACATAAAATACACGTTTTGGCTCGGTTATTATTGTAATTAAGTGGTAAAAAGGATGGGTGTTTACAGACCTATCACATGTATAACCTAAGGTATTTAACTTGGCTTAATTTAATTAAAACATGTATTTTTAATTAAATTCCATATAACGTATAGTTTAATTAATTAACCAGTTATTTAATTAAAAAGCTATAACCATGACTTGTATTATACTATTTAAACTTTACTTATTATTTATAATCCAGCTTATTTCTAATTATGGAAACTTACTATTTTTGGGAACTTTCTATTTTTAGAAACTTACTATTTATGGAAACCTGCTATTTTTAGAAAGTTACTTGGTATTACAATGCAAGTATTATAATACACTAATACATGAATAATACACAACAGAACATCAGGATAACTACATAATACACAGTAGAATAGTAAAACATGACATAATACGTATAATAAGCTAAGAACACTCAGAACCAGTAAAACACATGTAATCCAGACAACTCATACACGTCCATATTTCTTATGTAGTATTATCCGTCAAGGCGGAGTAGTCTTCATCATTTTCATTATATTATACTGGACATAAGGTACGGATTTCTCGTCCTTCAGTAAGGACAATCTCTTCCTTCATTAGGATTTCCCGTATGCAGCCAACTGTTTTCCCCAGTAGTTACAGGTTAAATGCTTATGTTTTATTAGTTACCTTAGCCATATACATGCATGACCAGTTTCACCTAGTTATGGAGGTACCATAACCATAACACTAGATGCACTAGTGTTATGACTTCACCACGGCGGAGTGATAGCTCGTGGCGTCCCTTTTCAGTTATTTGGCCATTATATTTGTTATATTATCATATGGGGTGTATGGGTGCATCCTAGTTACATGTTTCAGACATGATTTCATGGTGAATGTGGTGTGTGCCTTACATCCTTCACAAGGAGCTGATCTCTCCTACCCACTTACCAGTTAATTAGAGGCATCCCCTCTAATTTGTATGATGAGGTCACCCCTCCAAGTATTCATGCACGTTGTTGACCTCATGACCTATATTGGCTATTTTGGTACAGTAAACTAATACATATTTTACAAGTAAACATAAGCTATATTTTCAGAACTAAAATCAGTAAAACATGTTATACGCCTAGGTTTCCCAGGACTTATTCATTTCCGCTTCTATTCATGCTTTACAGTTCTTTATTATCTTATGTCATATATCCGCGCACCGAGCGTATTGCTCAGCCGTTACTTTCTTTCCATGTCCCAAAACGGCAGGTATTCAAGGTTAGACTGGAGCATTTGGAGGACATGCATAGGATGGGAGCCACCTTGGACTTCTTCTCCTCTTGCCTTTATATATTTATGCTTGTTTAGTCTTCCTTTAGTTCATTTGTATTATTTATATTTTGGGCTTATGTTTAGGGACCGATGTTTGATTCCGGTTATCCCTTAGGTCATGTATGTTTTTGACATATTACCTTGCATGCTTTGATGATACGCCATAATTATCCTGTGATATTCCATTTATCAAAATGGGGTGTTACAATTATGGTATCAGAGCCCAAGGTTTCGACCTGTAGGCTATAAAACTTGACCTGTGACTTATGGGTAGTCACCAGGCTCTTCCCAAGCCGGCGTCTGATTTTCCACGTGTCGATATTTTCAGAACCTCGTTGTTTTCGACTATGATGTTTTCTTCGGAATTGTTTTACTAATATGGATTGAACAACCATCATCCATACTTAGTTACATGTCATTGTATTATGCATAATGTTTTCTTCTGAATTTTGACTAGTATGAACTGAATCACAGTAGTTCATATTGTGTCACACGTTTTCTGTTTAGTTTAGACAGTTGGTTTTCATTCATTCTTTTCATGTATTCATGCATGCATTCATATCATTGTCGCAGGAATTATGACTAAGTAATGGTTGGTACAGGACTGTCCCTATTTAGTCGCATGTGCTTTTATCGAAACTTTTAACTTTGGACCGACCCATTGGCGTCCACTTCACTATGTCTTTGTTTTGGTGAACCGACCCACAGGCGTTCACCCTCGCTCATATAAAAATTTTATAAACTGCATCATGCATTTTAAACTGTTTCATGCACTATAAACTATTTCATGTCTTTATACATTATTCATGCATTCTATGTTCATCTCATATTACTTCAGACTCATCATTTATGTTGCATTGTGAAACGATTCATAGTCGTCCACACTATTAACTTTCAAAATTTATTCATTACAGTCATAACTTTTTCACGTTCCCTCAATTATTGTTACGGTTTATGTCATCATACTATCATGGTTAACCTTGTTTTCATGCTGATGATGTTTTATACTCATTAATGTAATTTTGTTCCATGGGTCTTCATGTTAATTTTTGCTTCAAGTTAGATACGGATGGATTGTATTTAATCATGTCTTCATGATAACCATGATTGTTTTTCATTAATCATGTTTTCATGCTGGCAATCATTCGATTCCATTTAATCATGTTTTGTGCCTCTCAGGCAACTAGAATTATGTCTACGCTAAATTAGCTAGGATATTTCGTGTCCCTTGATCATGTCAGAATGGTTGATACCGTATCGGTCATCTCATGTGAATCACATGTGTACCCCATGTACCATGCTCCCTATTTACTTCATGAACCATACTCCAGACGTATTCCAGTTACTGCACTCCATGTGTGATGCTAATCCATTTTCAATTCTCTCAGATATTTTGTTTCTCACCAAGGTGTTTAAAAGTTGATACCACTCTCATCTTGGATATTTTACGAACCAAAGACGAAGGCGATAGATCGGAGCAACCTGACTAGAATTACACTTAAACCACCAGATGTACCATTCATTCTATACTATTACCTTTTCTGATTTTATGTCACACGATTATTCAGTGGTCTTTTCCAGCATATGAGTGTGAACCGGTACCAGCCGGCCACTAAGCTGAAAAGTTACATGAATCACAGTCATAATAATTACCGTTGTTTAACTGACAGTCAAAGAGGTAATGACTCGTACCGTGACAGCAAATACTCTAACAATAAAGATAGAAACTCCGGTTACGGACATGATCAGAAATGCAAAGGGTTAGCAGTCTAACCGATCCACCAATTTCTGGCATGATGACCTAAGATTTTAAATCTCATTGTTTCACATCTCGAGACTTATGTCAAGACATCCGCCAAGACACATGCCTCACGAATATGTTGAAGATACATGTCAAGACCCTAGTCAAGACACATGTCATACGCATATCCCCTCAAGACACGAGTCAGGACACATGACTCACGTTTATCATCTGAAACCTCCCTAAGTAATTCAGAATGCCTCCAAGGGGTATAACCATTATGATATGTCATGAATAAATCAGGCCATAAGAATTTCAACATCATCATCGGAGTATTGCTCACGCTTGAACATGTAGTGTTCATTCTGCAGGAGGCAGGCGAAGCACATTCTGTAAAAATTACTACTTTTTACTCCATGTATTACACTTTCATTTCTTGAATTCATATTTCATATATATCCATGACCATAAGGACGCGATTCGTGTCATCCATGTATACGAACTCAGTCGTTTAGTATATAGGTAGGATCCAATCTGCTAACGCACTTCCCTCCGACAGACGGGAGTTTAATATGACTTCATCTATGGACTATGAACAACAACCCATGCTGCGATAAGCCGTCATTCATATCAGATTATGTACAACGATGTTCAGGCTCCTGAATACATTCAGCATGGTTTTCCTTCAGGAAAACCTGTTAATAAGTGTGAGAACACTTATCCTTTTACCACTTATTTCCAATAATAACAAGACCAAAACGTGTATTTGATGTCGTAAAAGTCGGAATTATGCGTGGTTTGTGTTTTTATTGTGTTTTAGGACCAAAAGATGAAAAAGGAAGAAAACACGGGCTTTCACGGGCTTTTGTCGAAGAAAACGAGAAAAGACGAAGTCAAGAGATCAAGAGTGCTTAAAGAACGAATGTACAAGACCTATTCTGAAGATTTATCGAAGAAAAAGTCTAAAGACGGAAGTTTAATGAAGTCAAAGAACTTAAGTCTAAACTAAAGAAGAAAATTATTGAGACAAGTTCAAATCCCGAGACGACGTTGAGAAAAGACAAAGAATTAAATCGAGTCGAGAAGAAAAGAAAGAAGGAAGCACCACACATGCACTTCCCATTTCCCTATAAATACCCTCCTAATCACATTAGGAGGGCGGTTAGCTACTTGCACTTTTAATTTTTCCTTTCTAGTTTTTAGAGAGAGAAAGTTCTAAACTTTCTCTCACTAAGTTTTTCATCCTTCCTTTCTTTTGAGCTTTCATTAATCTTTGTATTTGAGTTTCTTTAATCAAAAGTTTAAGTTTAAGCTTTGTGTTCTTTAATCTCCTTCTACATTTCTTGAATTTTGCTTATTTCTTAATCCGAAACTTTGCTTTTGATCCGAATCCTTCATGATCCGTGATTGAATTTGAGGTTGTGTGGTTAGAAAGTTCATTTCTTTTATTCCTACATAAGCTCACTCACGTATAAGCTATAAGCTCTTTATGCTTATTAGCTTATTTCAAGTTTTAGCTATTTGATTTTCGGATTTCTCAAAGGTTTTAGTCACTTTAAAGTTCCTTTCATAAAGTTTATGATCTTTTATGTTTAAGAAGTTGTCAAATTTAAGCTTTTTGAGTTGTTTAAGTTACGGATAAGTTAGCTTATTGTATGTGCTTATTGAGTTTTAAGCTTACCACCAATTTCGGATTACTACTGCTTGTTTTCATCGCAATATTGGGTATTGCACATTCCGATTGGGCTTTGGTTTATATCGCAATAACCCATCAAGGGTTCTACTTTGCGATAACTTGTACTTCCCCCTTATTCCGATCTGGATTGCGATCGCTCATTGCGATCGCATATTCCGACGTGACTAAGGTCACTTTGAAACGAAACTCTGCTCAATTTTAGTTTACAACTTTCCGATCTGGACATTGCGACAAAGGTATTTGGATTATTCCGATCTGAAATTGCGATCAAGGACATTCCGATTGTGATCATTGCGACAGACCATATTCCGACAGAGTTGTATTTGACATTCCGATGGGTATTCAGCTTAGTATTCCGATGGTTCCTTTGAATATTCCGATGGTTTGTTTTGATATTTATTCCGATGGTTATGACTTTGGTGCATTCCGATAGAAATGATTTGCAACATTCCGATGAACATGTTTTTAAGTTTTAAAGTTTTACATAAAGTTTTTCTAAATAGCTTTTAGTTTAATTTTTAAACGTTTTAATTTCACTCAACAACATTTTCATACTTGCTTTTAGTTTAAATTAAAAAACCAAACCTAAACATTCTCTTGTTCACCAAAAGACAATTGAATCGCACTTTAGACTGGAAATCAATTCGAAGAGATCGGACGATAAACTTTTCATACGTGGTGTAAAAGCTTTGTATTAAATGGCGCCGCTGCCGGCTCTTTTCGTTAAGATTAACGGTTTCTAGTGAGAGACGCATTGATTTTTGGGATCTATTCTTTGAACGTTATTTTCCTTGCGTTAAAAGTTTTCAAAAACCCTAAAAAATATAAAAAATTTCAAAAATACAAAAACATTGAAAAATCATAAAAAGCAATTCTTTTCCAAAAGTTTGCACCAAAAAGATTATATAGATATTCTCTCTGTATATTTTTCTTCTGTAGGTGTATGCGTACTAGATCTTCAAACTATCCTGAGCCCGAGACTCGTGAAGATTTAGATATGGCTAGTGTTCATAACAACAATAATAACCCACCTCTACCCAATTTGAATAACAATAATAACAACAACAATGTTCCCCTACCTGATTTACGAACAATGAAGGAATTGTGTCAACCCACCATGAACGGACGCGGAGGCCCGATTGCGCCGATGCACATCACGGCTCAAGAGTTTTCATTGAAGCATCACATGATCCAACAAGTGCAAACTAATCCATTTCGCGGAATTCCGGATGATGATGCCAACAAACACCTCGACAAATTCATCACCATCACCCAAAGCATGAAGTCACCCGGTGTTTCTATGGATGAACTTCGCCTTCAACTATTTCCCACTCGCTTTCTCACCATGCCAAAAAATGGTTTGACCGTATCCCAAAGAATTCTATTCATACTTGGAATGACATGACTCAACGCTTTCTGTCGCGCTACTTCCCACCATCCATGGTCACAAGCCTTCGTAACCAAATTAGTGGATTCATGCAAGACAATGATGAATCGCTCTTTGATGCTTGGGAACGATACAATGATTTGATCGACCGTTGTCCAAATCACAACATGCTCCCCGTCACTCTCATTGATACTTTCTACAATGGTCTCACTTTTCGTGATCGTGACACGATCAACGCCGCCGCCGGTGGTACCTTTATGAAAAGGAGACCGGAGGAGTGTAGAGAGTTGATTGAAAACATGACCACTCACCACAAGAAATGGGATTCATCCGCATCCTCAAGATCTAATCCGAGAGTCAATGTTTCATCTACTTCTTCCACCACCGACATGTCCCCCATGGAACGTGCTATTCTTGAAATTAGCAAAAGTATGCAAATTTTGGCCTCTAACCAAACTCAACAAGCTAAAGCCGTTGCTATTTCTTGTTGTAGAATATTGATAATCAATGAATCTATGAAGGGGTTTGTTGATTTCTAGAGAGATAAAGTTAGAGAGAGAAAGTGAGAGAAACCATGTGAAATTTATTAATATGGAATCAAAGAAATGACAACAACCAACCCCTTTCCATGGTGGAAAGGGGTATTTATAGTTCCAAGTCATAAGTGGACTTGGGCCGGTCCATGACAAGCCCATGGACCGGTTCTTACTTAAGTTAATAAGCAAATAATAACTAATTACTAATCTACGAGCTATTACAACATAAATCATATGTGGAGTGACCGATACTTCTAATATACGTTAAAACGTATTTCTAACAATCTCCCCCTAAGGGAGGTCACTCCACGTTACAACGTTCTAAACCTAGCATACTATACTAAGTCTTCGTTCTTTAGCTCGTAGTCCTTTCTTCTTTTCTTTCTTTTGTTGTGAATATGTTGGTTTGATCTTTTTGGCTTTGACTTGAGAGCATTGTTCTTTGGCCTTTCACGTGCGATCTTTGCCTTTCTTGTGAACTTTGCCTCCTCGTGACTTCATGTTCCACACACTTACGTCTTTTTGTTGGATTCTTGAAAGCTTCAGAGTTTGATACAGCGGAAGACTTCATCTTGTACTTTCTTGAATTTTTGTTGCAAAAGATATAAGCATGTGGGAACGACTTTTACAGGTACACCGCAACACCACCGTCTTCACTGGTACACAGCAACGCCACCGTCTTCAACAGGTACTCAGCAACGCCACCGTCTTTAGCAGGTACACAGCAACGACACGAATAAAATGGCTTTGAACATTTTATTCTAATTCGGTAGCATTTTACCTCCGGTCGGTGAAGACCGTTGGACGATATTAGATATCGTACCCGTGACGGATAGTTTCAATTAAGTAACTTCCTGACAGGATTTCGCGGGTAAACCCGTTCTCTTTATTCGACCGTCCAAAGCTGACTGCGAACATAAAGAGTGAATCACTTGGATAAATTATCCTTGTGATTAAAAGCCGTCAATTCATGAAACCTGGAACAAGTGAATTTCAATTAAGATTTTCACCATCGTTGCTTTCTAGTTGTCACGAGCTCGATTCATAAAGAATCTTGCACGTTACCTACCAAGTGCTGTTTGATGTTGACACTAGAAGGATTTCCACTCGTCACTGTGGTCAATAAAGAGTCACTCTGAGTGTTCTGGCAAGATCATATGATAATGCGAAGAGGCCTGGAACGAGTTTAAGTTCAATTAAGAATTAAACCACTGTTACCTTCCAGTTTTTCACAAGATTGGTTCTAAAAGAACCGCACGTGTAACCTACCATGAGCTTGTTTGATGTTGGCTCAAGCAGGATTTCCATCTTCATTGTAATACTTACGTATTACTCGGATGTTCTGGCAATATTACAAGAATATTGCGTAGGACTCATGAAAATCTCTTACTTTTCACAGTGTGTGAGAAAGCAAGGAATAAATGGAAAGTGTCCTAATGAGACTTTTGATGATCTCTTGGCTCTAGACTCGATTGTGCGTTTTGATTTAGTGAGCGATGGCTGGAGAGGAGTGCCACCTTTTCAATACCAGTTTATTCGGAGTGAATAAACCAATAGATAACGTGTTGATCTCCGTGTGATTAAAACAAATACCTTTTGAGAGATATTTGAGTTAGCTGGGGAAGGGTTGTGCATTGCATCACTGGGTCCATGATGTCTTTCTTCAATACCGAGAATCATTAACAAAAATGACCTCAATAGCATATGTATTGACCCGGTTTCTGCCTAAAGTTGTAAGGAGGGCTTCTTTCTTTACACCCTTTATCTTTACATTTCTTTTTCATTCTTCAACCCCTTCAATGCTTACCAATACGTCATCACTAGCACCTTGTTGTGATTGTTCCAGTGCTAGCTTAAGTACTTGGTCGGCATTCAGCTACGTTCACATTCTTTCTCCATCTTTCCTAGGACTTCTAATTCTATCTAGGGAATTGTCCTTGGGAAGATTCCATCGGCTCTGATGAATCATTGGACTAAACCTATTCTTACCACCCTTTTGTCACCACATCCGTCGTGAATTAAGCGTGTTTTGGGAAGGAATTGCCACCATGAAAAATCATTGAAAATCACCTAAAGTACTTGTGATATTGAAATCAAAAGTTTTGTACCTTAGGTGTTTTGTTCATCAAAAACGCTCCCCCTTAACACGTGCTTTACACACATTAAGTTGGATAATCTTTAAGTCTTTTTCATCTTTTAGCCAAGTATCACTTACGTCTCCTTAATCCCATTTTCTCCCCTTATCCAAAATGTTAACCATTAATATTTGGGATATTGAATGGATTAACCGGTCTTTGGGTAAAAATGAAATCGATGTTTTGGCCATAGAACAAGTTATTGCTCCCCCTTAAGTTAATAAGGGATAGTTGTAGTGCTTTGGTATGACATATTTTGAAATATTTAGAATCTCGTGAGAAAGTCTTGAAAAATTATCATACCTTAACACTACAGCAAGCCATACAAGCACATTATTCACAAATTGACATATTCACAATTGAAAACCAATATAAAGTGACCTGAGATGTACGACCCATCAGATGGATCGTTGCAGTAGCTTGTGGTGCACTAAATACGGTCTTCCACCCACGAATCTTTCCAAGCTCCTCATCAATCTACGTTCACGGAGCTTTTGATCTATCTTTTTGATCACATACTTTGCCATCTGCCGGTAACCCGGATGCCAATCCTCCGTCATCTCTGGCAAAGTCCCACCCGAGTTCAGATGCTCCAACTTATCTCTGACTTGTATAAGAGTGCCATCGCTATACTTGTGGAGCTCCCCCACCCGCATAAACTTCATCAAACCTCGACTGTTCAAGTAGAAAATGCCGTAATTCGGGACAGAAATTCCGGTATATGGACATCTTTCTACATGTTGAGGTAGCACTTGATTCACAGGACGGGTTAAATTGAGCCTCCTCTGATAGCTTTCGACTCCCAACTGAAGATCCTCAACTCGTGACTTGATGACAACGCTTCGTGTGAACATACGAAGTGCTGTATTCAAAGCAATCAGGTCTTCACGAGGAATGTGAGTAAGTTGATCTCGGGTCATCAGAAGCAGCATATCTTCGATATCCTCAAGGCGAATGATGGAAAAGTCTCCTTGCTGGATTTTGTATTCCCTGTCATCCTCCCTTTTCAAACGAATCTCCGTCACATGATAGTAGCCGTTCTTGGCTTCAGTTTTCATTCCTAGGATGCTGGAGATGCGGATGTCGGATCTAACATTGCTTCCAGAATTGACCAAGCAGCAACCCCTGTACGCCCTTCGGACTCGTTCGTCCCAATGAGATGCACCTATGACAGCATACATATCATAATTACGATTCATTTTTGGGACCCAGAGTCGATTTACCTTTTCCTCGATGAAGGGTATTGTCCCCCAGTTGGCAGCTTTCAGCAAAGTCAGGGATGTTGCATACTTTGATGACCCCTTCATAAGATACTCAAGATCATTGGTGACGAAGAAGTCAAGAGTAATCTGATTATCTTGAGCAGGGTCCATTGGAGGTGGAGCTCTTTCTGATTCATGAAGTCCTGGCCGTTGAACGGTTTTCAAAGCCTTCAGGATCTCATCGGCATAGTACTCGAGCTCCATTCGGGGTAATCGGGTTTTGGCACGCAGTTTCTTATCTTTCAGTGCTTTCTTCACCAAGGATGGAGTAACCGAAGTCTTATACTCATGAGCAAGAAATGCACATAAGTCAATCGGACTTCGGATACGGAGATACAGCACATCTTTGTCAGCATCTGTGATCGGATCATATAGTGCTGCTGCCGTGATCTAAGCTTGTGGTGGTGCAGACTCGTCTATCTCCAACGTGTCTTCCCAGGCACGAATGCTTGGTTCAGGAACTGTAGATTGTTGTGCTTGTTGTAGAGGAGTGGAAGTGCGAACATCTACTAGTTCAGTTTCAGGCATTTCGGCAGTGTCGTGAACTGGGGAGTGTAGTGCAGCTTCGGGTTCTGTCACTGATTCTGCAATCACAGGAGGAACAACAACAGAACTAATGGGGTTAGTGGTAATAGGTAAAGATACAGCGATAGAGATACCGGGAGCCGAAGACGCTGTAGTGGCATTCACATCGTGGCGCCACTTAGTTCGTCTTGATTCCGAGGATGTCGATTTGTCCTTCTGTGCTGCATCTTTTGTGGACTTGGTTCCAGTCTTAGCAGCAGTTTTCTTGGAGCTGGTAACCTTGTCTCCCTCTTTCGGCTGTTCACCCCCATCATCATCCTGATTGTCATCCCCGTTACTATCCCTAACACTCTCCTGATTCTCATCACCACCATCGTCGCCATCATCATCATCATCCTCGTCATCATCCTCGTCATCCTCATCATCATCACCACCCTCGTCATCGTCTTTATCCTTTTCTCCTTCTTCTTCTTCTTCTTCCTCTTCTTCACCCGTACCCTCTTCTTCACTTTCTTCCCTTTCTTCCTCAGGTAAGATGTGATATGGTACCACACTTCCAAACGTCTTGAATAAGCTATCATCCTCCTTGATAGCATCATTCAGGGATTTATATAGAGCCCGTTGAATCCTCGACTTATCATACGACCCAAGTTCCACCATACGAGCCTTAAGGATCTTCTTCAATTCAAAATCCGTCAGGTCATAAGCAATCTTGTAGGCGGCTTCTGAAGGGTTGGATGATTTGACCATCAAGTTGTCAGCAGCAAGTGTCTTCAACTCATCGCGAAGTTTAGGCATTAGGGATTCAACGGATTCTTGCACTCTTTCTTTCACAGATGCTTCAAGTGCTTCTTTTTGTTCCTTATATTTATCCCTCATCGCTTGAAGTCTGGTAATACGTGCAGCATGCTTATCAGCCTCAGCCTGCTTAACCCGAGCAAGTTCTTCTGCATGTGCTTTTCTAGTCAACTCCATATCTGAAGCGAACCTAGCAATCATCTCCTCTTGGGCTTTCCTAGATTCTTCTTCCCTCTGAGCTCGTCTTTGCAACTCTTGGCGAAGTTCATCCATTTCGCGTTTGTTAGTATCAAACAGTTCGGCCATCACTAATGCAGCCATTGCAGATGTTGCAGAGCTGCTTTGGGTTGACTGAAGGGGCTCGGTTGTTACTGCTGTACTAAGGATGGGGATTATGGGTGGTGGAAGAAATGGTATTGAAGCCGGTCGGGTTGGTAAAGGTTGTATGGGTGGAGGTTGAGTTGTTAAGGGTTGAGTTGTCACCATGATCGTAGGAGCAACAGGTTCCTTTTCCACACTTGCTGAAATAGGGATTGATGGCTCCTTCGAAGTGGAATAGTGTTCCGGTGACCCAAACTCATCAACATCATGCGGTTCCTCGTACTCATCCTCGATATCTACCCTCGCACCTGAACCACTACCGCCTGTATCTTTCCTACTCCTTTTAATAGCAATCTTCATCATTTGTTGCTCAGATTTATCAAGAGTAGGATCAACAATATCTGCTTCATCACGTAGACGCATCAAATCCTTACCCTTTCCCTTCTTACCCTCTGACTTCTTCTTCTTTGGTTCGGGTTCAGGTAACGCAGCTGGTTGTTTGCGTTTACCTTTACTCTTAACCGTTGTGGATGAGTCTTCTCCAGTTTGAAGGTTTGCTTTCAGCCTCTGGATTTCTAATTGTAGTAGCTTGTAATCTGCAGAACCTTTGATTTTATCAGATAGAAGGTAATCAGGAACAGGACCCGGAATCACACCAATAGACGGTCCTTCATGCCTCAGATCTACAGTATCATCAGCTTCTTCAGTGTGATAGCGACCTCCTGCACGCCTATCAATAGTAGCATCAAGCTTCATAAAATAATTTATGATAAGCTTAATAAACCGAGGATAAGGAAAGAAGTTTGTCTTCAGCTTCTTGTTGTAGAAGAGTTGAAAGGTGAATTCTTCCCATATCAACAAAGCATAATCTGAATTTGAAGCTTTGTACATGCCATAGAAGAGGTTCATTATCGGACTGCGCAAAGCATCATGGCCACTCGTTTTTGGTGTAAGGCATTTACTGAGAATACCCATCAAAGCTCTCCAGGGTTGTCCTACCTTAGCAGTAGTAAACTCAGATGCAACTCGTATTTCCGGACATCCAAGTGCGTCAAATAACTCCGCGAGTTCATCTTTAGTAGGATCCCTTGAGAAAGACATGCCCTTGGGTGTATCCCGTATACCAAGAATCTTACGGAAGTCTGAAACGGTGAGTGTCTGCTGCTTGTTGTCGATGGTGAAGGTGATCTTGTTCGAAGTGATTTCCTTGGTTGCCCAAAATTCAAACATATACTCATAAGGCACCGAGGCTGTATTCCTAAGGGCGTTCTTGAAATGAGAGTTATCGAGAATGGCTATGGCGACCTTAAAACCATGATGAGTGGATTTAGAAACTTGCTTCAGCCTATAGTTGTTGGGTATAAACTTAAGGGTTCGAGCTTTAGCAATATCGGCTTCTCTAGATTCTTGGATAGCTTGTATTGTTGGATTAGTCATTTTATCTGCTTAAGATAAGACATGAAAGGTTGATGCACAAAAACAGATAGATATATATCATTCTTACTTCTAGGCATAACACATTTCATAAGATAAAACAACAAGTACATAGATAGCATGCAAACAATAACAATCAAATAACTCATCCGGAACTTTTCCTCATTCGGAACATTTTCATCCGGAACATTCTTCATTCGGAACTTCTCCTCATTCGGAACTTCTTCATCCGGAAGTTCTTCATCCGGAACTTCCTTCATCCGGAAGTTCTTCATTCGGAACTTCCTTCATCCGGAAGTTCTTCATTCGGAACTTCCTTCATCCGGAAGTTCTTTCATTCGGAACTTCCTTCATCCGGAAGTTCTTCATTCGGAACTTCCTTCATCCGGAAGTTCTTTATTCGGAACTTCCTTCATTCGGAAGTTCTTCATTCGGAACTTCCTTCATTCGGAAGTTCTTCATTCGGAACTTCCTTCATCCGGAAGTTCTTCATTCGGAACTTCCTTCATTCGGAAGTTCTTCATTCGGAACTTCCTTCATTCGGAAGTTCTTCATTCGGAACTTCCTCATTCGGAAGTCCTTCATTCGGAACTTCCTCATTCGGAAGTTTTTCAGAAGAAATCCTTCATTCGGAAGTTTTGAGCCATGTTCATCCGGAACTTTTGCCAACTAAACTCAGATGTTTGATCTAGCGCGTTTGTGAGTTTCTAAGGCAATCTAAAGCAATTTTAATCATCATTTAACCTATTCCGAGCAAAACCCACCATAAATCCCTAATCAATTAAGCCTAAATTGGAATAAACCCTAAATCTGAAAATTAGTTAATTATCCGACACAATTAAGGGGATATAGATGATGATTTAGACGAATTTATTAGTTAAATGTCGATGTTAGTTACCTTATTTAGCAAATGAACAGGAAGGAATGATCAGACGAGATGTTTGAAAGAGTTTGTGTGTGTGTGTAACAATGGCGGCAAGTATGAATGATAAACAGTGAAAGGAAGGGGCGGGGTGGTTTTGTTTTTGACTTAGGTCAAAAATTTGACTAGTTTCATTATATAACACCTTTAGTCCCTCCATTTTCTCTTTCCTTTCCTTTTTTGTCTATTACTTTTTTTTTTCTTTTTCATTTCACTTAACCCTTGTTTAACTTACACAACTTAGCAAACGCATCTATTAGCATATCCTCAAGATCTAAAAGCCATCTATCACTTAGAACGAACACAAGTCGTTTTCTAAAGCAAAACCACTCAATTACCATGAAGCCCTTAATTTTCACAATCACCTTTGAAGATCAATGTTAATGACGAAGATGATTTTACTATTTTCTCCCCCTTAAACAATGACCCGTTTTCTATTTAAAGAGCTGTAGTCATTGTTTAAAGATTCAAATAGTGATGAAAGCATTTCCAATTTATCTCTTGAAAAATTTTGATTCGTGGTTTTAATAAGATTTCTCTTATTTTAACAAATTAATGCACTGAGACGTACACAAATTCGTGTCAGACCAAGTTATAAAGTAAACTTGATCCCTTTGCATGATTTGGCTTGTAAATCACGCCCGAGAAAATTAATTCCCGTTCTGAGCCAACGTTTTCCAAAGAAATACGTGACTTTAATATGAAAACCGGGTTGCAGTCTGAAATAACTACAAGCCATAATGGGCATGTTTTAAAAAATGTACAACTTTTATACGGACTCTATTTATGGCACCGTGTCAATATTGATCGACATTTCTAAGGCCGTAAATATTACCGTACTAAAAGACATGCCCGATTTAAAACGAAAAATATTTTTGGTTTTTCTTGGTTTTATATTTTTTATGTTTTTTCTAGGTTTTATATTTTTTATGGTTTTTGTTGGTTTTATATTTTTTATGGTTTTTGTTGGTTTTCTATTTTTGTATTTTCTTTTTGTGGTTTATATATTTACGATAATATACATGATCACAACCAAAGGATACTCTGAATAGTTTACCACGACTATTCAGCTGATTCTTCTGCCAACTCTTTGAGAGTCGCTGGAGTAAATGATTTCATGCCAAGCTTGTCGATCAAAAACTCGATTCGTCCTCGATCTAAGGCTTTGGTGAACATATCCGCCAGCTGGTACTCAGTAGTGACAAAATACAGCTCGATCACTCCGTTCTCCACCTGCTCCTTAATGAAATGGTAGCGAATGTCTATGTGCTTGGCCCGGGAGTGTTGAACATAGTTGCAGCAAAGGGCAATGGCGCTCTTGTTGTCACAATACCTCGGGATTTTGTTAAATCCAAGACCGTAGTCAGTTAATTGTGATCTCATCCAAAGGACTTGAGCACAACAACCGGACATGGCGATGTATTCAGCCTCCGTGCTTGATATTGCAGCGCTTTTCTGCCTTTTTGAAGACCAACTGATCAATCTATCTCCTAGGAGTTGCACAGATCCAGAAGTGCTACGCCTCGTATCTTGACATCCAGCATGATCGGCATCTGCGTATGATATTAAAGCAATCGAGGAATCTTTCGGATACCATAGACCACGATGAAGTGTTCCTTTTAGATACCGAAAGATCCTTTTCACAACATGTAAGTGCTTTTCGGTAGGCCGAGCCTGATACCGGGCACACATGCATACAGCAAATTGCAAATCAGGCCTGCTAGCAGTCAGATAGAGAAGGGTGCCGATCATTCCACGGTAAAGTTTCGGATCGACAATAATCCCATCCCTATCTTCATCTAACTTGGATTTCTCCACCATTGGAGTGTCTACGGGGTCACAATTCTCAAAGTTATATTTCTTAAGAGATTCTAGAGCATATTTGGATTGATTTATAAAGATGCCTCTGGGATTCTGAGAAATCTGTAATCCTAAGAAAAATGAGATTTTTCCCATCATCGACATCTGAAAGCGTGTGGACATTATCTTCTCAAATTGTTTAGACAATTCTATGTTAGTGGCAGCAAAAATTATATCATCAACATAAATTTGTACCAGAAGCATGTCGTTGCCGTCCTTGAGAGTGAATAGAGTGGGGTCCACTTTGCCTTTGGAGAAGCCTTCCGACATGAGATATGTTGACAGGAGATCATACCACGCGCGTGGAGCTTGTTTCAACCCATAGAGAGCCTTCTTAAGCTTGTACACATGGTTAGGAGACTCCGTTCACGAACCCATCCGGTTGACTAACATAAACCTCTTCCCTTAGTTCACCGTTCAAAAATGCCGTCTTCACATCCATTTGATAGACGATCATGTTCATATGAGCAGCAAACGCAAGGAATAGTCTAATCGCCTCCAATCTAGCCACAGGAGCAAAAGATTCCTCAAAGTCTATACCCAAGGCTTGTTTATATCCTCTAGCGACCAATCTTGCTTTATTCTTCAATACCGCACCCATCTCATCAAGTTTAACCTTATAAACCCATAACAAAGTAAGGATGTTAACCTTGTCAGGGCGAGGAACCAATTCCCATACTTCAAGTCGTTTGAATTCATTGAGTTCCTCCTGCATAGCTTCGATCCAAGATGATTGGGTCATAGCCTGCTGCCAATTTTTGGGTTCAACTTCAGAGAGAAATGCATCAAATTAACAATATAGTGCACTCTCTTGTAATTGATGGCGTGTAGAGACTGGTCGATCTAGATCTCCAATAACATTCCTAATTGGGTGATCTTTTGTCCATTTAGTGCTATGGTTTTCAATCCTAGGTGGTCTGGAGTGAACAATAGAAGGAGCTTCTTCTGAGGTAGATGCGGCTGAAGGGTTTTCAGGGATCGCTACACCAAAGAAAGGAAGCTCTTGCAAGTGAGCATATTCCAAGTCGTGATCAGTAGAATCCTCTTCTACATCATTAGGCACAAGTAGGGGTGATGATTCAGGTGTAGTTTGAGAATCACTTGGTGAAGGTGCATCCGGTTCAATGTGAATTGTAGATGCATTAGATAAAGGTTCATTAACTTGAGCAATCACTTCAGGTATTGGAGCAATTACTACCGGTGCTGGAACTTCATCAGTCGGGGGATCGAAGAATTCATCAAACAACGGTTGAAACAGTTTATCCCACTCGGGCCTTGACGGTGGTAAAAATGATGTAGAAGTAGGATTGTTGGGAACTAATCCGGAACTTATAGCACCGGGTCCCATCTCATGAAGCGCGGGTTCAGAGCTGTGTTGCTCAGAAGCCATCGCTGTCAGCTCGTCGAAATCAGCGTCCATAGTTTCTACAATCTTGCCAAGACGACGGTTATAGATTCGGTATGCTCTTTTGGACGGTGAGTAACCAATGAAAATACCTATGTCGGCTTTTGGTTGAAGCTTACCCAAGTTCTCACTATTGATGTTTGGATAACACAGAGCACCAAACACATGGAAAAATGAAACATCGGGTTTGCGGTCATGTAGAAGCTCATAAGGTGTTTTTCCATGGCGTTTCCGAATGATAGAACGGTTTTGGGTAAAACATGCAGTAGAAATAGCCTCTGCCCACA
Source organism: Glebionis coronaria (assembly GCA_025667525.1). Taxonomy (NCBI): domain Eukaryota; kingdom Viridiplantae; phylum Streptophyta; class Magnoliopsida; order Asterales; family Asteraceae; genus Glebionis; species Glebionis coronaria. The sequence continues at coordinate 474,759,639 of CM046882.1, forward strand.
AGAACAATGGAGCGTTCGCATAAATAAGCATGGTCCTAGCAGCTTCCATAAGTGTACGATTCCGTCTTTCAACGACACCGTTTTGTTGTGGAGTGCGTGCAGCGGATGTTTCATGTGATATACCAACTCCTTCATAATAATCACGAAGAGTCTGGTTGACGAACTCTGTACCATTGTCTGTACGAATACGGCGGACAGTGGTATTCAAACGTACCTGAATGAACTTCAGAAAAGTGATGATAGCCTTCGGAGCTTCATCCTTTGTACGTAGAAATCTAACCCATGTAAACCTTGAGAAATCATCCACAATGACGAGAATGAATTTCTTACCGCTCACACTTTCAGTTCTCATCGGTCCACAAAGATCCATATGCAAAAGATGAAGTTTTTCTTGATTAGTGTCTTCAGCTTTGGGTTTGTAAGATTTCTTGGTGCTTTTCCCCCTTGAACACGCGGAACATAAATGATCCTTGTGAAATTTAAGCTTGGGAAGACCACGAACTAACTCGTTTTTAGCCAGATGATTAATAGCATCAAAATTAAGATGAGATAATCTGCGATGCCATAACCATGACTTGGTCTTAGAAGCTTTAGAGAGAAGACATACTGGAGAAGCGGCCATCATGTCTTGTAAGGACAAAGTGTAAAGATTTGCACCACGAGATCCCTTCAACAAATCTTTTCCTTCCAAGTTGCGGATGAAACAAGTGTGTTGTCGAAAAGCAACCTCAAGGTTGGAATCACAAAACTGTCCTACTGAGAATAAGTTATGACCAAGACCTTCAACATAGTATACCCTAGAAATCGTCACGTTTCCAATCTGATATTCACCATACCCCATAATCTTTGCTATATGATCATTCCCAAATTTAACCGTACCAAGAAACTTGCTGACGAAATTTCGGAGCATCGAGCGATTTCCGGTCATATGTTTTGAACAACCGGAGTCCAAATACCACAGGATGATTTGGACCACCTGAAAATATCACCACACAAAGACAATGTAGAGGTATCGGAATCTGAGTGTTCCTTGTTATTAGCAGGTACATATTTAATAATCTTAGATTTGCTAACTCTAGGTTTCTTAGATTTCCTAGCCTTTTTCTTCTTAATTGGTGGTGTAGATTCTAATTGGCTCAAATCCTGAGGTATTTCTACACTGATAGGCACTATAGTGGGGGCTGACCTAATTAAAGGGCGCTGTTTCCATACTTGAGTGCGAGTGTTCCTAACTAAAGGACGCTCAGACCTAGCCTCAATGGATGCATTCCTAGTTAAAGGGCACATTTTACCATCGAGTGTAAAGGTCCTACCAGTGGGACGCCATTGCCAGCCAACTTGGGCACGAGTTCTACCCGTTGGCTTCCATTCAAGACCATTCTTAATAGCATTCATTTCATTAACGTGATCAATCAGACACAAATCATGACGCTGGGAAAACATACATTCATTACAATTCCAACAATTTAAATCAGAATTCACGAATGGTTTAGGCTGCTGCACAGGCGCAGAGCTTTTAGTCTTAACATGATTCGTTTTATTTAAAACTGAACTAGCATTCCTATTGTGGACTTCTACTTTCTTCTTTGTGGCACTACTAGTGGCGGGCTTGATCTTATCTTTCTTGAGTGGCGATCCTTTAGCCTTAGTAGTCGCTTTTAATCCTGTAGAAGGCAAATTGGGAACATTAGCAGCAGATTTTAAAGGTGTCTTACTTGATTGTGCCAATGACGGTTTCGCTCCTGGAGTCTTATTAAATGGAGTGACAGCAATGGGCCTATTATTAAGTAGTGCAGAACCTGGTGTACCTATGTATTGTAAATAAGCCAAGCAATATTGAACTCGCTTAACATATTCATGAGCCGAATAATAGTCGCTACTTGAGGGATCTAAGGCATAAAGATCGTCTAAAATATCCCTAAGAAGATCGACATGCTTAATGGCATTCCTCATATAATCATCATAGGTAAGCTGGTTTCTCTTATGAAGCGGATTCTTATAAAGCACTACTGATTTGGTTGTTGGAGCACTAGTGGACGGTGCGGAGTCGGTAGCTAAGTTATCAACAACTTCTTGTCGGGTGAGAAGAAGTGTCTCCTTTAACTCAGCCAAAACCATATTTTTGTCTATGAGCAGGATGTTCAAGTCAGAGATTTCTTCGCACTTTTGGTTCAGTTGTTCAACATAATATTGTTGCTGTGTCGCATTAAAAGCGAATCGATCTTCTAGTGAACCATAAAGAGCGGATAGTCCCTGCCTTGTCCGATCCATCTCCCCTAGAACAGTTGATAGTCTAATTTCTAAGACCTGGTTTTTAGACTCTGCGGCCTCTAGTTCCATTCTTAATGTTTCCTTTGACGATATCTCTCTCTTCAATCTCATGATTTCTTCCTCTAATGTCTTAACAATCGCAATCATCTTGTCACTTGTCTCAACACCGTTTTCACAAACATTTGATATCAAAAGATTTTCATTTTGAGCTTGTTGTTTTAATTCTAAAGATATACAATGTTGTTCTAGTTGATTAAAGCGTTGAGAAAGTAAATTATAAGAATCTTGTAGCTTTAAAAACTCAGCGTTAGATTCGTGACAAGAATGATTATCTACCTCATTTACAGTTTCAGCAACATTTACAGAAATATCACAAACATCATCACAAATATCCTCACAAATATTCACAGCATCACAATTCATCATAGCGGATGTAAGCTCATTCGAATATTTAACATTTACAATAGTAAGCACATCACACGAGATTACTTCGGACAAGAATCGGTCATATTCGGTAGAAATCTTTTCCTTTTCAATTAGTTGCAGTTCGTAAGCGGTGTCCATTTCATAAAACACTTTTTGAACTTCACCAATTTCAAACTGAAGATTTTCCTTAAGAGATGCAAAACTTCTTTTTAGACTTTCGACAAACGGATTGATCTCAGTTTTAAACACCTCGTTCATGTGTTCGAAAGCCCATTCTCCGGCATTTAAGCCATTTGAAGTCGTACATTCCAAGATGACCTTGTCAAAGTTAGTAAAGTATCGGTTAATCTCTTGCAAGTTTAACCATACAGTGCTAACAGGTGGAAGATTCTTTGGAATTTCCTTAGGACCTTCCATGTTGACAAGTGTAGGAAATGTACTAGGGCTTTCTTCCTCTATCATGTAGGTTGGTGCTGTAATGAGATCTTTGTCCATATGGAAGCGAACTCTAAAATCAGTTTTAGCAAGCTCCTTATTCATTTTAAAATAATCACAATCGGGATATTTTGCTGAATTGTATGACCGATCCTCATCAACTAGAACCTTACTTGTTCGATCATTGGGAAAAACAATCGGGTCTAAAGCCAATCCTAATTGAGTTGCATTATAAAGTCTAGGACTATGTCTTAAAGCTTGTTTTGCATATCGTGGATTAGGGGGAAGGCCTTTTAGACGTGATAAGTTAAACTCTTTAAACGAAGCATCAAATAAGTGAACTAGTTGTGAAGCAGCGTATTGTCTTAACAGCAAGTAGTCTAGACTTCTAATCTTATTAGTAGCATTAATCTCCATTTCAGTCTTCTTAGATTCGAGTAATTCAAAATCAGTTTGAAGTTTTTGAAAATTAGTGACCACTAACTCCTTTTCACTAAGTTCACTAGACAAATTTGCTCTTAAGTTTTCGATTTCTTGCAAGTGACCCATTTGTTTGTTTCTAAAGTGATCATATTCGAGATTTGTGAGAACACTAGACGAAGGCACTAATTCCAAAGTTTGTACTTTCTCATTGCTTAAGGCAAGCTCATCAGACAAATTCTTATTCTTAGCTAAGGTTTCTAAGAGTGCAGCATTCATTTGGCTAAGTAGTGTAGCAGGAACCATGACCAAATCTTGTTGAGTAGGAGTAGGCGTATGCGAACTGGGTCCCGGTTGTGATTCACTCAAAGTCTGGGAACTCACATTGATATTGCTATCATTGTTTGTCTCCTCATTTGAAAGACTCACCACCGAAGATTCATTCGAATCAGCACTCTCTTGCCCAACTTGATGTGGTTGAATACTAGCATCAGTGGCATTATCGGTGTTGTTAATAAGTACCTCAGATCTCTTATCTGGCCCTAAACTGGAGAAAGTTGCCATGAAAGCAGCCTTTGCAGTTTGAAAGTCATCACAGTCGGAATCATACGCATCAAGATCATCGGCTTGGTAAGCTGCATTCTGCGTGGTGACAACGTCTTGTTCAGCAATCCCTGGGTCAGCAAGAAATGCAAGCTCCTCTTCATCAAGTTCCCTTCCTTGCGCCTGAGCATTTACCAGATAGATCTTTTCTGCAAACCACTGTCCATCCCTTCTCCTATTGGGTTTCTTACAATCCCTGGACATATGACCCTCTTCCTTGCAATTGTAGCATGTGATCATTCTCAACTTGCCTGTATTAGCCCGTGGAGGGTTGTTGACCATTGGAGCAGGAGCAGGATTGACGGTGCGAACATTGGTTGAAGTGGAAGTTCTCCCCTGATATGGTTGAATTGGCTGAACCATTACCCTGCCATTCTCAATTGTAGCTTGTTGGCGAGAATTGGATGAATTCCTCAACTGATTGTTGGTAGGAGCTGATCCTCTGAATCCTCGTTTGCTTAAAGTTCTTGTGAGATAAGCAGACATAGTAGTTAGCACTTCAACTGGGTCAGCTCCTTGTTGGAATACAGGAACGGGGACTTCCTCATCATCACAATATAGTGCTTGATCTGGATGAGCTGCATAATCAGTAGAAGGAATACTCATTTGATCAGGGTAGCTTGTTGGATATGCTGCATTCTCTTGATAAGAAGAATATGATGGCTGAGCATAATGTGCAACATTTGCTGGATGAAGTTGTGAAGCATACTGTGGTGAGGGTGCATTGAACCGATATTGTTGCTGATGTGAGGTGGGTGGTTGTGGTAGAATCGAGTATTGGGGAAAGGCTGGTGTCATGTAAGGTGATTGATGATAAGCTTGATGTCCCAAGATATAGGGTGTGTTGTTGTGAGACAAGCTTGGTTGATTCGCCATCAATGCTAAAGAATCTGGGTGCATACCACGAGGAGAACGGTGCATAATCACATGCTTCTCATGCTGCTGAAGGAAGGCATAGATTTGATCTAAGTTGCACTTATGCAAATCCCGGGTTAACTTCACATCGGTAATATACTCACCCCATTCAGCTTGAGGTAGAGTATTCAAGAATTTGGTGTTAACCTGGAATGGTGCAATCACAAGATTGTATACATTCAGATCATTCATGAGTGTGGTGAATCTGAAGTAATAATCGTGGAGCGTTTCCCCTGGGTTGTAGGTGAATCTATCAAACAAATCATACAGCTGACACTCCCTTTCTTGTTTGGTGAGAGACGTGCCTTGTAGCAACACCTTTAACCGTTCCCATAGATCCTTTGCCACCGTATACTGACTCACCATCCTATAGATGTCATGGGGAAGAGCTTGGAGAATTGTTTGAAGAGCTTTTTCATCTGCATCTGCAACAAGTTGTTGAGCTGGAGTAAGTTCTTCAAATTCTCGTGGTCTAGTCACGTTATCAACCGTAATGGTACCATAGTCGAGTGGACCATTCAAAATTGATTTGACCATAAGTCTTCCGTATGTCGGTTTCCCCTTTAGATATTGCATCATTCGACCTTGCCATGCCTCAAACACCTCTTTAATGAGCATCGGTGGACGGCTATCAGTTCCCGTTATGATTGATATATCCGTAAGAGATGTCATCTGAGGCATTACTGAATTTGGATTCATTTTGTTTTTCTTCAAAGAAACAGAGATTATCGGTTGATCGAGCAGTGAAGTAAAGCTTGTGAATTGTGTTGTGTTTTTGTTGTAAGAAACCAAGATTAAATCCTCTAAAAAATCGTCGAAAAAACAAGCAAAATAACCCTTGATTCGGAACTTTTTGTTGATTCGGAAGTTTGATTCGGAAGATTACCTTGATTCGGAACTTTTTGTTGATTCGGAAGATTACCTTGATTCGGAACTTTTGGGTTGATCCGGAACTTCTTGGTTCGGAAGTTCTTGATCCGGAACTTTGGCTTGATCCGGAACTTCTTGACTCGGAAGTTCTTGGTTCGGAACTTTGGCTTGATCCGGAACTTCTTGACTCGGAAGTTCTTGGTTCGGAAGTTTCTTGATCCGGAACTTCTTGGTTCGGAAGTTTCTTGATCCGGAACTTCTTGGTTCGGAAGTTTCTTGATTCGGAACTTCTTGACTCGGAACTCCTTGATCCGGAACTCCTTGATCCGGAACTTCTTGATCCGGAACTCCTTGATCCGGAACTTCTTGATCCGGAACTTTTGCTGAGTTAATCAGAAACTCCTTACGATGAACAGTCGAACAGTGAATATGAAGATTAAGCCCAGATTTTGACCAAATTACCCAAAAAGTTTTGTGCTTTCGACTAAAATAAGAAACAACTAATACTTATCCACTAATCCCAATCACAAAAACACCAAAAACACCAAGAATCAAGATGATTTTTCTTAAAGAACACTAATACAATCAAAAACTAAAAAACCACACAAATCACCACCTTAAATCACCCCATAGCTCTTGATACCAAATGTAGAATATTGATAATCAATGAATCTATGAAGGGGTTTGTTGATTTCTAGAGAGAGAAAGTTAGAGAGAGAAAGTGAGAGAAACTATGTGAAATTTATTAATATGGAATCAAAGAAATGACAACAACCAACCCCTTTCCATGGTGGAAAGGGGTATTTATAGTTCCAAGTCATAAGTGGACTTGGGCCGGTCCATGACAAGCCCATGGACCGGTTCTTACTTAAGTTAATAAGCAAATAATAACTAATTACTAATCTACGAGCTATTACAACATAAATCATATTGTGGAGTGACCGATACTTCTAATATACGTTAAAACGTATTTCTAACACTTGTGACACATGCGGTGGTCCCCATTCTTACAATGATTGTCCTTCTACTCAAGGCAATTTTTCTGAAAACGTTAACGCGGCATACGGTACTTATCCCATGGGAGGCTATCAAGCTCGTCCTCAAGGAGACCGTAACTTGCTAAGTTATCGTTCAAACAACTATCTTGCTCCACCCGGTTTTACTCCTCCAAACCAAAACCAACAACAAAGCTATAACCAAAATAACTAATCCCAACCTCGTGCTAACAATCAATATCAATCCCAAAGAAACCCATACCCACCTCAAGTAAATTCTCAAGCTTACCAAGCTCCACCTCTCAATCAACCGATGACATTGAATCAAGACGTCGAGACGTTCATGAGGACTAATAGAGAGATGGTGACGAATCTTCAGAGTCAATTCATCAACTTGAAGGGAGAAATGGCGAAACAAGGGAGCGATATTCGAGCCGAGCTAAGGAATGACATGGTGAAACAAAGCAATGATATTCGTGCCGACATGAGAGAATCTTTCAGCACCCAAGCGGATAATTTACGTGTATGTTAGGTTCGCTCTTCCAAGGTAATCAACCCTCTTCTTCGGGTACTCTTCCGAGTAACACCGTTACGAATCCAAGAGGGGAGATGAAAGCAATCACCACTCGTAGTGGAAAAGGTTATACGGACCCCAACCTTCCTACACCTCCACCCGTGATTGTGAACAAGGAAAAAGAGCAGCTTGCCTCACCTCATTTGCCTTCTACCCCCATTCCCCCACCACCCGCGGTTGTGAGTGATCCTACTCCCCTAAAGCCTTCCTCTTCATCCGATATACCTTATCCTTCAAGGTTGAGGAAAGAGAAGCAAAAGAGCAAGGATGATATTCAGGTTTCAAACTTTCTCAAAATGTTTAAACAATTAAATTTTAACATCTCCTTTGCTGAGGCTCTCGCTCACATGCCTAAATACGCGAAGATGTTTAAATATCTTCTTAGTGACAAGGAGAAGCTTCTTGACATTTCTCAGACCCAACTTAATGAGAATTTCTCCCCCGTTCTCTTAAGGAAATTGCCCACCAAACTTGGTGATCCGGATCGCTTCTTAATTCCTTGCAACTTCCCGGGAGTAGAGAATTGCATGGCCCTAGCAGATCTAGGTGCTAGTATAAACTTAATTCCTTTAAGTGTTTGGACGCAATTATCTCTCCCCGAGCTAGTCCCCACCAAAATGACTTTGGAATTAGCTAACCGTACGGTTGCTTACCCAGTAGGGATAGCCGAAGACGTCTTCGTTGGCGTTGACAAATTCACCTTCCCGGCGGATTTTGTTATCGTTGACTACGAGATGAATCCTCGTGTTCCATTAATCGTTGGACATCCCTTCTTGAGGACCGGTCGCACTCTCATTGATGTAGCCGCGGGCGAAATAATCATGAGAGTTGGTGACGATAAAATTGTCTTCAACATGGGTAAGATTTCTAAGCAACCTTATTCATATGAGAGTGTTAATGCTATTGATATTCTCGATGAGGCTTGTGAAGAACACTTTCATGATGCTTGTAAAAGTAATCTCTCCTCTCTACCCAATGTTGAGACCGTTGCCTCAATTGCTCTGTCATTAACTCCATTTGGAGAAAGTGACTTGGATGATTTTGAAGCTAGCTTGGGTCCCCCCGATCTTAAGTATGATGATTCTCCCACCGATTGGGATGAAGACATTCGTACAATTGAGAAACTTCTCAATGAAGACCCGTTTTCTCCTCCTTCTCCTAAAGAGGTGACTAATGATAATCCATCGTTAGTTACACCATCTATTGAGGATCCTCCTACTCTTGAGCTTAAGGACCTACCTCCTCATCTCGAGTACGTTTTCCTTGAAGACAACAAGAAGTTACCGGTCATCATCGCAAAGGACCTGAAAGAAGAAGAAAAATCCCGACTTATCGCCATGTTGAAGAATCATAAGAAAGCGATTGCGTGGAAGATCTCCGATATTCGTGGAATTGATCCTCACTTTTGCACACATAAAATTCTCATGGAGGACGACTTTAAACCCACTATTCAAAGCCAACGAAGGGTGAATCCTAAGATCCATGACGTTATCAAACAAGAGGTTATCAAACTTCTTGATGCGGGCATAATCTATCCTATCTCGGATTCACCGTGGGTTAGTCCAGTCCATTGTGTGCCTAAGAAAGGCGGAATCACCGTTGTTCCCAACAAAAACAACGAGTTGATTCCTACTCGTCTCGTTACAGGGTGGAGAGTTTGTATAGACTATCGCAAACTCAATGATGCTACGAGAAAGGATCACTTTCCCCTTCCTTTCATGGACCAAATGCTTGAACGTCTAGCGGGTAATGACTATTACTGCTTCTTAGACGTTTTATCGGGTTATTTTCAAATACCCGTCGATCCCCAAGACCAAGATAAAACCACATTCACTTGTCCTTATGAAACATTTGCTTACAAAAGAATGCCTTTCGGCTTATGCAATGCTCCTAGGACTTTCCAACGGTGTATGATGGCTATCTTCCATGACATGGTTGAAGAAACCATGGAAGTCTTCCTGGATGATTTCTCAGTCTATGGTGATTCCTTCTCTACGTGCATTGCCAATTTGGAACGCATGCTTAAGCGGTGTGAAGACACTCGCCTTGTTCTGAATTGGGAAAAATGCCATTTCATGGTAAAAGAAGGCATTGTGCTGGGACACAAAATCTCTAAAGCCGGTCTTGAAGTGGACCGTGCTAAAGTGGATGTCATAGCCAAATTACCTCCACCTTCAACCGTGAAGGGTGTGAGAAGTTTTCTGGGTCATGCGGGCTTCTACCGTCGTTTCATTCAGGATTTTTCTAAAATCGCTCTCCCGATGACCCACCTCTTGGAAAAAGATACTCCTTTTATCTTTTCCAAAGAGTGTATTGAAGCCTTCAATCTTCTCAAGGATAAGCTAACTAAGGCACCGGTCTTGGTCATCCCTAATTGGGAGCTACCTTTTGAATTGATGTACGATGCTAGCGACTTTGCTATTGGAGCGGTTTTGGGACAAAGAGTGAACAAACACTTCCAACCAATCCATTATGCTAGCAAAACAATGACGGGGGCTCAATTGCATTATACGACAACCGAAAAAGAGCTTTTAGATGTTGTCTATGCTTTTGAAAAGTTTCGCCCCTATCTTGTTTTATCCACCACCATTGTCTATACCGACCATTCTGCGTTGAAGTACTTGTTAACTAAGCAAGATTCTAAGCCAAGACTTCTTCGTTGGGTTTTGCTCCGTCAAGAATTCAACATTGAAACTCGTGACAAAAAGGGAGCCGAAAACCTAGCAGCGGATCATCTGAGTAGACTTGAGGATCCGTATCAAGGGGATCATCCAAACCAAGAGATCAATGACTCTTTTACCCTTGTGACCTTAATGTCTATTCAGTCTAATCTTGATGACACCCTGTGGTTTGCGGACATTGCAAACTACTTAGCGGGTGGTATTCTCATCAAAGGGTTAACATCCCAAGAAAAGAAGAAGTTCTTTAAAGATGTTAAGAATTACTTCTGGGATGACCCTTATCTATTCAAACAGTGTGCTGATCTGATCATTCGTCGATGTGTTGATGGACCGGCAGCTTTACAAATCCTTGATGCTTGCCATAAAGGACCCACCGGTGGTCACTTTGGTCCCAACTACACCGCTAAGAAAGTGTTTGACTCTGGATTCTATTGGCCTACCATTTATCATGACGCTCATGAAATGGTTAAGCATTGTGATGCTTGCCAAAGACAAGGCAAGATCACACATAAAGATGAGATGCCTCAAAATTTCATACAAGAATGTGAAATCTTTGACGTATGGGGCATCGACTTTATGGGGCCATTTCCATCATCCAAAGGGAACAAGTACATCCTCGTAGCCGTTGACTACGTTTCTAAATGGGTTGAAGCTAAGGCTCTCCCAACGAACGATGCGAGGGTGGTTGTGAACTTTTTGAAGGAGCTGTTTGCTCGATTCGGTGTTCCTCGTGCTATAATCAGTGACCGCGGGACTCATTTTTGCAATGATCAATTTGCAAGAGTCATGGCTAAGTATGGTGTCAATCACCGTCTTTCCACCGCCTATCATCCCCAAACCAATGGGCAAGCCGAGATCTCCAACCGTGGATTGAAGCGAATTCTGGAACGTATTGTGGGAGAGCATCGTGCCGCGTGGGCCGATAAGTTAGATGATGCTCTGTGGGCTTTCCGTACAGCTTATAAGACCCCGATTGGTTGTACACCTTAACGTCTTGTGTACGGGAAAGCATGCCACCTCCCCATCGAGCTGGATCATAAGGCATACTGGGCCTTGAAGTGGGCTAACTTCGACATCAACAAAGCCGGTGATTTTCACAAGATTCAACTTAACGAGCTTAATGAACTGAGGAATGAAGCTTACAAGAACTCACTGATCTACAAGGAGAAGACCAAGATCATTCATGACGCAATAATCAAGAACCGAGAGTTCCACGTTGGTGATCAAGTCTTACTATTTAACTCTTGGTTGAAGATCTTCTCGGGCAAGTTGAAGAGCCGCTGGTCTAGTCCATTCACCGTCGCCAAAGTCTTTCCATATGGCACCATTGAGCTTTCTCATCCAAATGGGCCCAATTTCAAGGTGAATGGCCAGCGTTTGAAGCTGTACTTTGGTGAGGACATCTCTCATGAGATGATTCCATCCCTCACCACGTTTCCCATGAACTAGTTTTGGGTCGAGTCAGGCTCGTGACTCGGTTATAAAAAACAAGCGCTTCTCGAGAGGCAACCCGTGATCTATCCTTCACTGCTTTCATAATAAGTGTAGGGGGAGCCTCGTATGTGTTGGTTGTCTTGTTTCTTATTTTGTGCAGGGATTCAAGCTTCAAAGAGCACCTCGATGACTTTTGACGAACCGTGATCCCGTGTTCCCATCTTCCCGGTTCTATCCTAAACTCTTTTGATTCTCTATTTTATATTCTTCAATATTAAAATAGGAATCACTCTAGTTGTCTCTTCTTTAGCACGATTTAAACAACGTGCACAATGTCCTAAGTGTAGGGGAGTTCACTCCACATGCTTAAACATTGAGGACAATGTTTATATTAAGTGTAGGGGGGACTTCTATCGAAGTTAAGTGGGCTTTTCCTTGTATTTGTCCTCATTTTAACCGGAAAATTTGATTTTTCGACATTTTTCAAAATTTTTAATCTATTTTGGCCTTGTAGTTTTCCTTTGTTATCGTTATTTACTTTCTTTGCTAGAATAAATTTTCAATAAAGTGGTTTTAAATTTTTCAAAGTCATGAATATTTTGACTCAACCCGAGTTTACTTATCTAAGTTTACTCTAGCTAGTATCCTTAACGTGTTTAAGTCAAGTTTTGCTAGGCTTTTATATAGGGAACTTTAAAACGCGAAAGTCTTAACTCTCACGGGTTAAGAACAAAAACTTTTCGCAAGTTCCTATAATTGATCCTAGAGAGTCGTTTATCAAGGAAACTTTAAAACGCAAATTCTAAACTTGAAAGAGTCTAAGAAGATTCAAGATCCTATAGATGACTCGAAAACCCAAAACTTTGATTTAATAGGCTAAGCATCCACGAGTCTCATTCCTTGAGATTTTAAACTGTGGAGGACGAGAGATGATAGAGTCAATTATAAGTTTGGTATTCTTTCGTGAATTTATGTGAGTTAATTATGAGCCTATTCTCCCATCGCTTGTTAATAAATTTATCTGCAATAAATAAGGTTGTACGATTTGAAAAGTTACTTAGCTTCTAGCCCAAGATCGTTTAAAAGTTGCTCGGTATTAATTAGAGTTCATAGCCAAGGCATAACTTATTGAAGCGGGATGCGAAGATTGGCGAGTCCGAAAAGGCCCTAACAAGGCATGAGGGCTACATTTTGTTGCTAAAGATCCAAAAGTGATGTGAAGAATCATTTATCGAAAATCAATATGAAGGATCGAGACACACGGCGAAAGGCAAGTACTCCCCAAAAGATCATGGAGAAGTCTATCCGAAAAGACCCTAGCAAGGTATGAGGATAAATAGATCCAAGTCCTAAAAGGAGGCGGATCGTTGTATATCAAAGTCTAAAATAAAGATTGGAGAAAGATGAAGAAGTCGTGGTCCAAATATGAAATCTCTCTAAACTTCAAGTGAAGAAATTCCTATTATGAAAAGAAGACCATAATTTCAAGAACGTCTCTCAAAGATTTGAAGTATGAAGTCGCTGCCAAATATCGGTCCGAGAAAGGTCTCAAATCACGAAGCGAGTTATGCCAAGATATGAACTTTATGAGGTCCCGAGAAGCAGTTTTAAAAGATTTTGTCCTTTAACTAACTATTGATTAAATCCTCCACTTTATTTTCGGCCTAAATAACTATCGAAATAAGTCAAACAATGCATCCTCGTGATCATTTAAGACAAAAATAAAATATAAGAGATACACCTAGGAATAAGGGAGTCTAAGTGAATAATTGGCCCACATGAATTCGTGTTAGTTTGCTAACTTATAATAATAATGATCTCGTTTTTAAGCTTGGTATGGGGAACGTGAAACTTGAGGATGATAAACGTTCATGGCCGCCTAAAACCAATGTAAGTCTTTGATTTCTTTACTTGTTTTCTATCTTCTTATTTTCCTTAAATGATTAGTATTTAATAAAGGCCAAGGTGGGTTATTTATGATGAGGAATATAAACCGTGCTTTAAAATTAATGCATTGCATGAGGGCATTACAATGGTCAAGTGTAGGGGATTTAATAAGTGTGAGAACACTTATCCTTTTACCACTTATTTCCAATAATAACAAGACCAAAACGTGTATTTTATGTCGTAAAAGTCGGAATTATGCGTGGTTTGTGTTTTTATTGTGTTTTAGGACCAAAAGATGAAAAAGGAAGAAAACACGGGCTTTCACGGGCTTTTGTCGAAGAAAACGAGAAAAGACGAAGTCAAAAGATCAAGAGTGCTTAAACAACGAATGTCCAAGACCTATTCTGAAGATTTATCGAAGAAAAAGTCTAAAGACGGAAGTTTAATGAAGTCAAAGAACTTAAGTCTAAACTAAAGAAGAAAATTATTAAGACAAGTTCAATCCCGAGACGAGGTCGAGAAAAGACAAAGAATTAAATCGAGTCGAGAAGAAAAGAAAGAAGGAAGCACCACACATGCACTTCCCATTTCCCTATAAATACCCTCCTAATCACATTAGGAGGGTGGTTAGCTACTTGCACTTTTAATTTTTCCTTTCTAGTTTTTAGAGAGAGAAAGTTCTAAACTTTCTCTCACTAAGTTTTTCATCCTTCCTTTCTTTTAAGCTTTCATTAATCTTTGTATTTGAGTTTCTTTAATCAAAAGTTTAAGTTTAAGCTTTGTGTTCTTTAATCTCCTTCTACATTTCTTGAATTTTGCTTATTTCTTAATCTGAAACTTTGCTTTTGATCCGAATCCTTCATGATCCGTGATTGAATTTGAGGTTGTGTGGTTAGAAAGTTCATTTCTTTTATTCCTACATAAGCTCACTCACGTATAAGCTATAAGCTCTTTATGCTTATTGGCTTATTTCAAGTTTTAGCTTATTGATTTTCGGATTTCTCAAAGGTTTTAGTCACTTTAAAGTTCCTTTCATAAAGTTTATGATCTTTTATGTTTAAGAAGTTGTCAAATTTAAGCTTTTTGAGTTCTTTAAGTTACGGATAAGTTAGCTTATTGTATGTGCTTATTGAGTTTTAAGCTTACCACCAATTTCGGATTACTACTGCTTGTTTTCATCGCAATATTGGGTATTGCACATTCCGATTAGGCTTGGTTTCTATCGCAATAACCCATCAAGGGTTCTACTTTGCGATAACTTGTACTTCCCCCTTATTCCGATCTGGATTGCGATCGCTCATTGCGATCGCATATTCCGACGGGGCTAAGGTCACTTTGAAACGAAACTCTGCCCAATTTCAGTTTACAACTTTCCGATCTGGACATTGCGACAAAGGTATTTGGATTATTCCGATCTGACATTGCGATCAAAGACATTCTGATTGTGATCATTGCGACAGACCATATTCCGACAGAGTTGTATTTGACATTCCGATGGGTATTCAACTTAGTATTCCGATGGTTCCTTTGAATATTCCGATGGTTTGTTTTGATATTTATTCCGATGGTTATGACTTTGGTGCATTCCGATAGAAATGATTTGCAACACTCCGATAGAACATGTTTTTAAGTTTTAAAGTTTAACATAGAGTTTTTCTAAATAGCTTTTAGTTTAATTTTTAAACATTTTAATTTCACTCAACGACATTTTCATACTTGCTTTTAGTTTAAATTAGAAAACCAAACCAAAACATTCTCTTGTTCACCAAAAGACAATTGAGTCGCACTTTAGACTGGAAATCAATTCGAAGAGATCGGACGATAAACTTTTCATACGTGGTGTAAAAGCTTTGTGGTGGAAATCAATTGAGCCGCTGGTCTGGTCCATTCACCGTCGCCAAAGTCTTTCCATATGGCACCATTGAGCTTTCTCAGCCAAATGGGCCCAATTTCAAGGTGAATGGCCAGCGTTTGAAGCTGTACTTTGGTGAGGACATCTCTCATGAGATGATTCCATCCCTCACCACGTTTCCCATGAACTAGTTTTGGGTCGAGTCAGGCTCGTGACTCGGTTATAAAAAACAAGCGCTTCTCGGGAGGCAACCCGTGATCTATCCTTTACTGCTTTCATAATAAGTGTAGGGGGAGCCCCGTATGTGTTGGTTGTCTTGTTTCTTATTTTGTGCAGGGATTCAAGCTTCAAAGAGCACCTCGATGACTTTTGACGAACCGTGATCCCGTGTACCCGTCTTCCCGGTTCTATCCTAAACTCTCGTGATTCAATATTTCATATCTTATATGTTCACATTGAAATCACTATAGTTGTCCTTTCCTTAGCAAGATTTAAACAACGTTCACAATGTCCTAAGTGTAGAGGAGTTTACTCCCACATGCTTAAACATTGAGGACAATGTTTATATCAAGTGTAGGGGGGATTTTTATCGAAGTAAGTGGTCTTTTCCATGAATTTGTCCTCATTTTAACCGGAAAATTTGATTTTTCGACATTTTTCAAAATTTTAATCTATTTTGGCCTAGTTGTATAGTTGTATTTTCCTTTGTTATGGTTATTTTCTTTCCTTGCTAGAATAAATTTTCAATAAAGTGGTTTTAAATTTTTCAAAGTCGTGAATATTTTGACTCAACCCGAGTTTACTTATCTAAGTTTACTCTAGCTAGTATCCTTAACGTGTTTAAGTCAAGTTTTGCTAGGCTTTTATATAGGGAACTTTAAAACGCGAAAGTCTTAACTCTCACGGGTTAAGAAAAAGAACTTTTCGCAAGTTCCTATAATTGATCCTAGAGAGTTGTTTATCAAGGGAACTTTAAAATGCGATTTCTAAACTTGAAAAAGTCTAAGAATTTGCAAGATCCTATAGATGACTCGAAAACCCAAAACTTTGATTTAATAGGCTAAGCATCCACGAGTCTCATTCCTTGAGATTTTAAACTGTGGAGGACGAGAGATGATAGAGTCAATTATAAGTTTGGTATTCTTTCGTGAATTTATGTGAGTTAATTATGAGCCTATTCTCCTATCGCTTGTTAATAAATTTATCTGCAATAAATAAGGTTGTACGATTTGAAAAGTTACTTAGCTTCTAGCCCAAGATCGTTTAAAAGTTGCTCGGTATTAATTAGAGTTCATAGCCAAGACATAACTTATTGAAGCGGGATGCAAAGATTGGCGAGTCCGAAAAGGCCCTAACAAGGCATGGGGGCTACATTTTGTTGCTAAAGATCCAAAAGTGATGTGAAGAATCATTTATCGAAAATCAATATGAAGGATCGAGACACACGACGAAAAGCAAAAACTCCCCTAAAGATCATGGAGAAGTCTATCCGAAAAGACCCTAGCAAGGTATGAGGATAAATAGATGCAAGTCCTAAAAGGAGACGGATCATTGTATATCAAAGTCCAAAATAAAGATTGGAGAAAAATGAAGAAGTCGTGGTCCAAAGATGAAGAATCTCTCAAAACTCCAAGTGAAGAAATTCCTATTATGAAGAGAAGACCGTAATTTCAAGAACGTCTCTAAAAGATTCGAGGTATGAAGTCGCTGCCAAATATCGGTCCGAGAAAGGTCTCAAATCGCGAAGCGAGTTATGCCAAGATATGAACTTTATGAGGTCCCGAGAAGCAGTTTTAAAAGATTTTGTCCTTTAGCTAACTATTGATTAAATCGCCCACTTTATTTTCGGCCTAAATAACTATCGAAGTAAGTCAAACAATGAATCCTCGTGATCATTCAAGACAAAAATAAAATATAAGAGATACACCTAGGAATAAGGGAGTCTAAGTAAAAAAATTGGCCCACATGAATTCGTGTTAGTTTGCTAACTTATAATAGCAATGATCTCGTTTTTAAGCTTGGTATGGGGAACGTGAAACTTGAGGATGAAAAACGTTCATGGCAGCCAAAACCCAATGTAAGTCTTTAATTTCTTAACTTGTTTTTATCTTTTTATTTAGTGTTGAATAAAGGCCAGGGTAGGTTATTTATGATGGAAAATGTAAACCGTGCTTTGAAATTAATGCATTGCATGAGGACATTGCAATGGTCAAGTGTAGGGGATTTAATAAGTGTGAAAACACTTATCCTTTTACCACTTATTTCCAATAATAACAAGACCAAAACGTGTATTTTATGTCGTAAAAGTCGGAATTATGTGTGGTTTGTGTTTTTATTGTGTTTTAGGACCAAAAGATGAAAAAGGAAGAAAACACGGGCTTTCACGGGCTTTTATCGAAGAAAACGAGAAAAGACGAAGTCAAAAGATCAAGAGTGCTTAAAGAACGGATGCCCAAGACCTATTCTGAAGATTTATCGAAGAAAAAGTCTAAAGACGGAAGTTTAATGAAGTCGAAGAACTTAAGTCTAAATTAAAGAAGAAAATTATTAAGACAAGTTCGAATCCCGAGACGACGTCGAGAAAAGACAAAGAATTAAATCGAGTCGAGAAGAAAAGAAAGAAGAAAGCACCACACATGCACTTCCCATTTCCCTATAAATACCCTCCTGATCACATTAGGAGGGTGGTTAGCTAGTTGCACTTTTTAATTTTTTCCTTTCTAGTTTTTAGAGAGAGAAAGTTCCCAACTTTCTCTCACTAAGTTTTCATCTTTTCTTTTAATCTTTCACATTTTAAGCTTTTTGTATTTGGATTCCATTAATCAAGTTCAAGTTAAGTTTTAAGTTCTTTAATCTCCTTCTACATTTCTTGGTTTACTTTATCTTTTGATCTGAATTGCATACTTCATTCGTTTGATTTGATGTTTTCGTGATTAAAGGTTAATCTTCCTTGTTTTCACATAAGCTCTTACACGTATAAGCTGTAAGCTCTTAATGCTTATTGGCTTATTTCAAGTTTTAGCTTATTGGTTCTCGAATTTCTCAAAGGTTTTAGTCATTTTAAAGTTCCTCTCATAAAGTTTATGATCTTGTATGTTTTACAAGTAGTTGAATTCAAGCTTTTTGAGTTGTTTAACATTCGGATAAGATAGCTTATTATACGTGCTTATTGAGTTTTAAGCTTGCCACCAATTTCGGATTAATTCCATCGCAATCTTAGGGATTTGCACATTCCGACGGACTACTGGTTTAGATCGCAATAACCCTTAAGGGTTTTACTTTGCGATCGTTTGATATTTTCCCCTCATTCCGATCTGGATTGCGATCGCTCATTGCGATCGCACATTCCGACGGGTAATAAGGTTATTTTGAGTCGAAACTCTGGCAATTTTTCGACAGCAATATTCCGATAGAACAACATTGCGACAGAGGTGTTTAAATTATTCCGATCTGAAACATTCCGATCTAGGACTTTCCGACAGACATCATTCCGATAGATTTGATCTTGATTATTCCGATGGGTATTAAGATTGATATTCTGATGGTTTGTTTTGATATTTATTCCGATGGTTATGACTTTGGTGCATTCCGATAGAGATGATTTGCAACATTCCGATAGAACATGTTTTTAAGTTTTAAAGTTTTACAAAGGGTTTTTCTAAATAGCTTTTTGTTTAATTCTTAAACGCTTTAATTTTACTCCACGACATTTTCATTCTTGCTTTTAGTTTTAATTAGAAAACCAAACCAAAACATACTCTTGTTCACCAAAAGACAATTGAGTCGCACTTTAGACTGGAAATCAATTCGAAAAGATCGGACGATAAACTTTTTATACTTGGTGTAAAAGCTTTGTATTACCTGTACAAGTCATTTATGTTTTACAAACATATGATCGTCATTCCATAGCTGTGAAGATTTTCTAGCTATCATCTACAACACGACTCCTGGTGTAACACCCCATTTTGATAATGGAATGTCACGCGTAATTATGGCGTGTCATCAAAGCAAACAAGGATAAATGTCTAAAACATTACATGACCATAGGGATAACCGGAATCAAACATCGGTTCCCAACATAAGCCCAAAACATAATAAAGCAAAAGAAATGAATGAAAGACTAAACAAGCATAAGCATATGAGGGCAAGAAGGAAAAGAAGTCTCTAGCAGCTTCCATCCTATGCACGTCCTCCAAATGCTCGAGTCTTCCCTAGGGTACCTGCCGTTTTGGGACATGGAAAGGAAAGTAACGGCTGAGCAAAACGCTCAGTGCACGGATATAGACATAGTATGAATGACTAAGCATAATAAAGACTTAATAGCAGCGGAAATGTATAAGTCCTGGAAAACTTGGAACATGTTCATAAAACTGGTTTTATAGTTTGAAAAGCCTTATGTTTATCTTATGAAAACCGTTTAACATATTTTACCATTAGCCAATATAGGTCATGAAAATCCATCGTGCATGAATATTTGGAGGGGTGACCTCATCATGCAAATTAGAGGGGCTGCCTCTAATTTAATATATTGGTTCTGGGTAGGAGGGATCAGCTCCTTGTGAAGGATGCAAGACACACACCACATTCACCATGAAATCCTGACTGAAACATGTAACTAGGATGCACCCATACGCCCCACATGATAAATATGATAATATGGCCAAAAACTGAAGGGACGCCACGAGCAATCACTCCGCCGTGGTGAAGTCATAATACTAGTGCCTCTAGTGTTATGGTTATGGTACCTCCATAACTAGGTGAAACTGGTCATGCATGTATATGGCTTTAGGTATTCTAATTAAACATAAGCAATTCAAAAACATATAAAACAAATACTGGGAAAACAGTTGGCTACATACGGGGAATCCTAATAAGGAAAGAATGTCCATACTGAAAGGACGGGAATCCGTACCTTATGTCCAGTGAACGAAGAAGATGAACTGAGAGGAATCCTACTTCCGTATCACTAATGCTACATAAATACATACATGAATAAGTATCTGCTTACTAAATACGTAACTGGTTTTATGTCATGTCTTAGCTTATTTTATATGTTCATATCATGTTTTACCGTTTAAAGCCTTAAACTGCGTTTATCTTATATTCTGTTTACTCTGATTAAGTATTTTTGGTATTTCATGTATTATTATACTTACTGTGTAATAATAAGTAACTTTCCAAAAATAGCAGGTTTCCTAAAATAGAAAGTTTCCAAAAATAGAAAGTTTCCAAAAATAGAAAGTTTCCAAAAATAGAAAGTTTCCAAAAATAGAAAGTTTCCAAAAATAGAAAGTTTCCAAAAAAGAGAAAGTTTCCAAAAATAGAATTACTACTTAAAATAGATAAGTTTCTAAAAATAGAAAGTTTCCATAAATAGATTAGCTGTCTTATTTAAATAAGTCTCCATAAATAGGTTAGCTGCCTGAAATAAATAAGTTTCTAAAAATAGAACGTTTCCATAATTAGATATAAGCTGGTTAAATAAGCTAAGTATATAAGCCTAAGTGTTTTCATGATTATTTTCTAAGTCATATGATATAATGTATAGTTTAATAATTATTTCATGTAATTAAAATAAACTATAGGTTAAAATATTAAATTAAAGTATATCATGTTTTAATTAAATAAAGTTAAATACTTAGGTTAAAACATGTATTATTATTTATTAATAATATAACCTAAGTCATGTTAATTAATTAATTATAACCATGGTTTTTAAATAATTAATTAATTTATAAGTCTAAAAATATAAAAATACTTAGGTTAATAATTTCGTGATTTTAATAATTACAATAACCTAAGTCATGTTATTAAATTAATCATGTCATGTTATTAATTTAATTTTAACATAAGATCATAAAAATAATAATCTTAACATACACCGTGAACCGGATCTTGACTAAGAACCATGAACCGGACATGAAATCGACACCATACCCCGAACCACATCGGGGTTCCCCTTGTCTTGTTGCTGCCGTGGGACCCACACCAACCAACCGGGACCATATGGTCTCGGTGGTGGTCGAATAGCCAAACCAAGACCCCCTCGGGTTCGGTTTAGGCGGCGGCCAAGAACAAACACCCCTAAAACACCCTTTTTGATTTATTCCAAAATCAATTTCATGTTAGATCTATATTTTAATTAGGCTTTTAAAAAAAACACATCATGTTCATAATTATTTAAAAGATCAAATCAAAAGAAAAGGGTTAAAATAATTACCGAATGCGTGGATCTAAACAAGGATGAAAAAACACGAACACTTGCACCAAAACCAAGATCAAAGATCAAATAAACACCCCTTTGGTATGTTTATGGGTGGCGGCCAAAAGAGAAAAAAGAGAATGAAGAACTTTTAGGTTTTTGTAAAAATCCTCTGTAAAGTGAAAATGAGTAGTGATCTTTTCCTAATTCCTTGTTTTAGTAAAAATTGATGGGCTAAGCCCATCTTCACTTCCTAATTTCGTGGTATGGGGCCCACATGGGGTAACCCATACATTTCCTGAGTCTAAATATTATAGTGTGTTCTCGTGTGTTCTCGTGTTCGTAATTTACGTGTTTTAATTAGTTATCGATCGTGACTTAATATATTTATTCGTGTTCGTAATAAATATATATACGTAATTAATATTAGCTCGTGATTTAATTACGTTCATGATTTCATGATCGCATGTTCGTGATTAATTATTGTTTAAATAATTATTGCGTGTTCGTGCGTAATAAATACTTATCGTGTTCTAACACGTATGTAATACGTAAAATCCTAACACGTAAACGTAATCGTACTATTAAAGGAAAGTTTTAATATAGTACGTACGATCTTAAGGGTACTATTCATGGTAAAAGCATGCGGGTTTTACAACTCTTCCCCCCTAAAAAGAATAATTCGTCCCCGAATTATAGATAACGTAACTGAAAGAGAAACATACCCAAATCAAACTGAGAGGGTATGTAAGATTAATGAACGTATAGGTGACATGGTAGAAGGAACGTGGAACGTGACATGTCTTGAAAGGACATGGAACGTGACGTGACTGAAAGGACATATCTAATTGATGAGAAAAAAAACCGGATCAAAGTCCAGATGAACTTGTCCGTTTCCAAGTGGCCTCCCTCTTGGAACGGTTCCTTCAGAAGATCTTGACACAAATGATAAATCTTGGTCCTCCTGACCTTGACTTGGAATACGAAGAAATTCTTGGTTATCAACGGAAGGTAGATCCCCTAAATTCGATCGAGGAAAATAAGAGTTAACGTGCTAGGGTAACTGAAACGTTACGATGCAAGACAATCTGACTTAACTGATAATTAGAAACGATGCGCGAGACATAAAGAAACGTAGTACGTGAAAAATTTTGAACGTGATACGTGAAAAACTTTGAACGTGCTACGTGGAGATATGGCGAGTGTAGTATGAGTAAACATATCGTGATCCATGATACGTGTAACATATCTTGATCATGATATGAGGAACGTGGAATGAACATGACATGTGAAACATATCGTGATCATAGAATACAATGGCGGTAACGCCAAACGCTACAAGGTGAGACGTGGAATATGACGTGAAACGTCTATCTGATGATGGGGAGTTATACTAAACTTGGGTCTGGTCTCTCAAGTTCTTGCAAAACTTCCCAGAACGAAAATGAACGTAAAATCTTAAGCCCAGATACGATCATGAACATGAATAGTGTCATGAACGCGAGCGTGAAAGCAAGTCGTGGAATCAGAATGAAGACGTGAAGTAATTTAGAAGTACAATTGCGAATCTTTGTCTGACCCGATAGCTGCGGGATTACCAAGTGGTCGGATGAGACTTGGCTGGAACATGTCCGATCAATCTGTTGGTTCTACAATCCTTGCGGATGTAAGGATTCTGCAGACTTGATCAAACTGTTTGCAATAACCCAGATAGCATCGTGCTTCTTCTGAGTTTGCGTTAAACTGGTAACCAAAATCCGTGGAGATCTTGTCACATTTCAATTCACAATTTCAGATGATGAAAACATCCCAGTTTGTTGGTGTCATATCTTAACCTATTGGTATGTCAGGTACCTAGATATGAACGTAACTGTATCTTGCTTCGTAGAACTTGATACATAGGAGTTTGCGAAACTCTGAGTCTCTGAATCTAGACTTCTCCTAGCGTAGGATTTTCTAGAACACCTAATGTAGTGTAGGGTTCTCTCCTTTACGTATAAGCTGAGTCATGGTAAGATTAACCATAGACACCCATGTGATTCAGTGTGTCACTGTAATCAAACAGAATTGATATTGGAAAAATTTCCAGGGTAGAATTTCTCTTGTCATAGAATTTGCAACATAGTGCAGATATGGTCTTCCTGTTCTTCTCTAGGCTTAGAGGAAATCAGGTTACCCTCAATGAAAACACTGATGAATTTTCTTTGAGTTCCTGGAAACTCATTCTTATAATGCCGTTGGAGCATTAATGAGACTAATTCAAAATCATAAATCTAGCATGACCGAGTCGTGTACGAATAGCAGTCATGGACATGTCCTGCTTTTTCACTCGTCATTTTTGGCAGCATGATCATGAGTTCGATCTTGGAAAAGTGATTAACACTATACGGTTGATTGGACATGTCGTCAATACGTGGAGGAGAATAACGGTCATGAATGGTGATTTGTTTAAGTCGACGGTAGTCGACACATAATCTCATGGTACCATCCTTCTCCTTGTAGGTTCTTCTGGAATGTGTAGGAAGACTTTGGAATAATCAACTGGCTATGCGTAAAAGAATTAAGTGGTCGTGTCTTACTGACAGCTAGAAAATTTTAACGACCATGGCTAACAACGCACATGCTTGTAAGCATAGATAATTTTTACAGATTTTCCGATGGAAAATCAAGCTGAAAGTATTCAGGAGCCTGAACATTACTATACATAATTATGAATCGTAGCATGGTGTGTTGTTCATAGTCCATAATTAGGATAAAATTCAACTCGTGTCTGTCCGAGGAAATGCGTTTGCAGCTTGGATCTCATCATTAAGCTGAAGGAAAACCTTCGTATACGTGGGAATATGAAAGGCTTCCTTCATGGTCATGAATATATGAAGTATGGTGAAAGAAATGCAAGTGACATCGGCAACGTGACAGTTCTCACTGATGCGCCGATAATGGTATTGAAATTCTTGTGGCCTGATTAATACATGGCACAACAAAATGGATATACCCTTGGAGGGTACCCTGAATTTCTTAGAAATGTTCCATAGTTGGACGTGAGTCATGTGTCTTGACTCGTGTCTTGGAACTATAAGCATGACATATGTCTTGACTGGTATCTTGACATGTGTCCTCAGAAAGTATACGTGAGACATGTGTCTTGACTGATGTCTTGACATGTGTCTCGAGACGTAAAATAATAGAACTACAATATTAGGTTATTATGCCAGACTTGGCGGATCGGTTGGACTACTGATCCTTTGTATGTCTGATCACGTCCGCGGCCGGAGCCTCGGTTGCGATTTCTAGGATAGTTGCTGTCATAGTAGTGGTTACTATCGTCCTGTCTGTCATTTCCATGATGGTCATTCTCATGACCGTGATTCATGTAACTATTCAGCTGAGTGGCCGGCTGGTACCGGTTTGCACTCATATGGCTGAAATGACAACTGAATGATGTGTGACATGTAACTAAGAATTTGGTACAATGATTGATGAAAATCGTCTGATGGTGAAGTATCTTCTCGTCCAATAGCTTTGCTCTGGCGCCTTTGTCTTCGTCATATAGGATCACCAGGTTGTGAACAGCATCAGCATCTCGTAGCGTCTCCAACATCAGCAGCGTCAATCCCTAGTAACATCTCCAAGCTATGAGCGGCATCAGCAATCTTGTAGAATATCAGCAAGTGGACATATGCCTGAGATGATTCAGAATCGGCTAGCGAATACTCGTGAAGTATTGCAAGTGAAATACACATGGATTTATATACGTGTAATACACATGGAATACGGTACATGGATTACACCTTAAATGCACATGAAATGATCGGTGTGGGGTCGATCATTTGTCATGATTTAAGGAAAGTATATCGGTTAAACGGTTAGAAAGCCATTATGATAACCCAGCAATATTAGCATAGTCATTATTCTGGTTGTATCGAGAAACGTTAAAGTGTGGTTACACAAAATTCAACGATGGTTTGCCTGACAGCATGATCAATGAAAACCAACCATCACTATCATGAAAGCATAATTCAATGAAATCCAACAATGTCTTGCATGAAAGCATAAATAACAAAAGAGGCGTAAGACGTAATCAACATGAAGACGGAATTATCATGAAGAACCATAAAACCATCTATCATGAAGGAGTGTATAACATAATCAGCACGAAACTGAAGTTAACCATGACAGTATGAAAACATACTTGACATAAAAGCATATTAACTTATGAGGGGACATGAAAAAAAAATTATGCCAATAAATCATGAGAAAAATTTTATGCATGAAAAACAGTGCATGAATGCGTAATGTAGTTTATAAAAACCTTTATATGTGCGAGGGGACGCCTATGGGTCGGTCCCAAAACAAAAGACATGGCAAGGGGACGCCTATGGGTCGGTCCCAAAGTTAAAAGTTTCGATAATAGCACATGCGACTAAATAGGGCCAGTCCTGTACCAACCATTACTTAGTCATAATCCCTGCAACAATGATACATGAAACATAAATAAATGAAACTCATATGTCAAAACTTATCAGAAAATTTTTTATGTGACTAATTATGAACTACTGGGGTTCAGTCCACATAGCCACAGTTCACGAGGAACATTATGCATGAACAATGACACATAACTAAATATGAATGACGGTTGTCCATCCATATTAGTAAAACAATATCAATGAAAACATCAAGGTTAAAACCTCAAAGTGCTGAAAACGTCATGGTTAAAACAACAATGCGCTGAAAACATCAATACATGGAATAACAAACGTTGGCTTAGGAAGCTCCTGGTGACTACCCACTAGTCACAGGTCGAGTTTTAGAGCCTACAGGTCGAAGCCTTGGCTCTGATACCATAATTGTAACACCCTATTTTGATAATGGAATGTCACGCGTAATTATGGCGTGTCATCAAAGCATACAAGGATAAATGTCTAAAACATTACATGACTATAGGGATAACCGGAATCAAACATCGGTTCCCAACATAAGCCCAAAACATAATAAAGCAAAAGAAATGAATGAAAGACTAAACAAGCATAAGTATATGAGGGCAAGAAGGAAAAGAAGTCTCTAGCAGCTTCCATCCTATGCACGTCCTCCAAATGCTCGAGTCTTCCCTAGGGCACCTGCCGTTTTGGGACATGGAAAGAAAAGTAACGGCTGAGCAAAACGCTCAGTGCACGGATATAGACATAGTATGAATGACTAAGCATAATAAAGACTTAATAGCAGCGGAAATGTATAAGTCCTGGAAAACCTGGAACATGTTCATAAAACTGGTTTTATAGTTTGAAAAGCCTTATGTTTATCTTATGAAAAATGTTTAACATATTTTACCATTAGCCAATATAGGTCATGAAAATCCACCGTGCATGAATACTTGGAGGGGTGACCTCATCATGCAAATTAGAGGGGCTGCCTCTAATTTAATATACTGGTTCTGGGTAGGAGGGATCAGCTCCTTGTGAAGGATGCAAGGCACACACCACATTCACCATGAAATCCTGACTGAAACATGTAACTAGGATGCACCCATACGCCCCACATGATAAATATGATAATATGGCCAAAAACTGAAGGGACGCCACGAGCAATCACTCCGCCGTGGTGAAGTCATAACACTAGTGCCTCTAGTGTTATGGTTATGGTACCTCCATAACTAGGTGAAACTGGTCATGCATGTATATGGATTTAGGTATTCTAATTAAACATAAGCAATTCAAAAACATATAAAACAAATACTGGGAAAACAGTTGGCTACATACGGGGAATCCTAATAAGGAAAGAATGTCCATACTAAAAGGACGAGAATCCGTACCTTATGTCCAGTGAACGAAGAAGATGAACTGAGAGGAATCCTACTTCCGTATCACTAATGCTACATAAATACATACATGAATAAGTATCTGCTTACTAAATACGTAACTGGTTTTATGTCATGTCTTAGCTTATTTTATATGTTCATATCATGTTTTACTGTTTAAAGCCTTAAACTGCGTTTATCTTATATTCTGTTTACTCTGATTAAGTATTTCTGGTATTTCATGTATTATTATACTTACTGTGTAATAATAAGTAACTTTCCAAAAATATCAGATTTCCTAAAGTAGAAAGTTTCCAAAAATAGAAAGTTTCCAAAAATAGAAAGTTACCAAAAATAGAAAGTTTCCAAAAATAGAAAGTTTCCAAAAATAGAAAGTTTCCAAAAATAGAAAGTTTCCAAAAAAAGAAAGTTTCCAAAAATAGAAAGTTTCCAAAAATAGAAAGTTTCCAAAAATAGAAAGTTTCTAAAAATAGAAAGTTTCCATAAATAGGTTAGCTGTCTTATTTAAATAAGTCTCCATAAATAGGTTAGCTGCCTGAAATAAATAAGTTTCTAAAAATAGAACGTTTCCATAATTAGATATAAGCTGGTTAAATAAGCTAAGTATATAAGCCTAAGTGTTTTCATGATTATTTTCTAAGTCATATGATATAATGTATAGTTTAATAATTATTTCATGTAATTAAAATAAACTATAGGTTAAAATATTTAATTAAAGTATATCATGTTTTAATTAAATAAAGTTAAATACTTAGGTTAAAACATGTATTATTATTTATTAATAATATAACCTAAGTCATGTTAATTAATTATAACCATGGTTTTTAAATAATTAATTAATTTATAAGTCTAAAAATATAAAAATACTTAGGTTAATAATTTCGTGATTTTAATAATTACAATAACCTAAGTCATGTTATTAAATTAATCATGTCATGTTATTAATTTAATATTAACATAAGATCATAAAAATAATAATTTTAACATACACCGTGAACCGGATCTTGACTAAGAACCATGAACCAGACATGAAATCGACACCATACCCCGAACGACATCAGGGTTCCCCTTGTCTTGTTGCTGCCATGGGACCCACACCAACCAACCGGGACCATATGGTCTCGGTGGTGGTCGAATAGCCAAACCGAGACCCCCTCGGGTTCGGTTTAGGCGGCGGCCAAGAACAAACACCCCTAAAACACCCTTTTTGATTTATTCCAAAACCAATTTCATGTTAGATCTATGTTTTAATTAGGTTTTTTAGAAAAACACATCATGTTCATAATTATTTAAAAGATCAAATCAAAAGAAAAGGGTTAAAAGAATTACCGAATGCGTGGATCTAAACAAGGATGAACAAACACGAACACTTGCACCAAAACCAAGATCAAAGATCAAATAAACACCCCTTTGGTGTGTTTATGGGTGGCGGCCAAAAGAGAAAAAAAAGGAGAATGAAGAACTTTTAGGTTTTTGTAAAAATCCTCTGTAAAGTGAAAATGAGTAGTGATCTTTTCCTAATTCCTTGTTTTAGTAAAAATTGATGGGCTAAGCCCACCTTCCCTCCCTAATTTCATGGTATGGGGCCCACATGGGGTAACCCACACATTACCTGAGTCTAAATATTATAGTGTGTTCTCATGTTCATAATTTACGTGTTTTAATTAGTTATCGATCGTGACTTAATATATTTATTCGTGTTCGTAATAAATATATATACGTAATTAATATTAGCTCGTGATTTAATTACGTTCATGATTTCATGATCGCATGTTCGTGATTAATTATTGTTTAAATAATTATTGCGTGTTCGTGCGTAATAAATACTTATCGTGTTCTAACACGTATGTAATACGTAAAATCCTAACACGTAAACGTAATCGTACTATAAAAGGAAAGTTTTAATCTAGTACGTGCGATCTTAAGGGTACTATTCATGGTAAAAGCATGCGGGTTTTACAACTCTTCCCTCCTAAAAAGAATAATTCGTCCCCGAATTATAGATAACGTAACTGAAAGAGAAACATACCCGAATCAAACTGAGAGGGTATGTAAGATTAATGAACGTATAGGTGACATGGTAGAAGGAACGTGGAACGTGACATGTCTTGAAAGGACATGGAACGTGACGTGAGTAAAAGGACATATCTAATTGATGAGAAAAAAAAACGGATCAAAGTCCAGATGAACTTGTCCGTTTCCAAGTGGCCTCCCTCTTGGAACGGTTCCTTCAGAAGATCTTGACACAAATGATAAATCTTGGTCCTCCTGACCTTGACTTGGAATACGAAGAAATTCTTGGTTATCAACGGAAGGTAGATCCCCTAAATTCGATCGAGTAAAATAAGAGTTAACGTGCTAGGGTAACTGAAACGTTACGATGCAAGACAATCTGACTTAACTGATAATTAGAAACGATGCGCGAGACATAAAGAAACGTAGTACGTGAAAAATTTTGAACGTGATACGTGAAAAATTTTGAACGTGCTACGTGGAGATATGGCGAGTGTAGTATGAGTAAACATATCGTGATCCATGATACGTGTAACATATCTTGATCATGATATGAGGAACGTGGAATGAACATGACATGTGAAACATATCGTGATCATAGAATACAATGGCGGTAACGCCAAACGCTACAAGGTGAGACGTGGAATATGACGTGAAACGTCTATCTGATGATGGGGAGTTATACTAAACTTGGGTCTGGTCTCTCAAGTTCTTGCAAAACTTCCCAGAACGAAAATGAACGTAAAATCGTAAGCCCAGATACGATCATGAACATGAATAGTGTCATGAACGCGAGCGTGAAAGCAAGTCGTGGAATCAGAATGAAGACGTGAAGTAATTTAGGAGTACAATTGCGAATCTTTGTCTGACCCGATAGCTGCGGGATTACCAAGTGGTCGGATGAGACTTGGCTGGAACATGTCCGATCAATCTGTTGGTTCTACAATCCTTGCAGATGTAAGGATTCTGCAGACTTGATCAAACTGTTTGCAATAACCCAGATAGCATCATGCTTCTTCTGAGTTTGCGTTAAACTGGTAACCAAAATCCGTGGAGATCTTGTCACATTTCAATTCACAATTTCAGATGATGAAAACATCCCAGTTTGTTGGTGTCATATCTTAACCTATTGGTATGTCAGGTACCTAGATATGAACGTAACTGTATCTTGCTTCGTAGAACTTGATACATAGGAGTTTGCGAAACTCTGAGTCTCTGAATCTAGACTTCTCCTAGCGTAGGATTTTCTAGAACACCTAATTTAGCGTAGGGTTCTCTCCTTTACGTATAAGTTGAGTCATGGTAAGATTAACCATAGACACCCATGTGATTCAGTGTGTCACTGTAATCAAACAGAATTGATATTGGAAAAATTTCCAGGGTAGAATTTCTCTTGTCATAGAATTTGCAACATAGTGCAGATATGGTCTTCCTGTTCTTCTCTAGGCTTAGAGGAAATCAGGTTACCCTCAATGAAAACACTGATGATTTTTCTTTGAGTTCCTGGAAACTCATTCTTATAATGTCGTTGGAACATTAATGAGACTAATTCAAAATCATAAATCTAGCATGACCGAGTCGTGTACGAATAGCAGTCATGGACATGTCCTGCTTTTTCACTCGTCACTTTTGGCAGCATGATCATGAGTTCGATCTTGGAAAAGTGATTAACACTATACGGTTGATTGGACATGTCGTCAATACGTGGAGGAGAATAACGGTCATGAATGGTGATTTGTTTAAGTCGACGGTAGTCGACACATAATCTCATGGTACCATCCTTCTCCTTGTAGGTTCTTCTGGAATGTGTAGGAAGACTTTGTAATAATCAACTGGCTATGCGTAAAAGAATTAAGTGGTCGTGTCTTACTGACAGCTAGAAAATTTTAGCGACCATGGCTAACAACGCACATGCTTGTAAGCACAGATAATTTTTAAAGATTTTCCGATGGAAAATCAAGCTGAAAGTATTCAGGAGCCTAAACATTACTGTACATAATTATGAATCGTAGCATGGTGTGCTGTTCATAGTCCATAATTAGGATAAAATTCAACTCGTGTCTGTCCGAGGAAATGCGTTTGCAGCTTGGATCTCATCATTAAGCTGAAGGAAAACCTTCGTATACGTGGGAATACGAAAGGCGTCCTTCATGGTCATGAATATATGAAGTATGGTGAAAGAAATGAAAGTGACATCGGCAACGTGACAGTTCTCACTGATGCGCTGATAATGGTATTGAAATTCTTGTGGCCTGATTAATACATGGCACAACAAAATGGATATACCCTTGGAGGG
Source organism: Glebionis coronaria (assembly GCA_025667525.1). NCBI lineage: Eukaryota > Viridiplantae > Streptophyta > Magnoliopsida > Asterales > Asteraceae > Glebionis > Glebionis coronaria. Next base: position 474,791,328 of record CM046882.1, read on the forward strand.
TACCCTGAATTTCTTAGAAATGTTCCATAGTTGGACGTGAGTCATGTGTCTTGACTCGTGTCTTGGAACTATAAGCATGACATATGTCTTGACTGGTATCTTGACATGTGTCCTCAGAAAGTATACGTGAGACATGTGTCTTGACTGATGTCTTGACATGTGTCTCGAGACGTAAAATAATAGAACTACAATATTAGGTTATTATGCCAGACTTGGCGGATCGGTTGGACTACTGATCCTTTGTATGTCTGATCACGTCCGCGGTCGGAGCCTCGGTTGCGATTTCTAGGATAGTTGCTGTCATAGTAGTGGTTACTATCGTCCTTTCTGTCAGTTCCATGATGGTCATTCTCATGACCGTGATTCATGTAACTATTCAGCTGAGTGGCCGGCTGGTACCGGTTTGCACTAATATGGCTGAAATGACAACTGAATGACGTGTGACATGTAACTAAGAATTTGGTACAATGATTGATGAAAATCGTCTGATGGTGAAGTATCTTCTCGTCCAATAGCTTTGCTCTGGCGCCTTTGTCTTCGTCTTGTAGGATCACCAGGTTGTGAACAGCATCAGCATCTCGTAGCGTCTCCAACATCAGCAGCGTCAATCCCTAGTAACATCTCCAAGCTATGAGCGACATCAGCAATCTTGTAGAATATCAGCAAGTGGACATATGCCTGAGATGATTCAGAATGGGCTAGCGAATACTCGTAAAGTATTGCAAGTGAAATACACATGGATTTATGTACGTGTAATACACATGGAATACGGTACATGGATTACACATTAAATGCACATGAAATGATCGGTATGGGGTCGATCATTTGTCATGATTTAAGGAAAGTATATCGGTTAAACGATTAGGAAAACCATTATGATAACCCAGCAACATTAGCATAGTCATTATTCTGGTTGTATCGAGAAACGTTAAAGTGTGGTTACACAAAATTCAACGATGGTTTGCCTGACAGCATGATCAATGAAAACCAACCATCACTATCATGAAAGCATAATTCAATGAAATCCAACAATGTCTTGCATGAAAGCATAAATAACAAAAGAGGCGTAAGACGTAATCAACATGAAGACGAAATTATCATGAAGAACCATAAAACCATCTATCATGAAGGAGTGTATAACATAATCAGCACGAAACTGAAGTTAACCATGACAGTATGAAAATATACTTGACATAAAAACATATTAACTTATGAGGGGACATGAAAAAAAATTTATGCCAATAAATCATGAGAAAAATTTTATGCATGAAAAACAGTGCATGAATGCGTAATGTAGTTCATAAAAACCTTTATATGTACGAGGGGACGCCTATGGGTCGGTCCCAAAACAAAAGACATGGCGAGGGGACGCCTATGGGTCGGTCCCAAAGTTAAAAGTTTCGATAATAGCACATGCGACTAAATAGGGCCAGTCCTGTACCAACCATTACTTAGTCATAATCCCTGCAACAATGATACATGAAACATAAATAAATGAAACTCATCTGTCAAAACTTATCAGAAAATTTTTTATGTGACTAATTATGAACTACTGGGGTTCAGTCCACATAGCCACAGTTCACGAGGAACATTATGCATGAACAATGACACATAACTAATATGAATGACGGTTGTCCATCCATATTAGTAAAACAATATCGATGAAAACATCAAGGTTAAAACCTCACAGTGCTGAAAACGTCATGGTTAAAACAACAATACGCTGAAAACATCAATACATGGAATAACAAACGTTGGCTTAGGAAGCTCCTGGTGACTACCCACTAGTCACAGGTCGAATTTTAGAGCCTACAGGTCGAAGCCTTGGCTCTGATACCATAACTGTAACACCCCATTTTGATAATGGAATGTCACGCGTAATTATGGCGTGTCATCAAAGCATACAAGGATAAATGTCTAAAACATTACATGACCATAGGGATAACCGGAATCAAACATCGGTTCCCAACATAAGCCCAAAACATAATAAAGCAAAAGAAATGAATGAAAGACTAAACAAGCATAAGTATATGAGGGCAAGAAGGAAAAGAAGTCTCTAGCAGCTTCCATCCTATGCACGTCCTCCAAATGCTCGAGTCTTCCCTAGGGTACCTGCCGTTTTGGGACATGGAAAGGAAAGTAACGGCTGAGCAAAATGCTCAGTGCACGGATATAGACATAGTATGAATGACTAAGCATAATAAAGACTTAATAGTAGCGGAAATGTATAAGTCCTGGAAAACCTGGAACATGTTCATAAAACTGGTTTTATAGTTTGAAAAGCCTTATGTTTATCTTATGAAAACTGTTTAACATATTTTACCATTAGCCAATATAGGTCATGAAAATCCACCGTGCATGAATACTTGGAGGGGTGACCTCATCATGCAAATTAGAGGGGTTGCCTCTAATTTAATATACTGGTTCTGGGTAGGAGGGATCAGCTCCTTGTGAAGGATGCAAGGCACACACCACATTCACCATGAAATCCTGACTGAAACATGTAACTAGGATGCACCCATACGCCCCACATGATAAATATGATAATATGGAAAAAACTGAAGGGACGCCACGAGCAATCACTCCGCCGTGGTGAAGTCATAACACTAGTGCCTCTAGTGTTATGGTTATGGTACCTCCATAACTAGGTGAAACTGGTCATGCATGTATATGGCTTTAGGTATTCTAATTAAACATAAGCAATTCAAAAACATATAAAACAAATACTGGGAAAATAGTTGGCTACATACGGGGAATCCTAATAAGGAAAGAATGTCCATACTGAAAGGACGGGAATCCGTACCTTATGTCCAGTGAACGAAGAAGATGAACTGAGAGGAATCCTGCTTCCGTATCACTAATGCTACATAAATACATACATGAATAAGTATCTGCTTACTAAATACGTAACTGGTTTTATGTCATGTCTTAGCTTATTTTATATATTCATATCATGTTTTACTGTTTAAAGCCTTTAACTGCGTTTATCTTATATTCTGTTTACTCTGATTAAGTATTTCTGGTATTTCATGTATTATTATACTTACTGTGTAATAATAAGTAACTTTCCAAAAATAGCATATTTCCTAAAATAGAAAGTTTCCAAAAATAGAAAGTTTCCATAAATAGAAAGTTACCAAAAATAGAAAGTTTCCAAAAATAGAAAGTTTCCAAAAATAGAAAGTTTCCAAAAATATAAAGTTTCCAAAAAATAGAAAGTTTCCAAAAATAGAATTACTGCTTAAAATAGATAAGTTTCTAAAAATAGAAAGTTTCCATAAATAGATTAGCTGTCTTATTTAAATAAGTCTTCATAAATAGGTTAGCTGCCTGAAATAAATAAGTTTCTAAAAATAGAACGTTTCCATAATTAGATATAAGCTGGTTAAATAAGGTAAGTATATAAGCCTAAGTGTTTTCATGATTATTTTCTAAGTCATATGATATAATGTATAGTTTAATAATTATTTCATGTAATTAAAATAAACTATAGGTTAAAATATTTAATTAAAGTATATCATGTTTTAATTAAATAAAGTTAAATACTTAGGTTAAAACATGTATTATTATTTATTAATAATATAACCTAAGTCATGTTAATTAATTAATTATAACCATGGTTTTTAAATAATTAATTAATTTATAAGTCTAAAAATATAAAAATACTTAGGTTAATAATTTCATGATTTTAATAATTACAATAACCTAAGTCATGTTATTAAATTAATCATGTCATGTTATTAATTTAATTTTAACATAAGATCATAAAAATAATAATCTTAACATACACCGTGAACCGGATCTTGACTAAGAACCATGAACCGGACATGAAATCGACACCATACCCCGAACCACATCGGGGTTCCCCTTGTCTTGTTGCTGCCGTAGGACCCACACCAACCAACCGGGACCATATGGTCTCGGTGGTGGTCGAATAGCCAATCCGAGACCCCCTCGGGTTCGGTTTAGGCGGCGGCCAAGAACAAACACCCCTAAAACACCCTTTTTAATTTATTCCAAAACGAATTTCATGTTAGATCTATGTTTTAATTAGGTTTTTAAAAAAACACATCATGTTCATAATTATTTAAAAGATCAAATCAAAAGAAAAGGGTTAAAAGAATTACCGAATGCGTGGATCTAAACAAGGATGAACAAACACGAACACTTGCACCAAAACCAAGATCAAAGATCAAATAAACACCCCTTTGGTGTGTTTATGGGTGGCGGCCAAAAGAGAAAAAAAAGGAGAAGGAAGAACTTTTAGGTTTTTGTAAAAATCCTCTATAAAGTGAAAATGAGTAGTGATCTTTTCCTAATTCCTTGTTTTAGTAAAAATTGATGGGCTAAGCCCATCTTCCCTCCCTAATTTCATGGTATGGGGCCCACATGGGGTAACCCATACATTTCCTGAGTCTAAATATTATAGTGTGTTCTCGTGTGTTCTCGTGTTCGTAATTTACGTGTTTTAATTAGTTATCGATCGTGACTTAATATATTTATTCGTGTTCGTAATAAATATATATACGTAATTAATATTAGCTCGTGATTTAATTACGTTCATGATTTCATGATCGCATGTTCGTGATTAATTATTGTTTAAATAATTATTGCGTGTTCGTGCCTAATAAATACTATATTAGCTCGTGATTTAATTACGTGCATGATTTCATGATCGCATGTTTGTGATTAATTATTGTTTAAATAATTATTGCGTGTTCGTGCGTAATAAATACTTATCGTGTTCTAACACGTACGTAATACGTAAAATCCTAACACGTAAACGTAATCGTACTATAAAAGGAAAGTTTTAATCTAGTACGTACGATCTTAAGGGTACTATTCATGGTAAAAGCATGCGGGTTTTACACCTGGAACTTCTTTATCCAGAGTCATCCGATTACTTTAAATTTTCCATGTGTATTTCCAAAAGGAACCTCCAAATATACTTCCCATCTGCAAGATGGATCATAACATCAAGCAGGTTATGGAGTGGCACCAGTCTCCAAGGCTCTTCATCGCACGGCTTTCTTGAGCTAAACGAGTTGAAGGATCAGCCGCAGAGAAATCTAAACAAAGTTCATTCATCAGGTGCATCACCATGTTGTGCACCGGTTCTGCTTATCAAGGAGAAGAACGGTAACATGAGATTATGTGTCGACCACTGTCGATGTAAACAAATCACCATTCATAACCATTAATTCCCTCCACGTAGTTACGGTGTATACGATCGACTACAAAGTGCTAAGCACTTTTCCAAAAACAAATTACCATCATACTGACAACAGTGGCGAGTGAAAGAGCAGGACATTTCCATGACTGCTTTTCGCACACAATTTGTTCATGCTAAGTTCATGATGTTGATTTGTCTCATGAATGCTCCTGTAGTATTATGGACATGATGGATGGAATTTCCCAAGAATTCATAAACGAATTCATTATTTTTTATCTTTCACAATCCGATTTTTCTCTAAGTCTAGAGAAGGGTATGAAGACCATAGTCGCACTATGTTGCCAATTTTATGACCGCAGAAATTTCACCCGAAATTCCTGTAAGAATCCTGGTTGATTACAGTGACACGCTGAATCACATTGATTCTCACGGTTAATCTTATCATAATTCAGCTTATGCGTAAAGGAGAGAACCCTACACTAAGTTATGTGTTCCAAGAAATCCCACGCTAAGAGTTGTCTAATTGCAGAGACTTATAGTTTTCCAAACTTCTAGGTACCCATTTTCTATGAATCAAGCTGCAGTTAAGTTCATGTCTAAGTATCTGTCATACCGACAGGCTAAGATAGAACACCAACGGACTAAGGGACAAGATCTCCATGGGTTCTGTTCTTGGACCACCGCACGCAGATGAAACATGACACTATCTAGTTGTTTTTAATCGTTTGACCAAGTGTGCAAAATCCTTCCATCCGTAAGGATTTCACAGCTAGCAGATTTTCAGACATTCCATCCAGAGATCGTACGATCACTGGACACTCTTTCAGCTATCAGCTCAGAGAAAGACTCGCGTACGCATTCATTCAACATTACGTTCACGTCATTGTTAAATTTTACGTGTTGTTTTCACATTTATGTTCATGACAGTATTCAGGTTCATGACCGTATTATGGCTTACGATTTTAATTGATACTTTCATGCTTGGAAGTTTGCAGAAAGCTTGGGAGACCAGATTCGAGCTTGATAAACTTGTCAACTTCAGGCTGACGCTTCACGTCTTATTTCATGTCTTACCTTATACCGTTCGCATTAGCGTCTTAGCCATCTCATGTCCACGATATGTTTCACATGTTATGCTCATTCCACGTTCCTTATATCGCGTCCACGATAGGTGGAACGTATTACGTTCACCATATGATACAGTTACCATATCACCACGTATCACGTTCACAATTGCTCACGTATCACGTTCACAATTGTTCACGTACTAGGTTTTAATATGTCTCATACTTCATTGCTACGACGTTCCTTATGTCAATTCTAGATTATTTCACATTGTAACGTTTTGTTATTTTTACATGTTGTTTCTTAGTCATCTGATCCAATTCATGAGGATCCATCTCACGTTGGCGAACCAGAAAGTCTCTGTATCATCAAGACAAAGTCATGAAGACCAAGGTTTACTAGTTTTCGTCAAGATCTGGTAGAGGATCGTTCTGAGCGGGAAGCCACTTGGAACGGAGGAGCCATCTGGATCATTATCCTCTTTTTCATCCATGAGCGAGATATATTCTCCTCAATTATATCACGTTCCACGTCCTCTTTAGTCATGTCATGCTTCATTTCTATTACAGTCATGTCACGTCCTTCACAGCTTCTTGTATCTCTAATTAGAGGACGAACGGTCCTTTTAGAGGGGAAGAAAGGTAAAATCCGCAAAATTTTCACGACTCTAATTCGAGGACGAATTATTCTTTTAGAAGGGAAGAGTTGTAAAACCCGCATTTAAAATCCTATGAACAGTACACGTGAACAGTAACTTGTGGAAACACGACAAAATTTAAACTTTCCATTTATAATATTAATACACGTGTCACGACAATAAATAACGAACAATCATAGATATTATAAATGTGACACGATCATGGCTACCAAATTTACGAATACTAAATCACGAACATACACGACTAATTATTTAACACGGGAAAACTTCGAGTTTCCCTTTGTGGGCCCCACATGCCGCGGCTAGAACCAAGAAAGGAGGCCAAGTGGGCCTTTTTGGCCCAAAACCCATTTTTATCAAAATCATTAGGGAATTCTTTTCTCACTTTTTAGGTTAAACAAGAAAAACAATACTCCCTTTGTCTCTCCTTATAGCCGTCGGCCGTAGATCAAGAACAAGGCAAACCAGACGATTTTTTATTGTTGTTTTGGAAGGCTACGTGTTCGTGATCATTAAATTATTCGTTACACGCATTTGGTATAATCAGACCCCTTTCTTTTTATTCTTTTTAATTAATTCATGTTATAATCATAAGAACAAATCAAGGAAACATGTAGAATAATTAAATCATGGAATTAAAGGGTGTTTTGGTGTTTGTTTTTTTGGCCGAGAGACACACCGAGAGCTTAGAGCTCTCGGCTTGACTAAATCACCACCACCGAGACCATTGAAGGTCTCGGCTTGGTGCGTTTGGTTCGGACGCAAGACAAGTGAACCCCGACACTAGGTCAGGGTATGTTTAGTGATTGGCTTGGCTTTGTTTAGTGTCAACCGAGACCCCCTAAGGTCTCGGTGGGACTTTGTTTCGGCCGGATATGCAAACAGTGGGAACCGGGTAACAACCGGTGGGAACCGGTGCTAAACCGGTGTGAACCAGGCTCACGGCACTCAGCCGTGGCTCGGTAGGGGGAAAAATCACTTGGGTAGTGGCAGCCGGTTAGAACGGGTTAGCCACCGTCAAAGGGGTGTTTGGCTCGGCTTATTTAAAAACACGGGGTACGGGCTCGGGTTAATTTTTAAAACACGGACTCGGGTTTCGGGAATTAATAAAAATTAGAAAAACATGTTAATTAAATTAATTACTAGACTTTTTAATTTAATTAATTTCATGACTTAGGTTAAATATTAAAATTAATATTTCATGTATAACCTAAGGTATTTACATGAGCTTAATTTAATTAAAACATGTATTTTTAATTAAATTCCATATAACGTATAGTTTAATTAATTAACCAGTTATTTAATTAAAAAGATATAACCATAACTTGTTTTATACTATTTAAACTTTAATTATTATTTATAATCCAGCTTATTTCTAATGATGGAAACTAACTATTTTTGAGAACTTTCTATTTTTAGAAACTTACTATTTATGGAAACCTGCTATTTTTAGAAAGTTACTTGGTATTACACTGCAAGTATTATAATACACTAATACATGAATAATACACAACAGAACATCAGAATAACTACAGAATACACAGTAGAACAGTAAAACATGACAAAATACGTATAATAAGCTAAGAACACTCAGAACTAGTAAAACACATGTAATTCAGACAACTCATACACGTCCATATTTCTTATGTAGTATTATCCGTCAAGGCGGAGTAGTCTTCATCGTTTTCATTAGCTTCTACTGGACATAAGGTACGAATTTCCCGTCCTTCAGTAAGGACAATCTCTTCCCTCATTAGGATTTCCCGTATGCAGCCAACTATTTTCCCAGTAGTTACAGATTAAATGCTTATGTTTTATTAGTTACCTTAGCCATGTACATGCATGACCAGTTTCACCTAGTTATGGAGGTACCATAACCATAACACTAGAGGCACTAGTGTTATGACTTCACCATGACGGAGTGATAGCTCGTGGTGTTCCTTTTCATTTATTTGGCCATTATATTTATTATATTATCATGTGGGGCGTATGGGTGCATCCTAGTTACATGTTTCAGTCAGGATTTCATGGTGAATGTGGTGTGTGCCTTGCATCCTTCACAAGGAGCTGATCCCTCCTACCCACTTACCAGTTAATTAGAGGCATCCCCTCTAATTTGCATGACGACGTCACCCCTCTAAGTATTCATGCACGTTGTTGACCTCATGACCTATATTGGCTATTTTGGTACAGTAAACTAATACATATTTTACAAGTAAACATAAGTTATATTTTCAGAACTAAAATCAGTAAAACATGATATACGCCTAGGTTTCCCAGGACTTATTCATTTTCGCTGCTATTCATGCTTTACAGTTCTTTATTATGTTATGTCATATATCCGCGCACTGAGCGTATTGCTCAGCTGTTACTTTCTTTCCATGTCCCAAAACGGCAGGTATTCAAGGTTAGACTGGAGCATTTGGAGGACATGCATAGGATGGGAGCCACCTTGGACTTCTTCTCCTCTTGCCTTCATATATTTATGCTTGTTTAGTCTTCCTTTAGTTCATTTGTATTATTTATGTTTTGGGGACCGATATTTGATTCTGGTTATCCCTTGGGTCATGTATGTTTATGACATATTACCTTGCATGTTTTGATGATACGTCATAATTATCCTGTGATATTCCATTTATCAAAATAGGGTGTTACACCCCGTCCCCGAGGACAGTTAAGGAAGTTCAGAGTCTCAATGGGAAGCTGGTGGGTTGATATAGTAGTTTTTACACACCTTTAGGAAAAGGAGGTAATTAGGGTAAGTACGACGATTTAGGAAAATCGTGCACAAATGACCCAAAGTGGGGATCATTCTCAACGAGGCTTGGTGTGTGTAATGAAATGATTAATTATGTGATTATATGATTATGAGAAAAGAAAATAGAAATGAGATAAGAAGAGAATGACGGTTACGATGACGGATTACACTAAGACGAAAAGGTCGTACACGTAAAACCGTAAAAGCACCAAAATTAAAAATTTACTCTAAAAATTTCTAAAAAATTGCAATAAATCCTAAATAATGTAATAAGAGTTTACAAAAAATCAAAAATCACCCAAACCTTTTAATTAATTAAATAATGATTTCTTAATGCTAATTAAAGCCCTAAAAATCAATTTAATTATCAAAAAGCCCAAAATGAGTTTTATCACTTTGTAAACCTCTAAAATACCCAAACTTAATTTAAAACTATTTTTTGAAAATTTTAAAATTATTTAAAACTAATTAAAAACAAATAAAAACTATTAAAACTTAAAATAATTCTAGAAAATAACTGAAAGACCCTAAAAATATTTGGAAAGTTGTAAAATTCCTAATTAAGTGTCTAGAATCTAGGAAAATATAAAACTTAGAAAACTAGACTTTTAATTTTTAACAATAAAATAATATTAAAATATTAATAAAAATCCAAAAATCCTAAAAAATTCTAAAAAGTTGCAAACTAGCTAATTTTAACCTAAATAACATAGAAATGAAGTTAAAATTACCTAAATACCCTTAATGGGCCTAGAAAATAGGCTAAAGTCCAAACAGTCCCTTAATGGGCTTAGAATTGGCCCAATAAGAAAAAGTGGCCCAAATTAGCCCAAAAACCACTACTTGACTCAAAATTTGATTCTGAACAACCTTTTCCAAAGGCCCAAAAGCTGAAAATGTGAAGTAAGTAAGCTTATACCAAACAACTTATTCTTAATGGGCTTTTTGGCCCATTAAGCTATAAGCTAATGCCATAAGCTCAAATTAGACACACAAGCTTCTTTTGAGCTAACTAAGACTTCTGTAAAAAGAAATTTGAAATAAGTCAATGGAATAAGCCTGAAAATGCAAAAAGCAATCTACAGAAAACGACAAAATAGTCGTTTTTTGAGTTCTAGGCTATCCCAAGAGCTGATTCAAATTGAAAAAGCTTTTAAATGACTTAACTAAGCTTAATCAACAAAAAGTTTTCAAATAAGTTGACTCAATAAGCTGGAAAAAGCAAATAAGCACTTATGAAAAAGTCAAATAAGTTGGTTTTCTAGCAAAAAGTCAAAGTCAAAGTCTAATAAGCTCCAGTTCAATCAAATGGGTCAAATAATGAAGATCTATCACAAAAAATAAGTTGTTGCAGGTCTGGATAAGCCAAAATGGCTTATTGATAAGCTAAATGACAATTTGTACTAGCAGGGGCTAGTTTTGAGTGTTGAGTAGTGGAAACTTTTTCCACTGCTTGACTTGTTGACTTTTTTGTCTTTAGCGACTTTTTTGGAGATTCAGGTTACACAAAGGCACCCAACTGATCAGCGGATCAAGAGGAGTCAAATACAACAAAGAAATCACAATCACAATCACCCAATTAGTACAGTTTAATCAATCAATCACCAGATCTGACACAGACATGAACACTTAAGCAGTTGAGGTTCAATAAGTACTTATAGCACAATTCAGCCAGCCAAACTTAACCAAATGCATACACAAGCAATATTAAACTTAAATAAGCAAGTCTAAACATGTTTCATGCAATGATTCAAAGTTTTAAGCAAAATTCAAGCACTTAAAGTTACTGATGAACACAAAAACATGCAGTTTTATACTTTGCTGATGCAATTGACCAACAAGCCAGATTCAACCACTCAAATCTATCAAACAGGTTATAATAACTTTGTTTAAACCACTTTTAGCCCTAAGCATGCATACACCCTAAGTGTTTCCAAGATCCTAGGTCAAAACAGTCAAGAACAAAGATTTTATAGCAAATTGTTTAATATGGTGTTTCAAAGTTGAAAACTTGCAGCAAAATGCACTCAAACAAACATATATCAGATACCAAGTAATAACACAAACTCCTAACAACACAATACCAGGTTATGATTCAAAGCAGGTAATCCCAAACACCCTTTTAACTTTTCAAATCAAGATTTTCAAAGCAAAAATGCATTCCAAGGTTACCCAAGCCCAAATCAACCAAATAACAGACGAGATAAACAGATTCAAGCAAGATTAAGCCACAAAATTCACAAGAACACAAGCAACACTCAAACATCACAAATATCCAATATTCTATCAGATTTTGAGATTAAGGGTGTGTACCTCATGGATGTACATCCACACCCACGAATTTTGAGCTTATGTACTAGCAAGAACAAGTACAAGCTTCCACAACAAAGCCTGCTAAGATTCAACAAGGTTAGAAGCAAAATAGTAAAATCAGAAAAGTGAAAAGCCTTGATTAATGCAACTCTTTTCCTCCACACTTGATTATCCCCAAGTTATAAGCTTCACCACACCTTGATAACACAATATCAGGATGCTATGATCAGCCCTATAGCCCAAGAATTCCAACATAGACCAAGAACTTAGCAAAATATCAAGCTTGAAAGGAAATGTGCAAACTTTTGCACACTCCTTAAAAACAGGTTTTGAGATTCAAGATTATCAAACTAAGAACAATAATAAGCAGATATAAAGGATGGCACTTGAGCTTTCTTCACATTTCAAACACATTTCATTAATACTGAAATTTTACAGAAAAGTGAACCAAGGAAAATTCAAGAGCAAAAAACTAAACCACTGATCCTATTGCCTTTTATAGGCTATAAATGAACTAGGAAATCAATAAAAAATTAACCCTAATGTTGTAGAATCCCTGAAATGCCCTTGTGAAGTTTGAACTTTTTGGAGAATCATGTGACTGATTTTGGAGTCTTGTTGTAGCTAGCATGTGAAAACTTGATCAAAGGGTATGAAATAAGCTTAGGATGTAAGCTGAATCCTTGGACGTTGGATGACTGTCAAAAATTTTGCAGTTAGCTCAAAGGTGTAGCAGGGGAATCTCATGTGGGGTTCCTTGGTGATGTAGCATGTGTTTTTGGTGTTGGTTTATGATTAAGGGATGCTTAATCATGGATCTGGATAATCTTAGGGCCTAATTACAACACAATTAAGAATACCTAATTGTGTTCTTGAGGTGAATAGTGCCTTGTTTAATCCGTTTTTGGTTTGGATTAAGATTAAAAACTTGTTAATGGCGCCAAGATTAGTTTAATATAAACCGGGTTAAGTGGGGTGTGACATGGATGAATGGTGTAATGTGATTGGTGAAGAGTGTGAGTGGGACATGTGTCACCCACTCACTGGTCTAGGTAACAATCTTGTCTTGGCAGCTTTAACCCCTCACCTTTAATAATCCTTTCATTTGCAAATAAATCAGTCCAAACTCTATTTCCTTCGTAAATGAAGTTTCATTTTTCACACTTTTGCCCCAAATATTTTTCCAAAGTATTTTCAGGGGTATTTCTTGCCATTTTGTGATTCTTGAAGGACTGTTTTGGCATTTTCTTGATTGATAATGGTCTTGACTTGTTTGTTTGACTTCTTGGAGGACTGAACTTGCCAAGTCATGATTAATGAGGGACCATTTTTGCCATTTCTTCAAAGTCAATGGTCCTTTTGGTAATTTTGATATTTTCAAAGGACCAAATTTGTAATTCTTGTAACTTGGAGTCCTTCTTGGTATGTTTGACTTTGAGGAGGATAAATATTGACATTTTAGTTTTGTTGAGGGACTAAAATTGCCAATTTTTCAAAGTGGAGGGCCCTTTTTGCAATATTGACAAACTTTAGGGACCAATCTTGTAATTATGAAGATACAAGGGTATAAAGTGTCAATTCTTCCATATTGGAGGACCCTTCTTCATAAGTCTTCAAATCTTCAAGGGTTTTCTTTGGAAAATTCTTCATTAGGGCTTGGTTCAATGTGCGGCTTCGTTTCCCGTGTTCGTTTTTGCATGATTCTTGTGATCTTTTATCATTTTCTCAATATCCGTACCTAACATACACAAGCAACAAACACAAGCATATATATGGGTATTTTGATGATATTTAATGCATTTTAAGCCCTTTTTGGACGATGAGACTATGTATAAAAGCAGTCTCATCACTCCCCCATACTAAACCATTGTCGTGCCCTCACGCAATGCTAGAATTAAGTATCGTAGCATCTCCAAAATTCATTTTTATTCACTTTATTGAACGATAAACTAGCTATACTACTACTACTTGCGTTTTAGACATAATGTATGATTTTCATCGCAAAATGGGACGTTTAGGTTCATAGAACAAGAACACGTGAATGCTTCGTTAGAAATAATTTCATCATCCTCGATTTTCACCCCAATTCCATGCCAAGCATGCAACGAGATCATTGTCATATAAGTTAGTAATGCTAACACTACTCATATGCCCTAATCACATACTTATCCTCCCAATTTCCTAAGTTGTATCTCTTATATTTTATTTTGTCTTGAATGTTTCACGAGGATACATTGTTTGACTTATGCGATAATAGAGATTTAGGTCTAAAAATAGAGTCATAACGGTGTAACCAAGACCATCAAATCAATAACCCCTCCTAATAGACAACGATGTCAAAAAATTAAGTCAACAAGAAGGATCGATAAACACTGTTTTATAACGGTTTTGAACATGAGACTTATTACCAAGACTTTTATACGCCCCCTAACGGAAGGGCCTTATTATCTTTGGTTTACCTCCATCTTTTATTCAACTTCGCCATGAAGCTTTTTTATGACTTTGGTCTTGCCTTGCCTTTTATTATCCACCTCATCGGTAGTTTTATTAGCCAAACACGTATATCCTCACGCTAAGGAGAATTTTGGATCTTTAAAGCTTCAAAGATTAAGGCTTGATTCACTTTCAATTTTGCATAGATTTTTCGGCCTTGTGGGGCTTCAAATTGTTTGCTTGATTTAGGTGAGCACTTGAAATCTTATTATTGGGTGAAGCTTTTGATTATTCGGGTGCCAATACTACAAAACCGTGACGCTGGCGATACCTTAACGTCTTCCCAATTTAATTACACGGAAGCTACTAGAAAAGACTAGAAACCCAACAATCAAGACTAAACCGCTAAGTCAATATTTATTAAGCAAAAAATATTTACATGCGAAGGGAGAATAAGCAAACAACGAGAACACATGAGTTTTTGAAAGAATACGAGTACTCTACGTTTAGCATAGTAACTTATAATTAACCCTATCATTTCTCGTCCTCATTTAAGAGACTTAGCCTAAATGTGAAGTTAAGGAATCAAAGCTAAGTGCTCAACACGCACGGTCGAGTCAAAAATTACTCTTATTCTCGCCATCGGAAAACCTACATTCGTGTCTTCAAACACTTATAAAACATGAGAAAATTTTTAAAATTTGGCCATTTTTAGCCTTATTTTGCAACAAAACGATAAACAAAAAGATAAACTTTGGAAAGCGTGAAGGTTTGGCAAGGCAAGTATCTATTCACCCCCCATACTAAAGTTAAACATTGTCCTCAATGTTTCGTGTCTAGGGGTGCAAACACCCCCATACTAGAGACGTAGTCGAATGCCTAATCTAGCATGAAAAGGGTGTAACCGTTAAATTTAAAGCCGTTTATGAAGTGTGCTATAAACCTAAGGTTAGAACATCAAAGGATATATCATGGATATTGAGAAAGTCTTCAAAGCAAATGATCAAGTGCTCCCATAAAACGAACACGAGAGGCTCCAATCGTGAAGATCATGATTATCTAAAATCCACAATTCACAAACAACCACGGAACAAAGGTTGGAAGGGTACAAATCCCAACACGTTACTACATTAGAAAGCGATAATATGTACATAGGATAAGCATGGGACTCCCCCACGAGGCACCTCATTTTTGATTACCGAGTCATGAGCTCGACTCGATCCCCTCAATACTAATTATCATTGGGGAAGGTGATTTGGTCAAGGTAGTTCAAGGATGGAACTTCCCCGCTAAAGTAGTGCTTCAACGTATGTCCATTCACCTTGAAATTGGGGCCATCATTTTGAGCTAGCTCGATGGTCCCATATGGAAATACTTGAGTCACGGTGAATGGACCGGACCAACGGGATTTCAACTTACCGGAAGAGATTTTCAAGCGAGAATTAAAAAGCAAAACTTGATCCCCAATGTTAAAAACCCGGTTTTTAATTTTAGAATCATGCAACTTTTTAGTTTTTTTTTATAAATCAATGAATTTTCATAAGCAATATCCCTTAATTCATCCAATTCATTTAATTGCATTTTTCGGTGTTTTCCCGCGGTCTCCATGTCATCATTACAATGCTTTAGGGCCCAATAAGCCTTGTGTTCCAATTCAATTGGCAAGTGACAATTTTTCCCATACACAAGCTTATAGGGAGTGCACCCAATGGGCGTCTTATGAGCGGTCCTAAAAGCCCATAAAGCATCGTCCAATTTATCCGACCAAGATTGTCGGTTTTCCCCAACGGATCTCTCCAAGATCCTCTTTAACGCTTGGTTTGAAACCTCGACTTGCCCACTCGTTTGCGGGTGATAAGCCGTAGAAAGCCGATGTGTAACCCCATATTTCCTTAGGACCCTTTCGAATTGGTCGTTACAAAAATGGGTTCCACGATCGCTTATGATCGCACGAGGGGTTCCAAACCGAGAAAACAAGCTTTTCAAAAACTTGACTACCACACGAGCATCATTGGTGGGCAAAGCCTTAGCTTCCACCCACTTAGATAGATAGTCAACCGCAACAAGGATGTACTTATTACCACGAGATGATGGGAACGGCCCCATAAAGTCGATGCCCCAAACGTCAAAGATCTCACACACTTGGATGATATTTTGTGGCATTTCATCTTTTTGTGAGGCTTTTCCTTGTCGTTGGCATGAGTCACATGACTTCACAAGCTCATGTGCATCTCGGTAAATAGTAGGACAAAAGAAGCCGGCATCAAACACCTTCTTAGCCGTGAGATTAGCATCATGGTGACCACCCGTGGGTCCCTCGTGACAAGCTCTAAGGATATTAGAAGCTTCGGTACCAAATACACAACATCGGATGATTTGATCCGCACAAGTTCTAAACAAGTAAGGGTCGTTCCAAAAGTAGAACTTGACGTCACGAAAGAATTTTCGTTTTTCTTGAGTCGTCATACCCTTAATGATGAAGTTGCCCGCATGGTAATTTTCAAAGTCCGCAAACCATGGGGTGGAAGAATCAAGCTTAGAATTCACTACACCAAGTGTCTCGAGCGGAAATGTTTCGGTGATTTCCTTGGGCTCGTAAACACTTTGGTGAGGATCTTCCAAACGAGAAAGATGATCGGCCGCTAGATTCTCGGCTCCTTTTTTGTCAACGATTTTGTGATCAAATTCTTGAAGGAGGAGAATCCAACGAAGTAATCTCGGCTTAGCATCTTGTTTAGCCATAAGATACTTGATAGCCGAATGATCCGTATACACTATGCATTTCGTCAAGACGAGATAAGGTCGAAATTTCTCAAATGCATACACCACGGCAAGGAATTCCTTTTCCGTTGTAGTGTATTTTAGTTGAGCCTCGGTCATCGTCTTGCTAGCATAGTGAATAGGCAAGAAGTGATTTTCATGACGTTGCCCCAATACGGCCCCAATAGCGTAATCACTAGCATCACACATGAGCTCAAAGGGGAGGTTCCAATTGGGAGCAACAAGAATGGGAGCTTCGGTAAGTTTCCTCTTAAGGATTTCAAAGGCTCGTACACAATCTTCGTCAAAGACAAAACGTGCCTCTTTTTCAAGAAGATGTGTAATAGGTCGAGAGATCTTTGAAAAATCCTTGATGAATCGATGATAAAAGCCCGCGTGACCTAGGGAACTCCTAACTCCCTTAACGGTTTTGGGATGAGGTAATTTGGCGATGACGTCTACCTTAGCTTGATCTACCTCAATCCCCGCTTTCGAAACCTTGTGCCCTAAGACGATTCCACTCTTAACCATAAAATGACACTTTTCCCAATTGAGCACAAGGTTGGTTTCCTCACAACGCTTCAACATTCTCTCAAGATTCGACAAACACGAAGTGAACGAATTACCAAACACGGAAAAGTCATCCATGAAGACTTCCATCGTCTTCTCGATCATATCATGAAAAATAGCCATCATGCACCTTTGAAAGGTTCCTGGTGCATTGCAAAATCCGAATGGCATTCTACGATAGGCAAACATTCAATATGGACACGTAAACGTAGTTTTTTCTTGAGCACGAGGATCGATGGGGATTTGGAAGTAACCGGAAAAACCATCTAAGAAGCAATAGAAATCGTTTCCCGCAAGACGCTCCAACATTTGGTCCATGAAGGGCAAGGGAAAATGGTCTTTACGAGTGGCTTCATTCAACTTACAATAGTCACTGCACACTCTCCATCCGGTCACAAGTCTAGTGGGAATTAACTCGTTGGCATCGTTTGGCACAACGGTCATTCCTCCCTTCTTAGGGACACAATGAATAGGACTCACCCAAGGGCTATCAGAAATAGGGTAAATCATTCCCGCGTCAAGGAGTTTAAGGACTTCCTTTTTGATGACGTCGTAAATTTTGGGGTTCACCCTCCTTTGACATTTTATTGCGGGCTTGTAATCCTCCTCCATTAAGATTTTGTGGGTACAAAATTTGGGATCGATTCCCTTAATGTCGGATAACTTCCACGCAATTGCCCCTTTGTGATCCTTTAGAACATCGACAAGTGCGGTTTTTTCATCATCCGAAAGTTCCTTCGCAATAATAACCGGCAACTTGTCGCCCTCCTCCAAATAGACATATTCGAGCTGAGGAGGTAAATCTTTCAACTCGAGGATAGGTGGTTCCTCAATTGAAGATTTGGGCTCGATACTCATAACCTCCTCGGGTGGAGGAAATGGGAAATCGTTAAGAAAATCCTTGATAATCGAGAAGTCCTCATCATTGTCGAGGTCTTCGTTACAAGTACGTGGAACATCGAATTCTTCCAACGTAAAACCACCACCTTCTAATGGAGTGAAGGTTGGTGTCGAGTTATCAAGGATAGGATCTAACATAGTGGGATTGCCACTATTTTCATTATCACCAAAACCTAGAACTTCTTGTGAATATTCCTCGCAAACCACGTCAATCATATCAACGAGGTTTATGGTTGCAACGAAATAAAAATGAGAAATTTGAGAGTTTTGAGTTGCGTTTATAACAAGTTCCTCGTCGTTGAAACGTAAGGTGATCTTTCTAGCATGAACATCGATCAAAGCCATAGACGTATCTAAAAACGAACGACCTAAAATGAGAGGAACTTGAGGATCCGTGGGAATATCGACAACGATAAAGTCTACGGGATAGTAGAACTTTCCCACTTTCACAAAAACGTCTTCCGCCAATCCACATGCGGGAATCGTGGAATGGTTGGCCAACTCGATAGACATTAGTGAAGGATTAAGATTAGGAAGATTGAGCGACTTGAAGATTGCAAGTGGCATCAAGTTAATGCTAGCACCAAGATCGGCCAAGGCAAAGCATTCTTCCATATCTTGGATTGCACAAGGGATCAAAAATTTACCGGGATCACCGACTTTTTGAGGTATGCGATTTTGATATAGTTGTTTTTACTACTCTTTAGGAAAAGAGCAATAAATAGGGCAAGCGTTAAGTTGCACGTTTTAAGAAAAACGCGAAACCGAACAAATGCGGGTTCGTTCTCGAGGAGGTGTGTGGATTAATGTGCCAAAATATATAGTCAATGGTTTAGGGTAGTGTCGTTTTTAGATGAGTAAAGAAAGAAAAACTAAGACGAACTACGATTACAATTAAACTACGACGAATGACGTAAAACGCGAACGTAAGTACGTAAAACGTGAAAATTTAAAAATTTTAAGATAAAAATAAATTAAAAATGAAAAAGTAGTTTAAAATAATATAAATAAGGATAAAAATCCAATAAAAATATTTTAAAACCTTTTATTAATTAAATATTCAATTTTTAATGCTAATTAAAGCCCAAAAATTAAATATAATTAAGAAAAAGCCCAAATTATGATTTTATTGGACAAATAACTTACTTATATTATTTATAAACTAAAAAGTATTTTTCCTAAATTTTAATTACTATATTCCTATTTTTAAATTACTAAAAACTATTTTAAAACTAAAATAATTATAAAAAAATAATAAAATAATGCCAAAATTAATTGAACAATTTTAAAAATCCTATTTTACTCTAATGAATAGTAGAAAAATGAAAAAGTTTGAAAAATCAAATATTTTTCACTAAAAGACAAAACAGTATACAATTTAAACCCTAATTAACTTAAATTATTTCTAAAAATTAAATAAAAGGTGAACAGTAAAAACTTTTTTTAACCAAAAATCTAAAAATGTTTTTCCTAATCTAAGAAAAATGTTTAAACTGAAAAACAAGTATTTTTGGCACTAAATGCCAAAAACAGAAATAATAAAAGTTAATTAAAAAGGCTAATTAATCTAAAAAATATAAAATGAACAGTGAATAAAAATCTAGTTAAACAGAAAAATCATAAATAAAATAAGAAAAATAACAAAACTGGTTTCAAAGTCTAATTCCCATTTTAGGTCACTAAAGACAAAAAATTAAGAAAACTGACAATGACATGTGACCCCCTTTTGTCCTCTTGCTTAGCAGGGGAAACTTTTACACTAGCAGTGGGAAGTGAGTTCCCACTGCTTTCACAAAAAAAACGGGTCTGGGCACTTTTGTGCCTAGAACTTGTTGATTTCTTGGTTTTGTGGGCAAACAAAGGCACCCCCACAACCAGTTGGGTTGTGGGGAGTCAACAAAATTGTAAAAACAAGATGTCACTTAGCAAAATTAAGCAGAAAAGGCCCAAACTCAGTCACTGATATAGGACTGGGGGCTGTTGGCTTGTTTGCTGATGTGTTTGGCAATTGGGTGAGTTTTGGTTGGCCAAAACTCACTCAATCCACTCACAAACTCCCTCAAAGCAAATGCAAATCCTAACCTACCCTAAATCCTATCAAGCACTAAAATTTGAAGGCCAAAATTCTACAAAATCAAGCAAGTTATAGCTAAACTGATTTTTATACTATGTTTTCCTCAAAACTTGCATTCAAAACTTACCAAATAGAACCCAACACAACACACTAAGCAGAATAAACATGAAATTACTGAAATGAATGAATCTAAGCAGATTTAAAACCAAGTGCACCTTACAAACTGATTTTAAAACTTAAATCCAAACACCCCTTTAAAACTGAAAAATGAAGTTTAAAGAAAGAACTCTACTCAATCTTGCATCAAACCATTTCAAATATACCCTAACATGTTCTAATCTATCAGACATGCAATATCTAGCATTTGCCTACCATTCCAATCATTCTAACAACCTAAATCATTATCATTCAAAAAATATCAAGCAAGTATAGAAAGACAAGATCAATACCTTGTGACCCTACATCTAGGGATCACCAAGGCAGCTTTGCCTTCTCCATCAAGCCCGGGCTTGAGCTGACAAGGTTCAGAAAGTAGCTTGTGGGTATGGAAAGGAGATGATGATGATGAGTTCAAGTAGAAGTCACCATATCCAATATGCCAATTTGTCCCTGCCAAGATTAAACAAGAAGAGCAAAATGACTTGATTAAATAACCACAAAGAGAATAAGCCTAGCTTATTGAGTAAGCTAGCTTATTCCTCTTAGCTTATAAAAATTTCAAAGAAAATCAGATTCCTTAAAAACTTTTTGACACAAGTGAAAATTTCTTTCTTAAACTGATTTCAAAATAATGCAATGAACTTAAACTGATAAAGAATAACAATGGAACTCAGATTTTATGCAAAAGATTAAAATTCATTTTCATTAATATTTAAAATATTTACAAAAAATCTGGAACAAAGAAATATGGACACAATTCGTCCATATTTATACTACTAAGAGAACATACTAGAAAGACTAATAAAATAATACAAAAATGTGTAAACCCTAATGGCTGAAAAGCCCTAAAATGCCCTTGGTGAAAAACTCGAATCTTGGTCTTCTAGGCATCCATGTGATGTTTGTCCTCATTGACAGCTAGCATTGATGATCTTGGACCCTTAAATTTGTTGTGGAGGACAAGGAATGGTTTTGGGGCGTTGATGTAGTCAAAGACACGTGATGGGTGAGCAGGGGAGGGGACAAAAGGGTGAGTGGTCGTTTTCTGGGTTGGGGGTTGTGTTGGGAGTGGGGTTGTGGGTAAACCCCCTAAGGTTAATTGGGATTAGGGTAAAAAATTAGGGTAATTAAAACTGGGAGTTTTTAGGGTTTATGTGATGAAGATGAATAAACAGGAGGTGTTTGATTTAGTTTAGGTTAATTAAGTTTTTAAAAAAAAACGTTTACCACCATTTTTTTGTTTAACTTAATTATTTAAAAATCAGTTTAAAACAAGTGGAGAGTGAGGTGGACAAGGGATGAAAGCTGATTGGGTGGAAAGAATAAGTGGGCTACGTGTCAGTGTGGGAGTGGGTGATGGAGGTTTTCATGTCTGGCAGTTTTGGCCCCTTGACTCCTTTTGTCTTGCTACTTGCTGAATAAACATTGTCAACGCCTAAATAACACTTATCAACTTTTGCCAACTTGCTGAAAATGGCCCATCAATGTTTCAAACTTTTTCCAAGGGCTTCAATTGCAATTCTTGGATTCTTCAAGGACTGATCTTGTAATATCTTGATAATTTAGGGACCCCAATGCAATGAATGAGATTTGCAAGGGTATAAATTGCCAAGTCTTCAAAAATGAGGGACCAATCTTGCCAATCTTCAATTCTTTAAGGTCATATTTGGAAATTCCAGATTTGGGCCCGGTTCATTGTGCGACTTCGTTTCCCGTGTTCGTTTTTGAATGATTCTTGTGATCTTTTGCCATTTCCTCAATATCCGTACCTAAAAATACACAAGTAACAAACACGAGCATATATTTGGCATATTTGATGATATTTAATTGATTTTAAGCCCGATTTGGACGATGAGACCATGTATAAAAGCAGTCTCATCACTCCCCCATACTAAACCATTGCCGTGCCCTCACGCAATGCTAGAATAAAGTATCAAAGCATCTCCAAAATTTAATTTTATTCACTTTATTGAAAGATAAACTAACTACTCTACGACTATTACTACTACTTGCGTTTTAGACATAATGTATAATTTTCATCGCAAAATGGGACGTTTAGGTTCATAGAATAAGAACACATGAATGCTTCGTTAGAAATAATTTCGTCGTCCTCGATTTTCACCCTAATTCCATGCCAAGCGTGCAACGAGATCATTGTCATTATAAGTTAGTAATGCTAACACTACTCATATGCCCTAATCACGTACTTATTCTCCCATTATTCCTAAGTTGTATCTCTTATATTTTATTATGTCTTAAATGATCACGAGGATACATCATTGACTTATGCGATAATAGAGATTTAGGTCTAAAAATAGAGTCCTAACGGTGTAACTAAGACCATCAAATCAATAACCCCTCCTAATAGACGACGATGTTAAAAAATTAAGTTGACAAGAAGAATCGATAAACACGGTTTTATAACGGTTTTGAACATGAGACTTATTACCAAGACTTTTATACGCCCCCTAACGGAAGGGCCTTATTATCTTTGGTTTACCTCCATCTTTTATTCAACTTCGCCATGAAGCTTTTATTATGACTTCGGTCTTGCCTTGCCTTTTATTATCCGCCTCATCGGTGGTTTTATTAGCCAAAGACGTATATCCTCACGCTAAAGCGAATTTTGGATCTTTAAAGCTTTGAAGATTAAGGCTTGATTCACTTTCAATTTTTTCATAGATTTTAGGCCTTGTGGGATTTCAAATTGTTTGCTAGATTTAGGTGAGCACTTGAAATCTTATTATTGGGTGAAGCTTTCGATTATTAGGGTGCCAATACTTCAAAACCGTGACGCTGGCGATACCTTAATGTCTTCCCAATTTAATTACACGGAAGCTACTAGAAAAGACTAGAAACCCAACAATCCTAACTAAACCGCTAAGTCAATATTTATTAAGCAAAAATATTTACAAGCGAAGGGAGAATAAGCAAATAACGAGAACACATGAGTTTTTGAAAGAATACGAGTACTCTACGTTTAGCATAGTAACTTATAATTAACTCTATCATTTCTCGTCCTCATTTAAGAGACTTAGCCTAATGTGAAGTTAAGGAATCAAAGCTAAGTGCTCAACACGCACGGTCAAGTCAAAAATTACTCTTATTCTCGCCATCGGAAAACCTACATTCGTGTCTTAAACACTTATAAAACATGAGAAAAATTTTAAAATTTGGCCATTTTTAGCCTTATTTTGCAATAAAAATGATAACAAAACGATAAACTTTGGAAAGCGTGAAGGTTTGGCAAGGCAAGTATCTATTCACCCCCCCATACTAAAGTTAAACATTGTCCTCAATGTTTCGAGTCTA
The DNA here is from genome assembly GCA_025667525.1 of Glebionis coronaria. Taxonomy (NCBI): domain Eukaryota; kingdom Viridiplantae; phylum Streptophyta; class Magnoliopsida; order Asterales; family Asteraceae; genus Glebionis; species Glebionis coronaria. Next base: position 474,815,503 of record CM046882.1, read on the forward strand.
GGGGTACAAACATCCCCATACTAGAGACGTAGTCGAATGCCTAATCTAGCATGGAAAGGGTGTAACCAATAAGTAATAGCCGTTTATGAAGTGTGCTAAAAACCTAAGGTTAGGACATAAAAGGATATATCATATGGATATTGGGAAAGGCCTCCAAAGCAAACAATCGAGTGCTCCCATAAACGAACACAAGAGGCTCCAATCGTGAAGATGATAATCTAAAAACCACAATGCACAAACAACCACGGAACAAAGGTTGGAAGGGCACAAATCCCCTCACATTAAACTAATTAGAAAGCAATAATATGTACATGGATAAGCATGGGTCTCCCCCACGAGGCACCTTGTTTTTGATAACCGAGTCAAAAGCTCGACTCGAATCCCCATAAATGTGATCATTTAAGGATAATCATGGTTCGGTCATTTTTGGAGGGACTTACATGTAATCAAGGCCCAAAAGCAACCGTGTATAAAGGCAAAACCTCTATACCGGGATCAAAGATCGTGTCTTCGTTTTCGGATGATAAACGAAACAACACGACTTCGAGTAACAACGTCCCAAAGGGACACAAGAAAATAGCATAAGAAGAGAAGGGTGGGACATTGGTTGGGCATAAAAATCGAGTCACTCGAGGTAAACTCATACCGTAAGTGTAGAAGGATCTTCTAGTGACTACTTCGGTAAAAGACCGAGATTTTATCTTAAACGTGATACCGGGGTCAAAAATCTCGTCCTCGGTGGAGAAAGGGGAGGGAACATAAGGGGCTTCCCCCACACTAAGTCCACACAAAACGTCGTCAAAAGAAGTAGACGCGTTTGTAGCAAGCTCAATTAAGCGAGGTGATGACGGAGTTAACATTGGAAAATCTTTAAAATTGATTTTAAAATCATTCCCTTTTTCATTTTTTAACTCTTTGTTACGAAAACCCGAGTTGATTAAATTGAAAATATTTGGTGTTTCTAAAATAATTCTAGGCACACTTAAAATTTCCACATTTATCTTGAAGGCGGGAGGAGGATTTGAATTTTTAAAACGTGAATCAATTAACAAAACATCCCCCTCCGGGCTAACGCAACGGTCCTCATCAAACTCAAAAATCGAAAGCGGGTTATCAAGAATACGTTTGATCTCGCAAAAATCTCCATCGGGATCAAAAACGTCTTCTCTTCCTCGTGGAAGAGGTCGAGCAATAAAGTCGTCGATAATCGAGTCGCTAGCTTCAACCGTCGTGAAACTAGGAAAAGAAGGCTCTTCGATTGAAGATTTTGCCTTTGTCGTTTCGACCTCGATATCGAGAATCGTATCGATGTGAGCAAGGCCATCGGCGGACTTCTCACATGATAAATCCAAAATCTCACTCGGTGTGGGATTAGGAGTAAAAGGCTCGTCTCGTGACGATTTTGCCTTGACGGTTTCAACTTTATCCTTCGAAGGGATCGAACGTGGGTTTTCAAACATTTTAGCAAAACTATTAACACGTCCCTTCGGAATTAATTTTCGTTCATCTTGTAAAAACGAGGGTTCAATGCTTTTCTTAAAAACCTTTTCACATTTTTCTTCTTTAAAATCATTTAATGGAATTTCTTCGTCAAAATTAAGTGTATATTGATTTAGAAAATCCTCAATAATTTCATCCTCATTAGAAAAATTTGGTTCACAAGGTATTAGATTTAAAACTCCCAAGTATCCTACGAGTTTCTCCTTTGGTTTACTTTCAAAAACGTTTTTCAAAACTTCGTTGGATGACTTTTTCGTTTCCTCTACGGTTTTGCAAGACGATGAAGGTTGCACGACTCTAAAATTCGAGAGACATGGATCAATGCGAGACGTACGAGTCTTAGGAGTCGATAAAGCTTTAACCTCTCCCTCGGAATTAGGATTGGTGTTATTAGATAAAGAATTAAATTTTTCCACTAAGCCCTCGAACATTAAAAGAATTTATCTCTCTCTCTATCATAATTTTCTCTTTCAATAGCATGATTTTCCTTAATGCTATCCACATATCCTTTCCACATCTCTTCATTTTGATCATACAAACGTTGTTGCCCTTCAATAAAGGTGTCATAATCGTTTTCCATTTTTTTGAAAGTGTCCCTTTGGGTTGCCATTCGTTTATTACAAGTTTCCTTAAGGTTAGACAATTGTTCTTCCACCATCGTTAATTTCTCATTATTTCGTCTCACTAAATCATTAAAGGCATTATGAAAAGACTCATTATTGCAATTAAAAGACGAATAAAACGAAGACGATGGGTGACCTTGGTCGTAAGATTGAAAATTGGGACCATGATCACGTGGAGCGGAGTTATAAAGATAACCCCCTCGACCTCCAATAACCTCACAATAAAAACAATTGGCACCATCGGGCGGGCCTCCACAATTTGGACACGAATAATAACCACCATGATTCGACATGATGCAACGAGAATGGTGTTACGAGAATTAAACGTTATAGAGGGTGAAAGAAGAGAATTATGAATTTAGAGGGAATGTAGAAGATTATTTTTGTGCTTTTGATTGTTTTTTAATTTTTTTTGGTATTTTAAATGTATTACGTAGACAAAATCTACAAATCTCTCCTCGAATCGATTTTCTCGATTAAAAGAGCCTCAAGGAATGAAAACGATCATGTGGAGTGAACGCCTTCGATGACTTTAGAACGTTGGTGGAACACCAAAACGTTCAAGAGGGTTTAATCTTGAAAACAAGCAAATATATATACGTAGATAATACTTTGGTTGGCAAACCCTCGATTAGCCTTTTTTCTCAAAACACGCACAAGCAAGCGGAGGAAACGAGGCGGCGCTAAGCACTTAAGAGCCTTTTTCCTTTAGGTCGTGAAATACAACCGCCTTATACCCACCTTATAGTTTGTGTTAATTGAAATTAAGCCTCACGAAAGTATTTATCTATTTTGCCTTTTACTTTTGCTTTGGATTCGAATACAATGATCGAGTGATGAAATCCCGAATCAAGGTTGTGATTTCTCACGTATTTGGAGTACTTGTATTTTTATTGTTCTACGTAAATACAATATATTAATAATATTTACAATAAAAACAAAAACCAATATATCTACAATATAGTAAAATGATGTTGTGTGTTTAATTTAGGAAAACTAAACACAATTTATTTGGATACTATAATATAATAAGGAAAAATAACAAAAATGAGTATGTACGATATTCACGCTTTTCAAAATGTGAAAAGCAAAAACGCACCACTCACAAAAACACGATACTAATAATGGCACACTAAAAACACCTCCCCGGCAGCGGCGCCATTTTGATATAGTTGTTTTTACTACTCTTTAGGAAAAGAGCAATAAATAGGGCAAGCGTTAAGTTGCACGTTTTAGGAAAAACGCGAAACCGAACAAATGCGGGTTCGTTCTCGAGGAGGTGTGTGGATTAATGTGCCAAAATATATAATCAATGGTTTAGGGTAGTGTCGTTTTTAGATGAGTAAAGAAAGAAAAACTAAGACGAACTACGATTACAATTAAACTACGACGAATGACGTAAAACGCGAACGTAAGTACGTAAAACGTGAAAATTTAAAAATTTTAAGATAAAAACAAATTAAAAATGAGAAAGTAGTTCAAAATAATATAAATAAGGAAAAAAATCCAATAAAAATATTTTAAAACCTTTTATTAATTAAATATTCAATTTTTAATGCTAATTAAAGCCCAAAAATTAAATATAATTAAGAAAAAGCCCAAATTATGATTTTATTGGACAAATAACTTACTTATATTATTTATAAACTAAAAAGTATTTTTCCTAAATTTTAATTACTATATTCCTATTTTTAAATTACTAAAAACTATTTTAAAACTAAAATAATTATAAAAAAAATAATAAAATAATGCCAAAATTAATTGAACAATTTTAAAAATCCTATTTTACTCTAATGAATAGTAGAAAAATGAAAAAGTTTGAAAAATCAAATATTTTTCACTAAAAGACAAAACAGTATACAATTTAAACCCTAATTAACTTAAATTAATTCTAAAAATTAAATAAAAGGTGAACAGTAAAAAAAATTTTTAACCAAAAATCTAAAAATGTTTTTCCTAATCTAGGAAAAATGTTTAAACTGAAAAACAAGTATTTTTGGCACTAAATGCCAAAAACAGAAATAATAAAAGTTAATTAAAAAGGCTAATTAATCTAAAAAATATAAAATGAACAGTGAATAAAAATCTAGTTAAACAGAAAAATCATAAATAAAATAAGAAAAATAACAAAACTGGTTTCAAAGTCTAATTCCCATTTTAGGTCACTAAAGACAAAAAATTAAGAAAACTGACAATGACATGTGACCCCCTTTTGTCCTCTTGCTTAGCAGGGGAAACTTTTACACTAGCAGTGGGAAGTGAGTTCCCACTGCTTTCACAAAAAAAACGGGTCTGGGCACTTTTGTGCCTAGAACTTGTTGATTTCTTGGTTTTGTGGGCAAACAAAGGCACCCCCACAACCAGTTGGGTTGTGGGGAGTCAACAAAATTGTAAAAACAAGATGTCACTTAGCAAAATTAAGCAGAAAAGGCCCAAACTCAGTCACTGATATAGGACTGGGGGCTGTTGGCTTGTTTGCTGATGTGTTTGGCAATTGGGTGAGTTTTGGTTGGCCAAAACTCACTCAATCCACTCACAAACTCACTCAAAGCAAATGCAAATCCTAACCTACCCTAAATCCTATCAAGCACTAAAATTTGAAGGCCAAAATTCTACAAAATCAAGCAAGTTATAGCTAAACTGATTTTTATACTATGTTTTCCTCAAAACTTGCATTCAAAACTTACCAAATAGAACCCAACACAACACACTAAGCAGAATAAACATGAAATTACTGAAATGAATGAATCTAAGCAGATTTAAAACCAAGTGCACCTTACAAACTGATTTTAAAACTTAAATCCAAACACCCCTTTAAAACTGAAAAATGAAATTTAAAGAAAGAACTCTACTCAATCTTGCATCAAACCATTTCAAATATACCCTAACATGTTCTAATCTATCAGACATGCAATATCTAGCATTTGCCTACCATTCCAATCATTCTAACAACCTAAATCATTATCATTCAAAAAATATCAAGCAAGTATAGAAAGACAAGATCAATACCTTGTGACCCTATATCCAGGGATCACCAAGGCAGCTTTGCCTTCTCCATCAAGCCCGGGCTTGAGCTGACAAGGTTCAGAAAGTAGCTTGTGGGTATGGAAAGGAGATGATGATGATGAGTTCAAGTAGAAGTCACCATATCCAATATGCCAATTTGTCCCTGCCAAGATTAAACAAGAAGAGCAAAATGACTTGATTAAATAACCACAAAGAGAATAAGCCTAGCTTATTGAGTAAGCTAGCTTATTCCTCTTAGCTTATAAAAATTTCAAAGAAAATCAGATTCCTTAAAAACTTTTTGACACAAGTGAAAATTTCTTTCTTAAACTGATTTCAAAATAATGCAATGAACTTAAACTGATAAAGAATAACAATGGAACTCAGATTTTATGCAAAAGATTAAAATTCATTTTCATTAATATTTAAAATATTTACAAAAAATCTGGAACAAAGAAATATGGACACAATTCGTCCATATTTATACTACTAAGAGAACATACTAGAAAGACTAATAAAATAATACAAAAATGTGTAAACCCTAATGGCTGAAAAGCCCTAAAATGCCCTTGGTGAAAAATTCGAATCTTGGTCTTCTAGGCATCCATGTGATGTTTGTCCTCATTGACAGCTAGCATTGATGATCTTGGACCCTTAAATTTGTTGTGGAGGACAAGGAATGGTTTTGGGGCGTTGATGTAGTCAAAGACACGTGATGGGTGAGCAGGGGAGGGGACAAAAGGGTGAGTGGTCGTTTTCTGGGTTGGGGGTTGTGTTGGGAGTGGGGTTGTGGGTAAAACCCCTAAGGTTAATTGGGATTAGGGTAAAAAATTAGGGTAATTAAAACTGGGAGTTTTTAGGGTTTATGTGATGAAGATGAATAAACAGGAGGTGTTTGATTTAGTTTAGGTTAATTAAGTTTTTAAAAAAACGTTTACCACCATTTTTTTGTTTAACTTAATTATTTAAAAATCAGTTTAAAACAAGTGGAGAGTGAGGTGGACAAGGGATGAAAGCTGATTGGGTGGAAAGAATAAGTGGGCTACGTGTCAGTGTGGGAGTGGGTGATGGAGGTTTTCATGTCTGGCAGTTTTGGCCCCTTGACTCCTTTTGTCTTGCTACTTGCTGAATAAACATTGTCAACGCCTAAATAACACTTATCAACTTTTGCCAACTTGCTGAAAATGGCCCATCAATGTTTCAAACTTTTTCCAAGGGCTTCAATTGCAATTCTTGGATTCTTCAAGGACTGATCTTGTAATATCTTGATAATTTAATGACCCTAATGCAATAAATGAGATTTGTAAGGGTATAAATTGCCAAGTCTTCAAAAATGAGGGACCAATCTTGCCAATCTTCAATTCTTCAAGGTCATATTTGGAAATTCCAGATTTGGGCCCGGTTCATTGTGCGACTTCGTTTCCCGTGTTCGTTTTTGAATGATTCTTGTGATCTTTTGCCATTTCCTCAATATCCGTACCTAAAAATACACAAGTAACAAACACGAGCATATATTTGGCATATTTGATGATATTTAATTGATTTTAAGCCCGATTTGGACGATGAGACCATGTATAAAAGCAGTCTCATCAGTATGCGATTAAGATAAACCGGCGAACAACTAGACAATTGGTGCAATCTCTCCTTGTTGTTCAACATACTCTTAAAGTTAGCGGTAAATCGAGGCATCATGACCAAAGCATCGGCGAAACTCACATTAAAGTGAAAATCACGAAACATTTTCATAAAAAGCTCAAATTGGTAATTGTCGCGCTCTTGACGTTTCTCCTTTCTAAGTCTCGATGGATAGGGCAAAGGTGGTGTGGGTTGAGGCATAGGCATAGCCTTTGGAATCTCGGGTTCCAATGTTGGTAATGGGTCAACCATAGGTGTGGCATGATCGGTACTTCATGGGATTGGGACATGCTCCTTTTGGACCACCACCTCGGGTTCTTCCTCAATTGCTTCCTCCGTAGGAGCAATTGGTTGAGGTGTCGGTTCCTTAAGTGTCTTACCACTACGTGTGGTAATCACTTTCATCTCACCCTTAGGGTTTGATATGGTGTTGCTAGGAAGACTACTCGAAAACGGTTTGCACATAATTGCCTCAAACATAGATGAAATATTATCTTCAAACATGGATTGCCTCTTCTCGGCTTTAATCATCTCTTGCTTAATATCATGTTGCCCTTGTTCCATTTTTTGATGGTTTTGTTGTAACCTTGTTACATTTCCTTCCATCTTATTGGTATAGATTTTAAGCTCATTTGCTAACTCATTTTTCAACTCTTTCTTCAAGTCGTTCTTAAACTCGGATCTTAGGCTAATGATTTCTCTTTGAATGTTGTCAAACCTAGCATCGTTCCCATTAGCGTATTCAACAAATTCATTTGGAAGATCTTTCAAAGTTTGCAAACCTTTGTTGTTGTTTTGAAAATCATTTTGATTTTTGTTTGAAACTTGATTATTAGCCCCTTGATTACCATAGTTTCCCTTGTTGTAATTGTTTTTGAAACCAACTTGATTGTTGCGATAGTTGTTGTTAGCATTTTGATTTGAACCAAAACCCGGTGGAGTCAACTGATTAGAGCGGGTAACTTGACCGTTTTGGTTGTAAGTTCCCGTGGCCGCGTAGGCACTCGAAGTGTTACCACCGTTGGTAATGAACTCGAAGAAATCATGACCTCCACCACAATACATGCATGAAACCTCAACCGCTTTAGCCGTAGCGGGAGCACTTGGTTCTCCAACTTTGAACTCAATCAAAAGACCTTTAAGCTTATCAAAGATTTTGTTTTCCAAGTTCGCCTCAATTTGGCAAGCATCGATGGTAGTAGACAAAGAAGGTGAAGCCGAAGACGAAGCCTTACGAACACTAGACGTGCTACGAGGACTATACACCTTAGATCTATTCTCAATTATCACCAAAGCTTCCTCAACCGTTTTACACAAAAAATTACCACCCACGACGGCATTAAGATAATCCCTTTCGTGATCATTAAGTCCATTGTAAAACGTGTTAATTTGATGCAAATCGGAAAAACCGTGATGAGGACATTCATGTAACATTTCCTTAAACCTATTCCAAGCCGTTGAAAAACTTTCATTAAACTCTTGTGAAAATTTTGAAATCTCGTTTTTCAAATGCGTAGTCTTAGAGGGCGGAAAAAATTGGTTCACAAATTTTAAAACAAGATCCTTCCACGTCAATATAGAATTGGGTGGCTCTTTCTCTAACCAAATTTTAGCAGGCCCCGCTAAGGAATACGGAAAAAGCATCATCTTAATCGAGTCATTAGAGGCATCCTTAAACTTGCAAGTAGCGGTAAGACGATTGAATTGGCGGATATGGTTGTGTGGATTGTCCTTCTCATCACCACGAAATTTGTTGTTTTGGATCATCGACAACAAACGCGTTTTCACTTCAAAATTTTCCGCAAGGATAGCGGGAATCACAATAGCCTCTCCATAACCCTCGGTGGGTGCTTGAAGTAACTCCATCATAGTACGATTCGCCATGGTTGGTTCTTCTCTTACAATGGGTTCGACAATGGGAGATTCTTCACTAGAAGATGTTTGGTTTCCTTCCTTTTGACGACGTTTACGTGCACGTCTTGCTTTGGAGCGAGTTTGCATAAACGTCACGTACAACGAGGGGATGAGCAAAGAAGATTCTTTTTGGTGTTTTGTATTTTTCCAATTTTTTTGTGGTTTTTGATTGTTTTTACTTTTTTTTGTGGATTTTTGTGATTGTATTAGGTAGACCAAAATCTACAAATCTCCTCCTTAATCAAATATCTTGATTAAAGAAGCCTCAAGGAATGAAAACGATCATGTGAAGTGAACGCATTCGATGACTTTAGAACGTTGGTGGAACACCAAAACGTTCAAGAGGGTTTAATCAAATGAAACCAAGAAAGTATATACGATACTTAATAATACTTTGGGCGGCAAAACCCTAGATTAGCTCTCAAAATCAAATACTCACAAGCAAGCGGGGAAACGAGGCGGCGCGAATCACTTAAGAGCCTTTTTCCTTAGGATATATTTTATAATATCCGCCTTATACCCACCTTATAGTTTGTATTTTTCAAAATCGAGCTTCACGAAAGTATTTATCTATTTTTGTCTTTTTCTTTGGTTTGAGATTCGAATACAATGATTGAGTAATCACCTCCCAAGTCAAGGTTGTGATTTCTCACTTTTGGAGTACTTGTGTATTTATTGTTCTACGTATACAATATAGTAATAATATTCACACAAAAAACCAAAAATCGATAATACGTATTAGTAGAGTGCTACTAATACAATAGATATTATGGCTATATATAAAAACAACAATTTCCAAATCAAAACACAACACGCCTCCCCGGCAGCGGCGCCAAAATGATGTAGTAGTTTTTACACACCTTTAGGAAAAGGAGGTAATTAGGGTAAGTACGCCGACTTAGGAAAATCGTGCACAAATGACCCAAAGTGGGGATCGTTCTCAAGGAGGCTTGGTGTGTGTGTAATGAAATGACTAATTATGTGATTATATGGTTATGAGAAAAGAAAATAGAAATGGGATAAGAAGAGAATGACAGTTACGATGACGGATTACACTAAGACGAAAAGGTCGTACACGTAAAAGCACCAAAATTAAAAATTTACTCTAAAAATTCCTAAAAAATTGCAATAAACCCTAAATAATGTATTAAGAGTTTACAAAAAATAAAAAATCACCCAAACCTTTTAATTAATTAAATAATGATTTTTTAATGCTAATTAAAGCCCTAAAAATCAATTTAATTATCAAAAAGCCCAAAATGAGTTTTATCACTTTGTAAACCTCTAAAATACCCTAACTTAATTTAAAACTATTATTTGAAAATTTTAAAATTAATTAAAACTAATTAAAAACAAATAAAAACTATTAAAACTTAAAATAATTCTAGAAAATAATTGAAAGACCCTAAAAATAATTGGAAAGTTTTAAAATTCCTAATTAAGTGTCTAGAATCTAGAAAAATATAAAAACTTAGAAAATTAGACTTTTAATTTTTAACAATAAAATAATATTAAAATATTAATAAAAATCCAAAAATCCTAAAAAATTCTAACAAGTTGCAAACTAGCTAATTTTAACCTAAGTAACATAGAAAAGAAGTTGAAATTACCTAAGTACCCTTAATGGGCCTAGAAAATGGGCTAAAGTCCAAACAAACCCTTAATGGGCTTAGAATTGGCCCAATAAGAAAAAGTGGCCCAAATTAGCCCAAAAACCACTACTTGACTCAAAATTTGATTCTGGACAACTTTTTCCAAAAGCTGAAAATGTGAAATAAGCAAGCTTATACCAAACAGCTTATTCTTAATGGGCTTTTTGGCCCATTAAGCTATAAGCTAATGCCATAAGCTCAAATTAGACACACAAGCTTCTTTTGAGCTAACTAAGACTTCTGTAAAAATAAATTTGAAATAAGCCAAAGGAATAAGCCTAAAAATGCAAAAAGCAATCTACAGAAAACGACAAAATAGTCGTTTTTGAGTTCTAGGCTATCCCAAGAGCTGATTCAAATTGCAAAAGCTTTTAAATGACTTAACTAAGCTTAATCAACAAAAAGTTTTCAAATAAGTTGACTCAATAAGCTGGAAAAAGCAAATAAGCACTTATGGAAAAGTCAAATAAGTTGGTTTTCTAGCAAAAAGTCAAAGTCAAAGTCTAATAAGCTCCAGTTCAATCAAATGGGTCAAATAATGAAGATCTATCACAAAAAATAAGTTGTTGCAGGTCTGGATAAGCCAAAATGGCTTATAGATAAGCTAACTGACAATTTGTACTAGGAGGGGCTAGTTTTGAGTGTTGAGCAGTGGAAACTTTTTTCACTGCTTGACTTGTTGACTTTTTTGTCTTTAGTGACTTTTTTGGAGATTCAGGTTACACAAAGGCACCCAATTGATCAGTGGATCAAGAGGAGTCAAATACAATAAAGAAAGCACAATCACAATCACCCAATTAGTACAGTTTAATCAATCAATCACCTGATCTGACACAGACATGAACACTTAAGCAGTTGAGGTTCAATAAGTACTTATAGCACAATTCAGCCAGCCAAACTTAACCAAATGCATACAGAAGCAATATTAAACTTAAATAAGCAAGTCTAAACAGGTTTCATGCAATGATTCAAAGTTTTAAGCAAGATTTAAGCACTTAAAGTTACTGATGAACACAAAAACATGCAGTTTTATACTTTGCTGATGCAATTGACCAACAAGCCAGATTCAACCACTCAAATCTATCAAACATGTTATAATAACTTTGTTTAAACCACTTTTAGCACTAAGCATTCATACACCCGAAGTGTTTCCAAGATCCTAGGTCAAAACAGTCAAGAACAAAGATTTTATAGCAGATTGTTTAATATGGTGTTTCAAAGTTGAAAACTTGCAGCAAAATGCACTCAAACAAGCATATACTAGATACCAAGTAATAACACAAACTCCTAACAACAAAATACCAAGTTATGATTCAAAGCAGGTAATCCCAAACACCCTTTTAACTTTTCAAATCAAGATTTTCAAAGCAAAAATGCATTCCAAGGTTACCCAAGCCCAAATCTACCAAATAACAGATGAGATAAACAGATTCAAGCAAGATTAAGCCACAAAAATCACAAGAACACAAACAACACTCAAATATCACAAATATCCAATATTCTATCAGATTTTGAGATTAAGGGTGTGTACCTCATGGATGTACATCCACAACCACGAATTTTAAGCTTATGTACTAGCAAGAACAAGTACAAGCTTCCACAACAAAGCCTGCTAAGATTCAACAAGGTTAGAAGCAAAATAGTAAAATCAGGAAAGTGAAAAGCCTTGATTAATGCAACTCTTGTCCTCCACACTTGATTATCCCCAAGTTATAAGCTTCACCACACCTTGATAACACAATATCAGGATGCTATGATCAGCCCTATAGCCCAAGAATTCCAAGATAGACCAAGAACTTAGCAAAATATCAAGCTTGAAAGGAAATGTGCAAACTTTTGCACTCTCCTTAAAAACAGGTTTTGAGATTCAAGATTATCAAACTAAGAACAATAATAAAAAGATATAAAAGGATGGCTCTTGAGCTTTCTTCAACATTTCAAACACATTTCATTAATACGGAAAATGGATTTACAGAAAAGTGAACCAAGGAAAATTCAAGAGCAAAAAACTAAACTACTGATCCTATTGCCTTTTATAGGCTACAAATGAACTAGGAAATCAATAAAAAACGTAACCCTAATGTTATAGAATCCCTGAAATGCCCTTGTGAAGTTTGAACTTTTTGGAGAATCATGTGACTGATTTTGGAGTCTTGTTGTAGCTGGCATGTGAAAACTTGATCAAAGGGTGTGAAATAAGCTTAGGATGTAAGCTGAATCCTTGGACGTTGGATGACTGTCAAAAATTTGGCAGTTAGCTCAAAGGTGTAGCAGGGGAATCTCATGTGGGGTTCCTTGGTGATGTAGCATGTGTTTTTGGTGTTGGGTTATGATTAAGGGATGCTTAATCATGGATCTGGATAATCTTAGGGCCTAATTACAACACAATTAAGAATACCTAATTGTGTTCTTGAGGTGAATAGTGCCTTGTTTAATCCGTTTTTGGTTTGGATTAAGTTTAAAAACTTGTTAATGGCGCCAAGATTAGTTTAATATAAACCGGGTTAAGTGGGGTGTGACATGGATGAATGGTGTAATGTGATTGGTGGAGAGTGTGAGTGGGACAGGTGTCACCCACTCACTAGTCTAGGTAACAATCTTGTCTTGGCAGCTTTAACCCCTCACCTTTAATAACCCTTTCATTTGCAAATAAATCCGTCCAAACTCTATTTCCTTTGTAAATGAAGTTTCATTTTTCACACTTTTTCCCCAAATACTTTTCCAAAGTATTTTCAGGGGTATTTCTTGCCATTTTGTGATTCTTGAAGGACTGTTTTTGCATTTCTTGATTGATAATGGTCTTGACTTGTTTGTTTGACTTCTTGGAGGACTGAAATTGCCAAGTCATGATTAATGAGGGACCATTTTTGCCATTTCTTCAAAGTCAAGGGTCCTTTTGGTAATTTTGATATTTTCAAAGGACCAAATTTGTAATTCTTGTAACTTGGAGTCCTTCTTGGTATGTTTGACTTTGAGGAGGATAAATATTGACATTTTAGTTTTGTTGAGGGACTAAAATTGCCAATTTTTCAAAGTGGAGGGCCCTTTTTGCAATATTGACAAACTTTAGGGACCAATCTTGTAATTATGAAGATACAAGGGTATAAAGTGTCAATTCTTCCATATTGGAGGACCCTTATTCATAAGTCTTCAAATCTTCAAGGGTTTTCTTTGGAAAATTCTTCATTAGGGCTTGGTTCAATGTGCGGCTTCATTTCCTGTCTTCGTTTTTGCATGATTCTTGTGATCTTTTGTCATTTTCTCAATATCCGTACCTAACATACACAAGCAACAAACACAAGCATAGGTATTTTGATGATATTTAATGCATTTTAAGCCCTTTTTGGATGATGAGACTATGTATAAAAGCAGTCTCATCACGGGTCTTAACAGGTTCTTGTCCAATTCGACAGAAAACGTTTTACCCATGTTCCGGACATTAAAAAGATCTAACACCCCCACAAATGCTATGCGCAGCGGAACTACAACATTTGGGTGCTAGGCAGTTATCATCACACACAAGCTATATCAAACGGCTCAAAGAGACGTAAAAGTTTAAGCATAATTTAAACATTGTTAAAACATACAAGTCTACAGTTTTCCAAATCCCAAGATGATACAACACAGAGTATGCGTTTGGTCCCCACTGAATCTCAACACCAAAAGATACATTTTTGTTCACATGACAGAAAAATAATAGTGTTTCAAGTTAAATAATGGGTGGAAAACAAGTACACCGCCAAGCTACACACAACTCCCATCCTTTGCATGCTCCATGCTATACTTCATCGATTACCTGAAACACATGCTAAATTGGGTCAACAAATAATGTTGAGTGGAATTCATAGGTTTTACAATCTCATTTTGAACATATGTGTTATAAAAATCATTCACGATCATTCATAAAATTGTCGATCAAACAATCTATTATCAAGGTTCTGACAATTAAGCTCATGAAACTAATCCGTTAACTCAATCACCCGCGTATAATTTACCGGTGTGATTAAGATGAAACCATTTCCCCTTCTAAAGGCATTAGTTGCAATTATACCTTATTTCTTATCACAAGTTATCCGTCCGCAGGGGGTACTCAACGTGCTAGCCCTCGTCTCGGATAGGGTCGTCAACCCCATAGTACTATCAATTGTATAAGCGGCTATTTTCAATCCACACAAGGATTAAACAATAGTTAATAGTTCATGAATATAGGGTCTTTTGCAACTAGGTATTCAACACAATTTAGGCAACTTTCGGGTCCAACAATCATTTATGTTTATTTTATAAAACTAGCATGCATCTCCCTCGCGGGTAAAAACAATTTAAAAACAGTAGTAAGCGAGGCTACAAATTCACACCTTATGTATAGAAGTAGTCGACGTTAGGAATAACGATCACTGACGATGATGAGGATGCCCGGGAAATTCAACACCTAACAAGCAATAACGCGTAATGAGTCAATCTCATTTATAAAACTTTAAGTAGTGTATAATATGTACATATTAGTAAATTATGATAATTACAAACTCACGCCAAAACCAAACAAGTAGTCGTTATTATTTTTATACGATTTATCTACGTTATTAACGTTACTATCCTTTTTACATTTTTCGCCGATACTTACCAAAAGTAAGGGCTGTTTTCTATGACTTAGACCCTTTTATAAAATCTAAGAAAATTCTCAAAAATACCTCATGACCTGTAGAAAACCCACCTTTAATCCCAAGAAAAGTTCTCACTTTTATGACTCGTTACCTAACACATTACTAGACGTACATATTTTGGACTGATTTTGCACATTGACCATGTTGGACTTGTTTGACCCATTTAAAATACACCATTGACCCGTTCAACACCTAAGTCTAATAATAGACTCACAAATTCAGGTTTGAAACCAAAAATCAACTTTTAATCAATTACCAAACTCTATCTATGGTCCCCGGGATTTGACCCAAAACCAAACATAATTTCGGATTATGTAGGTTCTCATCTCCCGGTACACGTATTTTCAAAACATCATAACTTTTGACTCGTTAGGAGTCGTAAGCTCTTTCTTATACCAAACAGAAGGTAAAACAAAGCTCTACAACTACATTCTATATTTATGACCTGTATCTAAGCTTAAGATTTTCAAAACACCCTTAAACAATCTGCCTAAAATTTACTACTTCAAAATCACCTCAACACTTGTTTCCAAACCATTTTAACGACACCTAGCCCTAGCTTAATCACCCATAACCATTCTTAAACACCTTAATCAGTCCTTAAGACCTAGGACATCAAATCCATCCTAAAACCCATTTACCAAAACAAACATGCAACAAGTTTAACCCACTCAAACACACTCAAAACACTAATCTAAACACAAATTCAACAACAAAATAATCAAACACCAAGATCCACCAAACACCCCCATTTGACCGTGGGGTGTTGGTGAGCAAAACACCCAAACCAAACCAATTTTGGTTACTTTAATTGATGAATTAACATAATCTAAACACAAATTAAACATGCATCAAGTTTAATTACATCAAATCAAACTTTTGAAAAATCTTTTAATTTTTGGAAAATCAAGTTCATGCATGTTTGATTAAACCTTGGATTAACACTTACAAAAGGATTAGAAAAGGTGGTCTTTAATTGGAATTAATCAAAAACAATAAAAAAATTGATGTGGTGGTGGTGGTGGTGTAGTATGTCCGGCGGCCTAGAGAGAAAAGAGAGAGAGTGAGTGAAAATTTTTTGAAGTGAAATGTTGTGTATGTGTTCCCTTTTCCTTTTTGTAAATTTTTAGGGCCCTTGTGTGCAATTTAGGCATTCTTTTGGCCTTGTTTATAAACGACCTCAAATATTTGCGGGAATTGACTTACTAGTCGACTTGGAAAATTTTGCGGGAGTCGGGGGTCATCCCGAACACTCCAAAATACTTTTAGGACAATTTAAACGCACCCGGAAAGAAATAAAACGCACCCGACTCGACTTAACACGAACCGAAAGTAAAATCCTCGAGAAATTATAATATCGATAAAGCGACAATAAACATAGAAATTGGGCATCCGTCGGGATCGTAGTCGTCATCGTTCTTCTTAAATCGTTAATCGTCAAGATTACGACCTCAAACATTGGTTTCAACCAAAACGATAAAATATATAGTAAACAAAATTTCTTAAAAATTTCAAAAATAGTCGTAATTTAGGGTAAGATAAGTGACCTCGATTTCTGGGTATTACATTCACCCCTCCTTAAAGAGAGCGACGTCCTGGCGCTCGCCTCTTCTTATACTCACATTTCGTGCCGCTGGAACAGATGAGGATATCTCTCCTTGAAAAAGTCCTCCCGTTCCCAAGTGTATTCCGGTCCACGCCTAGAATTCCATCGTACCTTCACAATGGGAATTCTACTATGCTTCAGCCTCTTAACCTCTCGGTCCATACTCTCCACTGGTTCCTCCACGAAATGCATTTTATCGTCAAGCTGAATCTCGTCCAAAGGAATCACCAATTCCTTATCCGCCAAACTCTTCTTCAAATTTGATACGTGAATAGCACTAAGCTCATTCGGCAATTCTAACTTATATGCTACCGGTCCAATTCGTTTAAAAATCTTGAACGGTCCAATATACCTTGGACTCAGCTTTCCTTTCTTCTCAAAACGAATCACACCCTTCCATGGCGAAACCTTAAGCATGACCATGTCTCCGACCTCAAATTCCAACGGTTTCCTTCTATTATCGGCATAACTCTTCTGTCGGCTTCTTGCAGCAAGTAAACGGTTCTTAATTTGCACAATCTTCTCTGTCGTCTCCAAAACCATCTCGGGCCCAGTCAACTGACTCTCTCCTACTTCACTCCAACACACAGGAGATCTACACTTCCTTCCATACAACGCTTCGAATGGTGCAGCCTTAATGCTCGCATGATAAGTGTTATTATACGAAAACTCCACTAAAGGTAAGTGGCGTTTCTAACTTCCTCCGAAATCAATCACGCATGCTCGGAGCATGTCCTCCATCGTCTGAATAGTTCGTTCGCTTTGGCCATCAGTCTCAGGGTGATAGGCCGTGCTCAAACTCAATTCGGTGCCCATCGCACGTTGAAGAGATTTCCAAAATTTCGAAGTAAACCTACTATCGCGATCCGAAATGATCGATAAAGGTACACCATGTCTACAAACAATTTCCTTCACGTACACACTGGCAAGCTTCTCCATGATGTCCGTCTTCTTCATAGGTAAAAAGTGAGCAGATTTCGTCAATCTATCCACTATTACCCAAATCATATCACAACCACTAGGAGTTCTAGGTAAACCCATCACGAAATCCATAGCGATCTTTTCCCATTTCCATTCTGGGATCTCAGGTTGTACCAACAACCCAGACGGTTTCTTATGTTCAGCTTTAACCTTCGCGCAAGTCAAACACTTACTAACGTAATGAGCAATCTCCGCCTTCATATTTGGCCACCAGTAGCCTTTCTTCAGATCATGATACATCTTATCCGCTCCCGGATGTATCGAGTACTTCGACTTATGAGACTCGTTCATAACCAAATCTCGTACTCCATGCATTCCTTCCTCGGATGGACATAGCGGTAACCAAATCTGATTCTCGAAATATCTCAGCCTGTCTGACCTAACCACAAAAAGAGGTTTCAGTAGTCTCCCCAGATTCTCAGCACCAACATTTTCTTTCCTTAATCCCTTCTCTTGAGCCTTCAATATTGTTTCGGTCAAATCAACACCCTCAGTCATCACTAATTCTCTGACTCTCAAAGGTTTCTCTCTATCCTTCCTACTAAGTGCATCTGCTACAACGTTCGCCTTGCCAGGATGGTAGCAAATCTCGCAGTCATAGTCACTCAGTAGTTCCACCCATCGTCTTTGTCTCATATTCAACTCCTTTTGGTCTAAATTGTGCTGCAAACTCTTGTGGTCAGTGAATACAACACACTTAATCCCATACAAGTAGTGTCTCCACAACTTTAGCGCAAAAACTACAGCTCCCAATTCCAAATCATGCGTAGTGTAGTTTTCTTCATTCTTCCTCAAATGTCTCGACGCGTAAGCGGTCACCTTCTCATGCTGCATCAACACAACTCCATAACCCTTATGAGACGCGTCACAGTACACCATGAAGTCTTCGATTCCTTCTGGAAATGACAAAATCGGAGCAGAACACAATTTGTCCTTAAGTGTTTTGAAAGCGATTTCTTCATCATTTCCCCATTCATACACCCGATTCTTCTCAGTAAGCTTGGTCAACGGCCTTGCAATCAACGAAAACCCTTCGATGAATCTCCGATAATAACCAACTAAACCAAGAAATTGTCAAACTTCAGTCGGCGTTGTCGGTGCCGACCATTCCTTAATTGCCTCAACCTTGGCAGGATCCACACGAACTCCTTCGCTATCAATCACGTGCCCAAGAAATTGTACAGATTCCAACCAAAATTCACACTTTGAGAATTTCGCGTACAGCTTCTCTTTCGTCAACAGCTCCAATATCGTCCTCAAGTGCTTCTCATGTTCTACTTTGCTCTTGGAGTAAATAAGAATATCATCAATGAATACAATGACAAACTTATCCAAATACGGCTTGCACACTCGATTCATAAGATCCATGAATACTGTAGGCGCATTCGTTAGCCCAAAAGGCATCACTCGGAATTCAAAATGTCCATACCGCGTACGAAAAGCAGTTATAGGAATATCCTCCTCTCTAACTCGCAGTTGATGATACCCTTATCTCAAGTCAATCTTTGAGTACACACAGGAACCTTGCAACTGATCAAACAAATCGTCAATCCTCGCAATGGATATCGATTCTTAACCGTCAATTTGTTAAGCTCTCGATAGTCGATACACATCCTAAACGACGCATCCTTCTTCTTTACAAACAACACAGGCGCTCCCCATGGTGATGATCTCGGTCGAATAAACCCCTTATCCATCAATTCTTTCAATTGATCAGATAACTCCTTCAGCTCTGACGGTGCCGATCGATAAGGTGCACGAGCAACTGGTGCGGCTCCTGGCATCAAATCGATTCGAAATTCGACTTCACGAGAGGGTGGTAAACCCGGTAACTCATCAGGAAAAACTTCCGGATATTCTCGAATCACAGGCACCTCTTCCAACTTTGCCTCTATATCACCATCACTAGAAATCTATGCCAGAAACACATCGCATCCTTCTTCCACATACCTCATCATTTTCAAGCAAGATATTACTTTGAAACGAGAAGTACATTCATTTCCCTTCACAGTCAAAACCCTATTCCTCAACGGGATTTGGACTAATCTTTCTCCACAAACGATCACCGCACTATGCGCCATTAACCAATCCATCCCAACGATCACGTCGAAAGATCCTAGCTCTATAGGCATTAAGTCGATATCAAAGGCATAATTTCCTAACTTCAAGGAACACCCTCTTAGTAAAGAATTTGTACTAACAATCTTCCCATCGGCTAATTCCACATTATAGTTAGTCGTTAGCATTACCTATTCTCTATTGATAGGACGACTAAATTTTACATCTACAAAGCTTTTGTCGGAACCTGAATCAAACAATACACTAGCATAACGAGCGTCAAGTAGAAACGTACCGGTCACCACATTCGGGCCTTGCGGTTTATCAGCGGTACCTACTCGATATACAGCAGCAGCATTATTTCCTCCTTGCCTATTTCCAATTTTCGGGCAGTTCCCTTGCTTATGCCCCCTTTCTCCACACCCAAAGTAAACCATTACCCTCGTGGCATTTTCCCCTATAGCCACCCCTCTAGCTCGGCAATCTGCAACTCTATGACCCGCTTTTCCACACTTGCTACAGGCAGGAGGGCAATTCCCAATATGGTACAATTTACATCGACCACAATGAGGATTCACCTTAGCTCCTCTAGGGGTAGTAGCAGCTCTGATCCCATCATTTCTTTTCTGGTTGAACTGCTGGTTGCGGTTCTGACCTTGGTTGTTACGGTTTCCTCCACGATTTTGACCTTAGGATTGATTCCCCTGAGCTGCCTCCCACTTCCTCTTGTTCCCTTCGGCAATGTAGTCCTTCTTATCTTGTAGCTTGACATCCATTAGTGCGTGAGCCATTTGGACGGCTTCATCGAATGACCCAGGCTTTGATGAAGTTGTCTCGCCCTTGATATTGCTTGACAAACCCTTGACGTACTGCTTCATCTTCTTGTGATCATCAGCAAAGGCATCGGGACACAAAAGGCTCAACTCATTAAACCTCCTTGTATATGCGGTGATGCCATTGTTCCTCAAAGACAAGTGCCTTAACTCGTCCTCTAGCTGACCTAGCTCTTCTTCGGGACAAAACTTTTTGGTCAAGAGTGCCTTGGTAGCAGCCCAAGTCCTCCCATTTGCTACCGCTAATCCGACAGTAGCCACCTGGTTGTTCCACCAGCTTAAGGCGTCATCGAGAAAAGTAGCAGCTGCAAACTTGACTTTATTTGCCTCTGAGCACCCGCTAATTTCAAAAGTGCTTTCGATCTTCTCCAACCATCTACAGAGTTCTAAGGCTCCGCCGGTACCACGAAACTGTGTGGGATCACATTTCATAAAACCGGCATAAGAACGCTCCCTTAGGGCTTGCTGTCTTCCTGCATTTCCACCTTGATCTAGGTTTCGGTTTGCACGATCCGCCTCGAGTGCATTGGAAATTGCTTCTTGAATCATTGTGTTCACACGGTTAGCTGTCAACTTTGGAGGCATGGTGAAGTCTCAATTACACCTCTCTACAATGACAGGGAAAATAGAAAACAAGGTAAGTATACACATCAAGATTAAGATGGATTTATCTTTCAAGACATAATATAAGTACAACAACACATCACTACAAGGTTACTAATATTCATCAATCACATCACAAAAGAGCAAATTAAAGACTTATCATAGATTATGAAAGGTAAACATGGATTGCATTGATAGATCAACCAAAATCTGTGACAAGTAATGCCACTACAACCATACACCAACAAACTTAAAGTCATCAAGTTTTCATCACAATACCATCATACAGGAGTCTAAAATAGTTCGATTACAACGATCAAAAGATAAAATAAAATACATGTAACTAGACACGTGGTGATCCACACGACCTCTTGGATGGTGGTTCTTATTCATCCTCTTCGGGCTCTTCGTCACTGTCTTCTTCTTCCTCGTCCATCTTCCCCTTCCCCTTATCACTCGGCTCACACTCAGTCACCTTCTTTGTTCCAGAAGTAGATCCAAACTCCAATGCTACTTGATTCCCTAAAGTGACACACTCACCCCTGGCGGGTGGCTGAACCATGAAATCATTAGCCTCCAGCTCATAGTCATCTACAAATCTCCAATCTTGTGGCAGGGATGCTCTAACACGGTTCTCCCAACTCTACATCCTAGCCAACCTGGCCTGATCTTCCTTAACCCGCTCAAGACTGGTACTCAGGTTTGCTATCATCAATCTCAAACTATTAATATCACTCTTATTCGCTACTCCATCGAACTCAGCCCTTGCAGTTCTTGCCAATAACTTCTGATGTGCTCTCTCATTCTCGTCAAACCTTTTAATTACTCTAGTTTCCACCACGTACCGTTCGTACATCAGTCTATCCATCCTTCTCAAACGATTTTCGGGTTCCCAATAGTTTCTTGGCCTTGGAAAAAACCTTCGCCACATTTTCATGAAGAGAACGCGATCTAGTTGCATTACTAGATTCCGCACCAAACTCATTACTTACCCGAGTAAACCCCGGCACAGTCCTCAGGTAATCCTTACAAATATCCATTGGGGGACGAACAGGTTGCTGATCATATCGGCATGTTGGAGGCACTTCGTATCCTTTCGGTGAATTTGGAGATTGAACCAAATCGGGCTCGGTTTGACCGACGGCATTTGCTGGAATTCCATCATCCACCGGATCCTCCTCCTCAGAATCCTCTTCACCATCGTCACTAACGCTGAAGTTGTCCACATCACTTTCATCACTATCATTTGTCGGCTCTATCACTTCTTCTTGAGCTATCCATCCATTGTCACCATTTGGCGGGTTCGGAGGAAACAGTCCCCCTTCGTGTCCTACGACGTATTCGTCTCCATTTCCGTTAGGCGGTACCTCGGCCATTTCTGCAATAACAGAAAATTTTAGAGGGTACGTAAGATTATTATTCAATATTTATAAATACATGCATGCAAATGCAATGCAAAGGTGGTACACATGCCCAAAATGCGATAATATGATGCTCATGCATATGTAATAAAAGAATTACGGTATCGAGTACTCCACGTACAATTCCAATGTTTACATATAGTAGTTCAATATTTACGTAATAAATACTCATATATTACTTCAACTCAAAGGTATACATCTATACCATCAATACTAAAATAAACCTTACCGGAGCCATACAGGATAGTTGTGTGCTTGGACAATTTCTTACGACACCAAAAGTTATAGTTTAGGATTTTTCAAAACGACCTAGTTCTCTGTAACTCATGGCTCTGATTACCAATCTCATTGATGAGACTGCTTTTATACATAGTCTCATCGTCCAAAACGGGCTTAAAATGCATTAAATATCATTAAAACTGCCAAATATATGCTCGTGTTTGTTGCTTGTGTATTTTAGGTACGGATATTGAGGAAAAGACAAAAAGATCACAAGAATCAATCAAAAACGAACACGGGAAACGAAGCCGCACAATGAACCGGACCCGAATCAAGAATTTCCAAAATGGTCCTTGAAGAATTGAAGATTGTCAACATTGGTCCCTCATTTTTGAAGATTTGGCAAGAAAGGCCCTTGGAGAATTCATTTATACAAGATACATCCTTGGATTTTGAAGACATGTCATTAAAAGCCCTTGAAGATTGCATTTATTGCACTTTTGGTCCTTGATAAAAGTATTTGCAAGTATTGTGCCATAATTGACAAATTGGCAAAGTTGTTTACAAAGGAGTTGATTTTTTGGCTGAGTTAATACAAATTGAAGAAGACATGGAAGTTCAGTGGGCATATGTGACCAGACAACAAAGTTCACCTCACCCTCTCACAACACGCCACATCACCCACCATCATTTCTCCACCAATCACACCCTCTCCACGTCACGTTTCCACCCAAAGCTAAATATTGATTTGTTAATCAGTATTACTTTTCCCTCCTAAACACCTAATTTAAACTAATCAACCCCAAAACAAGATTAAA
Organism: Glebionis coronaria; assembly: GCA_025667525.1. Lineage (NCBI taxonomy): Eukaryota > Viridiplantae > Streptophyta > Magnoliopsida > Asterales > Asteraceae > Glebionis > Glebionis coronaria. The sequence continues at coordinate 474,839,033 of CM046882.1, forward strand.
CCCCACTTGTTCTTCCCATATAAACCCTAATCCAATCCCCAACCCAATCATAGGGGTTTAAGCTAATATTATCCAGATTGCTAATTAAACATACCCTAAACCAAACCCACAACCTAGATTCCCTTTTCACTCATCCAAATGGGACCCCCATGGTTCCCATGCCCCGTCTCTTTAACATAAAACCCCAAAAAGGGACCAGATCAACGGCTGAACATCATTTCTTGCTCCCAAAGTACTCCTCAATGTTTGAGATCACTCCAACAGCTGTCATCTAGTACAAGATCACATGAAGCCAACTCTTGACCAAGATTCCCCAAGAAGACCAAGGGCTTTTCAGGAATTTCATGTATTAGGGTTTTAGTCTCTAGATTATTCTATTAGCTTGTATAAATGGGACGGCTTGTGCCCGATTTTCATTGTTCCAGATTTTTTACTCAAGTCTTGTAATCCCTTTTTAAATATTTATAAAGTTGGTATTTTTGTTAAATTGTAATTCCTTTTATGATTTTTAAAAGTTGGTGTATGCTTGAGATTAATCTGAGTTCCAAGTTTGTGATTTAAGTTCAAGAATTATCAAAAACAATTCCTGTTTTCAAAGTTTCTAAAAAAGTTGGTTTTGGTAACATCTTGTTCCAAATATTGGCTTTCCAAGTGTGAAGTTGGTTCTTTTAAGTGTTTTTTAAGAAAAATATTTGAGAAAAATATTTGAAAAGATTGTGAAAAAGTTCTAAAATCAGATTATTGGTTATATTGTTTCTGCATTGTTCTTAGCAGGAAACCACTTGGAGATTTTGACTGTTTTTCCAAGGTTCAGCACAAGCCCGGGCTTGTTTGGAGGTGGCTTTTCAGCCATTGTGGGACCTGGATTGTAGGTCCCACAAGGTAACTTATCTTGTACCTTCTTTTCAATTTTCAATATTTCTGATTTATGAGATTTGGTGGATTTGTATGAAAGGTGTTTAAGTGTTTGTTTATCTGTTAGTTTATGCTTATTTAGGATTATTGTGCATGTTAGATTAAGTTTTAATCAATTTGGTTTGAGTTTGATAGCATTTGATTTGAAAAAAATCCAAGTTCTGATATTAAGGGGTGTTTGGGATTAAGGATTTAATAGGCTTAAAGGTTTATAAACCTATTAAAAACCACTCACACTCACTCTCTTTGGTTTATTTAGTGCAAGTGTATTGTTCTTGTTAGTTTGGAGTGCTTAACCAGAAGTTTGCATGTAATATCTTTGGTAAAAATAGTCAAACACATTAAGCCCATTTCATGCCTGTTTTTTGAGAAATTTTTGCCATCAAGTTTGATAACTGTTAGAAGATAGGTTAAGCTAGGGTTTGTTATTGGCTTTATGTTAATTGGTTAGCTTATATGCAAGATATGGCCAAGTGAAATTCATTCTTGTGCATGTAAACAAGAGTTACTGTTCATCAGAAACATCTTAGCTTAATCAGTAACTTATTTTGGCTTATTTGGTGCTTATTTGTGTGCAACTTGGTAATTTTCTTGTTTATTTTACTTCCCACAACCCAACTGGTTGTGGGAGTGCCTTATTGCCCCAAGAAAAGCCCTCACATAAGCTTTCCTAAGCTTATTGGTCAACTGACCTTGTTTTTACACTAACAGTGGGAACAAAGTTCCCCCTGCTTGTGCATTTGTTACCATTGCTGAGCTAAAAAACAAAACCCTAGCAAGTGTCACTATCAGAAACTTAGGATTTTTGTCTTTTGTGGACTTAAATAGGATTTAGGACTTGAAACCAGTTTCTATATTTTTCTTATTTTATTTTAGATTTTTCAGTTTAATTTATTTTTCTGTTACTGTTCATTCGCTATTATTTAGGTTTAATTGCATTTTTAAATACTTTTTAATATTCTGATTTTTGTCTTTTAGTGTAGAAAATTAATATTTTTAGATTTCAAAAATTTTATTAGACTTAGAAAAATAATTTAAGATTTTTAGTTTAAAGAGTTTTTACTGTTCACTTTTTAATTATTTTTTAGAATTAAATTAGTTTAATTAGGGTTTTAATATTAATCTGTTTTGTCCTTTAGTGAAAAATTTTACATTTTTCAAACTTTTTCATTTTTCTACTGTTATTTAGAGTAATTTAGGATTTTTAAAATTGTCAAATTATTTTTGGCATTATTTTATTATTTTTTATGATTATTTTAGTTTAAAAATAGTTTTTAGTGATTTAAAAATAGAAGAATAGTTTTTAAAATTTAGGAAAAATACTTTTTAGTCTTTAGATAATATAAGTAACTTATTACTTCAATAAAATAATATTTTGGACATTTTGTTAATTATATTTAATTTTAGGGCTTTAATTAGCATTAAAAATTGAATATTTAATTAATAAAAGGTTTTAAAATATTTTTATCGGATTTTTATTCTTATTTATATTATTTTAGCCTTAATTTTAACTTTTAATTAATTTTTAGGTTTAAAATTTTTAATTTGTAGCTTTTTACGGTTTTACGTGAACGACCTTTTCGTCCTAGCTTAATTCGTCTTCGTAACCGTCTTTCTCTTCTAATCTCAATTCTATTTTTTTCTCAAAAGTATAATCACAAATTAATCCAAGTCATTACACACATAACACACTAGCCTCCTTGAGAACGAACTCATTTTAGGGTCATTTACACACGGTTTTCCTAAATCGTCGTGCTTACCCTATATTTTACGCTCTTTTTCCTAAAAGACGTAATTTTACAACTATCATTTTGGCGCCGCTGCCGGGGAGGCGTGTTGTGTTTTGATTGGAATTTTTGTTTTTATATACTAACCATAATTAGTATTTGTATTAGTAGCACTCTACTAATACGTATTATCGATTTTCGGTTTTTGTGTGAATACTATTACTATATTCTATACGTAGAACAATAAATTCACAAGTACTCCAAATACGTGAGAAATCACAACCTTGACTTGGGAGGTCATTACCCAATCATTGTATTCGAATCTCAAACCAAAGAAAAAGGCAAAAATAGATAAATACTTTCGTGAAGCTCGATTTTGAAAAATACAAACTATAAGGTGGCTATAAGGCGGTTGTATTTCACGACCTAAAGGAAAAAGGCTCTTAAGTGCTTCGCGCCGCCTCGTTTCCTCCGCTTGCTTGTGCGTATTTTGAGATTGAAAGCTAATCGAGGGTTTTGCCGCCCAAAGTATTACTAAGTATCATATATATTTTCTTGGTTTCCATTGATTAAACCCTCTTGAACGTTTTGGTGTTCCACCAACGTTCTAAAGTCATCGAAGGCGTTCACTTCACGTGATCGTTTTCATTCCTTGAGGCTTATTTAATCAAGAGATTTGATTAAGGAGGAGATTTGTAGATTTTTGTCTACCTAATACAATTCCAAAATCCAAAAAAAAAAGTAAAAATAACCAAAAATCCAAAAAAAAAAATTGAAAAAGTAAAAACACCAAAAAGAATCTTCTTTGCTCGTCCCCTCGTTGTACGTGACTGTTAGAAATACGTTTTTACGTATTTAGGAAGATTCGGTCACTCCGAGAATATACTAAGTAGTAGATCGTAGTCTAGACATCTTTATTAAACAAACAAAGCCAAGCCTAGCCTACAACATGTGTTGGCCGGCCCAACAATGTAAGCCCAAGCCCATCACAAGGCTTGGGTATATAAACCCTCTCCTTTGATGGAGAGGGTGGTGTGGTTTCATATTTTTTTCACATAGTAAACATTTCTTTCTCTCTCTAGCTTTGTGTGAAATCCACCATCTCTCTATCTCTTTCTCTCTCTAGAAACATAAGCAAGATTTACAATCCTACAAATGGTATCAAGAGCCATGGGATGATTGTATTGTTCATGTGTTTGTGTTCTTGATTCATACGCCATTTTTGATCCATTTTCACACGTCCAAATTTTTTTTTTGTGTTTTTGACGGTTTTTTCTTGATACAAATCTTCTACATAGTTGTGGTAGGGATTTGGTATAGTTACTTTGGCTAAAAACACAAAATTTTTGGGTGTTTTGATCATTTTTTGGCTTAAAATCACGAATTGGTTGAGTTTTGTCCGAGAAAAGTGGGAAATATTCCGATCTGGTCATCAGAAAGGGGTTTCTAGTACATTCCGATCAGTGTAATCGGAATAGGGTTTAGGCATTCCGATTGGTATTCCGATCACGACATTCCGATTGGCATTCAGATTGGCATTCCGATTGGTATTCCTATTGGCATTCAGATTTGGTATACCGATTACGACATTCCGATTGGCATTCAGATTGGCATTCCGATTGGCATTCCGATTGGCATTCAGATTTGGTATTCCGATCACAACATTCCGATTGGTATTCAGATTGGCATTCCGATTGGCGTTCAGATCAAGTATTCCGATTAGGTTTTCCGATAACTCATTCCGATCATCATTCCGATCACTATTCCGATCACTATTCCGATAACAAAATTATTCCTTAAAAAATTTCGACGTGTGTAATTTTGACTTGGAATTTTTGGTTTATTGAGAACATATTTTAGGGGATTTTAACATTGTTTCTCGACTTCAACTCACAACAACAAACACATTTACTTTCTTTCATTGATCGATCAAAGTTTGTAAATCTTAACTTATTGAAATGGAGTACACATCTCTTACGGATAAGTCCATCCTCTCGGGTACGGATAATCGTCCACCAATGTTGGTGAAGACTATGTATGAGGAATGGGCTTCCCGAATGGAACTTTATATGTTGAACAAGAAGAATGGACATCTCATTTGGGCATCGGTGCTCAATGGACCATTAGATTATGGTACTGTGACGGAAGGTACAACTACTCGTCCTCGCACAACGGGTGAATTGACTGGAGATATGAAGATTCAAGACAAATGTGATAAGTATGCTACAAACATCATTCTCCAAGCCCTTCCTCCAGATGTCTACAAACTCGTCAGTAAACATAAAGTTGCCAAAGAGTTATGGGATAGAATTCGTGTTCTAATGCAAGGCACCTCGTTAACTAAACAAGAACGAGAGTGTAAGCTTTATGATACTTTTGATAAGTTTGCCTATGTGCCAGGGGAGACTCTCAATGATTACTATCTGAGATTTACCCTATTGTTGAATGAGCTCAATATCTATGGCATGACAATTCCTACCTTTCAATTGAACACCAAGTATTTGAACACTCTTCCTTCAGAATGGAAAAAATACGTGACGGATGTTAAATTGGCTAAGGACTTGCATAACACCAATGTGCATCAACTTCAAGCCTTTCTTCAACAACACGAATGCCATGTGATCGAGGCTCGGTTGTCTACACCTCAAGTTCATGATCCACTTGCAATGTATGCTTCTCAACAAAACATGGCTTATACTTATCAGCAACCATCATACTTGCAGCAGACACCACCACACAACTATCAGCAACCACAGCAACCATCTTATCCACCACTAGTGATGCCACAACAAGCATTTCAACAAGGTGTTCATCAACAATCTTTTCCACAGCAACCACCATATCAGACATCACCATCACAAGCCAACACTTCTCCATTGGGCTATACTCCTCAGCAAGGATATTTTCCAATTGAAGCACAACCAGCACAAGCTTTCTACTCTAATGAACTTCCACCAATCGAAGCACCGGTCTTTACACCAAATGATACGCCAGCTGATGTTCTAAACCATCTCACAGCCTACTTGTCAAAACTTGTTGCAACTAGAGGATTTCCACCAACAAACAATCAGCTCCGCACCTCATCAAATCCTCGACAACATGCCACTGTTCAAGATGGTCAAGTGATGGTGCAACCTATTCAGGGAAGGCAAAATTCATATGGACCTCCTACAAGGACTGGGAACAATCAAGCTGTGAATTCTCAAGCTAATGGAAATGGAAGTCCTAGTGGTCCTAAAAAGGTTGTGACTTGCTACAATTGCCGAGGACAAGGTCATATAGCTAGGGAATGCACTCAGCCGAAAAGGAGGAGGGATGATGCATGGTTTCGTGAGAAGATGTATTTGGTTGATGCTCAGTCTAAGGGGAAGATTTTGGATTCAGAGGAGTTAGCGTTTCTTGCAGACCCAGTGGCAGCAGATACTGAAGGCATTGCAGTCGTCTCCACTTCAAATGCAGCTTATCAAGCGGACGATCTTGATGCATACGATTCGGATTGTGATGACATTCACTCTGCCCAAGCTGCTCTCGTTGCTAATCTCTCTCACTACGGTTCTGATGTCATCAGTGAGGTACCAACCACATCTAATAATATTGATGATAACCAACATCAAGTTGGGCATGAAAATGACAACCTCGAACAGCATTCGGGGACTAGTAACTCAAATGATGTGGTACCCAATCCAACACATTTGAGTGAACCTCAACCAAATGCTACGACGGGTATGGAATCTTATGCTCAACATGATTTGGTCATGGTGCCTAAACATATTATTGATCAAATGCATATGGCCCTCAGACAATCCGTAGATACGAATTCCACCCTAACTGCTGAGCTTGCGTTGCATAAAGAAAAGGTCAAAACTTTTGAAATGGTCCCTCAAGAAGAGAAAATAACATGTTCTGAATTTGACCAATTTCGTTTTGAAAAGATTGAACACTTGAAAGAAATAGAATCATTAAAAGCTAATCTTTCCAATGAATTAAAAGAAAAAGAGTCGGTTGTCAATGATTTTCAGAAACTTAAAATGGATTTCGAAACTCTCGAGTCTAAAAAGGTTGAATCGGAAATTAATGCTACCAAACTTCTTAAATTCAAAGAACAACAGCTTTTAAAACAATACGCTTCCACAGAAAAGGTTCATCTTTTAACTAAATCATTTAAAGAATTCGAACTTAAGCGTCTTCAAGATTTACCACCTAATCCTGGTTATGCAAAACAAGCTCAGGAATATATTCCCGGCCTTTATGATATGACCATAATTGGCAAATCGAAAGAAGCACCTTTTGTCCGTAGTACTGAGGAGACACAATCACTTGGGATGAAACTCATTCTAAAATGCTTTCAAAATTCCATACAATTGATTATGATCAACATAACAAAGATCAATTTTCGAAAAAGACACGCATTCGCTTACAAAAGGAATTAGCAGAATTAACAGTTCTTGTGCCCCAAAGTTTGTCAAATGAAAACCTTCCTAGTACGTCTCCTACACTCGTCAAAAAGGATTTAACGAAGTTAATTCCACCGGTAAGTAAGGCGTCCGTTAACTTAAATACGGTTCACCAACACTTAGCCGATTTTGACAAGGTCATTTTGGAACGTACGACGGCCACGGCCATAACGGAAGGTGAATGGAACTTTGAGCACACTAGAGCTGCGTTTCGAGATGAAATTGTTCCGTTTGTAAAGAATGTTAAAGCTTGTCTTCGTAATATTGATCAAGATTTGTTTTTGGAAATAGAAGAAGTTAGACGTGTTTTCAATGAAATGGAAGATGCTTATGAAAACAGTTTACTTGAAATAGAACGGGTTTCACGCCATAATGATCTGCTTCTGAATCAAGTGATGTCTCATGATATAGTTTCTGTCTGTGTGAATACAAGTGTTGATAATGATTCTATTGTGCATAATGTTGAATCTGTGGATAATGTGGTAGATAGTACTTGTCACGAATCTGACGCTGAATTTTTAAAGCTTCAAGATTCATATTCTTCGCTTTCAAAACGTTTTGATGAGATTCAAACGCATTGTATTTCGCTTGAATGCAAGCAACAATTTATTCAAGAAATCTTTGAAACGTCATTCGAAGGTGTTAATATCGATGATGCAAATTTTGAAAAGAATTTCGATTGAATTTACAATCAAAACAGCGTCAGCCAAGTGACAAAGTTGCTAACTCTTTGCCGATAGAAATAGAGAAATCTAAGGAGCTTAACTGTGTGAACGTACTTGAGGCTGCAGAGAATCTTAAACTTGATCTAGATAATCGAGTTTCCAAGATTTTGTCCAAAGTTGATAACTTAAAACAGAAAAATACACGACTCTTCGATTCAGTACAGCCCGCATGTGTTGATACCACTACACAGAATCAATCATTGATTGAACAATTGAATCGAAAGTCGATGGAAATATCTGATTTGAGGGAACAAATTTGTGATAAAAATCTGGTCTTGGCTGAGTTAAAGGAAACACTTCGTACTCTAAAAGGTAAGAATGTTGTGGATAACGCAGCCACTATCTCAGCACCGTCCTCTAGTGCCATCAAAAGGAACCTTATAGCCGTCACACCACTTAACAAGGGCCCTAAGACTAAATCATCTCAAACTTTGGTCACTAAAGATAAGGTGGAATCAAAACCAGCTTCTAATATTCCCGTGTTGCCTTCTATAGGAGTAAGCACCACTACTAAGGCTCAAAGATCTAAGCTTAAAAGAAACAAGAAGAATGATAGGATCTTGCCCCCAACTAGTAGTCAAGTGAAGAAGAAAGTAGAAGCCCATCCTAGGAATGTTATTTCTATTTTGAATAAAAAGAATCATGTAGCTAAACCTAAAGGCTCTGCGGTTGTGCAGCGTTCTAAGCCTACTGTGAATTCTAATTTAAAATGTTGGAATTGCAATGAATGTATGTTTTCTAGTCGTCATGATTATTGCCTTATTGACCATGTGAATGAGATGCATGCCCGGAAAAATGGATTAGAATGGAAACCGACTGGGAAAGTGTTAACCCAAGTTGGTTGGATGTGGCGCCCCACTGGTAGGACTTTCACTATAGTAGGAAATATGTGCCCTTTAACTAGGATCACTCCCACTGAAGTGAAGAAAGCGTGCCCTTTAACTAGGTGTACCAAGGCTACCAAAACACAAGCGTGTCCTTTAACTAGGAACACCAACACTACTGTAGGAACAAAGTGCCCTTTAAATAGGTCTACTCCCACTGTATTGCCCGCGAATAATCCAAAACCTAAGAAAGTTGGAACAGTAAAACCTGTTAGTGCTAAAACTATCATTAGAAAACGCAGGAAATCTAAGGGTCTCAAAAATGTTAGCAATTCTGATAATTCTATATCTGTATCTGCTAACACTCCGGAACCAATAGTTTCCAATGCATTGTCTACTGTTTTTGTTGAAAACAGGTGGTCCAAATTGTTCTCTGGTATTTGGACTCTGGTTGCTCCAAGCATATGACCGGAGATCGCTCTCAGCTCAGAAATTTCGTCAGCAAGTTTCTTGGTACGGTTCGATTTGGAAATGATCATATTGCAAAGATAATGGGTTATGGTGAATATCATATTGGGAATGTTATAATTTCAAGAGTGTATTATGTGGAAGGTCTCGGTCACAACTTATTTTCTGTGGGACAATTTTGTGATGCAAACCTAGAAGTTGCTTTTCGAGAGCATACCTGCTTCATTCGTAATTTGGAAGGGGTTGATTTATTGAAAGGTACTCGAGGGAATAATTTGTATACTTTGTCTCTACAAGACATGATGGCCGCTTCTCCCGTATGTCTTCTCTCCAAAGCATCGAAGACTAAGTCATGGTTATGGCATCGACGGTTATCTCATCTTAACTTTGACGCTATCAATCACTTGGCGAAAAACGAACTTGTTCGTGGTCTTCCTAAACTATCATTTCACAAGGATCATTTGTGTTCCGCGTGTACAATGGGGAAAAGCACTAAGAAATCTTACAAACCCAAGACGGAAGACACCAACCAAGAGAAACTTTATCTGTTGCATATGGATCTTTGTGGGCCAATGCGTGTTGAAAGTCTTAGTGGCAAAAAGTACATCCTCGTCATTGTCGATGATTACTCTCGGTTTACATGGGTGAAATTTCTTAAAGCAAAAAATGAGGCACCTAAATTCATCATCGGATTTCTCAAGATGATTCAAGTGCGTCTCAACACTACTGTCCGACGCATTCGTACAGATAATGGAACCGAATTTGTGAATCAAATCTTGCGTGATTATTATGAAGAAGTTGGCATCTCTCATGAAACATCCGTTGCACGCACTCCACAACAAAACGGTGTCGTTGAAAGGCGAAATCGCACACTTATGGAAGCTGCTCGAACGATGTTAATTTACGCAAAGGCTCCATTGTTTTTATGGGCAGAAGCAGTATCTACAGCAGTGTACACCCAAAACCGGTCACTAATTCGTAAACGCCATGGTAAAACACCTTATGAGCTTCTCCATGGAAAAGTACCATATTTATCCTATCTTCATGTATTTGGTTCTCTTTGCTATCCAAATAATGATGGTGACAATTTGGGAAAACTTCAACCAAAGGCTGATATTGGTATTTTCATTGGTTACGCACCCGCAAAGAAGGCATACCGAATCTACAACCGTAACTCTCGCAAAATCCTTGAAACTATGAATGTTGATTTTGATGAGCTGACAGCAATGGCTTCTGAGCAAAGCAGCTCTGAACCCGTACTTCATGAAATGGGACCCAGTAATATTAGTTCTGGTCTTGTCCCAAACAACCCTACTTCATCATCATTTACACCACCTACTAGGAAGGAATGGGATACGTTGTTTCAACCGTTCTTTGATGAATTCTTTACTCCTCCAAGTATTGTTGCTCCAGAACCTGAAGTAATAGCTCCGGTAACCGAAGTTGTCGCTCCAGTAACCATTGCACAATCAGATACATCTGCACCAACAATTGGTCAAGATATACCTTCAACAAGTAATTCTCAACCAACACGTGTTTCAACTACCCATGTCATGCCTATTGATGATGAAGAGGATGATGATGATCACGATTTGGAATTCGCTCAAATGCGTGAACTTCCATTCTTTGGTGTATCTATTCCCGACCCTAATCAAGCCGGGTCGTCCACCTCAGAGGAAGCTCCTTCTACAGTTTACTCCAATCCACGGATTCGTGAACATGACAGCAAGTGGACAAAGGATCATCCTATAGATTCGATTATTGGTGACCCTAATCGTCCGGTATCCACACGAAGTCAGTTACAAGAAAGTGCATTGTTTTGTCACTTTGATGCTTTTCTCACTGAAGTTGAACCTAAGACATGGCAACAAGCTTTTACTCAATCCTGTTGGATAGAAGCTATGCAAGAAGAACTTAACGAATTCATACGTCTTGATGTTTGAGAACTTGTCCCATGCCCGGATCAAGTGCAGTTACTCACTTTGAAATGGGTTTACAAGGTGAAACTCGATGAGTTAGGCGGAATATTGAAGAACAAAGCTCGACTAGTAGCTCGTGGATACAAGCAATTATTGGGCGTCGACTTTATGGAATCCTTTGCACCTGTTGCCCGTTTGGAAGCTATTAGACTATTTCTCGCTTATGCAGCCCATATGAATATGATCGTCTATCAGATGGATGTGAAGACGTCATTTCTTAATGGTGAAATCAAGGAAGAGGTCTATGTTCAACAGCCGGATGGTTTTGTGAATCCTAATTATCCTAATCATGTGTACAAGCTTAAGAAGGCTCTCTATGGGTTAAAGCAAGCTCCACGCGCATGGTATGATCTATTGTCACAATTCCTCATTACGCAATGCTTCGCTAAAGGCAAGGTGGATCCCACGCTGTTCATTCAGAAACGAGGTAAAGATATGATTATGGTACAAATATATGTTGATGATATTATATTTGCAGCCTCCACCCAAACCTTATCGGATGAGTTTGGGACACTCATGTCTTCCAAGTTTAAGATGTCAATGATGGGCAAGGTATCATTCTTCTTAAGTCTTTAGATATCTCAGAGTCCCAGAGGCATCTTTATCAATCAATCCAAGTATGCCCTTGAATCGCTTAAGAAGTATAAGATGGAATCTTGCGACCCGGTGGATACTCCAATGGTGGAAAAATCTAAGCTTGATGCCGATCCACATGGAGTTGCCGTTGATCCGACACTTTATCGTGGAATGATAGGTACTCTTCTGTATATCACAGCCAGTCGACCTGATCTTCAGTTTGCTATATGTATGTGTGCTAGGTATCAAACTAGGCCTACTGAGTTACACTTAGCTACTGTTAAAAGGATCTTTCGATATCTTAAAGGAACCATTAATCGGGGACTTTGGTATTCGAAGGACTCTTCTATTGCACTAATGGCATATGCAGATGCGGATCACGCGGGTTGTCAAGATACAAGGCGTAGCACGAGTGGAACTTTGCAACTACTAGGAGATCGACTAATCAGTTGGGCATCGAAAAGGCAGAAAAGCGCTGCAATTTCTAGTACGGAAGCAGAATACATAGCTATGTCCGGTTGCTGTGCTCAAATTCTTTGGATGAGATCGCAATTAACCGACTATGGTCTAGGTTTCAACAAGATTCCGATGTACTGCGACAACAAGAGTGCAATTGCCTTATGCTGCAACAATGTTCAATTCTCCCGGTCGAAGCATATTGACATTCGCTACCATTTCATCAAGGAGCAAGTGGAAAATGGAGTAATAGAGCTTTACTTTGTCCGATCTGAGTATCAATTGGCGGATATTTTCACGAAGGCTTTAGATCGCGCTCGAATTGAATTTTTGGCCGACAAGCTAGGAATGAGAACCTTCTCGCCTGAGACTCTTAAGGAACTAGCAGATGAAGCGAAAGAATAGTGGTGGTAAAACTATTCTCTGTATCCTTGGTGATCATTTGTATATATTGTTTATATTTTTATCCACAAAAGCAAAATACAAAAATATAAAACCATATAAAAACCATAAAAATTGAAAAATTCATAAAAATCCAAAAATATTTTTACTTTATTTTTCAACGGCATGTCTTTTGGTACGATAATATTTACGGCCTTAGAAATGTTGATTAATATTGACACGGCGCCATAAATAGAGTTCGTACAAAAGTTGTAAATATTTCATAAAACATGCCTAAATGGCTTGTAGTTATTTCAGACTGCAACCCGGTTTTCATATTAAAGTCAAGTATTTCTTATGAAAGCTTTGGCTCACAACGGGAATTAATTTTCTCGGGCAAGGTTTACTTTAAAACCTTGTCAGGGATCAAGTTTACTTTATAACTTGGTCTCATACAAATCTATGTACGTTTCAGTGCATTTATTTGTTAAAACAAGAGAAGTCTTGTTTTTATGAAGCTATCATCTCTACAACCATGCTATCTGCAATTGGTATCTACATACTCGACGATGCGACTACTCAACCGACGACTACAACTCTTTCAGTAGAACACGGGTCAACAATTGAGGGGGAGCAATTGTCAAGCATTCAGAATCTTTGATGCCGAACTTGCCAAGTTCACAAGTTGGTGTCAAGACAACAATACCAATCGTACACGTGGTGTCAATAGATGACTTCAGACGAGACGAGGCGACCAACATATGCAGACAAGAACCATTTGATCTTATCATATGATGTTCTCATCTATCAGGTCCAACCTTGTCAATTCTTTTTAATATGGTGAATATGTGATCATGTTACAAATCGGTATCATATCTCATGTGTTTGATATCATGAAGATAAAACGGACTTGCATTTTTCTTCCCAAAACCATTGTTAAAACTTCATTAAATCAATTGATATTAAAAACATCGATTGGGTTAATATTTTTAATATGGGGGAGAAAATGTGATTTAATATGGGATATTATCACAAATGGTTTGACTTAATGTGCTGGCTCATCCCGACATGTGCGAAATGTTTTCGAATATCGTGGCATATGTTAAGGGGGAGCAAAATGGATTTGCTATATCAAAATGGATTTTCATGGTGATTTATACTTACCCAAAACCCATTTATTTCACGACAATGAAGATTGTGGTGACATAAGGATGGTAGGATAGGTTAAGTCCAATGATTCTTCCAAAACCGGAGGAATCTTCCCAAGGACATTCCATAGCTAGAAATAGTAGTCCTTAGGAAAGTTGGAGAAAGATTGTGAACGTAGTTGAATGTCGACCAAGTACTTAAGTTAGCACTGGAACAATCACAACAAGGTGCTAGTTATGACGTATTGGTAAGCATTGAAGGGGTTGAAGAATGAAAAAGAATTGTAAAGATAAAGGGTGTAAAGAAAGAAGCCCTCCTTACAACTTTAGGCAGAAACAGGGTCAATACATATGCTATTCAGATCATTTTAATGAATCTTGATATTGAAGACAGACATCATGGACCCAGTGATGCAATACACAACCCATCCCAGCTAACTCAGATATCTCTCAAAAGTTATTTGTTTTAATCACACGGAGACAACACGTTATCTATCGATTTATTCATTCCGAATAAATTGGTATTGAAATGGTGGCACTCCTCTCCAGCCTCCGATCACTAAAATCCAAAGTGCACGATCGAGTCTAGAGCCATTTGAGATCATCAAATATCTCACTAGGACACACTTTCATATTTCCTTGCTTCTTCACACACTGTGAAAAGTAAGAAAGATTTTAAGAGTCCTACGCAAAATCTTCATGATCTTGCCTGAACATCCGAGTAATACGAAAGTATTTACAATGAAGATGGAAATCCTTCTTGAGCGAACATCAAAAAGCTCATGGTAGGTGACTTGTGCGATTCTTTATGAATCAAACTTGTGATAACTGGAAAGCAACAGCTGTTTAATTCTTAACTGAATTTAAACACGTTCCAGGCCTCTACGCAATATCTTAGTGATCTTGCCAGAACACTCAGAGTGATACCTTAGTGTTCACAGTGATGAGTGGAAATCCTTCTAGTGTTAACCTCAAACAGCACTTGGTAGGTAACTTGCAAGATTCTATACGAATCAAGCTCGTGACAACTGGAAAGCAACGATGGTGCGGTTCTTAATTGAATTTCACTTGTTCCAGGAACATGAATTGACGGCTTCAAATCATGCGGATATCTTTATCCAAATGATTCACTCTTTATGTTCGCAGTCAGCTTTGGACGGTCGAATAAAGAGAACGGGTTTACCCGCGAAATCCTGTCAGGAAGTTACTTAATTGAAACTATCCGTCACGGGTACGATATGTAATATCGTCCAACGGTCTTCACCGACCGGAGGTAAAATGCTACCGATTTAGAATGAAATGTTCAAAGCCATTTCGTTCGTGTCTACTTATGTTGCGGCATTTGAAGACGGTGGCGTTGCGGAATCCGAGAAGAAGTCGTCCCCGCATGCTTATACTTTATGCACTTAATACCTCATCTAATTCAAGAAAGCCTAAAAGTTAAGTCTTCCGCTGTATCGAACTCTGAAGCTTTCAAGAATTACTAAGGCATCAGTATGTGGGACGTGAGGTCACGAAGAGGCGAAGATCACAAGTGATGGATGCACGAGATCAAGGCAAGAGATTGATGATCAAAGATTGATATCAAAGATCACATCAGCATGCTCACCAGAAAAGAAAAAGAAAAAGAAAGACGAAGACTACGAGCTCAAGACAAGCATAGTATGCTAGGTTTATTTTATTATTGTAACTAGGGTAACACCCTTGTTTGGAGTGACCTCCCTTAGGGGGAGATTGTTAGAAATACGTTTTTACGTATTTAGGAAGATTCGGTCACTCCGAGAATATACTAAGTAGTAGATCGTAGTCTAGACATCTTTATTAAACAAACAAAGCAAGCCTAGCCTACAACATGTGTAGGCCGGCCCAACAATGTAAGCCCAAGCCCATCACAAGGCTTGGGTATATAAACCCTCTCCTTTGATGGAGAGGGTGGTGTGGTTTCATATTTTTTTCACATAGTAAACATTTCTTTCTCTCTCTAGCTTTGTGTGAAATCCACCGTCTCTCTATCTCTTTCTCTCTCTAGAAACATAAGCAAGATTTACAATCCTACAGTGACGTTTATGCTAACTCGTAATCAAGCAAGACGTGCACGTAAACGCAAGAACAAAACTCCCACTCCCAGTCTTTCTAGTGAGGAGTCTCCTATTGACGAACCCATCGTAAGAGAAGCACCAACCATGGCGAATCGAACTATGATGGAGTTACTTCAAGCACCCACCGAGGGGTATGGAGAGGCTATTGTGATTCCCGCTATCCTTGCGGAGAATTTTGAGGTAAAAACGGGTTTGTTGTCGATGATCCAAAACAACAAATTCCATGGTGATGAGAAGGACAATCTACACAACCATATCCGCCAATTCAATCGTCTTACCGCTACTTGCAAATTTAAGGATGTCTCGAATGACTCGATTAAGAAGATGCTTTTTCCGTATTCCTTAGCGGGGCCCGCTAAAATTTGGTTAGAGAAAGAGCCACCCAATTCTATATTGACGTGGAAGGATCTCGTTTCTAAATTTGTGAACCAATTTTTTCCGCCCTCTAAGACTACGCACTTGAAAAACGAGATTTCAAAATTTTCACAAGAGTTTAATGAAAGTTTTTCAACGGCTTGGAATAGGTTTAAGGAGATGTTACATGAATGTCCTCATCACGGTTTTTCCGACTTGCATTAAATTGACACGTTTTACAATGGACTTAATGATCATGAAAGGGATTATTTAAATGCCGCCGCGGGTGGTAATTTTTTGTGTAAAACGGTTGAGGAAGCTTTGGTGATAAATGAAAATAGGTCTAAGGTTTATAGCCCTCGTAACACACCGAGTGTTGCCAAATTGGGTTCGTCATCGTCCTCATCGTCTCGTAGCATTAATGCCTTACATGATGAAGCTAATGAGGAAAATCGGTTTTTTGATAGATTTGCTAACCTTATGTCCCATTGGAAAGCTCAAGAAGCTTCGAATTCCGCTTCGGTTAAAGCGGTTGCTAAGAGTTGTTTGTCTTGTGGTGGAGCTCATGATCTTTCCGAGTGCATTACCGCGGATGGTAACACTTCGAGTGCTTATGTAGAAACGGGAACTTATAACCAAAACGGTCAAGGTTCCCGCCAAAATCAAGCTCCACCAAATCAAAATGCTAATAACTATCGAAACAACAATCAAGGTGGTAATTATCAAGGCAATCAACGTAACTACAACAAGGGTAATTATCAAAGTGGAAATGGGCAAATTTCAAACCAAAACCAAAACCGTGATTTTCAAACTACCACACAAGGTTTTCAAAATGATCACACCAAAAATCTTCAAGGAGAATTTTTGAATTATGCAAAAGCAAACGATGCTAAGTTTGATAATATGCAACGTGAAATGGTTAGCTTAAGATCCGAGTTGAAAAACGAGCTTAAAAACGAACTTGCTAATGAACTTAAGACTCATGCTAATAAAATGGAAGGAAATGTTCAACGACTCCAACAAAATCAACAAAAAATGGAGCAAGGTCAACATGAGATTAAGCAAGAGTTGTTAAAAGTGGATGCTAGGCAATCTAAGTTTGAAGATCGAATGGGAAAAATGTTTGAAGCTATCATGTGTAAACCTTCTTCTTCGGGTGGTCTTCCTATTGATACCATCGTGAACCCGAAAGGAGAATTGAAGGTTATTACTACTCGTAGTGGTAAAACTTTCAAGGAACCCACTTCTCGTCCAAGTACTTCTATGGAGAAGGAAAAAGAGAAAGAACCCGAGGTGGTGGTAGAAAAGGAGAAAATTCCAAGCCCACGAAGTACCGCTCAAACCACACCTACGGTTGAACCAATACCAATAGTGGAACCCGAGATTCCAAGGCCTTTGCCTATGCCCCAACCCACACCACCCTTACCTTACCCTTCAAGACGAGACAAGGAAAAGGCACAAGAACGAAATAATTATCAATTTGAACTTTTTATGAAAATGTTTCGTGACTTGCATTTTAATATAAGTTTTGCCGATGCCTTGGTCATGATGCCTTGATTTGCCGTGAACTTCAAAAGTATGTTGAATAACCAAGAGAAATTACAAAAATCGTCTAGTTGTTCATCGGTTTTTCTTAGCCGCATACCTCAAAAAGTCAGTGATCCCGACAAGTTTTTAATCCCATGTGCTATACAAGACATGGAAGAATGCTACGCCTTGGCCGATCTTGGTGCTAGTATTAATTTGATGCCTCTTGAGATTTTTAAGTCGCTCAATATTCCCAATCTCACTCCTTCAAGAATGTCAATCGAGATGGCCGATCATTCTACGATTCTAGCTTGTGGAGTAGCCGAGGACGTCTTCGTGAAAGTTGGAAAGTTCTACTATCCCGTAGACTTTATTGTTGTTGACGTTCCCATCGATCCTAAAGTTCCTCTAATTTTAGGTCGATCATTTTTGGATACCTCGAGAGCACTTATCGATGTGCATGCTAGGAAAATCACTTTTCGTTTCAATGAGGAAGAACTCGTCATAAATGCAACTCAAAACTCCACACTTTCTCATGTGTACTCTATCACGTCTTTGAACAATGTTAGTCCCATCAAAAACATTTGTGAAAGGATTTCAAAAAGAGTTTTAGGAGTTGATGATAAAAACGATTTTCCGTCCCCTCCGCCGATGGAGGTTAAGAGTTTAAGCCTACGATTCCAATCACGAATGATTCTTCGGATGATGAATATGTTGACCCCGATGGGGAAGTTTTCTTTGTTGACAAACGTTTTGAGAACTTGCCACCACCTAAACCAAAACGGTTTTCAAATGTGAGAATTTTTAGTGTGACTAACATTGCTTTAGAAACACCAAATATTTTTGACATAATTAAGTCGGGTTTTCATAAGGAGAGTTTAAAAGATGAAAAAGGAAAAGATTTTGAATTGAATTTAAAAGATTTTTCTACAACTCTAACTCCGTCATCACCACGTGTATTGAGTACTACAAGCTCGTCTTCTCCTTTTGACGATGCTTTGTGTGGACTTAGTGTGGGGGAAACCCCTTATGTTCCCTCCCCTTTCTCCACCGAGGACGAGATATTTGATCCTGGAATTACTTATAAAGGGAAATCTCGGTCTTCCACCGATGCAATAAATGTAAAATCTTTCTATTTGATTGGTGCGAGTCTACCTCGAGTAGCTCAATGTTTTTATGACTTACCCATTGTCCTACCCTTCTATTTCTTCTCATCTATTTTCTTGAAACCCTTTGGGTTTGTGTTGACACATGATGA
Source organism: Glebionis coronaria (assembly GCA_025667525.1). Classification (NCBI taxonomy): domain Eukaryota; kingdom Viridiplantae; phylum Streptophyta; class Magnoliopsida; order Asterales; family Asteraceae; genus Glebionis; species Glebionis coronaria. The sequence continues at coordinate 474,857,924 of CM046882.1, forward strand.
AGTGGCGTTGATTTGTTTTTCCAATGAAAACGAGAACGCCATCTTCGATCCTGGTATTTTGCACCATCAAAGGACTTAGTCCTTAATACCGGTTGTTTTTGGGCCTTGTTTATCATGTAAGCCCCACTAAAAATTGACCGAACCATGATTATCCCTAAATGATCACATTTATGGGGGATTCGAGTCGAGCTTTTGACTCGGTTATCAAAAACAAGGTGCCTCGTGGGGGAGACCCATGCTTATCCATGTACATATTATCGCTTTCTAATGTAGTTAACGTGTGGGGAATTATGCCCTTCCAACCTTTGTTCCGTGGTTGTTTGTGAATTGTGGACTTTAGATGATCATGATCTTCACGATTGGAGCCTCTCGTGTTCGTTTATGGGAGCACTCGATCGTTTGCTTTGAAGACTTTCTCAATATCTAAATGCTATATCCTTTGATGTTCTAACCTTAGGTTTATAGAACACCTCATAAACGGCAATTAATTTATTGGTTACACCCTTTCCATGCTAGATTAGGCATTCGACTACGTCTCTAGTATGGGGGTGTTTGCACCCCTAGACTCGAAACATTGAGGACAATGTTTAACTTTAGTATGGGGGGGTGAATAGATACTTGCCTTGCCAAACCTTCACGCTTTCCAAAATTTATCCTTTTGTTTATCGTTTTGTTGCAAAATAAGGCTAAAAATGGCCAAATTTTAAAATTTTTCTCATGTTTTATAAGTGTTTGAAGACACGAATGTAGGTTTTCCGATGGCGAGAATAAGAGTAATTTTTGACTCGACCATGCGTGTTGAGCACTTACCTTTGGTTCCTTAACTACACATTAGGCTAAGTCTCTTAAATGAGGACGAGAAATGATAGAGTTAATTATAAGTTACTATGCTAAACGTAGAGTACTCGTATTCTTTCAAAAACTCATGTGTTCTCGTTGTTTGCTTATTCTCCCTTCGCATGTAAATATTTTTTGTTTAATAAATATTGACTTAGCGGTTTAGTTGGGACTGTTGGGTTTCTAGTCTTTTCTAGTAGCTTCCGTGTAATTAAATTGGGAAGACATTAAGGTATCGCCAGCGTCACGGTTTTGAAGTATTGGCACCCGAATAATCAAAAGCTTCACCCAATAATAAGATTTCAAGTGCTCACCTAAATCTAGCAAACAATTTGAAGCCCCACAAGGCCGAAAAATCTATGCAAAATTGAAAGTGAATCAAGCCTTAATCTTCGAAGCTTTAAAGATCCAAAATTCGCCTTAGCGTGAGGATATACGTCTTTGGCTAATAAAACCACCAATGAGGCGGATAATAAAAGGCAAGGCAAGACCGAAGTCATAATAAAAGCTTCATGGCGAAGTTGAATAAAAGATGGAGGTAAACCAAAGATAATAAGGCCCTTCCGTTAGGGGGCGTATAAAAGTCTTGGTAATAAGTCTCATGTTCAAAACCGTTATAAAACCGTGTTTATCGATTCTTCTTGTCAACTTAATTTTTTGACATCGTTGTCTATTAGGAGGGGTTATTGATTTGATGGTCTTGATTACACCGTTATGACTCTATTTTTAGACCTAAATCTCTATTATCGCATAAGTCAAACAATGTATCCTCGTGAAACATTCAAGACAAAATAAAATATAAGAGATACAACTTAGGAATAATGGGAGGATAAGTACGTGATTAGGGCATATGAGTAGGGTTAGCATTACTAACTTATAATGACAATGATCTCGTTGCACGCTTGGCATGAAATTAGGGTGAAAATCGAGGACGATGAAATTATTTCTAACGAAGCATTCACGTGTTCTTATTCTATGAACCTAAACGTCCAATTTTGCGGTGAAAATCATACATTATGTCTAAAAACGCAAGTAGTAGTAATAGTGGTAGTGTAGCTAGTTTATCATTCAATAAAGTGAATAAAAATGAATTTTGTAGGTGCTACGATACTTTATTCTAGCATTGCGTGAGGGCAAGGCAATGGTTTAGTATGGGGGAGTGATGAGACTGCTTTTATACATAGTCTCATCGTCCAAAACGGGCTTAAAATGCATTAAATATCATTAAAACTGCCAAATATATGCTCGTGTTTGTTGCTTGTGTATTTTAGGTACGGATATTGAGGAAAAGACAAAAAGATCACAAGAATCAATCAAAAACGAACACGGGAAACGAAGCCGCACAATGAACCGGACCCGAATCAAGAATTTCCAAAATGGTCCGTGAAGAATTGAAGATTGTCAACATTGGTCCCTCATTTTTGAAGATTTGGCAAGAAAGGCCCTTGGAGAATTCATTTATACAAGATACATCCTTGGATTTTGAAGATATGTTATTAAAAGTCCTTGAAGATTGCATTTATTGCACTTTTGGTCCTTGATAAAAGTATTTGCAAGTATTGTGCCATAATTGACAAATTGGCAAAGTTGTTTACAAAGGAGTTGATTTTTTGGCTGAGTTAATACAAATTGAAGAAGACATGGAAGTTCAGGGGGCATATGTGACCAGACAACAAAGTTCACCTCACCCTCTCACAACACGCCACATCACCCACCATCATTTCTCCACCAATCACACCCTCTCCCCTCTCCACGTCACTTTTCCACCCAAAGCTAAATACTGATTTATTAATCAGTATTACTTTTCCCTCCTAAACACCTAATTTAAACTAATCAACCCCAAAACAAGATTAAACCCCACCTGTTCTTCCCATATAAACCCTAATCCAATCCCCAACCCAATCATAGGGGTTTAAGCTAATATTATCCAGATTGCTAATTAAACATACCCTAAACCAAACCCATAACCCAGATTCCCTTTTCACTCATCCAAATAGGACCCCCATGGTTCCCCTGCCCCGTCTCTTTCATACAAAACCCCAAAAAGGGACCAGATCAACGGCTGAACATCATTTCTTGCTCCCAAAGTACTCCTCAACGTTTGAGATCACTCCAACAGCTGTCATCTAGTACAAGATCACATGAAGCCAACTCTTGACCAAGATTCCCCAAGAAGACCAAGGGCTTTTCAGGAATTTCATGTATTAGGGTTTTAGTCTCTAGATTATTCTATTAGCTTGTATAAATGGGACGGCTTGTGCCCCATTTTCATTGTTCCAGATTTTTTACTCAAGTCTTGTAATCCCTTTTTAAATATTTATAAAGTTGGTATTTTTGTTAAATTGTAATTCCTTTTATGATTTTTAAAAGTTGGTGTATGCTTGAGATTAATTTGAGTTCCAAGTTTGTGATTTAAGTTCAAGAATTATCAAAAACAATTCCTGTTTTCAAAGTTTCTGAAAAAGTTGGTTTTGGTAAAATCTTGTTCCAAATATTGGCTTTCCAAGTATGAAGTTGGTTCTTTTAAGTGTTTTTTAAGAAAAATATTTGAGAAAAATATTTGAAAAGATTGTGAAATAGTTCTAAAATCATATTATTGGTTATATTGTTTCTGCATTGTTCTTAGCAGGAAACCACTTGGAGATTTTGACTGTTTTTCCAAGGTTCAGCACAAGCCCGGGCTTGTTTGGAGGTGGCTTTTCAGCCATTGTGGGACCTGGATTGTAGGTCCCACAAGGTAACTTATCTTGTACCTTGTTTTCAATTTTCAATATTTCTGATTTATGAGATTTGGTGGATTTGTATGAAAGGTGTTTAAGTGTTTGTTTATCTGTTAGTTTATGCTTATTTAGGATTATTGTGCATGTTAGATTAAGTTTTAATCAATTTGGTTTGAGTTTGATAGCATTTGATTTGAAAAAAATCCAAGTTCTGATATTAAGGGGTGTTTGGGATTAAGGGTTTAATAGGCTTAAAGGTTTATAAACCTGTTAAAAACCACTCACACTCACTCTCTTTGGTTTATTTAGTGCAAGTGTATTGTTCTTGTTAGTTTGGAGTGCTTAACCAGAAGTTTGCATGTAATATCTTTGGTAAAAACAGTCAAACACATTAAGCCCATTTCATGCCTGTTTTTTGAGAAATTTTTGCCATCAAGTTTGATAACTGTTAGAAGATAGGTTAAGCTAGGGTTTGTTATTGGCTTTATGTTAATTGGTTAGCTTATATGCAAGATACGGCCAAGTGAAATTCATTCTTGTGCATGTAAACAAGAGTTACTGTTCATCAGAAACATCTTAGCTTAATCAGTAACTTATTTTGGCTTATTTGGTGCTTATTTGTGTGCAACTTGGTAATTTTCTTGTTTATTTGACTTCCCACAACCCAACTGGTTGTGGGAGTGCCTTATTGCCCCAAGAAAAGCCCTCACATAAGCTTTCCTAAGCTTATTGGTCAACTGACCTTGTTTTTACACTAACAGTGGGAACAAAGTTCCCCCTGCTTGTGCATTTGTTACCACTGCTGAGCTAAAAAAACAAAACCCTAGCAAGTGTCACTATCAGAAACTTAGGATTTTTGTCTTTTGTGGACTTAAATAGGATTTAGGACTTGAAACCAGTTTCTATATTTTTCTTATTTTATTTTAGATTTTTCAGTTTAATTTATTTTTCTGTTACTGTTCATTTGCTATTTTTTAGGTTTAATTGCATTTTTAAATACTTTTTAATATTCTGATTTTTGTCTTTTAGTGTAGAAAATTAATATTTTTAGATTTCAAAAATTTTATTAGACTTAGAAAAATAATTTAAGATTTTTAGTTTAAAGAGTTTTTAATGTTCACTTTTTAATTATTTTTTTGAATTGAATTAGTTTAATTAGGGTTTTAATATTAATCTGTTTTGTCCTTTAGTGAAAAATTTTACATTTTTCAAACTTTTTCATTTTTCTACTGTTCTTTAGAGTAATTTAGGATTTTTAAAATTGTCAAATTATTTTTGGCATTATTTTATTATTTTTATGATTATTTTAGTTTAAAAATAGTTTTTAGTGATTTAAAAATAGAAGAGTAGTTTTTAAAATTTAGGAAAAATACTTTTTAGTCTTTAGATAATATAAGTAACTTATTAGTTCAATAAAATAATATTTTGGACATTTTGTTAATTATATTTAATTTTATGGCTTTAATTAGCATTAAAAATTGAATATTTAATTAATAAAAGGTTTTAAAATATTTTTATTGGATTTTTATTCTTATTTATATTATTTTAGCCTTACCTTTAACTTTTAATTAATTTTTAGGTTTAAAATTTTTAATTTGTAGCTTTTTACGGTTTTACGTGAACGACCTTTTCGTCCTAGCTTAATTCGTCTTCGTAACCGTCTTTCTCTTCTAATCTCAATTCTATTTTTTTCTCAAAAGTATAATCACAAATTAATCCAAGTCATTACACACATAACACACTAGCCTCCTTGAGAACGAACTCATTTTAGGGTCATTTACACACGGTTTTCTTAAATTGTCGTGCTTACCCTATATTTTACGCTCTTTTTCCTAAAAAACGTAATTTTACAACTATCACTCTAACACCCCCACAAATGCTATGCGCAGCGGAACTACAACATTTGGGTGCTAGGCAGTTATCATCACACACAAGCTATATCAAACGACTCAAAGAGACGTAAAAGTTTAAGCATAATTTAAACATTGTTAAAACATACAAGTCTACAGTTTTCCAAATCCCAAGATGATACAACACAGAGTTTGCGTTTGGTCCCCACTGAATCTCAACCCCAAAAGATACATTTTTGTTCACATGACAGAAAAATAATAGTGTATCAAGTTAAATAATGGGTGGAAAACAAGTAGACCGCCAAGCCACACACAACTCCCATCCTTTGCATGCTCCATGTTATACTTCATCGATTACCTGAAACACATGCTAAATTGGGTCAACAAATAATGTTGAGTGGAATTCTTAGGTTTTACAATCTCATTTTGAACATATGTGTTATAAAAATCATTCACGATCATTCATAGAATTGTCGATCAAACAATCTATTATCAAGGTTCTGACAATTGTGTTTAAGCTCATGAAACTAATCCGTTAACTCAATCACCCGCGTATAATTTACCGGCGTGATTAAGATGAAACCATTGCCCCTTCTAAAGGCATTAGTTGCAATTATACCTTATTTCTTATCACAAGTTATCCGTCCGCAGGGGGTACTCAAGGTACTAGCCCTCGTCTCGGATAGGGTCGTCAACCCCATAGTACTATCAATTGTATAGGCTATTTTCAATCCACACAAGGATTAAACAATAGTTAATAGTTCATGAATATAGGGTCTTTTGCAACTAGGTACTCAACACAATTTAGGCAACTTTCGGGTCCAACAATCATTCATGACATATGTTCATTTTATAAAACTAGCATGCATCTCCCTCGCGGGTAAAAACAATTTAAAAACAGTAGTAAGCGAGGCTACAAATTCACACCTTATGTATAGAAGTAGTCGACATTAGGAATAACGATCACTGACAATGATGAGGATGCCCGGGAAATTCAACACCTAACAAGCAATAACGCGTAATGAGTCAATCTCATTTATAAAACTTTAAGTACTGTATAATATGTACATATTAGTCAATTGTGATAATTACAAACTCACGCCAAAACCAAAAAAGTAGTCGTTATTAGTTTTATACGATTTATCTACGTTATTAACGTTACTACCCTTTTTATATTTTTCGCCGATACTTACCAAAAGTATGGGCTGTTTTCTATGACTTAGACCCTTTTATAAAATCTAAGAAAATTCTCAAAAATACCTCATGACCTGTAGAAAACCCATTTTTAATCCTATGAAAATTTCTCACTTTTATGACTCGTTACCTAACACATTACTAGACGTACATATTTCGGACTGATTTTGCACATTGACCAGTTGGACTTGTTTGACCCATTTAAAATACACCATTGACCCGTTCAACACCTAAGTCTAATAATAGACTCACAAATGCAGGTTTGAAACCAAAAATCAACTTTTAATCAATTACCAAACTCTATCTATGGTCCCCGGGATTTGACCCAAAACCAAACATAATTTCGGATTATGTAGGTTCTCATCTCCCGGTACACGTATTTTCAAAACATCATAACTTTTGACTCGTTAGGAGTCGTAAGCTCTTTCTTATACCAAATAGAATGTAAACAAAGCTCTACAACTACATTCTATATTTATGACCTGTATCTAAGCTTAAGATTTTCAAAACACCCTTAAACAATCTGCCTAAAATTTACTACTTCAAAATCACCTCAACACTTGTTTCCAAACCATTTTAACGACACCTAGCCCTAACTTAATCACCCATAACAATTCTTAAACACATTAATCAGTCCTTAAGACCTAGGACATCAAATCTATCCTAAAACCCATTTACCAAAACAAACATGCAACAAGTTTAACCCACTCAAACACACTCAAAACACTAATCTAAACACAAATCCAACAACAAAATAATCAAACACCAAGATCCACCAAACACCCCCATTTGGCCGTAGGGTGTTGGTGATCGAAACACCCAAACCAAACCAATTTTGGTTACTTTAATTGATGAATTAACATAATCTAAACACAAATTAAACATGCATCAAGTTTAATTACATCAAATCAAACTTTTGAAAAATCTTTTAATTTTTGGAAAATCAAGTTCATGCATGTTTGATTAAACCTTGGATTAACACTTACAAAAGGATTAGAAAAGGTGGTCTTTAATTGGAATTAATCAAAAACAAGAAAAAAATTGATGTGGTGGTGGTGGTGTAGTATGGCCGGCGGCCTAGAGAGAAAAGAGAGAGAGTGAGTGAAAAAATTTTGAAGTGAAATGTTGTGTGTGTGCTCCCTTTTCCTTTTTGTAAATTTTTAGGGCCCTTGTGTGCAATTTAGGCATTCTTTTGGCCTTGTTTATAAATGACCTCAAATATTTGCGGGAATTGACTTACTAGTCGACTTGGAAAATTTTGCGGGAGTCGGGGGTCATCCCGAACACTCCAAAATACTTTTAGGACAATTTAAACGCACCCGGAAAGAAATAAAACGCACCCGACTCGACTTAACACGAACCAAAAGTAAAATCCTCGAGAAATTATAATATCGATAAAGCGACAATAAACATAGAAATTGGGCATCCGTCGAGATCGTAGTCGTCATCGTTCTTCTTAAATCGTTAATCGTCAAGATTACGACCTCAAACATTGGTTTCAACCAAAACGATAAAATATATAGTAAACAAAATTTCTTAAAAATTTCAAAAATAGTCGTAATTTAGGGTAAGATAAGTGACCTCGGTTTCTGGATATTACAAAAGATGTGTCAAAAAGTGTGACTTCCGGGGTACCGAGGAAGCCGAGCAAGCATTTACAGAGCTAAAGAAGCGTTTGGTGAAAGTACCCATGCTGGTAGCGCCCAAACCAAAGGAAGAACTGATCATGTAATTATTGATCGTTCGCGGAGCCATTAGGGCGATCCTACATTATTTTTCACAAAATAAAAATGGAAGCTCTAAGGTATGTTGGCAATACTAGCTCCAGTTGGAGCGGGTCGCTAAAGCATGAGCTGAAGTCCTTTTCAAACGTTAGTTCTAAAAGTATTTCATTTTGTATCTTATTTTATTTTTATCTTTCTTTCAAGTTATGTTAGTTAAAAGAGTAACTTAGGGTGTGTTTAGTTGTAAAAAATGAGAAATTTTATAATAAAGTTTTTTAAGAAAAGAGAAAACTTGATCAAAAAGAGTATTTTATGAAAATTTTCTGCTGAAAACAGAAAATATCTTTTCTCGTGTTATAACTAAGATTTAAAAAACTTGGGTTTAGAATTCTCTAGTTTTCTAAAATTTTCCTGGAGAATGAAGAGCTACTCTATTTTCAAGGAAATTAAAGACTGAAAACTAAGAAAACTTTCCTACAACTAAACAGCAGTTTGACTTTTTAAAAGGAATAAACTCATGTTTCTATAAGCTCTTGTAAAGTTGCGCGTCAAAAATGCCGTAATTTCAAAATAAATGAGTATAATATTTACATTACTTGTCACAATTCTTTGAAAAACCGAGCCTTTAACTTGCCTCTAATTAGTTTCGCCCACGCCAAAGAGACTTTGTTACATTACTACTCCCTTCATTCTAAAATTATTGTTCACAAATAAAAAACAATTTTAAAAAAAGTTATTACTATATGTTTTTTGAGTAAAATGCAGATATGGTCACCATAGTATGTCATTTTTGCATATATCGTACCTGCTATTTTGAAACTGCGGGCAACATACCTATGAGAATAGTTTGAGTTCATTTTAATACATTGACCTAACGGAGCATATGTTTGACCATTACCATGATTTAACAAAAAAAATAAAATTGTCTTTTCTTTTGTTCTTTTAAGAATCACAGCCCAATCCATAATAATACAATGCCTAATCTACGTCATTAAGTTTTTTGTTACCTAATTACAACAGACAATTTTTATAACCCTAATTTAGTTAGGAGTATTTATGATGACCAAATTCAATGACACAATCTACATCTACATGTCAAGGCGCTCTACATATGAAGAGGTTCTGGAATGCATTTGGGATAAACTTGTTAAGCTCTTCATCTATCCATAAGATTAGTTCCATTTTGTATCTGTTAGTTTAATGATATTTTGGTTTCATTACTCTCCATCTCTTTACCTCCCCATCAGTTGCAACTCGATATCAAATCATGCTAGACCATTATATAAGGAGTTGGTATATGTGTGAAACATGGTGGCAGTCAGGCTATCACATAGACCGGGCCAGCAAAACTAAGGTTTATGCTTTGATCAGGTAGCTGATGAACATGTTACCCAAGTGAAGTTGATTCAACTTTTTTCGAGTTTCGCGTTGTTTATTATTATTTACTTATCTTGTGAAACATGGTGGTTGTGTTGTTATGGATCGGGTCTATGAATTCGTCCGTTGTAAAATTGTTATAAACCGTGAATCTTAAATAAATAAAAGAAAAGACAATTTTGTCCTTTTGTTAAGTCATGGTAACGATCAAAACATATGCTCTGTTAGTTCAAGGTATCAAAATGAACTCAAACTATTCTCACAGGTATCGCGCCTGCAGTTTCAAAATACCAAGTAGGATATACGCAAAAATGACATACCACAGTGACCATATATGCATTTTACTCATATTTTTTTTACATAAAAATAATTTTACTTTTATTGTGAAAGTAATGAACAAGAACAAATGTAAAGAAAGAGAGGAATTATTATTCAGTGATTATACCAAGAGGTTACAAATGTATTTATAGGACTCATAGTCTAAACCCCTAACTTGTTCCTAAAGAATAGGATGAATAGACATAAGCCCATAAGCCCATAATATTTTACAACACTCCTCCTTGAATATTCATCGTTTATTATACGCTTTGGACTACCTCATTAAAAACCTTATCAAGAAAAACCCTATGGGATAAAAACTTGATGAAGGAAAAGAGTGTAGTGCGCGTAATACTCCTCCTCAAACTAATGCATATCTTTTAAACGTCGAAGACCGATCTTCCGAACTAGTAGCTCAAAAACTCTTGTTGGTAAAGATTTTGTGAATAAATCGGCCAAATTTTCGCATGATCGTACTTGACAAACATCAGTGACTTTATCCTTTTTTAGATCACATGTAAAGAAAAATTTCGGAGAAATGTGTTTTGTTTTGTCTCCTTTGATATAACCTTCCTTGATTTGAGCTATACATGCCGCATTGTCTTCATACAATATGGTTGGATTTCCTTTGATAGAATCTAGTCTGCATTCTTCTTGGATGTGTTGAATCACCGATCTTAACCAAACACACTCTCGACCAGCTTCATAAAGGGCAATAAGTTCAGCATGATTTGATGATGTTGCAGTTAAAGTCTGCTTTGTCGATCTCCAAGAAATTGCAGTGCCTCCATATGTAAAAATATACCCTGTTTGTGATCGTGCCTTATGTGGATCAGACAAGTAACCAGCATCAGCGTATCCAACCAACTTTGACTTTGAATTCTTTTGGTAAAATAATCCCATATCACGGGTACCACAAAGATAACGAAAAATGTGTTTAATCCCATTCCAATGTCGGCGTGTTGGCTCAGAACTATATCTTGCTAGTAAGTTTACTAAAAATGCAATATCTGGGCGTGTATTACTAGCAAGGTACATCAAAGCCCCAATCGCACTAAGATATGGTATTTCAGGACCAAGAATGTCCTCGTCATGTTCTTTGGGACAAAACGGATCAAGTTCTCGATCAAGTTTACGACCAACCATTGGTGAGCTTAGTGGATGAGCTTTGTCCATATTGAATCGTTTCAATATTTTATCCGTATAATTTGATTGATGGACAAGTATTCATTTTGAGAAATGCTCAATTTGCAAGCCTAGACAAAATTTAGTCACCCCAAGGTCTTTCATTTCAAATTCGTTCTTTAATAAATTTGTAGTATGTTCAATTTCATCATTATATCCGATGATATTTAAATTGTAGATTTGTAAATCTATGCTTATGTTTCTAGAGAGAAAATGAGATAGAGAGATGGTGGATTTCACACTTTAGAGAGAGAAAGTTAAAAGGAACTATGTGTAAAATAATGAAAACCACACCCTCTCCATCAAAGGAGAGGGTTTATATACCCAAGCCTTGTAATGGGCTTGGGTTTACACGTTTGGGCCGGCCTACACAAGTTGTAGGCTAGGCTTGAACTTGTTTGTTAAATAACGAAAGTTAACTAAACTACGAGCTATTACATGGACTATCGTTGGAGTGACCGATCCTTCTTAATACGTAAAACGTATTTCCAACAATCTCCCCCTAAGGGAGGTCACTCCAAACAAGGGCGATACCCGAGTTACAATAATGAAATAAACCTAGCATACTATGCTTGTCTTGAGCTCGTAGTCTTCGTCTTTCTTTTCTTTTTCTTTTTCTGGTGAACATGCTGATGTGATCTTTGATATCAATCTTGAGCATTAATCTGTTGCCTTGATCTTGTGCATCCATCACTTGTGATCTTCGCCTCTTCGTGACACCATGTCCCACATACTTATACCTTCGTAATCCTTGAAAGCTTCAGAGTTTGAAACAGCGGAAGACTTAACTTTTAGGCTTTCTTGAATTAGATGAGATATTAAGTGCATAAAGTATAAGCATGCGGGGACGACTTCTTCTTGGATCCCGCAACGCCACCGTCTTCAAATGCCGCAACATAAGTAGACACGAACGAAATGGCTTTGAACATTTCATTCTAAATCGGTAGCATTTTACCTCCGGTCGGTGAAGACCGTTGGACGATATTAGATATCGTACCCGTGACGGATAGTTTCAATTAAGTAACTTCCTGACAGGATTTCGCGGGTAAACCCGTTCTCTTTACTCGACCGTCTAAAGCTGACTGCGAACGTAAAGAGTGAATCATTTGGATAAAATTATCCGCATGATTTGAAGCCGTCAATTCATGTTCCTGGAACAAGTGAAATTCACTTAAGAACCGCACCATCGTTGCTTTCCAGTTGTCACGAGCTTGATTCGTATAGAATCTTGCAAGTTACCTACCAAGTGCTGTTTGAGGTTAACACTAGAAGGATTTCCACTCATCACTGTGAACACTAAGGTATCACTCTGAGTGTTCTGGCAAGATCACTGAGATATTGCGTAGAGGCCTGGAACGTGTTTAAATTCAGTTAAGAATTAAACAGCTGTTGCTTTCCAGTTATCACAAGTTTGATTCATAAAGAATCGCACAAGTCAACTACCATGAGTTTTTTGATATTCGCTCAAGAAGGATTTCCATCTTCATTGTAAATACTTTCGTATTACTCGGATGTTCAGGCAAGATCATGAAGATTTTGCGTAGGACTCTTAAAATCTTTCTTACTTTTCACAGTGTGTGAAGAAGCAAGGAAATATGGAAGTGTGTCCTAATGAGATATTTGATGATCTCAAATGGCTCTAGACTCGATCGTGCATTATGTATTTTAGTGATCGGAGGCTGGAGAGGAGTGCCACCTTTTCAATACCAATTTATTCGGAGTGAATAAATCAATAGATAATGCGTTATCTCCGTGTGATTAAAACAAATACCTTTTAAGAGATATTTGAGTTAGCTGGGATGGGTTGTGCATTGCATCACTGGGTCCATGATGTCTGTCTTCAATATCAAGAATCATTAAACAATGATCTTAATAGCATATGTATTGACCCGGTTTCTGCCTAAAGTTGTAAGGAGGGCTTCTTTCTTTACACCCTTTATCTTTACAATTCTTTTTCATTCTTCAACCCCTTCAATGCTTACCAATACGTCATAACTAGCACCTTGTTGTGATTGTTCCAGTGCTAACTTAAGTACTTGGTCGGCATTCAGCTACGTTCACAATCTTTCTCCAACTTTCCTAAGGACGACTATTTCTAGCTATGGAATGTCCTTGGGAAGATTCCTCCGGTTCTGGAAGAATCATAGGACTTAACCTATCCTACCATCCTTATGTCACCACAATCTTCATCGTCGTGAATTAAATGGGTTTTGGGTAAGTATATGTCACCATGAAAATCCATTTTGCTCCCCCTTAACATATGCCACGATATTCGAAAACATTTCGCACATGTCGGGATGAGCCAGCACATTAAGTCAAACCATTTGTGATAATATCCCATATTAAATCACATTTTCTCCCCCATATTAAAAATATTAACCCAATCGATGTTTTTAATATCAATTGATTTAATGAAGTTTTAACAAAGGTTTTGGGAAGAAAAATGCAAGTCCATTTCATCTTCATGATATCAAATGTATGAGATATGATATCGATTTGTAATATGATCACATATTCACCATATTAGAAAAGAATTGACAAGGTTGGACCTGATAGATGAGAACATCATATGATAAGATCAAATGGTTCTTGTCAGCATATGTTGGTCGCCTCGTCACGTCTGAAGTCATCTCTTGACACCACATGTACGATTGGTATTGTTGTCTTGACACCAACTTGTGAACTTGGCAGTTTCGGCATCGAAGATTCTGAATGCTTGACAATTGCTCCCCCTCAATTGCTGACCCGTGTTCTATTGAAAGAGCTGTAGTCGTCGGTTGAGTAGTCGCATCGTCGAGGATGTAGATACCAATTGTAGATAGCATGGTTGTAGAGATGATAGCTTCATAAAAACAAGACTTCTCTTGTTTTAACAAATAAATGCACTGAAACGTACATAGATTTGTGTTAGACCAAGTTATAAAGTAAACTTGATCCCTTACAAGGTTTTAAAGAAAACCTTGCCCGAGAAAATTAATTCCCGTTGTGAGCCAAAGCTTTCATAAGAAATACTTGACTTTAATATGAAAACCGGGTTGCAGTCAGAAATAACTACAAGCCATTTAGGCATGTTTTATGAAATATTTACAACTTTTGTACGAACTCTATTTATGGCGCCGTGTCGATATTAATCAACATTTCTAAGGCCGTAAATATTATCGTACCAAAAGACATGCCTTTAAAAAATAAAGTAAAAATATTTTTGGATTTTCTGAATTTTTCAATTTTTATGGTTTTTATATGGTTTTATATTTTTGTATTTTGCTTTTGAGGATAAAAATATAAACAATATATACAAATGATCACCAAGGATACGGAGAATAGTTTTACCACCACTATTCTTTCGCTTCATCTGCTAGTTCCTTAAGAGTCTCAGGCGAGAAGGTTCTCATTCCTAGCTTGTCGGCCAAAAATTCAATTCGAGCGCGATCTAAAGCCTTCGTGAAAATATCCGCCAATTGATACTCAGATCGGACAAAGTAAAGCTCGATTACTCCATTTTCCACTTGCTCCTTGATGAAGTGGTAGCGAATGTCAATATGCTTCGACCGGGAGAATTGAACGTTGTTGCAGCATAAGGCAATTGCACTCTTGTTGTCACAGTACATCGGAATCTTGTTGAAACCTAGACCATAGTCGGTTAATTGCGATCTCATCCAAAGAATTTGAGCACAGCAACCGGACATAGCTATGTATTCTGCTTCCGTACTTGAAATTGCAGCGCTTTTCTGCCTTTTCGATGCCCAACTGATTAATCGATCTCCTAGTAGTTGCAAAGTTCCACTCGTGCTACGCCTTGTATCTTGACAACCCGCGTGATCCGCATCTGCATATGCCATTAGTGCAATAGAAGAGTCCTTCGAATAACAAAGTCCCCGATTAATGGTTCCTTTAAGATATCGAAAGATCCTTTTAACAGTAGCTAAGTGTAACTCAGTAGGCCTAGTTTGATACCTGGCACACATACATATAGCAAACTGAAGATCAGGTCGACTGGCTGTGATATACAGAAGAGTACCGATCATTCCATGATAAAGTGTCGGATCAACGGCAACTCCATGTGGATCTGCATCAAGCTTAGATTTCTCCACCATTGGGGTGTCCACGGGGTCGCAAGATTCCATCTTATATTTCTTAAGCGATTCAAGGGCATATTTGGATTGATTAATAAAAATGCCTCTGGGACTCTGAGATATCTGAAGACCTAAGAAGAGCGATACCTTGCCCATCATTGACATCTTAAACTTGGAAGACATGAGTGTCCCAAACTCATCCGATAAGGTTTGGGTCGAGGCTGCAAATATAATATCATCAACATATATTTGTACCATTATCATATCTTTACCTCGTTTCTGAATGAACAGCGTGGGATCCACCTTGCCTTTTGCGAAGCCTTGAGTAATGAGGAATTGTGACAATAGATCATACCATGCGCGTGGAGCTTGCTTCAACCCATAGAGAGCCTTCTTAAGCTTGTACACATGATTAGGATAATTAGGATTCACAAAACCATCCGGCTGTTGAACATAGACTTCTTCCTTGATTTCACCATTAAGAAATGCCGTCTTCACATCCATCTGATAGACGATCATATTCATATGGGCTGCATAAGCGAGGAATAGTCTAATAGATTCCAAACGGGCAACAGGTGCAAAGGATTCCATAAAGTCGACGCCCAATAATTGCTTTTATCCACGAGCTACTAGTCGAGCTTTGTTTTTCAATATTCCGCCTAACTCATCGAGTTTCACCTTGTAAACCCATTTCAAAGTGAGTAACTGCACTTGATCCGAGCATGGGACAAGTTCCCATACTTCAAGACGTATAAACTCATTAAGTTCTTCTTGCATAGCTTCTATCCAACAGGATTGAGTAAAAGCTTCTTTCCATGTCTTAGGTTCAACTTCAGTGAGAAAAGCATCAAAGTGACAAAACATTGTACTTTCTTGTAACTGACTTCGTGTGGATACCGGACGATTAGGGTCACCAATAATAGAATCTATAGGATGATCCTTTGTCCACTTGCTGTCATGTTCACGAATCCATGGATTGGAGTAAACTGTAGAAGGAGCTTCCTCTGAGGTAGACGACCCGGCTTGATTAGGGTCGGGAATAGGTACACCAAAGAATGGAAGTTCACGCATTTGAGCGAATTCCAAATCGTGATCATCGTCATCCTCTTCATCATCAATAGGCATGACGTGGGTAGTTGTTACATGTGTTGGTTGAGAATTACTTGTGGATGGTATATCTTGACCAATTGTAGGTGCAGATGTATCTGATTGTGCTTCGGTTGCTGGAGCGACAACTTCGGTTACCGGAGCTATTACCTCAGGTTCTGGAGCAACAATAGTTCGAGGAGTAAAGAATTCATCAAAGAACGGTTGAAACAACGTATCCCATTCATTCCTAGTAGGTGGTATAAATGATGAAGTAGGGTTGTTTGGGACAAGACCAGAACTAATATTACTGGGTCCCATTTCATGAAGTACGAGTTCAGAGCTGCTTTGCTCAGAAGCCATAGCTGTCAGCTCATCAAAATCAACATTCATAGTTTCAAGGATTTTGCGAGAGTTACGGTTGTAGATTCGGAATGCCTTCTTTGCGGGTGCGTAACCAATGAAAATACCAATATCAGCCTTTGGTTGAAGTTTTCCCAAATTGTCACCATCATTGTTTGGATAGCAAAGAGAACCAAATACATGAAGATATGATAAATCTAGTACTTTTCCATGGAGAAGCTCATAAGGTGTTTTACCATGGCGTTTACGAATTAGTGACCGGTTTTGGGTGTACACTGCTGTGGATACTGCTTCTGCCCATAAAAACAATGGAGCCTTTGCGTAAATTAACATCGTTCGAGCAGCTTCCATAAGTGTGCGATTTCGCCTTTCAACGACACCGTTTTGTTGTGGAGTGCGTGCAACGGATGTTTCATGAGATATGCCAACTTCTTCATAATAATCACGCAAAATTTGATTCACAAATTCGGTTCCATTATCTGTACGAATGCGTCGGACAGTAGTGTTGAGACGCACTTGAATCATCTTGAGAAATTTGATGATGAATTTAGGTACCTCATTTTTTGCTTTAAGAAATTTCACCCATGTAAACCGAGAGTAATCATCGACAATGACGAGGATGTACTTTTTGCCACTAATACTTTCAACACGCATTGGCCCACAAAGATCCATATGCAACAGATAAAGTTTCTCTTGATTGGTGTCTTCAGTCTTGGGTTTGTAAGACTTCTTAGTGCTTTTCCCCATTGTACACGCGGAACACAAATGATCCTTGTGAAATGATAGTTTAGGAAGACCACGAACAAGTTCGTTTTTCGCCAAGTGATTAATAGCGTCAAAGTTAAGATGAGATAACCGTCGATGCCATAACCATGACTAAGTCTTCGATGCTTTGGAGAGAAGACATACGGGAGAAGCGGCCATCATGTCTTGTAGAGACAAAGTATACAAATTATTCCCTCGAGTACCTTTCAATAAATCAACCCCTTCCAAATTACGAATGAAGCAGGTATGCTCTCGAAAAGCAACTTCTAGGTTTGCATCACAAAATTGTCCCACAGAAAATAAGTTGTGACCGAGACCGTCCACGTAATACACTCTCGAAATTATAACATTCCCAATATGATATTCACCATAACCCATTATCTTTGCAATATGATCATTCCCAAATCGAACCGTACCAAGAAACTTGCTGACGAAATTTCTGAGCTGAGAGCGATCTCCGGTCATATGCTTGGAGCAACCAGAGTCCAAATACCAGAGAACAATTTGGACCACCTGTTTTCAACAACAACAGTAGACAATGCATTGGAAACTATTGGTTCCGGATTGTTAGCAGATACAGATATAGTATTATTAGAATTGCTAACATTTTTAAGACCCTTAGATTTCCTGCGTTTTCTAATGTCAGTTTTAGCACTAACAGGTTTTACTGTTCCAACGTTCTTAGGTTTTGGATTATTCTCGGGCACTACAGTGGGAGTAGACCTATTTAAAGGGCACTTTGTTCCTACAGTAGTGTTGGTGTTCCTAGTTAAAGGACACGCTTGTGTTTTGGTAGCCTTGGTACTCCTAGTTAAAAGGCACGCTTTCTTCGCTGTAGTGGGAGTGATCCTAGTTAAAGGGCACATATTTCCTACTATAGTGAAAGTTCTA
This sequence comes from Glebionis coronaria, assembly GCA_025667525.1. Taxonomy (NCBI): domain Eukaryota; kingdom Viridiplantae; phylum Streptophyta; class Magnoliopsida; order Asterales; family Asteraceae; genus Glebionis; species Glebionis coronaria. Next base: position 474,876,307 of record CM046882.1, read on the forward strand.
CCAGTGGGGCGCCACATCCAACCAACTTGGGTTAACACTTTCCCAGTCGGTTTCCATTCTAATCCATTTTTCCGGGCATGCATCTCATTCACATGGTCAATAAAGCAAGAATCATGAGGACTAGAAAACATACATTCATTGCAATTCCAACATTTTAAATTAGAATTCACAGTAGGCTTAGAACGCTGCACAACCGCAGAGCCTTTAGGTTTAGCTACATGATTCTTTTTATTCAAAACAGAAATAACATTCCTAGGATGGGCTTCTACTTTCTTCTTCACTTGACTACTAGATGGGGGCAAGATCCTATCATTCTTCTTGTTTCTTTTAAGCTTAGATCTTTGAGCCTTAGTAGTGGTGCTTACTCCTGTAGAAGGCAACACGGGAATATTAGAAGCTGGTTTTGATTCCGCCTTATCTTTAGTGACCAAAGTTTGAGATGGTTTAGTCCTAGGGCCCTTGTTAAGTGGTGTGACGGCAATAAGGGTTCTTTTGATTGCACTAGAGGACGATGTTGAGACAGTGGCTGCGTTATCCACAACATTCTTACCTTTTAGAGTACGAAGTGTTTCCTTTAACTCAGCCAATACCAGATTCTTATCACAAATTTGTTCCCCCAAATCAGATATTTCCATCGACTTTCGATTCAATTGTTCAATCAATGATTGATTCTGTGCAGTGGTATCAACACATGCGGGTTGTACTGAATCGAAGAGTCGTGTATGTTTCTGTTTTAAGTTATCAACTTTGGACAAAATCTTGGAAACTCGATTATCTAGATCAAGTTTAAAATTCTCAGCGGCCTCAAGTACGTTCACACAGTTAAGCTCCTTAGATTTCTCTATTTCTATCGGCAATGAGTTAGCAACTTTGTCACTTGGCTGACGCTGTTTTGATTGTAAATTCAATTGAAAATTCTTTTCAAAGTTTGCATCATCGATATTAACACCTTCGAATGACGTTTCAAAGATTTCTTGAATAAATTGTTGCTTGCATTCAAGCGAAATACAATGTGTTTGAATCTCATCAAAACGTTTTGAAAGCGAAGAATATGAATCTTGAAGCTTTAAAAATTCAGCGTCAGATTCGTGACAAGTACTATCTACCACAGTATCCACAGATTCAACATTATGCACAATAGAATCATTATCAACACTTGTATTCACACAGACAGAAACTATATCATGAGACATCACTTGATTCAGAAGCAGATCATTATGGCGTGAAACTCGTTCTATTTCAAGTAAACTGTTTTCATAAGCATCTTCCATTTCATTAAAAACACGTCTAACTTCTTCTATTTCCAAAAACAAATCTTGATCAATATTACGAAGACAAGCCTTAACATTGTTTACAAACGGAACAATTTCATCTCGAAACGCAGCTCTAGTGTGCTCAAAGTTCCATTCACCTTCCGTTATGGCCGTGGCCGTCGTACGTTCCAAAATGACCTTGTCAAAATTGGCTAAGTGTTGGTGAACCGTATTTAAGTTAACGGACGCCTTACTTACCGGTGGAATTAACTTCGTTAAATCCTTTTTGACGAGTGTAGGAGACGTACTAGGAAGGTTTTCATTTGACAAACTTTGGGGCACAAGAACTGTTAATTCTGCTAATTCATTTTGTAAGCGAATGCGTGTCTTTTTCGAAAATTGATCTTTGTTATGTTGATCATAATCAATTGTATGGAATTTTGAAAGCATTTTAGAATGAGTTTCATCCCCAAGTGATTGTGTCTCCTCAGTAGTACGAACAAAAGGTGCTTCTTTCGATTTGCCAATTATGGTCATGTCATAAAGGCCGGGAATATATTCCTGAGCTTGTTTTGCATAACCGGGATTAGGTGGTAAATCTTGAAGACGTTTAAGTTCGAATTCTTTAAATGATTTAGTTAAAAGATGAACCTTTTCTGTGGAAGCGTATTGTTTTAAAAGCTGTTGTTCTTTGAATTTAATAAGTTTGGTAGCATTAGTTTCCGATTCAACCTTTTTAGACTCGAGAGTTTCGAAATCCATTTTAAGTTTCTGAAAATCATTGACAACCGACTCTTTTTCTTTTAATTCATTGAAAAGATTAGCTTTTAATGATTCTATTTCTTTCAAGTGTTCAATCTTTTCAAAATGAAATTGGTCAAATTCAGAACATGTTATTTTCTCTTCTTGAGGGACCATTTCAAAATTTTTGATCTTTTCTTTATGCAACGCAAGCTCAGTAGTTAGGGTGGAATTGGTATCTACGGATTGTCTGAGGGCCATATGCATTTGATCAATAATATGTTTAGACACCATTACCAAATCATGTTGAGCATAAGATTCCATACCCGTCGTAGCATTTGGTTGAGGTTCACTCAAATGTGTTGGATTGGGTACCACTTCATTTGAGTTACTAGTTCCCGAATGCTGTTCGAGGTTGTCATTTTCATGCCCAACTTGATGTTGGTTATCATCAATATTATTAGATGTGGTTGGTACCTCACTGATGACATCAGAACCGTAGTGAGAGAGATTAGCAACGAGAGCAGCTTGGGCAGAGTGAATGTCATCACAATCCGAATCGTATGCATCAAGATCGTCCGCTTGATAAGCTGCATTAGAAGTGGAAACGACTGCAACGCCTTCAGTATCTGCTGCCCCTGGGTCTGCAAGAAATGCTAACTCCTCTGAATCCAAAATCTTCCCCTTAGACTGAGCATCAACCAAATACATCTTCTCACGAAACCATGCATCATCCCTTCTCCTTTTCGGCTGAGTGCATTCCCTAGCCATGTGACCTTGTCCTCGGAAATTGTAGCAAGTCACAACCTTCTTAGGACCAATAGGACTCCCATTTCCACTAGCTTGAGAATTCACAGCTTGATTGTTCCCAGTCCTTGTAGGAGGTCCATATGAATTTTGCCTTCCCTGAATAGGTTGCACCGTCACTTGACCATCTTGAACAGTGGCTTGTTGTCGAGGATTTGATGAGGTGCGGAGCTGATTGTTTGTTGGTGGAAATCCTATAGTTGCAACAAGTTTTGACAAGTAGGCGGTGAGATGGTTTAGAACATCAGCTGGCGTATCATTTGGAGTAAAGACCGGTGCTTGGATTGGTGGAAGTTCATTAGAGTAGAAAGCTTGTGCTGGTTGTGCTTCTATTGGAAAATATCCTTGCTGAGGAGTATAGCCCAATGGAGAAGTGTTGGCTTGTGATGGTGATGTTTGATATGGTGGTTGATGTTGAAAAGATTGTTGATGAACACTATGTTGATATTCTTGTTGTGGCATCATTGGTGGTTGATAAGATGGTTGCTGTGGTTGCTGATAGATGTGTGGTGGTGTCTGCTGCAAGTATGATGGTTGTTGATAAGTATAAGCCATGTTTTGTTGAGAAGCATACATTGCAAGTGGATCATGAACTTGAGGTGTAGACAACCGAGCCTCGATCACATGGCATTCGTGTTGTTGAAGAAAATCTTGAAGTTGATCCACATTGGTGTTATGCAAGTCCTTAGCCAATTTAACATCCGTCACGTATTTTTTCCATTCTGGAGGAAGAGTGTTCAAATACTTGGTGTTCAATTGAAAGGTAGGAATTGCCATGCCATAGATGTTAAGCTCATTCAACAATAGGGTAAATCTCAGATAGTAATCATTGAGAGTCTCCCCTGGCACATAGGCAAACTTATCAAAAGTATCATAAAGCTTACACTCTCGTTCTTGTTTAGTTAACGAGGTGCCTTGCATTAGAACACGAATTCTATCCCATAACTCTTTGGCAACTTTATGTTTGCTGACGAGTTTGTAGACATCTGGAGGAAGAGCTTGGAGAATGATGTTTGTAGCATACTTATCACATTTATCTTGAATCTTCATATCTCCAGTCAACTCACCCGTTGTGCGAGGACGAGTGGTCGTACCTTCCGTCACAGTACCATAATCTAATGGTCCATTGAGCACCGATGCCCAAATTAGATGTCCATTCTCCTTGTTCAACATATAAAGTTCCATTCGGGAAGCCCATTCCTCATACATAGTCTTCACCAACATTGGTGGACGATTATCCGTACCCGAGAGGATGGACTTATCCGTAAGAGATGTATACTCCATTTCAATAAGTTAAGATTTACAAAGTTGATCGAACAATGAAATAAGGTTAAGTATTTTTGTGTTGTTGTGAGTTAGAATCGAGAAACAATGTTAACTGCAAGTTTGTTCGAAATTTTTTATGGAATAATTCTTGGTTTGTCGGAATGTCTAGATCGGAATGCCAGATCGGAATGTCAGATCGTAATACCAGATCGGAATACCAGATCGTAATGTAACACTGTCGGAATGATGATGGTATCGGAATGCCTAGATCGCAATGCAGAGCGGTCGAAATGTTCAGATCGCAAAGAGCTATCGTAATACTCAGATCGCAAAAACTATCGCAAAGATTCAGATCGCAATGCAATGTCTATCGGAATGCTTCAGATCGCAATAGCTATCGAAATGATTCAGATCGCAAAGTGGCTGACAAAATTTAAGCAGAGTAACGACTTAACACACCTTCCTTATACCCGTCGGAATCTCAGATCGCAATAGCTATCGGAATGATTCAGATCGGAATAAGTGATAAAAATCCAGCGATCGCAATGTAGAAACCTAACCCTTTCCGATGGTTAAGTTATTGCGATGGAGGCCCAAGTACAGTTTGTACTTTCCGATGGATCTTTCTGCTAGAATTTCGGAATGAAGAACACCAACTTTTTTTGCACTTTTGATCCAAGAAAACTGATGTTTTAATGAAAACCAAGATACCAAGAACACTCTTAAACACGAATCCCTATGTTACACTACTTTAAACTTCGATCAAACACAAAAAAATTTTGAAGATTTCGGCAAAACACACTTATACTATACGAATTGTTTAGAAAACAATACGCAACACAAAAACAAACCTATATTTCATCCCAAGCTCTTGATACCATTTGTAGATTTGTAAATCTATGCTTATGTTTCTAGAGAGAGAATGATATAGAGAGATGGTGGATTTCACACTTTAGAGAGAGAAAGTTAAAAGGAACTATGTGTAAAATAATGAAAACCACACCCTCTCCATCAAAGGAGAGGGTTTATATACCCAAGCCTTGTAATGGGCTTGGGTTTACACGTTTGGGCCGGCCTACACAAGTTGTAGGCTAGGCTTGAACTTGTTTGTTAAATAACGAAAGTTAACTAAACTACGAGCTATTACATGGACTATCGTTGGAGTGACCGATCCTTCTTAATACGTAAAACGTATTTCCAACATAAATCATCAACATACACTGCAATGATTGTGAAACCCGTCTTTGATCTTTTGATAAAAACACATGGACTTATTTGATTGCTCTTATATCCTTATTTTGAAAGATATTCACTCAGGCGATTATACCACATTCGTCCTGATTGTTTAAGTCCATACAAAGATCTTTTCAACTTAATTGAAAACATTTCACGAGGTTTAGATTTACAATCTTCCGGCATTTTTAATCCTTCCGGAATTTTCATATAAATATCACTGTCAAGTGATCCATACAAGTAAGTTGTGACAACATCCATAAGGCGCATTTGGAGCCTTTCAAAATTTGCAAGACTGATTAAAAATCTGAGAGTCGTTGCATACACAACAGGTGAATATGTTTCTTCATAATCTACCCCGGGAATTTGTGAGAAACCTTGTGCTACAAGTCTTGCTTTATATCTCACAATTTCATTTTTCTCATTTTGTTTTATGACACATACCCATTTATAGCCTACCGGCTTTACATTGTGTGTGGTTAATGTCACAGGGCCAAACACTTGGCGTTTTTAAGCGAATCTAATTCAGCTTGTATGGCATCTTGCCATTTTGGCCAATCATTTCTTTGTCGACATTATTTAATAGATTTTGGCACAGAAATTTCATCATTTATGATTTCACTTGCTATAGCATATGCAAAAATTTCATCAACACATGTTTTATTTCGATTCCATGTTGTACCATTTTGTACAAAGTTTATTGAGATCTCATAGTCGTTAGGTACATGGTCATCTTCAAAAGATATATCCACATTTTCTGTGTCATTGGTAATCTCTTTTGGGATTTCATTAATAACAACTTCTTGACTTTGGCAGTTGTATTATTCCCTTTCTTTCTCCGTGGATTTGTATCCTTAGAACCTATTGGTCTTCCACATTTCCTGCGTACATTTTACTCATTTAGAGTTTCAGGAATATCTATTCGAGAAGGTGCATTTAAAGCTGGAATATATGATTTAGTAACTCCTTTTGTATCGGTAAATGCATCCGGAAATTCATTTGCTAGTCGTTGCAAATGAATGATCTTTTGAACCTCCAATTCACATTGACCATTTCGAGGGTCAAGAAAAGATATTTGTGATACATTCCAAGTTACGTCTTGTTTGTCCAACTTTTTATTTTCTCCTCCTAAGATTGGGAACATTGTTTCATCAAACTGGCAATCAACAAAACGTGCTGTAAAAACATCTCCAGTTAATGGTTCCAAGTATTTGATGATTGATGGAGAATTAAAACCAACATAAATTCCCAATCTTCTTTGAGGTCCCATCTTTGTACGTTGCGGTGGTGAAATTGGGACATAAACACCACAACCAAAAACTTTTAGTTGAGACAAATTTGGTTCTCTTCCAGAAACCAGTTGGAGTGGAGAATGCTTATGAGATGCACTTGGTCTTAATCTAATAAGAGCAGCAGCATGTAAAATAGCATGCCCCCATGCAGAAGATGGCAATTTTGATTTCATAAGTAATGGTCTAGCGATCATTTGTAATCTTTTAATTAAAGATTCAGCTAGACCGTTTTGTGTATGCACATGTGCTACAGGATGCTCAACCACAATCCCAATTGACATACAAAAATCATTAAATGATTGAGACGTAAATTCTCCTGCATTATCAAGCCTAATCTTCTTGATTTGGTAATCTGGGAAATGTGCTCTTAATTGAATAATTTGGGCTAATAGCCTTGCAAAAGCATATTTCTTGATGATAATAGACAAACATGGGACCATCGAGATGATGCATCAATTAATACCATAAAGTATCGAAATGGTCCACACGGAGGAGCAATTGGGCCACAAATGTCTCCTTGAATTCTTTCAAGAAACAAAGGAGATTCTTTATCAAGTTTATTGATTGGGGGCCTAGTTATCATTTTTCCAAGGGAACATGCTCCACATGATAACTCTTTTGATAATGGGATCTTAAAATCCTATAATGGATGGTCATATGAGGCTTCAATTATTCTCCTCATCATGATATCACCTGGATGACCCAGTCGATCATGCCAAAGGGTAAATACTTTAGGATCTACTCCATTTCGGGTAGAGACCATATTTATTTCTGTCTGATTTATGTATGTAAAATACAATCCAGAAGACAGACCATTCATTCTTTCAATTATGGTCTTTTTCCATTTTTGTGACAACCGGGAATTTTCTAGACTTTAAATAATAATTAATTATTATATTTATTAATCGGAATTCGTTTTCGAGAGATATCAAAGTCATTTGATTCGAAAAAGGGAGTTTATTTTACATACTGTAAAACACTACGCAAAATCTAAGAACTGGCGCGTTACAAATTAAATATATATTTAATATTCAAAAATATTTGATAAAAAGGTTTATTAAATTATATGATACTTCTCTTCTAGTTTTAATATTGTATGTTGATATCTAGAGCGTTCAAGTTGAATTTTTTTTTCTTTGAACGCAAGTATTCGAGTTAACCGATAAATAATAACCATTTTAAATAAAGTTGTAAACGATTACGAGAAGTTGGTCGAGTAAATACCCTAATTTATCGGAAAAATCATTTTAAAGCCAATGACGCGAATTTCTAAAATCGAATCAATTATTATCGAACCCGAACGAGTCCCGGGTCACGATAATAGATTTATTTTAACAAGGATACAAGAAAAGTCCTCTAAATAATTTTACACAATTAACCTCGAAATATTAAACACTTCACATTTTGTAATTTAAAACTTATAGTAGTATATAAAAGGAAAAAAAATAGGGTTTCCCCTCATTCCACACAAACCCTAAACCTAATTTTTACACACACACTCTCTCTTTAATTATTTCCGGCGCCGCCCACTGTGATTCCGACCACCGCCATCCGGCCGCCACCAATAAAGATAAAAACATCCAAAAAGACTTAAAGCCAACCGATCTATACGACCCACCACTCGATCTATCATGTTTATCATTTTTGCCACCTCTCCTTGTTGTCCGAAAACCAGCAGCAGTTGGCTGCCGCCACTGCCTTTTACACCACAGCCTCACAACTAATACACCATGACCACCATCATCGTACCACGGCTCAGCCGTGAATAACCAAGAAATCCATATCACTATGATGTCACCATCACCATCACGCCTCCCAATCTATAGAACCACAGTCATGGTTACCATCTAACCTACTACCGTTAACCAGCCACGGTCAACCACCATCAACAACATCCTACGTCCTCCACCATCAGCCACCCACGTGGCCAGTCAACTTCCGTCGCCATCAGCAGTTCATCAGTCCAAGGATGTTTGTTGGTTGCTGCGGGTTAATGACACCGATGTGGCATTTGTCTTTTTATTTTAACGCAAAGGAGTTTCATCTGGTGACAACCTGTGTTTGTTACCACCAGCAGCACAACAAGCTGGGTTTTGTTACCAGCACCAACACAGCAGGCCGCGTTTGGTCCAACGGAGAGCCACCAAGAAGTGCGGCTGATGGTTCTGATTTGACGAACAGCAAGGTACGTTTGGTTCGGGTTATAACATCAACAGGGTGCGTGGAGAGCAGAAATGACTACAACAAGGACGTTGGATCGGGGCAGAAAATAAGCACGAAGAGGGGTTTGGGTTCGCTGTTTATCAGCAGCAGGAGTTCGTTTGATGACGTAGAAAATCCATAGGGTGCGTTTTGGTGTGCAGAAAGTTATAAAGGGGCGTTGGGATTGCTGATTATTAGATTCGGGTGTTACTGACGCGGGATGTCGAGGGTTTAGAGTGTCGGGCATGAATTAAGCTCATGGTTCGTTGTGGTTTTGGAATCGGCTAATAACGCATCTAACCTTATTAATTAAGTAAAAACTAACAGTGATATACATATATAAATATATACATAAATATATACATATGGTTAAATAAATATGTCGAACACTAAAATTTGTGTTTAAATAGCTCAAATCGAGTGTCTGGTTTTTAAATTATAACACATCGGTTGTGTTTGGTTCTATTTAATTATGGTGATTAAATAGTCTAGTTTGGATATATGTTAAAACGTGATTTGCATAGCGTAGACTGTTTGGATAATATTGAGAATTGATTAATATAGAAAATGTTGTATAAACGAATAGGTTATGTCGAAATTTCTATAAAATTTTATACCTTATATTTTGTTAGGTACAAATTACTATTATATTTGTAAACCAATAAAAGTTAATACTTTTTATCTAAAAGTGACAATTATTAAGTAAATGGTGATTTCTTAAAATATGTCGAACTATATTGTCTAAGTGTTTTCATCACGATCTTTATACGGTAACTACAAAGTAAATATATACTTTGGTTTATTTTGTAAAATTGGTATCGCTATTATATAATTCAACATAAGAGTTATATAATCGTTTGGTTATACGTAATATGTACGGAATACATTACATACTTGGTGTGCGTGCCTAATTTATTCATTTTAGTAACCAACCCTTGAACTATTATAACTTATAACTTAAATATTTTATCAACGACTTACGTTAATGTACAAATCTATCGAGAACTCAAATACACATTGTTAAGTTATTGGATTTAGCCGATTAGTTAAGCCACAACACCATGATCGAGCCGTATTAATTTTCGTTTGCGCGGAGAGTATTATTAGCATCACTATTGTTTGTGCTACTACGTCGAGGTGAGTTCATACCCCATATTTTCTTGTTTTAAATCGAATTATAAATGTTTTATAATTGCTCTTTGGGGGAGGTACATGCTTGGTCAGAAACTACTTATAAACTTGTTTGGTTGTCAATAACTGTTTATCTGTTTATAAACGTCTTGATTGTCATAAGATAATTTTAAGCTTATTTGTTTGGTCATAAACTATCTTTAAACTGGTTTAACTGTTACGTGCTGAGTGGTCAACTCCATTAATTGTTATACGTAGTACTTATGAATGTTGATACCAAAATTTCTATTGTGGGTTTCGTAGCCCAAAACTTTAACTGCTTTTTCACTGGTTCTCGGGTAGATACAATGGTTGCAAGAATGAACACAAGTGCATATACTCGTTTATGTATTGGTCTAAGTCCCGCTTTAACCCAATTACTTTGGCCCATTGTCATGAACCGTTAATTTCGGCCGGATGACCGGACGAAAGCGCGAATGTTATGGATAGATCTATTGGGGTTGACGCCCCTGTCCGGCTTGGTCCAACAGAGGACAAGCGGGCACAGTTTCATTTGAGTCTGTGGACGGATTTCGTGGGTTAGGCATCCGTAGGGGCTGCATTATATGATTATACTACCGGTGTTGTTAACGCTTCGGTGTCATGAGCTTAGACAATAATAAATGCCTTATTTTATTTAGTGACTTTGTATTTGTTATATTGTCACTAAGTGGTTGGAAAATCTTGTGGTTCATTAAACAATTTTATTCTATTGGAAAACTTTATTATTCATCAGTGAGCTTTGTTTTTATTAGAATACGCTAACTATTATCTGTGAACTCTGTTTTATCAGAAAACTCTATTAATTTCCAGAAAACTCTGTTGTTATCAGTAAGCTATATTTACTATCAGTAAACTCTGCTTTTATCAGTAAACTCTGTTTTTATCAATAAACTTTGTTTTTATTAATAAACTTTGAAATTATCAAAGAAAGTTTATTTAACAGAAACTGTGATTTTTAAACTCTTATATTTTACTGCAAGGTGCAGTGGTCGGTAAAACTCTAATTTTTCATAAACGTTTTAAAACAAACTTATGAACTCACCAACTTTATGTTGACATTTTTAAGCATGTATTTCAGGTACTTGACTATGTGGATAGTCTTCTTTGTGGTTCTTGGCATGTAGAGGTCGTTCTCGGATCAAGCTCTTGAATACTCATGAAGTCACAGCCTCCCAAAGCCAGTCTTCCGCTGCGGTGAATTTGGGGGTGTGACAGATTGGTATCAGAGCCTTGGTTATAGAGAACTAGGTTGCATTAGTAACTCTAGACTATAATCGGCTCTCATTTTTATCTAGTAGTAACACTCATCACATCATACTTATTCCGCTGCTATATGAATATTTGCAATGCATGGTTGTTATTGCTCGTTGTCTGTCATGTTATTACTTGTTTACATAAGTTCGCTTGCTTGATTAGTGCACTTAGACATGTAATATATTTTTTATATATGAACGGTAGAACATTTATTGGGGATTGTGAGTTACACAATGGTCCCATTGATTTTTTTTATAACAAACCCTAGAGACATTATGTGAATTTTTGTTGACAATTGGTCGTGAGTAATCTCCAGGTTCGAGCTAATTCATTCAAAAAAGGTTGAGAGGTGTAACAATACTTAACTATGCCTCAGTGGGCCTCATGTTTAATTGAGTGCGAGATTGAATTTAAGTATAGGACGTTACACAACCTATGATTTTTGATGAATTACCTCGGGGGTGGGTAAGACTTGTAGTATTACGTGTTAATGTGGAATGTGTTGTATTTTCATAGTCGAGCTGAGTCATCGAAAGGTTGAGATGTGTAATAATTCATAACAAAACCAGGGGCCATTCTTCGTGAGTGAGTTTTGAGGTTGGGTTATGATAAGTTATTACTCAGCTTAGTGTTTGATGAGTCTTCCTCGAGGAGGGAAATATTTGCGTGATTGTATAATTGCGTATTTAGAACCGAATACTATATAATTATCATAACTATAATTGTGAGTCTCTTTGCTTGATATACGTCTACAATCGCTTTATCGTCTATCGACACTTATATTCTTTGATCCAGTACTCTCGAAATGTCTACTTATGAAAGACGACGTATTTGCAACTCATGCGCTTTGCTTTTGGTAATTTTAGATATTATCGTTTATAGATTTTAACGATTATGAATTGGGTATTTTGTCGGTGACACTTAAGTAGGATGATTTATGAAGTATTTATTGAAATGGATTGGGACGCCTTTGCATTTGAATAAAGAAATCATAAATCACCGAACCATAAGTTTATAATGACATATTTGCATAGATTAGGACGCTTTTGTATGCAAATATGAGATTATAAATAAGTGGGCTTAAGGATATCCGACGTGACCCTATATACTTGTGGTATTGATTTAGTATTTCAGTTTGGAGTGTATTTCTGTTAACTCAGGATTCGTCCATACGAATATATCGTATTCCGTCTTGTTATCTTATCATTACGACGTTTTGACGAGTGATTTTTAAACTTCGTTTGATTCACGAATTGTTACGAGAATCTTTTCTGAATATATACTGATCGACGTGAACCTAACGGGCTGGTGGTGGTGAACCAATGTAGACTTTTAAGAGCTGACGATTTTCTAGACACTTCGCTTCGAATTGTTTTCTTTTATCGCTCTATGAAAGAGGGCCGATTTGTCAGATTGACATGTAGAACTGATCAGATATATCCCTTTCCTACTATTGGTGGTTAACACAATTAAAAAAAAATAAATAACTTCTTCGGACAGACTTATCTGTGAATAAATACTAGTATATTCGATATAACACTAGGGTATAACTTCAAAATCATTTTCTCTACACTTGTATTAGGGTAACAACGATTGAGTTCGAGGACGAACTCCAAATAACACGGATGTACTGTGACAACCGGGAATTTTCTAGACTTTAAATAATAATTAATTATTATATTTATTAATCGGAATTCGTTTTCGAGAGATATCAAAGTCATTTGATTCGGAAAAGGGAGTTTATTTTACATACTGTAAAACACTACGCAAAATCTGAGAACTGGCGCGTTACAAATTAAATATATATTTAATATTCAAAAATATTTGATAAAAAGGTTTATTAAATTATATGATACTTCTCTTCTAGTTTTAATATTGTATGTTGATATCTAGAGCGTTCAAGTTGATTTTTTTTTTCTTTGAACGCAAGTATTCGAGTTAACCGATAAATAATAACCATTTTAAATAAAGTTGTAAACGATTACGAGAAGTTGGTCGAGTAAATACCCTAATTTATCGGAAAAATCATTTTAAAGCCAACGACGCGAATTTCAAAAATCGAATCAATTATTATCGAACCCGAACGAGTCCCGGGTCACGATAATAGATTTATTTTAACAAGGATACAAGAAAAGTCCTCTAAATAATTTTACACAATTAACCTCGAAATATTAAACACTTCACATTTTGTAATTTAAAACTTATAGTAGTATATAAAAGGAAAAAATAGGGTTTCCCCTCATTTCACACAAACCCTAAACCTAATTTTTACACACACACTCTCTCTTTAATAATTTCCGGCGCCGCCCACTGTGATTTCGACCACCGCCGTCCGGCCGCCACCAATAAAGATAAAAACATCCAAAAACACTTAAAGCCAACCGATCTATACGACCCACCACTCGATCTATCATGTTTATCATTTTTGCCACCTCTCCTTGTTGTCCGAAAACCACCAGCAGTTGGCTGCCGCCACTGCCTTTTACACCACAGCCTCACAACTAATACACCATGACCACCATCATCGTACCACGGCTCATCCGTGAATAACCAAGAAATCCATATCACTATGATGTCACCATCACCATCACGCCTCCTGATCTATAGAACCACAGTCGTGGTTACCATCTACCCTACTACCGTTAACCAGCCACGGTCAACCACCATCAAAAACATCCTACATCCTCCACCATCAGCCACCCACGTGGCCAGTCAACTTCCGTCGCCATCAGCAGTTCATCAGTCCAAGGATGTTTGTTGGTTGCTGCGGGTTAATGACACCGATGTGGCATTTGTCTTTTTATTTTAACGCAAAGGAGTTTCATCTGGTAACAACCTGTGTTTGTTACCACCAGCAGCACAACAAGCTGGGTTTTGTTACCAGCACCAACACAGCAGGCCGCGTTTGTTCCAACGGAGAGCCACCAAGAAGTGCGGCTGATGGTTCTGATTTGACGAACAGCAAGGCACGTTTGGTTTGGGTTATAACATCAACAGGGTGCGTGGAGAGCAGAAATGACTACAACAAGGACGTTGGATCGGGGCAGAAAATAAGCACGAAGAGGGGTTTGGGTTCGTTGTTTATCAGCAGCAGGAGTTCGTTTGATGACGCAGAAAATCCATAGGGTGCGTTTTGGTGTGCAGAAAGTTATAAAGGGGCGTTGGGATTGCTGATTATTAGATTCGGGTGTTATTGACGCGGGATGTCGAGGGTTTAGAGTGTCGGGCATGAATTAAGCTCATGGTTCGTTGTGGTTTTGGAATCGGCTAATAACGCATCTAACCTTATTAATTAAGTAAAAACTAAAGGTGATATACATATATAAATATATACATAAATATATACATATGGTTAAATAAATATGTCGAACACTAAAATTTGTGTTTAAATAGCTCAAATCGAGTGTCTGGTTTTTAAATTATAACACATCGGTTGTGTTTGGTTCTATTTAATTATGGTGATTAAATAGTCTAGTTTGGATATATGTTAAAACGTGATTTGCATAGCGTAGACTGTTTGGATAATATTGAGAATTGATTAATATAGAAAATGTTGTATAAACGAATAGGTTATGTCGAAATTTCTATAAAATTTTATACCTTATATTTTGTTAGGTACAAATTACTATTATATTTGTAAACCAATAAAAGTTAATACTTTTTATCTAAAAGTGACAATTATTAAGTAAATGGTGATTTCTTAAAATATGTCGAACTATAAGTATTTTCATCACGATCTTTATACGGTAACTACAAAGTAAATATATACTTTGGTTTATTTTGTAAAATTGGTATCGCTATTATATAATTCAACATAAGAATTATATAATCGTTTGGTTATACGTAATATGTACGGAATACATTACATACTTGGTGTGCGTGCCTAATTTATTCATTTTAGTAACCAACCCTTGAACTATTATAACTTATAACTTAAATATTTTATCAACGACTTACGTTAATGTACAAATCTATCGAGAACTCAAATACACATTGTTAAGTTATTGGATTTAGCCGATTAGTTAAACCACAACACCATGATCGAGCCGTATTAATTTTCGTTTGCGCGGAGAGTATTATTAGCATCACTATTGTTTGTGCTACTACGTCGAGGTGAGTTCATACCCCACATTTTCTTGTTTTAAATCGAATTATAAATGTTTTATAATTGCTCTTTGGGGGAGGTACATGCTTGGTCAGAAACTACTTATAAACTTGTTTGGTTGTCAATAACTGTTTATCTGTTTATAAACGTCTTGATTGTCATAAGATAATTTTAAGCTTATTTGGTTGGTCATAAACTATCTTTAAACTGGTTTAACTGTTACGTGCTGAGTGGTCAACTCCATTAATTGTTATACGTAGTACTTATGAATGTTGATACCAAAATTTCTATTGTGGGTTTCGTAGCCCAAAACTTTAACTGCTTTTTCACTGGTTCTCGGGTAGAGACAATGGTTGCAAGAATGAACACAAGTGCATATACTCGTTTATGTATTGGTCTAAGTCCCGCTTTAACCCAATTACTTTGGCCCATTGTCATGAACCGTTAATTTCGGCCGGATGACCGGACGAAAGCGCGAATGTTATGGATAGATCTATCGGGGTTGACGCCCCTGTCCGGCTTGGTCCAACAGAGGACAAGCGGGCACAGTTTCATTTGAGTCTGTGGACGGATGTCGTGTGTTAGGCATCCGTAGGGGCTGCATTATATGATTATACTACCGGTGTTGTTAACGCTTCGGTGTCATGAGCTTAGACAATAATAAATGCCTTATTTTATTTAGTGACTTTGTATTTGTTATATTGTCACTAAGTGGTTGGAAAATCTTGTGGTTCATTATTGGAAAACTTTATTATTCATCATTGAGCTTTGTTTTTATCAGAATACGCTAACTATTATCTGTGAACTCTGTTTTATCAGAAAACTCTATTAATTTCCAGAAAACTTTGTTGTTATCAGTAAGCTATATTTACTATCAGTAAACTCTGCTTTTATCAGTAAACTCTGTTTTTATCAATAAACTTTGTTTTTATTAATAAACTTTGAAATTATCAAAGAAAGTTTATTTAACAGAAACTGTGATTTTTAAACTCTTATATTTTACTGCAAGGTGCAGTGGTCGGTAAAACTCTAATTTTTCATAAACGTTTTAAAACAAACTTATGAACTCACCAACTTTATGTTGACATTTTTAAGCATGTATTTCAGGTACTTGACTATGTGGATTATTTGGAGTCTTCTTTGTGGTTCTTGGCATGTAGAGGTCGTTCTCGGATCAAGCTCTTGAATACTCATGAAGTCACAGCCTCCCAAAGCCAGTCTTCCGCTGCGGTGAATTTGGGGGTGTGACAATTTTTAATGGATGTAATTTGGAGATACTCAATATTATTTTGAGTCATGGTTTCAAGATAATAACCATTGCGTCTTATATCTTTAAAACTTAGTAGATTTCTCCTCGATCTACTAGAATATAACACATCATTTATTATTAGCTTTGTACCTTTAGGTAACACAATGCAGGCTTTGCCAGAGCCTTCAATCAAGTTGCTAGTACCACAAATTGTGTTGACATTCGTATTTGTTATATGAAAATCATAAAAATATTTTTTGTTTTTCAAAATAGTGTTTGTTGTTCCACTATCTACTAGACACTCGTCTTCATTATTTTCCAAAATGCTTTTCATATCCTTGAAAATAAGAAAAGTAAATTATATAAATAAATAAGCATTTGATGACAAATTTAAAGAAACAAAAAAAACTTCATTAATTAAACATTCAAAACATGAGTAACAATGCTAGAACAAACCTAGCTTATTGTAAACAAACTTAAAATTAAACACTTGTTGCGAAAAAAAACTGAATAAAATGCAACTAGATAGCTAGTTATCATTGGCATCGTTGAAAAAAGAAGCAATAACATCGTCAACACCATCGAAGAAATCCGAGGAGTCGAAATGCACATTGGGAATTGGCTCATCATCACTGAAATTATCAATAAAATTAGTTTCAATGTCTTTTTATTTTCTTTTGAGTGAAGCTTGATAAAGATCAACAAAGTGTCTAGCGGTACAACACTGTTTTGCCCAATGATTGTTCATGCCACATATGTTGCAACCATCTTTAGAATTTTTAGGAGCCTGATGTTGCATGTGTTTGTCATTTTCATTCTTTTTCTTAAAATCATATGGCTTAGGATTGTATCCTTCACGATGGCAAACAATATTTCTACCACGTCCACGACCACGACCTTGTTGATTTCCACGGTTATTTCCGCGGCCACGACCACGTCCCCTCACATTTGATGTTGCATTTACCTCAGGAAATGCAGTAGAACCAGTGGGGCGTGCTTGATGATTTTTCATCAGAAGCTCATTATTTTGTTCAGCAACTAGTAGAACCGATATTAGTTCATGGTTCCTTTTTGTAACCACGTTCTCGATATTGTTGCTGTAAGAGCATGTTCGAAGCATGAAAAGTAGAGAAAGTTTTCTCTAGCATGTCTTCATCGGTTATCTTTTCCTCACACAATGTTAATTTTGACGTGATACTAAACATTGCGGAGTTGTACTCGCTCACACTTTTGTAATCTTGCAACCTAAGGTGCATCCAGTCATAGCGAGCTTTAGGCAGGATAACCTGCTTCTGATGATCAAATCGATCTTTTAAACTCTGCCATAGTACTAACGGGTCTTTCACCGTTAAATATTCCTTTTTAAGGTCCTCATGAAGATGATGACGCAGGAATATCATGGCTTTGGCACGTGCTTGTGAAGAGGCCGTATTTTTATCTTTTATTGTTTCTCCCAAATCTTTTGCAGTTAAATGGATCTCAGCATCAAGAGTCCATGGAAGATAGTCTTTTTCAGAAATGTCAAGAACAGCAAAATCAATATTTGAAAGCTTTGAGTTCGACATTTTAACTACATTAAAAAGACAAATGCATTATTCACATATATTATCACACCACAGTATCAAATACGTAAGAGTAGGAAAAAAAATTAACTTATGTTAACATTAAACAAAGTCTTTGTGGCCATACTGTTAATTTTGGTTTTTTTTACTATTAAGGATTAAGATAGCTAACAAAAAAAAAATAATAAGAAAAACAAGTTAATGTAGTAGCCTTTTTAATAAAGTTGAAGAAACTTGCACCACTTGAAAACAATCAAGTTGCGTTAACTTTAACTAAAAAAATTGAATAAAAAAAACTATACCGATTAATAATATATAGCATTAGAATGACCAATATTAAAAAAAATACTATGATCAAACCCTTTTTTTTTTCACTCGACATCCTATATTCATGTTTGAATAAGTAATATAAACCGTGTTTTAAACTCTAACTAAACAATGAATGAAAAATAAGCTGTAACTAAAAAATAATAATAAAAGAAACAAAACATAGCAATAACATAAATTATGATAGTTGATTCTCTTGAGGAAAATCATTATAAAACTGAGGCTTTTTTTTTTTTTTTTTTTTTTAATATAACATGATGTTATGATATTGATCTTTATAAAAGATCATATTAAAACTTGAGATTCTAATTATTTTTCATAACACAACACTGAATTTTGTGTTAATTTTTTTTCAATCATAACATAACATTGAGTTTGTGTTGATTTTTTTTTCAATCATAGCACAACACTGAGGTTGTGTTGATTTTTTTATTTTTCAATCATAACACAACATTGAGGTTGTGTTGATTTTTTATTTTTTTTTAAATTATAACACAACATTGAGGTTTGTTGATTTTTTTTGTTTAGAACAACTAAAACACAAGAATGTAAACAATTTATAGGAATTAAATATCATAACCAAAAAGTAAAATTGCATAAGATTGTGTATTAAATACACGAATGAAAAGAAAAAGTGATGCAAAAACTTGCGTTGGTATATGTAAAAAAAACAGTGATGCAACCGGAAGTTTTTCTTACTACTTTTGGTGAGAGAAAAACTCGTATTGTGAAAGTAATGAACAAAAACAAATGTAAAGAAAGAGATGAATTATTATTCAGTAATTATACCAAAAATATGATAAATAGACATAAACCCATAAGCATATACAATATTTTACAACAACTTTTCATTAATTAACTCGTTTTTTTTAATTATTTGTTATAATAACCTAAATGAATGAAAATAATATTGTAAAATCAAATTAAGTTTTTTTATCTAATTTTAGATATAAAAAATTATTTTAAAATAATCTGAAATGAAATGAAATAGTGAATACGGATGTAGATAATGCAATTGCACCGCAGCAACTCTATCGCAAATCGCAATTAAGCGTTGTTGACCCAGTCCAAAAAGGTTCTTTTATTAGAATGGACCGTCATTTCCAAAGCGTCTGTACGTGTCGACGAAAGGGTCCGGAGCAATAATAGAAAGTGAGGCCAAAATATGACAAGTGGAGGAATACGACACCACATGGTGTAGCACGTGAAGAGGTGATAGGCGTTACGTTACGTGTTACTCATATGGGCTCATGGGTCCACTTACCCATTTGGGCCTTTACTATACTACCTGTTGTTATGTAAGACACATTGGTCTTCTTTGCCACTAGTCTTTTGGCCTTTTCTACTTGCCTTTTCCTTGATTTTGACCTCGTAAATATCCTTTGTTTATTTTGTCGATGGTCTATAATATGACAAATAAATATATTTACAAACTTATTGTTTTAGTGTGACACTCGGTCACTCAATACAACGACTAAAGGTTCATTTTGTAGTTATTGCTTGAAAAAAATCTACGAGTTTGAAACGAAAATAAACTACTTTCGATCTTAAATGAACCGGTGTTCACTAACATGTATTATTTATATATATGTTGTTCTGTTTCGAGGCACACACACAAAATAGATGAAAACAGGAACGTATATTGTCTT
The DNA here is from genome assembly GCA_025667525.1 of Glebionis coronaria. Lineage (NCBI taxonomy): Eukaryota > Viridiplantae > Streptophyta > Magnoliopsida > Asterales > Asteraceae > Glebionis > Glebionis coronaria. The sequence continues at coordinate 474,896,420 of CM046882.1, forward strand.
GATACCGAGAAACACTGGTGCTTTAACTTTAAAGTCATGTTTTATTTTATTTTTACTTGAGTTTTTATTCAATATTACGAGCCGTTTAATTTTAAGTCAGCTGATATTTTAGATAGCTAATAATTAGCGCAACTGAACGTCCATTATCACAAAAAAAACTAATTTTCATTTTATTAAATTTGAACCTTTCACTTCCAAAAAATATAGTCTTGCCACCATGTCACTATTTTTTGTTAGAGCTAGGGATGAGTATTTTGACCCGAATCTCGAATTCGATCCTGAACCGTACCCGGAATCGTATCGATTTTCGGTACCCGAATCTCGTTCGATACGAAACTGAGACTACGAAATATAGTGAAAAAAAATTTTAGGACCACTAATTCGGGATAGGACCGGTACCAAATCGGGAAATTCCCGAAATAAACGAGAAATCCTGATTTTCTGGTACCGGTACCGATACCCGAATCCCGTTCAGTACAGGATCGATACATAACTTTTTAGATCGAGAAAAAATTGGGAGCATTAAATCAGGACGGGTTCGGGACGGAATCGGTCCCGAGCTCATCCCTAGTTAGAGCTTTACGTATAATCAAACCATCGTGTTCGTGACATAAAAACATGATGTCGTATCACCAATTTTTTCTATAACATCAAACTCCACCATAAAAAAAACTTCATCCATAACATCACAACCTTTAGCGTTATGGTGACCCATTTTAAAAATAATAATAATAAAAATAATACATGATAACACCAAACTGATAAGACCCGGTTTAGAGAAACTTATCGCAGGCGTCATAAAAGATAACTTGAGGGGTTGAATTGTTAGTAATGAAAGACCAGGGGTAACTTATTATGGAATGTCTTGTTTTCCAAGTTAGTCTTTTATTATAAATAGGGGTTTAGGGTCATAAACTAGAGTACGAATTAAGTGGGTCGACATCCAGGGAGTTTACCTGTTTTCTCTAATAACAGGAGGTCTGTTTTCCTTTATTATTTGTTTCTTTGAACTTCTGCTTTATTAATACATTAGTTTCTTGGATATTCAATTGATTACGGCTCTAACCTTATCAATTGGTATCAGAGCAAACGATCCACAACCAAGATAATTAAAAAAAACTGCAATAATGGTTAAAGCTGCTGTTTTGGAGCTTGATTTCAATCAGTATCGGGGAAACACAAATGCACGTTTACCAACTCTGGAGACTGAATTGGCAGCTATGAGATAGGAGGCTAACCAACGTCATGACCAGTTAAGCCAAAGTCTTGAACAGTCAACAAAGGTGCAACAAGATACGATGAGAATGATGACAGATCTTATGAAGAAGAATTCTCTTGAAGCTGAATCAACTAAGGGTATTCGGTCACATGATGATCTGGGCTTTGAATTTATGCAGAAAACTTCTCATGAAGTCGAATCACCTAAGGGTTTCTTCGAGGCGTCTGAAACAAGTGTTGTAGGGGCAAAAAGGAACTTGAAGGAGGGTACTGGTTTTCTGGGATCAAAAAGAGTTGAGTTTGAAACTGGTGCGGTTTCAAATGGGAACAGAAGAAACATGAATTCCGGATTCAGTGTTGATGATGAATTGTTACAACAAACAGCTCCAACTAGAACAGGTTTTAAAGCTAATGATTACAGGTTTAAAAAACTAAAGATGCCAATTTTTGATGGTGATGATGCTTATGGATGGATTTATAGAATGGAAAGGTTTTTCAAAATCCAAGGGGTCGAAGCGTTGGATCATTTACACGTCGTTGAATTATGTTTAGAAGGTGAAGCATTATCATGGTACACTTGGAGTGAAGGGAGGTCACCGTTTCGTTCCTGTGAAGCATTCAAGAGGCGGTTATTAAATAGATTCTAGCAAACGCAACAAGGTAATCTTTTCGAGCAGTTTTTGGCTATAACACAGGAAGGAACGGCTCGGGCGTATGTGGCTCTATTTGAGAAGTTGGCAGGACAATTGGTAGGGGTGTCGGAAGAGGTACTCGAAGCAACTTTTATTAAGGATCTTAAACCTGATTTACGAGCTTCAGTTAGAGTTATGCATTCCGAAGGTTTGAACCAAGCCATGATACTCGCAGTTACAATTCATGAGAACAAGGATTCTGATAGTGGGGCACGTGGTGGAGGGTCGTTTCGTTCAGGCGGGACAACTACAAACTATTCTGGTTATAAAAATAACACAACAAGCTCAACTCGAACCTATTTATCTACTGGATCAAAAGGTAATAAAGGGGGTATTAGCAATACAGGACGGGTAAGTCAGTTTAAAAGATTAACCGAGGCGGAATTAGTTGATAAAAGATCAAAAGGGTTATGTTTTAAACGTGATCAAAAGTTCGGGCCTGGTCATATTTGTGTTAATCGTTCGCTACAAGTGTTGTTGGTCGATGAAGAAGAAGAATATGAGGATGATGATGATGAAGAGTTGAATATGGCAACGAATCATGCACACCTTGACGTGGTTGAGGTGTCCTTGAATTCTGTAATGGGGTTTACTCCAAATAGCACGATGAAGCTACGTGGGAGGATCGGAGATCGAGAAGTAGCGGTTTTGATTGATTGCGGAGCAACCCACAATTTTGTTTCTACAAAAATAGTAGAAGAGCTCGGACTTAAAGTTAGTGAGTCGGGAACATTTAGTGTAACTCTTGGTAATGGTGAAATTGCAAGAAGTAAAGGAATTTGCAAGGGCTTAGTAGTAGTATTTCCAGAGGTACAAGTGATGGAAGAATTTTTACCTTTAGAACTTAGCAGTTGAAGAAATGTAAATCTATACTTATGTTTTTAGAGAGAGAAAGAGATAGAGAGATGGTGGATTACACACACACTTAGAGAGAAACCAATGTTTTACTATGTGTAAATTATGAAACCACACCACCCTCTCCATCAAAGGAGAGGGTTTATATACCCAAGCCTTGTGATGGGCTTGGGCTTACAATGTTGGGCCGGCCTACACATGTTGTAGGCTAGGCTTGACTTTGTTTGTTTAATAAAGATATCTAGACTACGAGCTACTACTTAATATATTGTCGGAGTGACCGAATCTTCCTAAATACGTAAAAACGTATTTCCAACAATCTCCCCCTAAGGGAGGTCACTCCAAACAAGGGTGTCACCCGAGTTACAATAATAAAATAAACCTAGCATACTATGCTTGTCTTGAGCTCATAGTCTTCTTCTTTCTTTTCTTTTTCTTTTCAGGTGAACATGCTGATGTGATCTTTGATATCAATCTTGAGCATTAATCTCTTGCCTTGATCTTGTGCATCCATCACTTGTGATCTTCGCCTCCTCGTGACATCATGTCCCACATACTTATACCTTCGTAATTCTTGAAAGCTTCAGAGTTCGATACAACGGAAGACTTAACTTTTAGGCTTTCTTGAATTAGATGAGGTATTAAGTGCATAAAGTATAAGCATGCGGGGACGACTTCTTCTTGGATTCCGCAACGCCACCGTCTTCAAATGCCGTAACATAAGTAGACACGAACGAAATGGCTTTGAAAATTTCATTCTAATTCGGTAGCATTTTACCTCCGGTCGGTGAGGACCGTTGGACGATATTAGATATCGTACCCGTGACGGATAGTTTCAATTAAGTAACTTCCTGACAGGATTTCGCGGGTAAACCCGTTCTCTTTATTCGACCGTCCAAAGCTGACTGCGAACATAAAGAGTGAATCATTTGGATAAAATTATCCGCATGATTTGAAGCCGTCAATTCATGTTCCTGGAACAAGTGAAATTCAATTAAGAACCGCACCATCGTTGCTTTCCAGTTATCACGAGCTTGATTCGTATAGAATCTTGCAAGTTACCTACCAAGTGCTGTTTGAGGTTAACACTAGAAGGATTTCCACTCATCACTGTGAACACTAAGGTATCACTCTGAGTGTTCTGGCAAGATCACTAAGATATTGCGTAGAGGCCTGGAACGTGTTTAAATTCAGTTAAGAATTAAACAGCTGTTGCTTTCCAGTTATCACAAGTTTGATTCATTAAGAATCGTACAAGTCACCTACCATGAGCTTTTTGATATTCGCTCAAGAAGGATTTCCATCTTCATTGTAAATACTTTTGTATTACTCAGATGTTCAGGCAAGATCATGAAGATTTTGCGTAGGACTCTTGAAATCTTTCTTACTTTTCACAGTGTGTGAAGAAGCAAGGAATTATGAAGGTGTGTCCTAATGAGATATTTGATGATCTCAAATGGCTCTAGACTCGATCGTGCATTTTGGATTTTAGTGATCGGAGGCTGGAGAGGAGTGCCACCTTTTCAATACCAATTTATTCGGAGTGAATAAATCAATAGATAATGTGTTGTCTCCGTGTGATTAAAACAAATACCTTTTGAGAGATATCTGAGTTAGCTGGGATGGGTTGTGCATTGCATCACTGGGTCCATGATGTTTGTCTTCAATATCGAGAATCATTAAAATGATCTCAATAGCATATGTGTTGACCCGGTTTCTGCCTAAAGTTGTAAGGAGGGCTTCTTTCTTTACACCCTTTATCTTTACAATTCTTTTTCATTCTTCAACCCCTTCAATGCTTACCAATACGTCATAACTAGCACCTTGTTGTGATTGTTCCAGTGCTAACTTAAGTACTTGTTCGGCATTCAGCTACGTTCACAATCTTTCTCCATCTTTCCTAAGGACTACTATTTCTAGCTATGGAATGTCCTTGGGAAGATTCCTCCGGTTCTAGAAGAATCATTGGACTTAACCTATCCTACCATCCTTATGTCACCACAATCTTCATCGTCGTGAAATAAATGGGTTTTGGGTAAGTATACGTCACCATGAAAATCCATTTTGATATAGCAAATCCATTTTGCTCCCCCTTAACATATGTCACGATATTCGAAAACATTTCGCACATGTCGGGATGAGCCAGCACATTAAGTCAAACCATTTGTGATAATATCCCATATTAAATCACATTTTCTCCCCCATATTAAAAATATTAACCCAATAGATGTTTTTAATATCAATTGATTTAATGTAGTTTTAACAAAGATTTTGGGAAGAAAAATGTGAGTCCGTTTTATCTTCATGATACCAACTGTGTGAGATATGATATCGATTTGTAACAAGATCACATATTCACCATATTAAAAAGAATTGACAAGGTTGGACCTGATTGATGAGAACATCATATGATAAGATCAAATGGTTCTTGGCAGCATATGTTGGTCGCCTCGTCACGTCTGAAGTCATCTCTTGACACCACATGTACGATTGGTATTGTTGTCTGGACACCAACTTGTGAACTTGGCACGTTCGGCATCGAAGATTCTGAATGCTTGACAATTGCTCCCCCTCAATTGTTGACCCGTGTTCTATCGAAAGAGCTGTAGTCGTCGGTTGAGTAGTCGCATTGTCGAGTATGTAGATACCAATTGTAGATAGCATGGTTGTAGAGATGATAACTTCATAAAAACAAGACTTCTCTTGTTTTAACAAATAAATGCACTGAAACGTACATATATTTGTGTTAGACCAAGTTATAAAGTAAACTTGATCCCTTACAAGGTTTTAAAGTAAACCTTGCCCGAGAAAAATAATTCCCGTTGTTAGCCAAAGCTTTCATAAGAAATACCTGACTTTAATATGAAAACCGGGTTGCAGTCTGAAATAACTACAAGCCATATAGGCATGTTTTATGAAATATTTACAACTTTTGTACGAACTCTATTTATGGCGCCGTGTCGATATTAATCAACATTTCTAAGGCCGTAAATATTATCGTACCAAAAGACATGCCTTTGAAAAATAAAGTAAAAATATTTTTGGATTTTTCTAGATTTTTCAATTTTTATGGTTTTTATATAGTTTTATATTTTTGTATTTTGCTTTTGTGGATAACAATATAAACAATATATACAAATGATCACCAAGGATACGGAGAATAGTTTTACCACCACTATTCTTTCACTTCATCTGCCAGTTCCTTTAGAGTCTCAGGCGAGAAAGTTCTCATTCCTAGCTTGTCGGCCAAAAATTCAATTCGAGCGCGATCTAAAGCCTTCGTGAAAATATCCGCCAATTGATACTTAGATCGGACAAAGTAAAGCTCGATTACTCCATTTTCCACTTGCTCCTTGATGAAATGGTAGCGAATGTCAATATGCTTCGACCTGGAGAATTGAACATTGTTGCAGCATAAGGCAATTGCACTTTTGTTGTCGCAGTACATCGGAATCTTGTTGAAACCTAGACCATAGTCGGTTAATTGCGATCTCATCCAAAGAATTTGAGCACAGCAACCGGACATAGCTATGTATTCTGCTTCCGTACTTGAAATTGCAGCGCTTTTCTGCCTTTTCGATGCCCAACTGATTAATCGATCTCCTAGTAGTTGCAAAGTTTCACTCGTGCTACGCCTTGTATCTTGACAACCCGCGTGATCCGCATCTGCATATGCCATTAGTGCAATAGAAGAGTCCTTCGAATACCAAAGTCCCCGATTAATGGTTCCTTTAAGATATCGAAAGATCCTTTTAACAGTAGCTAAGTGTAACTCAGTAGGCCTAGTTTGATACCTGGCACACATACATATAGCAAACTGAAGATCAGGTCGACTGGCTGTGATATACAGAAGAGTACCGATCATTCCACGATAAAGTGTCGGATCAACGGCAACTCCATGTGGATCTGTATCAAGCTTAGTTCGTTCCACCATTGGAGTATCTACGGGGTCGCAAGATTCCATCTTATACTTCTTTAGCGATTCAAGGGCATACTTGGATTGATTGATAAAGATGCCTCTGGGACTCTGAGATATCTGAAGACCTAAGAAGAATGATACCTTGCCCATCATTGACATCTTAAACTTGGAAGACATGAGTGTCCCAAACTCATCCGATAAGGTTTGGGTCGAGGCTGCAAATATAATATCATCAACATATATTTGTACCATAATCATATCTTTACCTCGTTTTTGAATGAACAGCGTGGGATCCACCTTGCCTTTAGCGAAGCCTTGCGTAATGAGGAATTGTGACAAAAGATCATACCATGCGCGAGGAGCTTGCTTCAACCCATAGAGAGCCTTCTTAAGCTTGTACACATGATTAGGATAATTAGGATTCACAAAACCATCCGGTTGTTGAACATAGACCTCTTCCTTGAGTTCACCATTAAGAAATGCCGTCTTCACATCCATCTGATAGACGATCATATTCATATGGGCTGCATAAGCGAGGAATAGTCGAATAGCTTCCAAACGGGCAACAGGTGCAAAGGATTCCATAAAGTCGACGCCCAATATTTGCTTGTATCCACGAGCTACTAGACGAGCTTTGTTCTTCAATATTCCGCCTAACTCATCGAGTTTCACCTTGTAAACCCATTTCAAAGTGAGTAACTGCACTTGATCCGGACATGGGACAAGTTCCCATACTTCAAGACGTATAAACTCATTAAGTTCTTCTTGCATAGCTTCTATCCAACAGGATTGAGTAAAAGCTTATTTCCATGTCTTAGGTTCAACTTCAGTGAGAAAAGCATCAAAGTGACAAAACATTGCACTTTCTTGTAACTGACTTCGTGTGGATACCGGACGATTAGGGTCACCAATAATAGAATCTATAGGATGATCCTTTGTCCACTTGCTGTCATGTTCACGAATCCGTGGATTGGAGTAAACTGTAGAAGGAGCTTCCTCTGTGGTGGACGACCCGGCTTGATTAGGGTCGGGAATAGGTACACCAAAGAATGGAAGTTCACGCATTTGAGCGAATTCCAAATCGTGATCATCATCATCCTCTTCATCATCAAAAGGCATGACGTGGGTAGTTGTTACATGTGTTGGTTGAGAATTACTTGTGGATGGTATATCTTGACCAATTGTAGGTGCAGATGTATCTGATTGTGCTTCGGTTGCTGGAGCGACAACTTCGGTTACCGGAGCTATTACCTCAGGTTCTGGAGCAACAATAGTTGGAGGAGTAAAGAATTCATCAAAGAACGGTTGAAACAACGTATCCCATTCATTCCTAGTAGGTGGTATAAATGATGAAGTAGGGTTGTTTGGGACAAGACCAGAACTAATATTACTGGGTCCCATTTCATGAAGTGCGGGTTCAGAGCTGCTTTGCTCAGAAGCCATTGCTGTCAGCTCATCAAAATCAACATTCATAGTTTCGAGGATCTTGCGAGAGTTACGGTTGTAAATTCGGTATGCCTTCTTTGCGGGTGCGTAACCGATGAAAATACCAATATCAGCCTTTGGTTGAAGTTTTCCCAAATTGTCACCATCATTATTTGGATAGCAAAGAGAGCCAAATACATGAAGATATGATAAATCTGGTACTTTTCCATGGAGAAGCTTATAAGGTGTTTTACCATGGCGTTTACGAATTAGTGACCGGTTTTGGGTGTACACTGCTGTAGATACTGCTTCTGCCCATAAAAACAATGGAGCCTTTGCGTAAATTAACATCGTTCGAGCAGCTTCTATAAGTGTGCGATTTCGCCTTTCAACGACACCGTTTTGTTGTGGAGTGCGAGCAACGGATGTTTCATGAGATATGCCAACTTCTTCATAATAATCACGCAAAATTTGATTCACAAATTCGGTTCCATTATCTGTACGAATGCGTCGGACAATAGTGTTGAGACGCACTTGAATCATCTTGAGAAATCTGATGATGAATTTAGGTGCCTCATTTTTTACTTTAAGAAATTTCACCCATGTAAACCGAGAGTAATCATCGACAATGACGAGGATGTACTTTTTGCCACTAAGACTTTCGACACGCATTGGCCCACAAAGATCCATATGCAAGAGATAAAGTTTCTCTTGGTTGGTGTCTTCCGTCTTGGGTTTGTACGATTTCTTAGTGCTTTTCCCCATTGTACACGCGGAACACAAATGATCCTTGTGAAATGATAGTTTAGGAAGACCACGAACAAGTTCGTTTTTCGCCAAGTGATTAATAGCGTCAAATTTAAGATGAGATAACCGTCGATGCCATAACCATGACTTAGTCTTCGATGCTTTGGAGAGAAGACATACGGGAGAAGCGGCCATCATATCTTGTAGAGACAAAGTATACAAATTATTCCCTCGAGTACCTTTCAATAAATCAACCCCTTCCAAATTACTAATGAAGCAGGTATGCTCTCGAAAAGCAACTTCTAGGTTTGCATCACAAAACTGTCCCACAGAAAATAAGTTGTGACCGAGACCTTCCACATAATACACTCTCGAAATTATAACATTCCCAATGTGATATTCACCGTAACCCATTATCTTTGCAATATGATCATTACCAAATCGAACCGTACCAAGAAACTTGCTGACGAAATTTCTGAGCTGAGAGCGATCTCCGGTCATATGCTTGGAGCAACCAGAGTCCAAATACCAGAGAACAATTTGGACCACCTGTTTTCAATAACAACAGTAGACAATGCATTGGAAACTATTGGTTCCGGAGTGTTAGCAGATACAGATATAGAATTATCATAATTGCTAACATTTTTGAGACCCTTAGATTTCCTGCGTTTTCTAATGTGAGTTTTAGCACTAACAGGTTTTACAGTTCCAACTTTCTTAGGTTTTGGATTATTCGCGGGCACTACAGTGGGAGTAGACCTATTTAAAGGGCACTTGGTTCCTACAGTAGTGTCAGTGTTCCTAGTTAAAGGACACGCTTGTGTTTTGGTAGCCTTGGTACTCCTAGTTAAAGGGCACGCTTTTTTCACTTCAGTGGGAGTGATCCTAGTTAAAGGGCACATATTTCCTGCTATAGTGAAAGTTCTACCAGTGGGGCGCCACATCCAACCAACTTGGGTTAACACTTTCCCAGTCAGTTTCCATTCTAATCCATTTTTCCGGGCATACATCTCATTCACATGGTCAATAAGGCAAGAATCATGACGACTAGAAAACATACATTCATTGCAATTCCAACATTTCAAATTAGAATTCACAGTAGGCTTAGAACGCTGCACAACCGCAGAGCCTTTAGGTTTAACTACATGATTCTTTTTATTCAAAACAGAAATAACATTCCTAGGATGGGCTTCTACTTTCTTCTTCACTTGACTACTAGATGGGGGCAAGATCCTATCATTCTTCTTGTTTCTCTTAAGCTTAGATCTTTGAGCCTTAGTAGTGGTGCTTACTCCTGTAGAAGGCAACACGGGAATATTAGAAGCTGGTTTTGATTCCGCCTTATCTTTAGTGACCAAAGTTTGAGATGGTTTAGTCCTAGGGCCCTTGTTAAGTGGTGTGACGGCTATAAGGTTCCTTTTGATTGCACTAGAGGACGATGCTGAGACAGTGGCTGCGTTATCCACAACATTCTTACCTTTTAGAGTACGAAGTGTTTCCTTTAACTCAGCCAATACCAGATTCTTATCACAAATTTGTTCCCTCAAATCAGATATTTCCATCGACTTTCGATTCAATTGTTCAATCAATGACTGATTCTGTGCAGTGGTATCAACACATGCGGGCTGTAGTGAATCGAAGAGTCGTGTATTTTTCTGTTTTAAGTTATCAACTTTGGACAAAATCTTGGAAACTCGATTATCTAGATCAAGTTTAAAATTCTCAGCGGCCTCAAGTACGTTCACACAGTTAAGCTCCTTAGATTTCTCAATTTCTATCGGCAAAGTGTTAGCAACTTTGTCACTTGGCTGACGCTGTTTTGATTGTAAATTCAATCGAAAATTCTTTTCAAAATTTTCATCATCGATATTAACACCTTCGAATGACGTTTCAAAGATTTCTTGAATAAATTGTTGCTTGCATTCAAGCGAAATACAATGTGTTTGAACCTCATCAAAACGTTTTGAAAGCGAAGAATATGAATCTTGAAGCTTTAAAAATTCAGCGTCAGATTCGTGACAAGTACTATCTACCACAGATTCAACATTATGCACAATAGAATCATTATCAACACTTGTATTCACACAGACAGAAACTATATCATGAGACATCACTTGCTTCAGAAGCAAATCATTTTGGCGTGAAACCCGTTCTATTTCAAGTAAACTGTTTTCATAAGCATCTTCCATTTCATTGAAAACACGTCTAACTTCTTCTATTTCCATAAACAAATCTTGATCAATATTACGAAGACAAGCTTTAACATTGTCTACAAACGGAACAATTTCATCTCGAAACGCAGCTCTAGTGTGCTCAAAGTTCCATTCACCTTCTGTTATGGCCGTTAATAACTCGATTTTACTCAGGTTAAAAGATTCGTTGATGTATGTTCTCTTCGAATTGAAAAACTTGTGTTTAATGTGTGACTCAGTTGAACTTTGGTGGAACAAAGATGTGTCGTTGTAGTGTTGAAAATAAAAGGTGCAAAACAATTAAAGTAAAAGTGCAATTAAAGTAAATCTAAGTCTAATTAAAATAAAGTGCAAGTATTTAAAGCGCGACTAAAACTAAAAGGGCAATAAAGTAAATAACGCAAACTTAACTCTAACTAAGGCAAACTTAAAACGCAACTAAAACTAAAACTTAAACTAAGGCAAATAAACTTAAAGTGCGAGTAAGGAAAAAGGCGGGAAAAATAGAGCTTAAAATGAAAAGGCAGAAAACTAAAAACTAAGATTCCCCTATCCGGAATAAACTCCTATTCGGAATAAATGCAATTCGGATTATCTGTCACCTATTCGGAAAGATTAGCCCTATTCGGAATATTTGTCTACTCGGAATGATTGACCCTATGCGGAATAACCCTCTATTCGGAATAACTGTCCTTATTCGGAATAAAAGTCCTATTCGGAAAAGTCAGCCTATTCGGAAAAAGCCTCCTATGCGGAAAATTCAGTCTATTCGGAAAACTCTTCTTATTCGGAATAAAAAGTCCCTATTCGGAATAATGCCCTTACTCGGAAAGATTAGCCTATTCGGAATATCTGTCACCTATTCGGAATAACTGTTCTATTCGGAATATCATGCCTTACTCGGAAAGATCACCTCTATTCGGAATGTCAAATATTCCGAATAGACCACCTAGGAAAAACTCCCTATTCGGAATACTGGGGATCAGAAACCTGCAATACTCAGTAACAAATATACGAAGAACAAGGACAATAAAAACGCACGGATCTAATCAAAAATTAATCAAATCGACAAAAAGATTAAACCAAATTAATAACAAAACATCTAAATAACATAAACAATCAATCCAAACCAACAAATCAAACAATAAAGATCAAGATAATAAAAACCACTTTAATCAAATCAACCAAAAATAAAGAACTTGAACATAAACAAATCAACACAAAGATTAAAGAAAGGTAGAATGAGATTAACAAGGTAAAGATAAAGCTTAACAAGAATTAAAAGAAAAACTTACTTGAAATTAAATTGTAATTAAGTGCAAGACAAGGTAATTAAATTGGACAAGTAATTAAAGGTGCAAGGTAATTAAAAATGGAAGAGATAGTTTGTCAAGCTATCCAACAAAAAACAAATGCTTAACAATCTAAACTATTTATAGGGGAGGATAAAGGAAGCTTCCTCCCCTTCTTCCTTTTCTCTTAATTGCGTCATTAGGTCCTTAAGCATATAGTCTTCATTAATTGCACCATTAGTCCTTTTTCCTTATAATCTTCTTTACTTGGACTCTAATGACTTGTGGCTCGGGATTTCTTTGAACTCGTCTTTAATATTCTTCAATAAAATAGACTTGAATTCTTCAGCTTTTGATAAACTTCCGTCTTTTGACTTTTTTCTTCGATAAATCTTCAGAATTGGTCTTGGACTTCCGTTCTTTTTCCACTCTTGGCTTCTCGACTCCGTCTTTCATTCTTTTCTTCGATAAAAGTCGGTAAATGCCCGTGAATGTCCGTGTTTTCTCCACTTTTCACCTTTGCATCCTAAATCACAACAAAAACACAAACCACGCGTAATTCCGACATAAAATACACGTTTTGGTCCGGTTATTATTGTAATTAAGTGGTAGAAAAGATGGGTGTTTACACACCTATCAAATCCCCTACACTTGACCATTGCAATGTCCTCATGCAATGCATTAGTTACAAAGCATGTTTACACTTTTCATCATAATCAATCCACGTTGGCCTTTATTAAAGAGATAGAAAATTATAAAAATGCAAAGCAAAGAAATTAAAAGCATACCTTGGGTTTTGAAAATGTCATGAATAATCATCATCCTCAACTTTTCACTCTCTCCAAACCAAGCTTAAAAACGAGATCATTGTTATTATAAGTTAGTAAACTAACACGAACTCATGTGGGCCAATTATTCACTTAGACTCCCTTATTCCTATGGGTATCTCTTATATTTTATTATTTGTCTTGAATGATCACGAAGATGCATTGTTTGACTTATTTCGATAATTATTTATTCTGAAAATAAAGTGCACGATTTAATCAATAGTTAGCTAAAGGACCAAATCTTTTAAAACTGCTTCTCGGGATATCAAAAAGTTCATATCTTGGCATAACTCGCTTCGCGATTTGAGACCTTTCTCGGACCGATATTTGGCAGCGACTTCATACTTCAAATCTTGAGAGACGTTCAGGAAATAATGGTCTTCTCTTCATATAGGAATTTCTTCACTTGAAGTTTTGAGAGATTCATACTTGGACCACGACTTCTTCATTTTTCTCCAATCTTTATTTTGGACTTTGATATACAACGATCCGCCTCCTTTTATGACTTGGATCTATTTATCCTCATACCTTGTTAGGGTCTTTTCGGATACACTTCTCCATGACTTTTGGGGAGTATTTGCTTTTCGTCGTGTGTCTCGATCCTTCATATTGATTTTTGATAAATGATTCTTCACATCACTTTTGGATCTTTAGCAACAAAATATAACCCTCATGCCTTGTTAGGGCCTTTTCGGACTCGCCAATCTTCGCGCCCTGCTTCATAAGTTATGCCTTGGCTATGAACTCTCGTCATTACCGAGCAACTTTTAAACGATCTGGGGCTAGAAGCTAAGTAACTTTTCAAATCGTACAACCTTATTTATTAGCAGATCAATTTATTAGCAAGCGATGGGAGAATAGGCTTATAATTAACTCACATAAATTCACGAAAGAATACCGAACTTATAATTGGCTCTATCATCTCTCGTTCTCCACAGTTTAAAATCTCAAGTAATGAGACTCGTGGATACTTAGCCTATTAAATCAAAGTTTTGGGTTTTTCGAGTCGCCTATAGGATCTTGCAAATTCTTAGACTTTTTCAAGTTTAGAAATCGCATTTTATAGTTCCCTTGATAAACGACTCTCTAGGATCAATTATAGGAACTTGCGAAAAGTTCTTGATCTTAACCCGTGAGAGTTAAGACTTTCGCGTTTTATAGCTCCCTATATAAAAGCCTAGCAAAACTTGAATTAAACACGTTAAGGATACTAGCTAGAGTAAACTCAGATTGAGTCAAAAGATTCACAACGTTTGAAAATTAAAACCACTTATTAAACATTTATTCTAGCAAAGAAAGAAATTAACTATACAAAACTAATAGGCCAAAATAGATCAAAAATTTTGAAAAATGTCGAAAAATTGATTTTTCGGTTAAGATTAGGACAAATACAAGGAAAAGACCACTTAACTTCGATAGAAGTCCCCCCTACACTTAAGATAAACATTGTCCTCAATGTTTAAGCATGTGGGAGTAAACTCCCCTACACTTAGGACATTGTGCACGTTGTTTAAATCTTGCTAAGGAAAAGACAACTAAAGAGATTCCTATTTTAATATTGAGAAAATATAAAATAGTGAATCGAAAAGAGTTTAGGATAGAACCGGGAAGAAGTAGAACACGGAATCACGGGTCGTCAAGAATCATCAAGAGTGGATCATTGCAGCGCGAATCCCTGATTAAAAAGTGAGGAGAGGAAATAGCAAACCAAAGGGTCCCCCCTACACTTATGATAAAGAAAGCAGAAAGATAGATGCATGGGTTGCCTCCCAAGAAGCGCTTGGTTTTTGTTTACCGAGTCGTGAGCCTGACTCGACCTTGATCATCAACGGAAGAAACATGAAACAAATCCACCAGGATCAAAGACATAGTTTTCATCCATCAATAAGCAAGAGCTTAAGGCGAACAAGGCAAGCCAAAAGAGAAGTGGCAGGGTTCCCTTAAGCAGTGATGGAGCATGGTGGGAGCAAGTATGAAGCGGTGCGAGCATGTCTTCAATAATTCTAAAGATTTTTCCTTTTATTTCATCAGGTGGATACTGAGATGGCTCTAAGATTGCAATACCGGGGTCGAACACCTTTTCCTTTAAGGGAAAATAGCACTCAGGCTCAGCCGAGTGTGAAGAAGATCCGCAAAGAAGCACAACCTCGTCCTCAGAAGGGGGACAAAGAGGTGTTAAATCATACGTGCAACGGATTTCGGTGTCAACCGGTTTCTTCTCCTTAGACAAAATTTTCTTCAAATCCAAAGTAGGATCAATACGATAAGATTCAAAGTCCAGAGGAGGTGCATCACTCTCATGCGGGAAGTATGTATTGAGAAACATAGAGAAGTCTTCCTCGAATGAGTAATCGTCCAAGGTAGGATCGAGTGATGGCGGAGGGTCTTCATCATGTGAAGAATCGCTCGAAAGAGTATCGGCCTCATCAAAATCATCGAAAGTGGGCAGCTCGGGATACTCAGAAGTACAATCAAAATCATCCGAATCTGAGCTAGAATCATCATCATCATAAGCATCAAAGACTGGTGGTGAATCATAAATGGGAGAAGCGTCAAAAGTAGGGGGAGAATCATCCACATTATCTTCAAAGAGTGGATTATCAGTGGAAGACTCGAATAGAGGATTGTCATAAACGGTAAAGTCATCGAGCACATTGATCATATTCACTGATTCTCGGCCTCTAAAGGATTTTCCTGTAAGCTTCCCCATTTTAAAGACTTTAGAATCATCCCCGACTCGTAAGATTAACTCACCTTCGGCCACATCTATTAAGGCACGTCCGGTTCTCAAGAATGGCCGACCAAGTATTAAAGGAATACGAGGGTCCATTTCATAATCAACTACGACAAAGTCAACCGGAAAAGTAAATGTGCCAACTTTAAGAAACACATCTTCGGCTATACCAACGGGGTAAGCGAGAGTGCGGTTTGCAAGTTCGAGAGTCATCTTTGTAGGAATGAGATCGGGCAATGACAGTGTTTTCCAAACACTTAGTGGCATCAAATTAATACTAGCCCCGAGATCAGCAAGGGCAGTAAATTCTTCAGTTTTGTTGAACACGCAAGGCAACACAAAACGACCGGGATCTCCAAGCTTTTCCGGAAGTTCTCTAAGAAGAACTGCAGAGCAGTTTTCTTTTAAGCGTGTGTTGGCGAGTTCAATCAACTTCTCCTTCTTGCTAAGCAATTCCTTGAATGCTTTGACAAATTTTGGCATGTGGCAAAGTGCTTCAACAAGGCTAATGTTGATGGTCATTTTAGATAGCATATCCACATATTTCGATACTTGGCAGTCATTCTTGGTTAGATCATTGGTCTTGCCTATGCGAGAAGGGTATGTGATTCTAGGTTGATAAGGGTTAGGTGAAGGTGTAGTTGGTGAAGGTTGTGATGTTGAAGGGTCCTTCCGAGATACATCGTCATGACGAGGCGGAGACGGTAATGGTGTACTATCACTAAGTGTAAGAGGAGTAGGGATATATGGTGGTGGAGGAGGTGTAGATGATGGTGGTGAATCAGGTGGATTGACAATGGTAATTCCACTACGCGTAGTTATAGCACTCACATTAGCTCGCGGATTAGTGACGGTGCTTGAAGGTAGAGAACCCGAAGAAGAAGAAGGTTGAGCTTCGGGCAAGAAACTAGCCAACAGATTCTTTAATTCAGTTGTTTGAGTGATGAAGGAGGATTGAAGATTATCACGAACCTCGGTTCTGATGTCATTACCTTGCTTCAAGATATCTCCTTTCAAATTAATTATTTGGCTCTGTAGATTCTTGATTTGCTCACCTTGAGTTCTCATGATGGTGTCAACATCGGGATTAATGGGTGGGTGTTGTTGGGTGGGTGGTTGATAAGGGTTAGAAGCACGAGGTGGGATTTGGTTGCTTCCATTGTAGTTGTTGGCGGGATTTTGGTTTTGAGGAGAAAAACCGGGGGAAAGGTAATTGTTAGAACGGTAGCTCAGCAGATTTCTATCCCCTTGTTGTCTAGCTTGGTAATTTTCTGGTGAATAATTACCGTAAGCTGCATACACATTTTCTGGATTTCCTTGTGTAGAAGGACAATCGGTGTATGAGTGAGGACCGCCACATGTTTCACAAGGATTAGCAACCGCTTTAACTTGTTGTTGTTGTTGGTTTGAAGCGAGAAGCGTAATACTTTTGCTCATTTCGGCCATCATGCGGGTGAGTTCGGTCATCTCAGGGTTTGCTGAGGTAGAAGAAACATTGACTCTCGTGTTGTTTCTAGAAGAAGCAGAGGAATCCCAGTTCTTATGATGAGTAGTCATGTTTTCAATTAACTCTCTACACTCCTCGGGTCTCCTTTTCATGAATGTGCCACCGGCGGCTGCATTGATCGTATCACGATCTCGAAAAGTCAATCCGTTGTAGAAAGTATCGATCAAGGTGACCGGAAGCATGTTGTGGTTTGGACAACGGTCGATCAAGACATTATATCTCTCCCATGCATCAAAAAGAGATTCATCGGGATCTTGCATGAAACCGCTGATCTGATTGCGAAGGCTTGTGACCATGGATGGTGGAAAGTAGCGCGAAAGAAAGCGTTGAGTCATATCATCCCAAGTGTGAATAGAATTCTTCGGGAGACGATCAAACCATTTCTCGGAATGATGCGATAAAGTATGTGGGAAGAGTTGTAGGCGAAGTACATCCATTGTGGCCCCAGGCAACTTCATGCTTTGGGTGATTGTAATGAACTTGTCGAGGTGTTTGTTGGCATCATCATCAGGCAATCCTCTAAATGGGTTTGTTTGCACTTGCTGAATCATGTGGTGATTCAACGAAAACTCAGGAGCGTTGATTTGCATCGGCGTAATCGGTCCTCCTCGTCCAAACATGGTTGGTTGACAAAGTTCCTCCATGGTCTGAAGATCGGGCTGTGGAAGAGCATTGTTGTTATTATTATTATTCAGGTTCGGTGGAATGTTGTTGTTGTTAACACCTGCCATATCTAAATCTTCTTGAGGCTCGGGCTCTTGATAATTAGAAGATCTAGTACGCATACACCTGAAAATGCAAAAGAAAACAAAACCAAACACAAAGACAATATATATACACAAGAAAGATAAAATCTTTTTGGATTTTTGAAATTTTTAATTTTTATGGATTTTTATCAATTTTTAATTTTTTATGATTTTTTGAATTTTTTATGCAAGAAAAATAACGTTCACAAGTGAACGGATCCCAAAAAGCAACGTGTCTCTCACAGAAAACTGTTGATCTTTACGAAAAGAGCCGGCAGCGGCGCCATTTAATAACTCGATTTTACTCAGGTTAAAAGATTCGTTGATGTATGTTCTCTTCGAATTGAAAAACTTGTGTTTAATGTGTGACTCAGTTGAACTTTGGTGGAACAAAGATGTGTCGTTGTAGTGTTGAAAATAAAAGGTGCAAAACAATTAAAGTAAAAGTGCAATTAAAGTAAATCTAAGTCTAATTAAAATAAAGTGCAAGTATTTAAAGCGCGACTAAAACTAAAAGGGCAATAAAGTAAATAACGCAAACTTAACTCTAACTAAGGCAAACTTAAAACGCAACTAAAACTAAAACTTAAACTAAGGCAAATAAACTTAAAGTGCGAGTAAGGAAAAAGGCGGGAAAAATAGAGCTTAAAATGAAAAGGCAGAAAACTAAAAACTAAGATTCCCCTATCCGGAATAAACTCCTATTCGGAATAAATGCAATTCGGAATATCTGTCACCTATTCGAAAAGATTAGCCCTATTCGGAATATTTGTCTACTCGGAATGATTGACCCTATGCGGAATAACCCTCTATTCGGAATAACTGTCCTTATTCGGAATAAAAGTCCTATTCGGAAAAGTCAGCCTATTCGGAAAAAGCCTCCTATGCGGAAAATTCAGTCTATTCGGAAAACTCTTCTTATTCGGAATAAAAAGTCCCTATTCGGAATAATGCCCTTACTCGGAAAGATCAGCCTATTCGGAATATCTGTCACCTATTCGGAATAACTGTTCTATTCGGAATATCATGCCTTACTCGGAAAGATCACCTCTATTCGGAATGTCAAATATTCCGAATAGACCACCTAGGAAAAACTCCCTATTCGGAATACTGGGGATCAAAAACCTGCAATACTCAGTAACAAATATACGAAGAACAAGGACAATAAAAACGCACGGATCTAATCAAAAACTAATCAAATCGACAAAAAGATTAAACCAAATTAATAACAAAACATCTAAATAACATAAACAATCAATCCAAACCAACAAATCAAACAATAAAGATCAAGATAATCAAAACCACTTTAATCAAATCAACCAAAAATAAAGAACTTGAACATAAACAAATCAACACAAAGATTAAAGAAAGGTAGAATGAGATTAACAAGGTAAAGATAAAGCTTAACAAGAATTAAAAGAAAAACTTACTTGAAATTAAATTGTAATTAAGTGCAAGACAAGGTAATTAAATTGGACAAGTAATTAAAGGTGCAAGGTAATTAAAAATGGAAGAGATAGTTTGTCAAGCTATCCAACAAAAAACAAATGCTTAACAATCTAAACTATTTATAGGAGAGGATAAAGGAAGCTTCCTCCCCTTCTTCCTTTTCTCTTAATTGCGTCATTAGGTCCTTAAGCATATAGTCTTCATTAATTGCACCATTAGTCCTTTTTCCTTCTAATCTTCTTTACTTGGACTCTAATGACTTGTGGCTCGGGATTTCTTTGAACTCGTCTTTAATATTCTTCAATAAAATAGACTTGAATTCTTCGGCTTTTGATAAACTTCCGTCTTTTGACTTTTTTCTTCGATAAATCTTCAGAATTGGTCTTGGACTTCCGTTCTTTTTCCACTCTTGGCTTCTCGACTCCGTCTTTCATTCTTTTCTTCGATAAAAGTCGGTAAATGCCCGTGAATGTCCGTGTTTTCTCCACTTTTCACCTTTGCATCCTAAATCACAACAAAAACACAAACCACGCGTAATTCCGACATAAAAGACATAAAATACACGTTTTGGTCCGGTTATTATTGTAATTAAGTGGTAGAAAAGATGGGTGTTTACACACCTATCAGCCGTGGCCGTCGTACGTTCCAAAATGACCTTGTCAAAATCGGCTAAGTGTTGGTGAACCGTATTTAAGTTAACGGACGCCTTACTTACCGGTGGAATTAACTGCGTTAAATCCTTTTTGACGAGTGTAGGAGACATACTAGGAAGGTTTTCATTCGACAAACTTTGGGGCACAAGAACTGTTAATTCTGCTAATTCCTTTTGTAAGCGAATGCGTGTCTTTTTCGAAAATTGATCTTTGTTATGTTGATCATAATCAATTGTATGAAATTTTGAAAGCATTTTAGAATGAGTTTCATCCCCAAGTGATTGTGTCTCCTCAGTACTACGAACAAAAGGTGCTTCTTTCGATTTTCCAATTATGGTCATATCATAAAGACCGGGAATATATTCCTGAGCTTGTTTTTAGAGAGAGAAATGTAAATCTATACTTATGTTTTTAGAGAGAGAAAGAGATAGAGAGATGGTGGATTACACACACACTTAGAGAGAAACCAATGTTTTACTATGTGTAAATTATGAAACCACACCACCCTCTCCATCAAAGGAGAGGGTTTATATACCCAAGCCTTGTGATGGGCTTGGGCTTACAATGTTGGGCCGGCCTACACATGTTGTAGGCTAGGCTTGACTTTGTTTGTTTAATAAAGATATCTAGACTACGAGTTACTACTTAATATATTGTCGGAGTGACCAAATCTTCCTAAATACGTAAAAACGTATTTCCAACAGCAGTACTGATGCAATTTTAGGAATTAAATGGCTACAAACTTTGGGCGATGTTAGAATGAATTGTAAGATGTTGACAATGAAGTTTATGGTCGGGTTAGGTGAAGTAACTTTATGTAGGGATCCGAGTTTATGTCGATCCAAATGCACTTTTAAAGCTATGGAGAAATCAATAATGGCAAACGCATAATGCTATCTAGTGGAATTGAAGGAGCTGGATACGCATAACTCAAGCCATAAGGGGGTGAATACAGTGCCGTTAAGAAAACTACTACTTCAATATGAAGATGTATTTAACATGGCGATTGGATTACCCCAAAACCATGCACATGAGCATGCTATCAACTTACGAGAAGGAACAACACCCATTAGTGTACGACCTTATCGTTATCCACATGTTCAAAAAGATGAAATTGAAAAGCTTGTGCGAGAAATGTTAGAAGATGGGATAATACAACCAAGTGTAAGTCCATTTTCGAGTTCCTTTTTGTTGGTTAAGAAAAAAAATGGAAGTTGGCGTTTTTGTGTTGATTACCGAGATCTAAATAATGCAATAGTTTTAGATAAGTTCTCGATTCCGGTAATTGATGATTTATTAGATGAATTACAAGGGGCCAAAGTATTCTCTAAAATTGATCTTAAGTCGGGTTATCATCAAATTAGAATGAAAAGTAGCGATGTATCAAAGAGCGCTTTTCGAACTCACGAAAGGCATTATGAATTCTTGGTGATGCCTTTCGGACTCACTAACGCTCCTGCAACGTTTCAATCCTTAATGAACAAGGTATTCAAATCATATCTTCGTAAATTTATACTTGTATTCTTTGATGATATATTGGTTTATAGTCGATCTGTTGAGGAGCATGAGGTTCACTTGCGCACTGTTTTACAAATTTTAAGGGAGCATAAGCTGTATGCAAACCGAAAAAAGTGTTCTTTCGCACAAGAACAGATTGAATATCTTGGTCATATTGTTACTTGTGACGGGGTGGCAGCATATCCAACTAAAGTTAAAGCAATGCTTGAATGGCCGGTTCCAAAATCGATTCGTGAATTACGTGGATTCCTTGGATTGATGGGGTATTACTAGAAATTTGTTAAGGGGTACGGTAAGATTGCTTCACCCTTGACCGACCAGCTTAAAATATATAGTTTTAAATGGAATGAGGAAGCAAATCGGGCTTTTGAGAGTTTGCGCACAGCAATGTCAACATTACATGTGCTAGTGTTGCCGGATTTCTCACGGCCTTTTATTATAAAAACGGATGCGTCAGAATTTGGGATAGGGGCTGTTTTATTGCAAAATAAAAGTGCAATCGCTTATTTCAGCCAAGTTTTAGGTCCACGAGCTCGGCTTAAGTCGGTTTATGAAAGGGAGTTAATGGCAATTGTCTTAGCAATTCGGAAATGGCGACCATACTTATTAGGCAGGAAGTTTATTGTTAGAACTGACCAAAGGAGTTTAAAATATTTATTGGAGCAAAGGTTAGTTTATGAAGAGCATCAAAGATGGTTATCCAAATTGGTAGGTTATGACTTTGAGATTCAATATCGTCCCGGAATTGAAAACCGCGTGGCAGATGCTTTGTCTCGACGTGAGGAAGACCCCACATTAGCGGCTTTGTCTCTTCCATGGGTTATTAATTGGCAAGAATTGGTACGTGAAATATCTGGAGATACAGAACTTAGTACTCTACGAGATCAATTGATTAATGGGGAGACCGTGCCTGATGGATATAGTTTGGATGGTCAACGGTTGTTATACAAGGGAAGGTTTGTGATACCTCAAAATTCTCCTTGGATTCCGAAACTCTTCCATGAGTTTCATAACAGTGTAATTGGTGGTCATTATGGAGCTCTTAAAACGCAGCGAAGAATAGCAAAAGAGGTTTATTGGGTTGGCATGAAAAAAGATATAGCAAAGTTGGTTTCCGAGTGTGATATTTGTCAACGACAAAAATATTCAACATTGTCACCGAATAGACTATTGCTACCTCTAAATTTGCCCACCCGGGTTTGGGCTGAATTAACTATGGATTTCATTGACGGGTTGCCTAAATCCGAAGGTTATACGATTATTTTGGTAGTTGTGGACAGATTAAGTAAGTACGCTCATTTTGTACCATTACGACATCCTTATACAGCCAAGACAGTTGCAACAGCATTCTTACGAGAGGTGGTACGATTACATGGGATTCCAGAATCAATTGTATCAGATCGAGACCGGGTATTTTGAGTCATTTTTGGAGAGAATTATTCAAGCTGCAAGGAACCAACTTGAAGAGGAGTTCGGCTAATCACCCACAAACAGATGGTCAATCGAAAGTAGTGAATCGGAGTGTCGAGACCTATTTGCGTTGTTTTGCTTCAAATTCTCCTAAGCAATGGGCAAGGTGGCTGTCATGGGCTGAGTACTGGTATACCACATCTTATCACACTTCAATGAACATGACTCCCTTCAAAGTTCTATACGGACGAGATCCACCATATTTAATTTATTATGGTAATGTTCATCTCCCGTATTTGAAGTAGATAAGTATTTAGAAGAACGAGATTGTATATTAAAAGAGTTGAATGTGCATTTATTAAGGGCCCAGGAACGGATGAAGAAACAAGATGATAAACATCGTACCGATCTTGAATTTGAAGTTGGTGACTGGGTTTACATAAAACTTCAGCCATATCGTCAACATTCAATGTCAATAAGGCGTAACTAGAAATTCGCTCCAAGGTATTTTAGACCATATCAAGTGTTAGAAAGGGTGGGGAAGGTAGCATATAAGTTGGAACTTCCACAAACAACTCGCATACATTCTGTCTTTTATAGATCACAACTTAAGAAAGTGAAGAATCCGACTATAATACGTCAAGAAATACCGGCTGGTTTGACAGAAGATATGGAATTAATGTTGGTGCCTGATCGGGTTGAGGAAGTTCGTGAGGGGAAGTCTCGAAGCAGAGAGGATCGTGAAGTATTAATTAAATGGAAGGATCTGCCAGCATATGAAGAAACTTGGGAAGAGTACGATATCATCCACAAACAATTTCATGATTTCCACCTTGAGGACAAGGTGGCTGTTTGGGAGGGAAGTATTGATAAGACCCGGTTTAAAAAAACTTATCGCAGGCATCAAAAAAGATAAGTTGAGGGGTTGAATTGTTAGTAATGAAAGAGAAGGGGTTTAGTAGTTTATATTCTTTACTTATTATGGAATGTCTTGTTTACCAAGTTAGTCTTTTATTATAAATAGAGGTTTAGGGTCATAAATTAGGGTACAAATTAAGTGGGTCGACATCTAGGGAGTTTACCTGTTTTCTCTAATAACAAGAGGTTTGTTTCCTTTATTATTTGTTTCTTTGAACTTCTGCTTTATTAATACAATCGTTTCGTGGATATTCAATTGATTACGGCTCTAACCTTATCACAAACCTGAAAACGCGAGGTTTGATACATATCCTCGAGTTTTCACGTCATGTGTTTCAAGAAAACAAGGGCTGACTACTACGGCTTGACACACGAAAACGCAACTCTCGATGTGTGTCTCGCGTTTTGTGTAACGTTTTCGCCATAAGGCACCCCACACACACCATACTTGTAAGCATGAATGGGCTTTCCTTATTCTGATTTAATCAGTTCGATCCTGCTGACAAATGTCTTGTCCAAGTACCGCAACTTTGGTTTTGAACACGTAGTGTGTAGGAAAGAGCAAGGAAATTGTTGCTTTATACAAGTCATTCTCAATCAATGGACCACTTATATAAAGTGAGCCAAAATTTATATGCTTTGTTGGTAGCTTTTACAATCTCACATTTCCAAGTCTTTATAAACATTTTGCAACATTTAAAATCATTCAATGGCTTCACTTGTTTTGGTATGACAAAAGGCAACATCAATAGTTTTCCATTTATTGGTTTATAACTTTACAATTTACATACAAGAGTTTTCCACGTTGGCTTATTGTCGAGTGATGTTTCGAGGAAACAACCGTTTTGATAAATATCTTATGTTATATTTCATAGAAAATATACCCGAGATGGAACCCTGGGTGAATTTTAGACATCTATGAATTTTTGTTATTTGTTAAAAAACTTTAATTTTTGATAGATTTGTATTAAATATATTTGGTTTTTAAAAATTATGTTTGTATTATTATTTAGTTTATTATAAATGCACATGATCGTTTTATGTCTTGTTTTTGTCTATTATTTTCGTCTATGTACACAAATAAGACAAAAAATTAGCTATGGAGTAAATAGAAAGGCGAAAACATGTTAAACAAGTTTCACGAAATAGAAGTCCCGAAAATGTTATGAAGTGTTTACAAATTAGCTCTCGTGGTTTAAGCATTGTATCGTTAATCACTATACATATGTTATACATAGACATAAAATTATTTATAAAAACTGTTGGAAGGCAAACTCGTATCGACCTAAGCTTATTTGACTTATTTAAGTTACTTGCACGGTTATATTCACCAGTTTTTCCGTTTAAAGATTTTGGTAAGGAGGCTGACGAGGTGACATTTTCACCAAAACGTGGTGCGCGTCAAGACCACACCGGATGTCGTGTTTTTAGATTTGACGTCGTGTTGTGGTGGTTTACGATGTTATGAGAAAAAAAGTTGAGTTGACGTCACTTTTCTCATAGCACCATCTAACGGCACCAGGCTATACCCTAGAGCTCTTAGAGCGAAAGGTATGGTGGTGCCATAGTTGGCTGTTAATCTTTTGGCGCGAGAACTTTTTTAGCGCATCACATCAAGTTTGATGTCAAAGGTGTTCGGCTACTAAAACATGTGAACTGTTATGATTTTTTTTTTTATAAAATATAATATATGTGAGGTCATGATACAACTCATTTATCCTTTAACACAACTTTTTTTTTACTCTCTATACTTCATAAAATGTGATGCCAATAAATTTTTGTGCCAAAACTACATGACAATCGTTTTTTCTTTGACATGAAGTTTAGGTCCCAACAATACCCAGTGATTTTATAGTATACTTCTTTGATTTAGTGTTCGGTATTTATCTTTAAACTTTTAGAAACCTTACAACAACTACAACAAGACAAGTCATACACTTACCTCAAGATGAACCTCACGGTAAAAGAATTGCTTTTGAAAAACCTTCGGTCATTAAAATAAACCTTTTAAAAACCTTCATTTAAAATAAAACTATAATTAAGCTTAGTGAATGTCATTAAGAACCCAAAACAAGACCATTGACTTAGAAATAGGTATCGAGTATCGAGTGCCTTGAAATCTTGTCACACGTAACGGTATTTTCAACCAATCTAATAGCCATATCAATAATAAAATAGTGAAAGAATTAACAATAGTATCAATGGTGCATATAATTGTAGGTCCTATTGACAATTGTCACTATTGAGCATGACTAATCAAGTAATCATAAATAATTGAATTAAGGTGTTTCTAGAGCCATATATATGTGTACTACCTCATCACCATCCAGATACCAAGGATCTCATAATCACATATTTTTGGTAAATACAAGGATATTAAAATTCCAACCAAATTTCATCAAACCAAGTTCAAAAGACTATTATTGTTTTCATATTGAAGTTATATTTAATAAAAATTTGATTATATGTTTTTCTATGATATGAATATTGATTCTGATCAAACTAAATTTTATTAGAAAAAAAAATGTTAAGTTGCGTTCATCGTTAGAGCATAAGATACTCAATGTTATGAGTTGAGCCATTTACGAAAACATTGCTTAACGGCACGAGCATTATATCGTACATCGTGTTTATAAGTGTTGAGTCATCGTCATTACAGCAAACGATAAAAAAACGTTAAATGATAACACAAGACCCATATCACCATTCGTATTTTCGAGTAATGCAAAAAATTGAGTTATTTGATGGCCCCAAAAATGTACTATCATAAAATCAATCATGTTTTTTGTGTCATGAGGTATTTTAATGTTATAAGAAAACATGATTATATGGCAACACTTATGGACCATATGACACCTAATGCTCTTAGAGCTCAGGGTACGATGGCGTCGTGTAAACTCGACGGCGCACCACATCGGCCCTCGCGCCATGGTGTGTCGCGTTGTAATTCTTAGCCCACAAAAAGTCGCATTGTGTTATTTTTCTTTAATTGTGTTTGTGTGGGTGTGTTTATGTTTGTATGTATGTTTATGTTTGATGTTTGTGTGTTTTTGTTTAGTGTGTGTGTGTGTTTGTTTGTTTACGTTTTAAGAGGTAGGTGTGAGTGTGTTTTATAATGAAGAATATAAAGATAAGGTAGGTTTTGTTTATTTTTTTTTCTTTTTTCAAATTATAAAATGATTTTTTTTTATAAAAGTTTATTTTTGTATATTTAAATGAAATAATAAAATTAAGAAAAAAATGGTATGATATTACTTTTTCTATGACCCATTGTTATCTTTTAAAATGTGTTATCATTACATTTTAATGTCATAACTTACATAATAATATTTTTTTAAATATGACATCATTTTTAGCTATGTAACTACACTACCGTATTCTGTGTTCTTATAATGTGTCTATTGTGTTTATCGTGTAGTTTACTTTTATGATTGTTTCCTCACATTTCGTCTATGTACTACACATTGTACCACACCTATTATAGTAGCCACAAGTGCAACTGATTTTATGTACGTTTGGATGTGGTGGACCTTGTGATAAACGTGCCTAATGTGGATCTTGTAATAAACGTGTATTAACTATTTGCAAAAAAAGCAGTATAGAAAGAAAATAAAATCAATTGAATCACTCTCATGCATAAGTTAGTGGTTAATGACATAAAGTTCTTATTGAGATTGTGAGATATATGGTGAGAGGTATCTTAAGCCAATGGTCAAATACGAGTATTTCATTAAGCGGTATAGAGAAGAAAACCTTCTTGGCTTTACTAATGTTAAATCATCGTCATGTTATATCAAAATAATTAACAAAAATCCTTTCACTCATAATATTATTTTTTTCCATTTTGACTTCACCCACTATGTGGCACCTTCGTCGGCTCCTCTTATATTGTGGGTTATCTTCAATGTATCGATTTTGGTATTAGTAGATGCACCACTTGATCAAAGTGCGTGTTTGAGATTTTTTGTGGGTATGTTTCATGTGTGAGGTGTATGTCGTAGTCGGTTTAAATCCGTATCATACTTTCTATCGAGTGTTTCTACTTAGAGCACGAGCAATGGGTCAAATGCTCAAAGATTTTTTTACTATTTTCAAAAGCTTTTCCTTAATGTTTTTGCATTGTGTCATTAACTTTTTGTAAAGCTTTTAAAAAAAGCTTGATGTACTTCAAGTGGTTTATAAAAGAAAAAATTTCATGTTTGGTCCCTATCGTTTACACCAAATATCAAGTTTGGTCCCTATTTTAAATTAAGTCAATCGATCGTCCCTATCGTTTACATTTTAGATCAAGAGTAGTCCCTATCTTGGATGGGAGTTAATTTTGGCCGTTAAATTGTATGAGGAAAGGGGTAATTTGGCCCTTTACTCTTTTTTTTCTTTAATGGTACAAAAATAATTGATACAATAGAAAACAATGGTACAAAAATAAATGAGCACGCGTGATTACTATAACTTGGAGAGTTGTTTTGTTTCTATTCGAAATATATACTTGCTACACCGTGTACTGTATACATGTACTTATACTAGAATACCGTGTACTGTATACATGTATTTATTCCCCCATCTTCCCAAGCAATTCCTCAGCAACAGCAACCATCCCACAATCAAATCCATAACCAGATCTAGAATCGAAGATCAACAACCAATAGATCCACCTGATAAAGGTGGCAACGGCAACGAATGGTTCCAATTTCAGCCGGTATGTACATATCAAGGCCCGCAAGACCCCCAAATTTTATCACATGTTTCAAGATGTACGTTCTTTCCGAACCCCTCGTCTTTCTTAGAGTATGTACATTCCATCCACTCATCTGAGGTTACCATGGATTGGAGGTTGTGCTTTAAGCTTACCATCTCTTCACAACATCCAACGACACACCAACATCAAACAAAAACCGCCCAATAGCTAAACCAACTTCATGATTCACATTCACATTCACCCTCACCCGTTCCCTAGCATCACCAACAATCACATCATCAGCAGCATCAACAACTAACGCCTTACTCATCATTTGGTCATTCAGACGAAATCCATCTTTATTTCTTCTATTTGATTTTGGGTTTCGGATCTAAGATGTGATATGAATGATTCGAATACGGGTTTATGAAGATGATGGTAACTATTATATTCATAGAGCATCAGCTGCTGGTAACTATTATAATCAATCACCACCACAGATTTGAAACCGTCGAGGGTTGGGTGTGGTGGAGAGGGTTTGATTAGATGATGAAACGATCCATTTGAGCGGTTATTGGAGATAAGGATGTGATTGAACTGAAATGATGATGATGATTAACATTGGGGGTCAGTTATTTGAGGGAGAATCATGAGAGATTTTGATAAGGTTGTGAGAGAGAGAGAGAGAGAGAGAGAGAGAGAGAGAAGAATAAGAAAAAAAATTAAAATAAAAAAAAGTGACTAGGTTATTTTAGTGTGTAATGAAAAGAAAAAAAAGAGTAAAGGACCAAATTACCCCTCCTCGCATACCACTTAACAGTCAAAATTAACTCCCGTCCAAGATAGGGACTACTTTTGATTCAAAATATAAACGATAGGGATGATCGGTGGACTTAATTTGAAATAGGGACCAAACTTGATGTTTGGTGTAAACGATAGGGACCAAACATGAAATTTTTTCTTTATAAAAGTCTTAGCTATCTAGTATGTTTGGCATTGAATGCCATAAATATATCAAAGCTATTAATAACTTGGTGCATAAAAGATGCTCTTAGAGCATGTGTAATGTAAAAACCAACAATTACTTATTACTATTTGAAAAAGTTTTTTGGAAGAGATTTTTTGCATTGCCATAAGAGCTTTTTTGCAAAGTTTTTTGTAAAAGCTTGTAAAGCTTCAAGTCATTTCTGAAATCCTCTGCTATTGATTATGGTATACATTTATTGTATTCAATGCTTCAAGTACTTGTTCATTGTTGATGCTCTTAGTGTCGTTATGCATGTTAGGTTTGGTGTGTCAAAGTTATATCTTGGTATGCTGGAATTTCAGTTTATGATATCCTTATTTGATCATATTATATGTGTTGGTCATCGTGTCGATTTGAGATAGGAGATGGTAAGTTGATCAAAATAATTATGTTGCTCTTATGGAACACTAAAACGTTTTATGTCGTCCTTTACTCATTTTTCTAAAAAACACTTGTGTATCTACTGTTTTAACAAAAACACCTTCAGCATATTACTCATAATATTTTAAGGAATTATGGTACTCTACTGAGGTAGATACAACAATAAGCATTGTTTCCTTCAATCTTTTTTATTTTCCTAAAACTCTACCATTCACTCTCAATTATTTTACTAAGATCATTGGGTTGAATTATAACAATGCTTATGTTCCTTTACTAAAAAAAAGACTGTAAAGGAGGTTTTGGCAACTTTGAGAGTTACTAATGAGAATGACAAGTATTTTTGCAATTGGTCTCATCAACAAGTCTCGGATAAAAATTAGATAATTTTCATCGATATGAAGAATTCTTATGCTCTATGTTGTTAAATGTCTTGGTGGTATGTATGGATCTCATGATTCGATGAATACTAACCATGCTATAACATATACTCTAATACGGGGGCTCAACATTGATATAGAAAATATTCTATTCTTTAACCTTGTTGCTAAGTTGTAAAACAAAAGCAAAAAAAACCTCAATAACTCACATGTATCAGTCATTAAATATAAGGGGCACTGCAAGCAACTACTCTCAAACTTCTTTAAGGGGCAACGGTAAAATTGAGGGCTACCCCCAACCCATTAGAGAGTGTCTGTAATGATTATGCCAAATCATATACACTCTGAGTCTACACCAGGGTATGATACATTTGTGTTTATAATGTAGCTCGTTGACCTTGACTCATCTATACTTTGTGTGGGTAACACCACCCTGCACATAAAACCCAATCTCCGAATAAATGAACATGTTTATCCCTAATATCTTGTTAGTCTTAGCTTGAAGACTTAGTCTACACAAGATAAATCTTATATAGACTTAGTAGAAACTTTGAATGATATCAAAGAGTCTGCGGAATCTACTCTTTGATATTATAAATATTATATGTATAAAGTAATTGATAAGAGATGTAAAGTGAATACTTCATATAATAATACTAATACTCTCAATACAGAGTAGTAGGATTACAACCTTGAAGTATGAATACAATGCAGAGAGCTAATAAATTCGTATGTCATAACCTAGACCTATGACCTCTTTTATAGTGCAAGGAGTCATTTACAAGACAAAGATATGAACAAATAAGTTTAAACTATTAGAGGATATAAGTGAATATCTTATATCTTTAAAGAACATGTCTTCTGTCTTTATCTCTAACTCAACACTAATAGTCCTACCAGCACCAAGGTTTAACCAAGTCTTAATCAGCATTAAATAACCAATATTAAGAATGCCACTACTTGTATGAATAAAATTAACACTGTTAGTGTAATGTAGACTAGTACTAATTTTATTCCCAACAATATTCTCCCAAACTTGTGATTTATCTTCATAAACCAAACAAATTTATGGAATAAAAATTAGGATCTTCTTCAACTCATTTTTGAATCTGACTATGAATAAACTTGAGAAAATCAATAGCAAATTGGTCATTAGTATCTACATTCAATTGACAACTCACCATCTTCTTAAGAGTATCTTGTGAAAATGGATACACTCTATCTCCAAGTACAAATACATACACATTGTCAATCATTGCCAGCTGATATACTCTAGATGAATTATATAGATGCCAATGCTTCATGTCTGTTGTATTAAGCTTCTTTCATATGCTATTGTGAACATCAACCTCATATATCTTCCTCATAGTTTCCCATCAGTAGACATTCATCATATTTTAAATCTGAGGTTTTTACAGCTCCAAACTTCTTTTTCAAAATCTTTCACAGATCATTAACATCTTCTTTGTCCAAGACTTGAAACATATCTTCCAAAAATTGATACTGCTCAACTTCTCCTCCAGCTCTAAAGATTTTCCACCATCTTGCGTTATCACCATGGCAAATTTCATAATTGATGATTAGAAATTTTGAATTTAAAGGAACAACTAGATTATCTGCAATTACTAAATGTAAACATTTTTTAAGCTCTAGACTAGAAGGACCATCTTCTTTTGGTATGAATCTTCCTATAAGAATCATCTTCTTTTACCTTTTTGTAGATCCTTGCTCATCCAAGTCTTTTGTAGATGTTGATGAAGTACCAATCTCTGTAACTCTCTTTCTTTTTGCTCTGCATTTTCCAAGAAACCTTTCTTGATCCTCATGATACTTTTTCTCCATTTCAGAACTAGGATCTAAAATTTTTTATGCAAACCTAATAACTAGAATATCTCTTCTCTCTAGTTCTTCAAAGGTTAACCCAACAAAGTTCTCCTTCTTGTAACCTTTGTGATTTCTTAACATGGCTTTGTAATAGACTCTTCTTCCAACAACAGAAGACATATACTTTTCTTTCTTTTCATGATTTTCTTTAAGCCAAGTAATGTCTTGCTGATACTTTAAAGTCATGGAAACTACTTTATACCTGAATTGAATAGGTTCTTCATGCGGCCACTCCATGTAGTCTTCCAAAAATCTATCAACAATTGGTATTCCCCAATATAGTTGACTAAGCATCTTTTGAATCTCTTTTTCTACTTCTTGTTCTTCATTACCTACTTCCTCACCATCATCATCATCAGAGGAATTCTAGCTAATATTCAATTCTGACTCAACTTCTTACTCTAGAAGACCAGTATGATCACCAGCATTAAGACTCTCATTATCAGTATTGACACCAGCATTAACTTTTTCATTGCCAGCATTAATATTCATACTACCAGTACTAACCTCCCTTGAAACTAGCATTATACCATGCTCTCTTAATTTTAAGGTTTTTTAAGTAAAATCCAACATCTCCTCCTCTTGAACCTCCTTATCAGTCATCTCTACCGCTAATTCCTCCCCTTGATTGATGAGGAGGTCATTAAAGGTAGTTTGAGGAGAGAAACCATCAGTAAATGTCACACGAACCTGATTTTTAGTCTGCTCTTCTTGGAGTTGGTGAACACTGCTTCTTAGAGTTTATAATTCCTAAGGATGAGCAGCAAGAACACCAGCTTGATCATCCCTTGCTTTATCCAATAAAGACACCTTGGTACAAAGATTTGAAACCATCTATATAAAACTATAAGAGGATTGAATAGTTTTTAGCGATTAGTTTTAATTATTTAGAAAAAAATTCGTGATTGTGAATAGATATAGACGAAGTGTGAATTAGTAAAGTAAATGACTTAAAGCAATAAAGAAACAAACCACAATACATGATGATTTATAGTGGTTCGATCTAGCAAGATCTCACTTATCTTGCCCCTACTTCCACTCCTCGATTATCCACTCGAGAGTTTTACTTCAGTAGTAAATGAATCTCCTTTACACCGGTGGAGAAACCTTCACACGTAAACTTATAATCTTTTACGAAACCTAAGCTTAAGATGTCTCGTTCTTTACAAAGGCACAACAACGCCTTATACACTTCTACACTTGTGGTTTATAACACCAACCACACTTTATACAAGTAGATAGATGAATGGGTACAACAATGATGATTGTGTAGGTAACCCTTAACACATTCACGCAATGTGAAGCCTTGAAGGATCAAAGCTTAGAGTTAAGATATCTCGTGACCGATCATTATATGAACAAGGATCTAAATCACAAGCAAGAAGAGAATTGTTAAGATAGATTAGAGAGTTAGAAGTATTCTGATATTAGAGAGAAAGATTATATAGAAAGGAGTGAGGAATAAGCTTGGTCAAGGTTCTTATTTATAGGCAATGTTACAGAGCCCCACAGAACCCGTCGGACCCTTCACCTTTGGGTCCGTCGGGTCTAACTTTTGTTGCCTATTAAATGTTTGTCCAAGATCACAAGAAACAATCATATCATGCTTGGTTTGACTTAACATATCTGACAATACAAGTCAAAGTAAACATATGGAGGCCATTCTTATTTTTCTTTTTATGATTATATTTGGATGCTAATAATGTAAAGGAGAAGGTGCAGAAAACTAAGACTATGGTGGAGCCAAAAGAGCAACCTCCAGTTGACAATGCAACACCTTATGAATTTTCTGTTAAAGTTCAGGGGAGTCGATAGAGAGTGGATCCACAATTTCACTAACTTTGGTTGTTTAAGAATAAGTTGAACAAGAGATCATTGAACCACCTCAAATAAACTAAATGAGACGTTTGATGACTCAATCCGTGCACTAGTCCATATGTAATCAATTAGTCCAAATGTCTTCAACAAGATTCCATTTGATAAGTTCGTTGTAAATTTGTTCAAATCTAGTGAATCCAAGTTCTGTCATTCTCCTCCACAGGAAGATGTTAAAAAAGGAAATGACATAACCTAATCCTCTAAGTATGATCATCTTAAATAGATCATGCTTTTAATGGATGAAGGAGGATCAACATCTAACTTCGATGGGCTTAATACGTTTAGTGGTTCTGGAGAAAAGCCAATGAGCTTGGAAGATGTCACGCTCCTACAAGAAAAGCAAAAGAGATTGGCCGATCTCAAGGCTACCAAGGACAAGTTTGAGTAGGAACTACAGAAAATGACTCTAGTTGAGAAAAAGGATCAGCTACAAAAGCTCAAGGAAATTGAAGTCAAAAAGGAAAGGTTTAGGAGTGGGTATTATATTAATAATAGATTCAGTCTTAAAAATATCACAAAGTACAAGTTTTTTTATCACAAGTTAAAAAAGTAAATATTACGATCTATATGACCAATCAGCCTAAGAACTTCAAAGTGTATATTGACTTCAAGCTCAAAACACTTAGTTTCACATAATGGATTAAACGTCATAATCTAGGGCAAAGAAGTCTGGACCAGGTGCTACTCAGTTGATGAAGAATCTTCTATCTAAGTTCAATTGGGTAAAGAAGACTACCCAAAAGCTGAAGACTACTCCTCCTTCTCAATTTTATGAAATAGAACTCAAACATGATGATAAGAAAAGATGAGAGAAAGGGAGTTCATCAAGGAGATGTTTGTCACATAAGAAATTGTTGTTGACAGGATGCATAGGAATCTAGTCCTCCATGAAAGGGTAACCTATCCTGTACATGGTCAAGTGATTAAAAAACCTGTAAAAGGACCCATTTTCATGAACAAAAACACTGACTATGAAATCCAAAAGGCAATTGAGTTGTAGTAGCATCCACCACTTAGCTGATTTGACTACCTAGTATCATCATCAAAGACTCATCATATGTAAAAATCTAGTCAATGAATTCATCTCATCATTGGGTGAAGGAGTGATTGTGCTCATGCCAAGAATATAGTGAAAAATAACTTAGATGGTTTGAATTGATGTAATATGTAACTAGTCGAAAAAAAGTTTTTATTTTATTATGTTTTTACTTTTAAAAAATATGTGAAAGTAGAATCTTTGTAATTACTTATAAAATTTTATACTTAGCCTAATTTATATTTAAATAGAAGGAGATTGGTAGGCCAATTCAGTGTTCATTTATCCTTAACATAAATTAGCCTAAGTGTTATGAAGACTCGATGTAACGCAGCGAGTAAAAGAAAGACTCGTCGGTCTCAACGAGCGTTATCAAGCACATTCAAGTGAAAGACATTATCAAGGAATTCAAAGATTATGGGATGGATATAAACTAGTATGTAGATGGAATGTGATGAAAGATCGAGGAGATCTAGGGTTCACAATTTTAACACCCCACTTGGATAAGTGGACCGTTACGTGTATTTATGACGTGTCATCAAAGCATGCAAGGCAATGTATTAAACATTAACTGGCCATAACGGGAATACCAGAATCAAACATCGGTAATCCAAACATAAGCTCAAATATAAAAGATTAAGTACTAAAGGAATAAAGACGAAACAATGTCCAAACAACCATAGTAATGTATGAGTGTATAAAATAAAGGAGTCTGGATCGCTCCCATCTAATGCACGTACTCTCTCAGAAGTCCTAAGAGCGTCCCTGTGTACCTGTCGTTTGGAACATGAAAGGAAAACTATGGCTGAGCATAACGCCCAGTGAACGGATATAAAGCATGATAAGAATGTATAACAAATACTGAAGCTATAACTGATACGTAAAATAGCGGAAAGCTGTGTATAATCTGAGGAGTCTGATTTATAAATAATAAAGCTGAATTATTAACTGTTAAATCTGAAAACATGCATTTACTGTATTCTAATTGCCAAGAGCTTATATAGATCATGTACTGTAACAACTGCTGCATGAATAAATGGAGGGGTGACCTCGTCATGCTGTAGAGGGGTGACCTCTAAATAATGTGATGGGTGGAGGGATCAACTCCAATGTGAAGGTTGTAGAGCACACACCACATTCACCTGATAACTATAAACTGATAGCCTAGGATGCACCCATACGCCCCGCTGATAATACTGATAAAATGGCCAAGCCGAAATAAATAGGACGCTGCGAGAAATCACTCCCTCGCAGAGGAGTCATGACACCGGTACCTCTAGTGTCATGGTTACGGTACCTCCGTAACTAGTACATAACTGGTCATGCTTGTATATAAAGCTCAGGCAATTTATTTAGTTATTAAAATTATTACTGAAAAGCTTAAAACATATACTGGAGAAAACATATGGCTGCAGACGGGGAATCCTAATCATGCATAGAAAGAATTCCTTACTGAAGGACGAAAATTCCGTACCTTGTGTCCAGTAACCGGCTACAAGGAAAAAAACAAGTAGAGCTCCTACTCTGACTTCACGCGAGCTACATGAATAAAGGACGCGAATAAGTTATCTGATAGCTGTTTACCTTTACTGGGTTTTTACTGTTAAGAGTTTGAATTATTATATTCTTGTATTGTTACTGATTCTTGAAATATTGTAATTCTGACTGTTTTTAATTAATTACTAATTACTGTACTACGTATTCTGATATTTACGATATTGCTACAAACAGTAACCTACTATAATTAGAAAGTTTCCTAAATTAGAAAGGTTCTCCAAATTAATTTCTTTTGAAAATAAATCGTTACATAAACCCCACGCTTAAGTAGTAAAAGGGTAAAGTTAATATCAATTTAGTTTTACTGATTAAATTAATAAAAGAAAACAATTTAAATTAACTTTATTTCTTCTAAACACGTTTATAAACGATTTAATAAAACTTAACATAATTTCTTGTACATATATTACTCGTGATCCCGAAACACCCGAGTCGAAACTCTCCCCGAGACACCCATGTCTCGGGTTAAATCGAACCGAGCCCAACAGCCCTCGGCCGTGGCTCGTTTGTTGTTGGTCCACCACAGTAGCCACCGGCTTAAGCCGACAGCCACTGTTCCCCTGCAGTTCCCACTGCTAATGCCGTGGTTCCCAGCGCTTGCTGCTTAAGACCCACCGAGACATATTTTATGTCTCAGTTGCCACTGTTTCAAACAAAACACCCCCTGATAAGCTACTTGTACCCACTGCATGTAATCCCAAACACCCCTTTTTAAAACCGCGGCCCCCTAATTGGGGTTTTTATTGATTGCGGTTGGCCAAGCCAAACACCACGACCCCTGTGTGGGTCACGGCTCACAAACCACCCACGCCGAGACCTAGTGTCTCGGTATCCGTGCATTAAACAGAACACGACACCCCTATTTTGATTATTAAATTATGTTTACCCTATAATTTTCATTTGTATACATCTTCATTGTCAAATCGTGATATAAAACGAATTTATAGAAAAGGAAAAGGATTACCGTTGTAAGCTTGATAAATGAATGATAGTAAACACGAATCAAAGATGAAAGTCAAGCCCGAAAACCCTTTTTTTGTCCTGTAGCCGGTGACCAACTCACACACAGAAACCCTATTTTGTTTTTGTGTTTTGTAAAAGTAAAAAATGGGATAACTCTGTTTGTTTCCATGTGGTTTATTCCTAGGACGGGCCAAAGCTCATTGCTTTCTTTGTTTAGCACATAAAACCGGCCCCCTTTATGTATATAAGTTTTCGTTTGATTTTTCGACACTTATAAATTATCACGTATACGTATTTATATTTCTCGTGTTTTAGTTTTCTGAAAACGTAAAACTCTTTTCTGTAAATAAATAATACCTACGTAATTTTTTCTGAAACTTAATAATTATTTTCTAAATAATTATTATTTTGTTATATTTAAATAAAACTGAGACTGCGTATATAATGTTAATGTTTAATTAAAGTTAAAGTTGAGAATACGCGTATTTAATATTCGCGGGTTTTAAATACGGGTTTACAGCAATACTCCGAGGATCCTCGATACTCTTTGAAGATAAGTAAGTTGGGTTTAGCCTTATCCCTTAAGTGTTTAGGCGGGAAAATTAGATAAAACATTATAGCGGGAGAAAGTACAATTCGATTTAAAGCTGCCTAGGTACATCTTAGTGAAAGTGGTGAACCATTGCCAGAACTGTTCACCAAAGGTAAAAGTAGTTGGAGCATTTCCAAGAATAGACGTGCAATAAATGATATTTTACGTCCACCATCATACACTTGACACGTCTCAACTACCTCACTAAGGATGCAACCTCGTACCACTATAAATACTAAATATTTGTGGGAGAAAATGTTTGTCACTTATTGTTGTATATATTAATTGTTGCATTTACTCATTTGTTGAACTTACAATGGATCGCTAGTCTATCATCGATCTATGTAAGTTCGCTTGTAAAATTGATACTCCAATTAGCATCGACTTTACTTTTTCAAAGAGTAGTTTACATTGTCATTCAACAAGTATGATTTATAACATTTTATAATACTTTTTTCTTTATTAATAAAACGTTAAGAGATTGAAAAGTTATTTATTTGTGTTATTTTATTTGCTTACTATTTGTGCTCTACAATAGACGTAAATTGGGACTTTCAAACATGTGTTTGGCCTTCTCGTGAACTAGTCGACATAACAACCAAATAACTTAGTCTACAGCTCATCTGATGTCTTCCTTCACCCATCTTTTTAATTAGGATGTTATTTTTTATGAAGTTACCTCGCTAACCATGTGCGATATGATACGACCCTCTAGGGAAGTATCTGGATAGTGGCACCCCTTAAAGCGTGATACTAGCTCCTTAAGAAGAAGATGAGAAAACCAGAGACATTTATTTATTTAACTTTGATTGACTACATTGATAACAATGACACGATATTTATAAACCTAACAATGAGATACTAAAACATAAGATAGATAATAATGGCCAGTGTTTGGCCCGCCCACATCCGAAGCCCGGGCGTATCATTACTCCTTCGAATCCACCTTGTCCTCAAGGTGATGTCTTGAAAAGAACTCTTGATTCCGAGATCCCATATCCTAATCATACCGCACTCTTGTCTTTCACTTACACAGTTCTCTATCCAAATAGTTCTCCAGCCTAGTTGTTCTCCACCCAGAAAGTTCTCCAACACATAGTACTCCAGCAACATCCTTCTTCCACCTTTTGATACCCGAGCTGTAACACTCCCCACTCCTTCAAAGATCACCTTATCCTCAATGTGATACGCAGAATATCCCATAATCCCGTGATCATCACCGATAGCCATTCTTTCCCATAGTTAACGAACTCCCGGACCTCCATGGGCGACCAAAGACGTGAGTATAGGACTAACCCATTGTCCGATAAATCCTCGTTTAGATTCAAATTTATTTCATCCAAACGATCATCAAAACTACCACCTCCAACCTCTTCCACACTTTTTTTTTGTTTTCCAAAAAATTCACCAAACTCACTACGAACTTTTATGTTTTCCGCATTAGTCTGACCAAGAAAACACCTTGTAGTGCGCTACTAACCTCATCAGCACCAATATCTTCATCATCATAAGGATCCTGTAATTTTCTATGAAGCTTCTTCATTTGGCCATGGTAAAACAATAACTAGTTTCTATTCAGTATTCAACTATTTCCCTACAATTGTCTCAAAACGAGCCTCCATTATACGGGCTAGGAAAAGCGCATCTTCTAAAGTTGTAGGGCCCGACCTTAAGAGTGCACATTGTAGAATTGGTTTAAGTCCACACATATAAAAATACATAAGTAAATCTTCAAACATCCCCATAACTCGATCAACAAGTATCGTAAATTTACTCTCAAAATTGGCCACCGTACCCCTATGTAAAAGCTTAAATAGTGCGTCCCGGTCGCACGTGCCCGATGCCATAGTAACTTGAAAAAAAATAAAAATAATTTTTTATTGATGAACAGTATCGTGAACAGTACCCCCGATGAACGATGCACGGTGAACAATGCTTGGTGAACAGTACTTTGATGAATAGTCCGCCGATAAACAGTACGCACCGATGAAACAATCATTATTAATTTTTTGGATTGGAACCTAGATCAAAGCCCTCAACGAGTTGTGGGCTCTCAATGAAAGTATCAATTGATACGACCCTCTAGGGAAATATCAGAATAGTGGAACCCCTAAGAAGAAAATGAAAAAACCAAAGACATTTATTTGTTTAATTTTGATTCACTATAATAATGACACGGTATTTATAAACCTAACAATAAAACCCTAAAATATAAGATAAATAATAATGATCTATGTTTGGGCCGCCCTCATTCGAAGCCCGGGCGTATCAGGATATGTGCTGCTCTTAATATTGATATAAAGTTTGTTTATTAAAAAAAGGGTCCCGATAATGTGACACTAGTAACATTAAGGCTGGTGGGAGTGGGCATGAAGCCACCCGCTGCTTGGCCAAAGCCACGCGCAGCCCCCATCCCCCCTCCAAACCCGCGCGCGAGTTGTTGGCTGGAAACAAAAAACCCGGCCAAACTCACCTGGGTGAGTTTTAAACAAATGGGTCCCACAATTTTTTATACCGTTAGTTTTTAAAATAAAAAAAAACTTTTTCAAATACCCCTTTTTACTTATAAATACCTAACAAAAGCTCTTATTTTTCAAACACACATTCAAATTCCATACACATTTCACACATTCTCCTCAAATCACTAAAAAATGGAAAATATCGACGAATACGAGTTATTTTTTGCCACTGAAAATCCGGAAGTCGCAACGAGATGCAAGTGGGCTTTTATTAAAAAAGCGTTGCATTTTATTAAAAGACGACGTATTGCTAATCGAGACCAAGAAACGTCATAACTCGAGACCGAATAGGTGCTCATAATCGGTTAGTTGCGTCTTTTTTTGGGCGAACCCAAGATACGATGCGGAAGAGTTCAAAAATGTTTTTCGAATGGGCCGCCCCCTTTTCAACTGGATAGTTAGTGAAGTGACTCACCATTCTGCATACCTTCGTAATAATGTTGATTGTACCGGAAAAGAAGGTATTTCGCCGTTGTTAAAGTGCACATCGGCAATTCGTCAATTGACATACGGCGTTGTTCCTGGTTTTCTAGATGAGTATTTGCAAATGAGCGTAAGAACTTCTCGAGAATCACTTAATCATTTCTGTAGTGCTGTTATGGAAATATTTGGGGCTGAGTATTTGAGAAAACCTACGTATACTGATGTTCAGAAACTTTATGCGCATCATGAAGCAAAGCACGGGTTTCCATGGATGATAGGAAGTCTTGATTGTACAGACTGGGAGTGGTTCGGTTGTCCAGTTGCCTTTAAAGGGAAATATGTTAGACGAGATCATGGACCGAATCCATTCATTTTACTTGAAGCTGTTGCGTCGCAGGACTTGTGGATATGGCATGCATTTTTTGGTGTTTCTGGGTCGAACAACGACATCAACGTTTTATATCAGTCCCCTTTATTTAATGATTTGAAAACCGGACGAGCACCTGAGGTGGAGTTTGTGGCTAACGGTGTACACTATCCATGGGGATACTATCTTACGGACGGAATATATCCGGAATTGGCAACACTTGTTAAAACAATTCCCGAACCATCATCCAATGACCATAAGATGATTTTATATAAGCAGAAACAAGAATCCGCAAGAAAAGATATTGAAAGAGCTTTTGGTGTTTTGAAGAAAAAATGGGTCATAGTAGCCATCCTGCACGACCTTTACGGAAAGAAAGAATCATGAATATGATCTACACATGCATCATATTACATAATATGGTTCGAAAGTTAAAAAAAAGCAATATCTCCTAAATGGTTCCCTGAAGAAGAAATTCAACCGGACGATGTG
This sequence comes from Glebionis coronaria, assembly GCA_025667525.1. Classification (NCBI taxonomy): domain Eukaryota; kingdom Viridiplantae; phylum Streptophyta; class Magnoliopsida; order Asterales; family Asteraceae; genus Glebionis; species Glebionis coronaria. Next base: position 474,938,696 of record CM046882.1, read on the forward strand.
TTTCAAACCCAAGAACAAATGCTACGAGTTATGCGGCATATCAGCTCCGCGCAAGAACATCACAATCTTCAAGCAGATTTGGTCGAGCATTTGTATGTCAATGCTTAATTTATTAAGTTTTTTTTTTATATTTATGTTTTTTTTAAATGTTGTTTTTAAATTTCCTATGTATCGTCTTTTAATTTCGTACTGTGTTTTAATTTTCTATGTGCCCGTGTTTTAATAAAATGTATGAATAAAAAATATTTAATAAAAATATGGGGTGATGTGGAGTGAGTTTGGGTGAGTTTGGGTGAGTGTCATTACCTCATGTGGTGAGTTTATGTGAGTTTTAGTGAGTTTGGTAAAAAGCTGACGTGACACTGAGATGGAGGTGAGTGTTCGCCACTCCCACCAGTCTAATAAAGAATGGAAATATAATTTCTAAGAAAACATATATTTAAATGTTAAAATAAGAAAGTTGGCATTAATAGAAAGGTATGTGGGTATATATTGTAAGTGGAATCACTCTATCTGTTCCATCTTTGGCGTTTCTTTCCCCTTATATAACTCTATCATCACATTCCATTAAACTTCCAACTCATCTTCTCTTAATCACTTCTACTCTTTAAACAAAAAACCTCAGTTTCATCTACCTATATCATCTTTAAGCTTCCAAGTATGTATCTTTTTGTCTCTTTAGACTTATTTTCAGATGTATCTATGCATGTGTTGTATTTTGAAGTATTGAAGAAGTTGATCGAATATGCTGTGGTTTTTTGTTTCTCAACATGTTTTTTGAGGATGTTTTATCTTGTATGTTTATTGTTTTGTGATATAATTTTAGTATATATAGTGTGAGTTTAGTTAACATTCATGTTTTGTTATGCTTAGGTCTTAATTTGTTTTATGACATAGATGCATGATTGAATTGACAATTGTGTTGATTATCATGTTAGCAAATGTATTTCAAGATGTCCCAACACTTGTTCAGTTTATGTTGTTCCCCTAATAGTTACGGCACAAGAAAGGCTATGACACTATTTTCGGTGGCATTGGTGATTTATGGTGTCATTGGGGCATTTTTGGTGATATACCCCTTAGATTCAAAAATAAAATAAAATTCAATCTACCTCGTGGGCTTGTAGCCACGGCGCCAGAGCCATAGCGCTAACCCACGGAGTGGTGCGCCGTTCATTTTTCTCGCGCCGTTGCTTGTCGCCAGGCTATAAAATTACCGTTCCGCGTGCTCTTAGTGCATATTGTTTCGTCAAAAGGTCTAAAACCTTTATAAACCTTTAATTTTTTTATTTTAACCATAGTGATCACTTGTTTCATATACACGTGGAATGAAGAGACTAACCTTTTCAAAATTTAATGCATGTGTTATTCTGAATCATTTAAAAGAGTTGTAAAACATTTATACATATTGATATAACATCAAAAGTTTATAAATTAACGATTATAGACGTATATTTTCAAGATGTTAGTATATGCATAGATTATTTTTTGCGATCCATGATGAACACAATAAATAAATTGCTTATAAGCAATTTTTAAGAAGTTTGAGAGTGCTTACATTAACTATGGTTATATATGTTTAATTTTTAATGAAGATTTTTTTAAGCCTACTTCATAATAATTTATTTCAAGAAGCAATAATAGAGCATAATATATTGTTGATTGTTATTGAAATTATTTGATTGAAAAGTACATGGTTACCAAGAGGCCAACTAGGCCATTTTGATGTTAGTCCAAAAATTGGTGTTGCTTTGCTTGTGTTTTATAAATGGACAAAAACGATCTATAGCTAGATTTTTAATCGTGTGTAAGTCGCGTTTCTCTGAATTCTGAAAAGCAAGAAACTTACACACGTATGTTCAAAGAACCTGGAACCTATAAGTTTGCCGTCCTACACACGACATAGTCAGGGGTTGACCCACGGGGTGAACGGGAACCCGATAGCAGTTTGTCACATAATGTAAATTTTCGTTAAAAATCTCGATTTATTCAAAATTAACCCGGTGTCAAATATGTGTGTTACGTAAAAAGAAATTTGTGCACTTGATTGCTTAGTGTTCTAGGTCCGCCCCTGGACATAGTTACCATTGGGCTTAAAGGTCACTAGGTGAGTCTTGTATGTGTACTAATCGACGACGCTACGTGTGATAGTTAATGTGCCACTTTCGATATCTGTAAAACCATATTAGTCCCTATAAGGCCGTTATATTTAGCTAAACTAATTTGGTCATTTCTGTGTTATATTCAGGTTGTAATTATCATGGGTCTCTCGCCATACTCGAACCCTTCTGATGCTGGAATCATGTGTGTGATTTTGGTGAAAACAGCCATGTCAATATCCATCATGAAAGAGCTCCTTCGTTCCATCCTTTGTGTCTTCGGGATCTGTATGACATCACGGGACGAATTTCCCAATCTCATAGAACCACTTGAATGCCGAGGAACCCCTTCAGAAACTTACATGGAGGAATTTAGAAGCCAGAACCCAACACTTCGGTACGACTCCATTTCTTGTACCTCCAAACAAGAATGTTCTGTTTGCTTGAACGAGTTCAAACCAGAGGCCGAGATTAATCATCTTTCGTGTGGACATGTTTTCCATAGATGTTGCCTCGAGAAATGGTTAAACTACTGGAACGTAACTTGTCCACTTTGTAGAAACCACTTGATGGGTCCCATCGATACCGAAGAAAACACTTGCCCAATGTGAGCAGTTGTTCGCCAAGTTTAGCTAAGCTAGTGTAAAGGGTAGAGTCTATTAGTAATATGAATTTTGTATATATCAAGGTTTCCGGTGTGATATGCATCTGAGAAACTAGCTTTATCTTTTGGTGTGTATTCTAGTTTGTATTAGATTTGTGAATGGATTACATGAATTTCAATACAAATAATACAGACTAGTTTGTGTACAAGATTAATTAGCATTCCCTTGATCTTTTGTTGTTATCTAACTCGCAAAGATTTGCACCAACGGAAGCGGTTCTTTTGTTTGCTAACTCAGAAAGATTGGAACCAACTGAAGCACTGTTACGATGGCGGCGACACCTGAAGGAACCAACATGCGTGGTTGGTGCACATAAACAACTAGCCTTTGGTTTCTTTGCGGTCGGGGATAGTGGTGTGGATGTTGATGCTGTTCCTTTGTTGTTGTTCGTGTCATCTTCTAGAGATAGTTGTTGCAGCGATATATTTAGTTGCTTTTCTGGCTGTGCAGCCATGGCCGTCTTGTCTGATGTATGTTTTTCAAGGAAGCAGTCTAATCTGAGACTGAAATTTACACAAACCTAGCAGATCAGATAAAACAGATGGGATTAAGATCACTTAAAACAGGTTAATATGGGGGGTGTTTGGAAATGGTTATTAAAACTGCTTATGTGCTAATTGCGTTTAGATATTATAGGGCATATAAGTCGTTTTGAGGGTTGTTTAGAATTATGTATCAAAACTGTTTATCTTATGAGATACAGTAATTTTGTTTTAGATAAGCAACTTATATAAAAAATAAGCAGAAAAAAAGATTTATAATAAGCATTCCTAAACACCCCCTTAAAATTATACTATATCGAACCATTATGCCAATATGTTCTAATGCAAACACATAAGCGCGCCGATATGGCCTAATGCAAACACGTAAGCGCGTGCCCGAGTGTCTGCATTAAACATTAGTGAGAAAAATGTGAAAATACCAAAAGGTTTGAAGATGATTTACCTTTTGTGGTATTGGCAGAATCTTGATCTTCTTCCACTTTTTTTTTTTTTTTTTTTGTTAATGGATAAGATTCCAAAAGAAGATGAATTGGATGAACATCAATATGTCCTTTTGTAGGATCTTTAATTTCTAGAAGAAATAATTCCACATTCTCTGCTCTTTTGTTGAAATTCTAATGGTTACTATGATTTCTATTTCATACACCACAAAACTTCACCCTTCATTTTTATGTTATTTCTAATGGTATATATTAACTCGCATATGCTTGACGAAACTTGAACTCATAACCTGTGACTAGCGCGACACTTTTGGCACTGTTAGTTCAGAAAATCGAACCCATAACCATGACTAGCGGAACACTTTTGGTACTGTTAGCTCAAAACCGAACCCGTAACCTATAACTAGCATGACATATTTGGTACTGTAATTAGTCCATGACCTGTTGATACTTACATTAGCCACCAATAATATGAAATCATACCAGTCTAAGATCAAGGTAAGTTTTGTACCTGAATCTGTCACCAATTCTGAGTTGTCAAGCATCAAGATAAACCAATAACATGATATTATACCACTTTAAGATCAATAATCTAATGCAAAAAACAAATGACATGGCATGTAAATGTAAGTTCATAGCTTAAAATGTCTTAAATCATGAGTTATTAGTTTGAATATCCAAATGGATGGTTCTAAAAAAAATTAATTGAATGAAATAGGCTGTTTAGGAACAGCAATGGTACATAAGCACATTAGTGATTAGTTGATCCATCAAAAAGTTATAAAGAATCAAAATATGTAAAGAAACTTCAATCTTCGTCGGAACATTCAGTTTCCACAATCGTCGTAAGTGAGGATGAAAAACGTGCACTCGGCTTCCTTGATCCTTTACTGTGGGAGGTTTTTTTCTTCTTCTTCTTCATCTTATCTTCCATGCCACCCGAATCGTTTCTGGTCTTGCCCTCAATGCCTTTGAAATGAACACGACGAGTACTAACTGGCTTAACTTTGCATATCGACAAAGATATACTAGAAGACGATATATCTTTATAATCTGGACTAATCAGACTACTTGACATATCTGAACTTGGTTTCCTCGCTCTCATACGAAGCTTTTTCATGGTTGGAATAGGGACAACAAAATACCTTTCCCCGGGGACAAGAATCTCATCTGGTCGGATTATTGGGTCCCACGGCCGGCGGAATATCTCTGGTCGAGCCAATACATAATTTGGATACTTGTTAATAATACAAGCAGCAGGTAATGCCATGTAGTACCGTTCAACGATACCTCCAGCATGTATGATCTTCATGACCAACGGCTTTTGTGCAACCATGACTTGTTTAAAGGTAGGATCAGGAACGGGTTTTGGAGTAACATTATGCGCCCGGGACCCGAAGAATTTTAGTAGCATGGTAAGGCAATATGTTTTGGATAAATGGATGTTGCAAGAGATTTGTTTGCAGTTATGCAATTATAAGGACTTATAGAAATAAGGATCGTCAAATTTAAAGTAATTTTGACTTGCATTTGAATGTAGATGCTGGCGGACCTGCGAATAAGTATTCTATGAAGATATAACCGAGGTAAAGTCAAGAGCAGTCCGCTGAAGCAGGCTGTAGATTTTGTCTTGTTGCCGGTGTATATGTCAACTTGACAGGAGGCTAAGATTAAGATAAGGAAAACATGATCATGAATAAACTGTTGATGGTAATGCAAATGAATCCTGCATGAAATGCTATTGCCGATCTCTCAAAATTCGCTAGAAGAAACTTGTGTTTTGTCCTTTTAATAGTCAGTTTTGTTGCATAGTGTATGAAATTATGTGTATGACACTTTACTAATCAGAAAATCAATATCAGAAAATGTTATCCAAACGCCAAAAACTAAGTATGACAGGTTTCAAGTCATATTACATATAGTTTCAAAGGCAAATCACATATCCAAACACCCCCTATGAGTGCCATAAACCTGGAGCACACTTGTTTCGCAAATCCTAAAGACCGATATGAGATAAGCGACTTAATTGCTTGTATGACATATGATTATACAGTAACAGGCTGCAGCTGCATTTTGACAATTTAAGATTTAAATATGACATATGGTAATACAGTAACAGGCTGCAGCTGCAGTTAGGATTGTAATATCAAGAATTGAAACACTGACTTATATTTTGTGTTCAAATAGCCGGCAGGTAACGTCCAAGTAGAAAGGAAGGCAGGCCTGTAAAAACAATGGTGGACTGTTGAGCAAAGCTATCAAAATTTTCAGATCGTGACAATAATTCTTCGTATTACTTTGGTGAAGTTGACAAAGTACGTACTCCTAATTGGTCATATCTCTCATATCTTCATAGTTTATACCAATGAACTCGCCAAAATCCATAACATCTTTCTCAGACCATCTATTTGCCTCACTGACTTGAACTGAACTTTTCAACAGATACTAACCATGACACACTAAAAAACAAACGCAATGTCTCTGGATACATTAAAGGGCACTTTTCTTTAGGATGTAGACTGCGTGTTTATGCCACTGTAAATATGGTGGACGGTAACTTATTTTTAAAACATAATCCTTTGGAATCCCCCATAGTATTAGGATGATCCCTAGCCAAGAACTGTATGGAGATTTAGTTATGTGGTTATGCCTTACTATGAATGGACATGAACTCGTGTGGTATTAGTATTACAAACCAAACTTATTTATGCAGAAATATATAAAACTGAACAGATCCAAATTCCCCTACACGGCTACACATACTCTGATGTAAGTTGGCTATAGTAACAAGAACATGTGATGTTATCGTTAACGCCTAAACTAGAGTGATAGGACGAATACCTTAAACAGATTACGCCAGCTTTGTGCCTAACTGCCTATAAATGATTGTAGAGCGTTTGGCTGATGTTACTTTCTAAATTACTATTCCGAGAAAATTAGCCAACGTCAATGTCAGCTCCTATATGTAGAGTTATCATCATTTCATATCATCCGATACTATTAGATTCAACTTCGCCTCATTTATGACTACTTACGAACCCGAGCTATATAGAACTTATGACCCACTGATTATGGAGTACTTGAGTTTCTTAAAAGAACATAAAAATAACACTAGTACACTACTGTGCCATACTGCCATGTAGCTATCAGCTCTACTACTTTCATCTCAAAGTCTCAAACTACATATTTAATCGATTTTTGTGATAAAATCAACAAAGATTTCCAAACGTAGTAATTTGACACATCAATTAAAAAGTGTTTCACTCTATGTAACAAATTGTCATTTTTGTTATAATGTGCATCAATCTTCAGAGGCTCCCGTTTAAGGCCTAGTCAAACCAGAAAAAGAACCTATACAACGTCTTTAAGGCTGGTCGCATTGGGGAGATTTGGCACTCGGTCGACGGAGTGTCGAACTCGGTCGTCCTCGATGAGGCAATCTAGCTTTTTTTTAATAAAATAAAGGCCAAAACATATATTACACCTTAAACTTGTCAAAGTGGATCATTTAATACCCTGAACTTTTAAAGGTGCAGAGTGGTACCCTAAACTTGACAAAATGGAATTTTTACTACCCTATACTAATTAACTAATAGTTTATTATTTTTTCCTTTCTAAAAAACATTTTAATAAAATATTTTGTAATAAATAATTTATCGTAGCGTATTAGTTAAGTGTACGTTTCAAAATATTTGTAACAATAACAATTTAAAATTTAATTTCTTTATATGCATATTTAAATAGAAAATATCAAAACTTCTATATATTTTGTTATAACTTGTTCTAATGATTATTTGAAACAAAAACTTAATAATATAATATAAAAATATATTAAAAGTAGTGCGGTATATAAAAATCATTGCTACAAATATATTTTTTATATTATAGATAATAGATTAAAATACTATATTAATTTTTAAAAATAAAAAGTAATTAAATATTATGAAAAATATATATTTACTTAGCTCAAGTTTTACTATAAATTAATTACTATAGAATATTTTACTAAAATAATTTTTAGAAAGAAAAAAACAATTAGTTATTGAGTTAACTAGTATAGGGTAGTAGAAATTCTATTTTGTCAAGTTCAGGGTACCACTATGCACCCTTAAAAGTTCAAGGTACTAGATCCACTTTGCCAAGTTCAGGGTACTAATATGTGTTTTGGCCTAGAATAAAACAAAGTTTTACAATAAGATGACGGGTAAACCGGCAACAAGCTGCGCCGCAACCTATTTGCCAGTCGATCGCCGAGCAGGAGCGGATTCATTCACATGGTATGTAGGGGCGATGCAGCCGATGCTCCCCATGGCTAAGACAAAAACGATAAGATCTTAGTGCAATTTATATAAAATTTTGAGCGGTTTTTCTAAATGGCCCAATAGAAAACTCAAATTTTTGCCCCCCACTAGGTAATATCATGGTTACACCACTGTCGCCGAGTGTAAATCGGTCCTATACTCGACCGACTTGTGGGAAAACGTCTTCTCTTTCTTTTAGGCTACCCACAGGCCACAACGGTTATGGGTCACGACCTATTTTTTCAGTTTTCTCTCTCCTGCGACTTAGTGCGACCTATTTGCCACAACAAGACGACCTAATTCAATTTTTTTTAACTTTTATATTCAATAAAAATAACATTTATATTCAATAAAAACAACATTTTATTCCATAAAAAAACAATTTATTCCATACAACACACATTACAGTAAATAAAAAACATTACATATAAAAAAAACAATACATAAATTAAAAAACATTATGAAACATAATAATAATTTTTAAATTGTAAAACTTAAAAACTTTAAACTCCTGAATTATCGAAGTGTGGCATTTCAATGAAGCTCCATTGGGGAGGAATGTGTTTCAAAACTTTCCAACATTCATAGTATGGAAAATCCATATGACTAATAGTGTGATATTCAAGTGCAGCTTCTTGATAAAGAGTATCTTCAGAAGTCTCAGCCGGGTGCCTACGTACGACACCATTGTAAATCGCATTAAATTGACCAACTTTAGGACAGATAGAATTTTTCCATTTGCTGTTAATAGAGTCATAACTTCTTTTTCGCTCACCCATTTCTTGATAAAATAACTTACATACCCTCTCCCAAAACCCTTTCGTCTTATGAGATCGACGAAGAGAATTCTCCGTAACATCCACCCAAGCTTTACACAAAGCTACCGCCTCTTCGGTAGTCCAATCCATTTGAGAACTCATTATTTTAGATGGTATAAAAATTGAATTTGGAGAATTGTAAGTTATGTGTGTGAAAAATGGTTGAATAAATGGGGTATTTATATAAATAGAGGGTAAAATTTTTAAAAAAAGTTTTTTTTTCAAACACACCAAAACAAACCCAGCCAACGTTCTCATTCAGTCGTGGGTAAGATCGATTTGAGCCCGACCGATTTGCCCGATCGATTTCTCACAACGGTGCGACTCGGTCGCGATCGAGTGCGATCGACCGAATAAGGCAACCGTTGTAGGTAGCCTTAAACTTTACTTTGTGTTTACTGCCCAACAAAGATGATGAAAAAGATGTCAAATTTATTTGTATGAGCTAATGTGAGAATAAGTTACATGTAGGTCGTTTGAGAAAAAAAAAACTAAAATGACGAGAAAAAAAAGTCGTACAAAGACAGTCGTAAAATACAACGGGGTTTTGTTCGTAAAATAACAACGAATTTCTTTTAAATATACCGATGATACTAGTAAAACATATTTTATTTTAATATGTCTGTTATACCTTTTATTTTCAATTGTCCATAAGTGACACTTTTTATACTGTAGAAAAACATGTATCAAATCACCTCAAAACACTTTTAACTTTTATTACCAAGGATTTAAAGAGCAAAACAGAATAAATAAAACATAAGCTATCAGTGTTACTCACGTGTAGCTCTATTATCTACATGATAATAGTTTTACAATCAAACAACAAATGAAAAGATGAAACAAGTTTCTGAGATCAAGACAAGAGAGAGTAACTGTGTGTTTATGAAAGAAACACACAGAGTGAAATGAGGCGATATCAACAAAGTGATAGACGCTCCTCACTATAACTAACCCCAAAGGGCTAAGAGAGTCGTTAGGCTTATGGACCACATAAGTGGGCTTGAGTCCAAGTCCAGCAGCAACAAAGCAAACTTGGCAACTTCAATCCTTACATTCCGTAGCTTCATTCATATCAAGTCCTCAACCAATAACTGAAAGTTTAAAACATGACACGATAAGTCCCTTAGGTTAAGTATGGGTAGCAGATTAGGTCCTTAAAATAAACATCTCCCTTAATCTGACAACCCATACGAATTAATCATGCCAAGCTTGTTAACAAGCTTTTGGTGCAAATCTGTTTCCAACCCTTTAATTAGGATGTATGCAATTTAATTTGTAGAATCCACTTTCACAGTTTTAACCACACATTCAAAAAAATTTCTCTAACAAAATGAAGGTCTATTTCAAGGTGTTTAGTCCTTTCATGAAAAACTGGGTTGGCTGCTATCTTAATAGCAGAGTTACTATCACAAAAAAGATTCACAGGCAAAAGATTATAGCAATTTAAATCTTTCAAAATCTTAAGAATCCAAATGATTTCACTAGTTGCAGAAGCAAGAGCTTTATACTCTGCTTCTGCTGAAGATTTAGAAAGAGTGGGTTGTTTCTTACTCTTCCAAGATACCAAATTGTTATTCAGAAAAACACAGTAACCAGTAACTGACCTCCCTGTAACAATGCATTTAGCCCAGTCAGCATCACAAAAAGCATTGAGGAACATACCTGAGTCTTTGGCAACTTGAATCCCAAGACCAGGACTTCCCTTTAAGTATCTCAAGATTCTAAAAGCAATTTTTAGATGAGACCTCAAAGGGGAATGCATAGATTGACTTAAAACAATGCACAACATAAGATATGTCAGGTCTAGTACTGGTCAAGTATATTAACTTACCCATGAGTTTCTGATAATCAACAATGTTATCAAGCAAATGGTCATTTTCAGATGCCTCATTAGTGATTGATAGTTTAGACATTAAAGGTGTCTTAGTTGGTTTGCAAGCAAGCATATCATATTCAGACAAGAGGTCCAACACATATTTTCTTTGATTTAAACAAATCCCTGAATTTGTATAAATAACTTCAATTCCCAAAAAATATTGAAGTTTCCCCAAGTCTTTGATTTTGAATTTTCCTTTCAAAAAATCTTTAAAACTATCAATCTCCTTTTGATCATTACTAGTAACAATAATATCATCAACATACACAAGAACAGCAACAAACATGTTAGTGCAAACATTACGATGTTTTGTCGATATAATCTCTTTGTGTTTTGTTGATGACAAACGTATAATTCGCAATACATTATATAAAATGTTAAGGTACTCGTAATCACTCAAGAATACATTTGTATAATTCTCTCGACATCTCCAAGATCGCATTCGGCATGAATCACTCAAGGTATGATTAAACATGTCATTAACCTAACTAAGTGATCAAGGATTAATATCTTCTTAAAACTTACATTTAATCAAATGTGACAAAAGATTTTAATAAACTTTATTTTTAAGAAAATGTTTTATTAAAAAGAAAATGGAAATTCGAATTTGGAATATTCCAAAGTATATTCCCTAATGCATATTCCAAAGAATATTCTTTAATTTGAATGTGGCATATTCTATATGCCAAAGGAATATCCTTTGAAAGTATAAACTACCCCAGATGGCATATCCCCACTAAAGGACAAAAATGAACGGTCTCCAAGCAGGAGGTTCCTTATTGATAAGGAACCGCGGGTGTTTTTGACCATTTCACTCTTGCCCTATAAATAGTGGATCATTTCCAGCTTTTCTTTCAACCCTTTTTGCACAGTTTCTTCAAAAACATCTTTAAACTCCTTGATTAGTTAGTTTAGATTAATCTTGTTTAAGATGTGATTCTCTCCTTCAATCCTCTCATCCTCTCAAGTGCAAAGAGAAGAACACTTTCATTACCATGAAGTGTTGGGTTCATAACATGATGAAGAACTCTCCTTCTAGATCAAGTCATTGTTTTCTTACTATGTATATGTAGAAGATCCAAGTATTGGGTTCACTTGGATGTGTTTGTAAGGGTAGAAGATCCAAGTGATGGGTATCCTTGGATTAGGTGTTAGTTGTGTAGATCTAAGTTTGTTAATACTTGGATATAGTGTTAGAGTCATACATCTGAGTGTTGTGTGATTAGATCTATATGGTGTAACACCCCATTTGTTAGGATATGATGCTACAGTAAATTATGGCGTGTCATCAAAGCATGCAAGATAAATGTCTAAACATTTATGACCATAAATAGAAATACCGGAATTGTAGAAACTAGAAGGAGGGTTTGTAGGTCCTTAGTTTCTTAGGATTGTACAAGTGTTGTGATGATCTAAATAAGGGAGGGAGATGAAGAACTAGAGAGGGAAAGTTAGAAAGAGAAAGGAGATAATGAGAGAAAGAAAGATTGATTAGTCAAATGTGAAAAACAAATAACAACCAACCCCTCCTAACATGCTAGGAGGGGGTATATATAGCCCACCCTACATGTGGGCTTGATGGGTTATATTGTTTACATATTGGATCACGAGCCCAATCTACGTATAAATTGTTGGAGTTACCGATCCTTTCTAAATACGTAAAAACGCATTTCCAACAATCTCCCCCTAAGGGATGTCACTCCAAGTTACAATGTCCTAAATAGTCTATAGATGCTAACAATGATGTGACCGAGACTTTCTTTGGAAAAACGTATTTCCAACAATCTCCCCCTAAGGGAGGTCACACCATTTTGACAAAATCTTAAACCTAGCATACTATGCTTGAGTCTTCGATCTTGTTCTTGTGAATATGCTGATGAGATCTTTGACTTTAGTCTTGAGCATGTTTCCTTGCCTTTACCTTGTGCATTCATCACTTGTGAAATTCGCCTCCTCGTGACTTCATGTTCCACGTACTTATACCTTTATAATTCTTGAAAGCTTCAGAGTTTGATACAGCGGAAGACTTGACTTTTAGACTTTGAATTTGTTGAAGTCTTAAGTTCATAAAGTATAATCATGCGAGGATGACTTCTTTTCGGATAATACACCGCAATGCCACCTTCTTGTTACGCTGCATAAGACAGTTAGCAACAAAACATATACACGGATGAAATGGCTTTGAACATTTCATTCTAATTCGGTAGCATTTTACCTCCGGTCGGTGAAGACCGTTGGACGATATAAAATATCGTACTTGTGGCAGGTAGTTTCAATTAAGAACCTCCTTGACAAGATTTCACGGGTAAACCCGTTCTCTTTACTCGATCGTCCAAAGCTGACTGCGAACGTAAAGAGTGAATCATTTGGATAGAGTTATCCGCACGATTGAAGCCGTCAATTCATGTTCCTGGAACAAGTGAAATTCAATTAAGAACCGCACCATCGTTGCTTTCCAGTTGTCACGAGCTCGATTCTAATAGAATCTTGCTTGTCACCTACCGCAGTGTTGTTTGATATTGACACCCCACTCATCATTGTGTAGACTAAAGAGTGCCACTCTGAGTGTTCTGGCAAGATCACTAAGATATTGCGTAGAGGCTTGGAACGTGTTTAGATTCAGTTAAGAATTAAACCACTGTTGCTTTCCAGTTATTACAAGTTTGATTCATAAAGAATCGCACAAGTCACCTACCATAAGCTTTTTGATGTTCGCTCAAGAAGGATTTCCATCATCATTGTAAATACTTTCGTATTACTCGGATGTTCAGGCAAGATCATGAAGATTTTGCGTAGGACTCTTAAGATCTTTCTTACTTTTCATAGAGTGTGAAGAAGTAAGGAATTATGAAAGTGTGTCCTAATGAGATATTTGATGATCTCAAATGGCTATAGACTCGATCGTGCATTTTGGATTTTAGTGATCGGAGGCTAGAGAGGAGTGCCACCATTTCAATACCAATTTATTCGGAGTGAATAAATCAATAGATAATGCGTTGTCTCCGTGTGATTAAAACAAATGTCTTTTGAGAGATATCTGAGTTAGCTGGGATGGGTTGTGCATTGCATCACTGGGTCCATGATGTCTATCTTCATTATTAAGCATCATTAAAAATGATCTCAATAGCATATATATTGACCCGGTTTCTGCCTAAGTTGTAAGGAGGGCTTCTTTCTTTAGACCCTTTATCTTTACAATTCTTTTTCATTCTTCAACCCCTTCAATGCTTACCAATACGTCATAACTAGCACCTTGTTGTCATTGTTCCAGTGCTAACTTAAGTACTTGGTCGGCATTCAGCTACGTTCACAATCTTTCTCCATATTTCCTAAGGACTACTATTTCTAGCTATGGAATGTCCTTGGGAAGATTCCTCCGGTTTTGGAAGAATCATTGGACTTAACCTATTATACCGTCCTTATGTCACCACAACCTTCATCGTCGTGAAATAAATGGGTTGTGGGTAAGTATAAATCACCATGAAATCCATTTTTATGTGCAAATCCATTTTGCTCCCCCTTAACATATGCCACGATATTCGAAAACATTTCGCACATGTCGGGATGAGCTATCACGTTAAGTCAAACCATTTGTGATTAATCATTTCCCATATTAAATCACATTTTCTCCCCCATATTAAAAATATTAACTCAATCGATATTTTTAATATCAATTGATTTAATAGCATTTAAAAAAAATTTGGGAAGAAAAATGCAAATCCAATTATCTTTATGATTTACACAAGCTCCCCCTCAAATTAATGAGGGTGTACTTGACACGTAAATTAAATACCTTTTAAACACAAGTGTAAGGTATTTATCACGTGCAAAGTTCATATATGATAATGTATTCACAAGATTAGCAATTTACGAGGTTGGACCTGAATGATGGAGAACATCATATGATAGAATCACATGGTTCTTGTTCACGAATGTTGGTCGCCTCGTCACGTCTGAAGTTATCTTTGGACACCATGTGTACGATTGATATCATTGTCTTGACACCAATTAGTGACCTTGGCACTTTCGACGTCAAAGATTCTGAATGTTGGACAATTGCTGCCCCTCAATTGTTGACCCGTGTTCTATTGAAAGAGTTGTAGTCGCCGTTTGAGTAGTCGCATCGTCGAGTATGTAGATATCAGTTGTAAAATGCTACGGTTGGTGGAGATGATAACTTCATAAAAACAAGATTTCTCGTGTTTTAACAAATAAATGCACTGATGCGTACATATATTCGTGTTAGATTGTGTTATTACGTAAACAGAAACCCTTACATGGTTATAAAGTAAACCATGCCCAAGAAAATTAATTCCCGTTGTTGAGTCAAAGCTTTCTGGTGAAATGCTTGACTTGAATATGAAAAGCGGGTTACTATCTGAAATAATAGCAAGCCATTTTGAGCATGTTTTAAAATATTTGAACTTCTGCTCGAACTTTATTTACAACCCCGTGTCATTATTGAACGACATTTCTAGTATCGTAAATATTATCGATTCCAGAAGACATGCTCTTTTTATCAAAACATTTTTGAACACACAATTTTGAAAGATTTAGAAAAACCTTTTGAGAAATTCTTGAAAAATTGTGCTCAAAGTTTTGAAAACCAATTACTTGAGCTTAAGATGTTGAATATCTTACAAAACGAGCTCAAGTCCGAGAATGTGTAAACTTCCTGTTGTTAAGGATAAGTTACTATCGGCGATAAACTTTCCTTTTAACTGAAGAGAGAGTTCTAAGCTTACAATTACTTAGAAGTCGTTTTCATGAGCTTGAAAAACTTTTGAATGTTTTAACATAAAGCTCATGACCGAGAAAGATGAATTTCTCGTTATGAGGAAAAGTTCTCTTATTTAAAAGATACACTTTCCTTTCTGAGCTTAAAACTTGTAATGTCTTAATACAAGCTCATGACCGCGAAAAATGAATTTCCAGTTAAGAGGATAAGTTATCATTAAAGATAAGCTTTCCTAAAATTAAAATCCGAGTTACAGTCTGATATTTAACTGTAAGTCATAGTGCATGAGCTTAAAAACTTCAAATGTTTTTAATATAAGCTCATGCCCGAGAAATATTAATTTCTCGTTGTCAGGATAAGTTTATCATCGGCGATATGTTGATCTCAAACTTAGATCGATTAACTTTGTGTTAACGAGATTGAATCAAGATTAACACTTAGAGAAACTTTGTGTTATGAAAGAATCTAAATGTTATGCGGAATTTAACACTTAGATTAAGAACACACAAAATAGAATAACCCACACTTTCACTTTGAATAATTATCAAAACTCGCGTACAATGAAAGTGGAAAACATATATATAACTAAAACCTAAAGGCCTCATTTTATAGATTAAGGAACCTTGTACAAGAGTCTACATATCAACTATTTTAGGTAAAGATAAACATAGAAAATACAATGTCAAACATATCTTTACTAGAAGTACAAAACGTGTAGACTAAGTATTCTATCAGTGGTTGAACTTCTTCTTGTCAACGCTTCAATATGTCTTGTCAGTGTCTAGTTGTCAGCGCCTTATTATCTCTTGTCAGCGTCTAAGTTCTTCTTGTCAGCGTCCTAGTGACTTAGCTATTTTTATTCCCAACAATCCTCCCCTAAGCTTGATATCTACTATAGTAATCAAGTTTCATAATAAAAACAAAATACAAGGAGGATTCTTACAAAGTAATCTTCTTTCTTAATAAGGGAATAAATAAATCTAACTAAATCCTTACTAACATCACTGGTATAATCAACCTCCAATGGTGTAGATATCATCAACTTCAAAACGTCTTGTGACATAGGATATTCAGCATCAACCAAAAGATATTCTAAAAACTTGGATGTACTAAGATGATATACACCAGCAACTGAGTAGATACGCCATGTCATCCCACTAATAGCATCAAGATCCAACCAAACTGGATCAGCTTCATTTGGCTCAATCATTCTCTTGAATGTGGACCAAATCTTTATTCTATTAACTGAAGTAGGTTCTTTAGTCTCATACTTGGTCTTCATCAATGACCACAAGTCGACCAAGTCTTCTCTATCAAAGCTAGCAAACATAGACATGAAAGAATTGAAAGTGTGTACCTTATCACCAGTCCTGGTGATCTTCCAAAAACCACTTGCATCTTTTTCATAGTTAATTATGGGGTTTCTAAATTCAAGAGGCAACACTTCTACAAAATTTGAAGTCTCCAATGGAGAAAGCTTCATACTCTTCCTTAAAACAGCCTCACTTGGATTCAATGGAACAAGATTTGGAAACTCAATTGGCAAACCTTTCTTCACTGGCCTAGGAACTATATATGCCTTCTTAATCCTCATATGTTCCTCCATTTCCTCTTGTCTTTCCTTTGAGAGCAGCTCAAAAGTTCTATCCTTACACAAAGAATCCCAAATAGGATAAGCCAAACACTCCAATTGTTCAAAACTGAGACCTCTAAACTTTGCATAAGTCCACCCAGTCTGATGATTCCTTAACAGCAAATAATACAACTCTCTCCTTACTGTTTTGGATTCTAGCTTGATATTACTAGGCTTATTCTTCTCCTATAACTTAAAATCATCCTGCAACTTCAATATCCCTTTAAGACACCAAATCTTCTCAGACATAGAAACATTTGGATCACTCAAAACTTCATATTCATATTTAAAGAAAAGCTCAACAATCTTAGGTATATCCAAATCAAATTTCATTTTCAACTCTCTAAGCTTCTGCAAACCCAACTCCTCCCCATATTCTAGTCTCTCATGCTCTTCAAGTATCATCAAACTTGAATCAGTACTCTCACCATCACTGCCTTCCTTATTACTTTCAGAAGTCACAATTTGTGACTCAATAGCAGTCTTCTTCATCTTCTCCTTTTCCTCAAGTTGTGCAGCTAAAATGGAATGAAAATGTACTTGGGCTGCATCCTTGGGAACCTCTTCTTCTACCAGAATCCCTTTACCTTTATCCAATACATCAATTGTAAAACCCGTATTTAAATCAGGAATGTAAAATACGCGGTTTATTTACTTAAACCATTTACGTAGAAATTGTTAGCGAAAACAAACACGGGAGAAATTATATTCAAGTTTAAAAAAAAAGGTAAAAGGCCTAAGGGCCGGTTTTGTTTAAAAAAAAGAGAGAATGAAAAATTGGGCCTAAGCCCATCCATTGCATAAAATATACGGGACTCTAACCCCTCCCATAACAGACAAAAAAAAAGATAAGGGTTTCTTTGGCCGCCGAGAGAAAAAAAAGAGAAGGGGTGTCGGGTTCTTGTTCATCAACCAGGTAATCATGTTTCCCCATATGTATCAATAAGGGGTCGGTTTGTTTTGGTAAAGGAAACCGAGACCATGGCAGGTCTCGGTGTGGTATGGTTGTGGCCGGCCGAGAGCAGCAGCCCCATTCGGGGTGCTGTTTGATTGGGTAACATCGGGGTTTGGTGTTTATATATATAA
This sequence comes from Glebionis coronaria, assembly GCA_025667525.1. NCBI lineage: Eukaryota > Viridiplantae > Streptophyta > Magnoliopsida > Asterales > Asteraceae > Glebionis > Glebionis coronaria. The sequence continues at coordinate 474,956,855 of CM046882.1, forward strand.
ACGAGACCACCATGTCTCGGTGGTCCCTTCTCTGCCCAGCCGTGACCCACACAGGGGCGGCTTAGGGCTGTGTTCTGTCGTCGCAGCCAACAAAACCCCATCGGGGGGTAAATTAATTAAGGGGGTGTTTGGCTATGTTACAAACGGTGGGAATTTGACCCAAACGGTGGGAACATAATATAGATCAGTAGGTATTCTTTAAACAGGAAATTAAATTAATTAAATCCAAATTAGCGACAGATTAGCGACGCTAATTTCTGTCGCAGTTTAATAAGTGACAGTTTTATTTTTTTAGAGTCTATAAGAACAGATTTAGCGACAGTTTTAGTGACACATAATTCTGTCACTAATTCTTGTTGACAGATTTTGTATTATATGTTAATTTGTTTAGTGCGACCGAGATGGGATATCTCGGTAGGCTCCGGACATTATTATAATAAATAAAATAAATATTCTTATATTATACCTTTTAATTAAATTGTTTTATAAATGTTTAAAATATACTTTAAATGTATTAATTTAAAATAGTTCTTTAATATTTAAAAAGGTATAATTTTATGAAATGAATTAAATTATTTGGGATTAAAAAACTTTCTATTTTAACGGGATATGTAGTATAGTACTATTATAGCGTCGGAAATACGTTGTACCGTAACTAATAGTAGTAAGATAATACATTAAAATAAATTATTATAAGGTCAGATTTATCAGTTAATATACGTACGGAATTTCAGAAAATAAATAAATAAATGAAAGACCAATAAGAACATGAAATTAAATAAGCGAATATCAGTTTACTCATTCACGTCCCTTATTCATGTAGCTCGCGTGAAATCAGAGTAGACTTTCGGTCAGTTGATCTCGGTCGGTTACTGGACACGAGGTACGGATTTCCGTCCTTTCATTAAGGACTTCCTTTCTATGCATGATTAGGATTCCCCGTCTTCAGCCAAATGTTTTCCCCAGTAAATGTTTAAGTTTATCAGTAATCATGTTAATAACTAAATAAATTGCCTGAGCATTATATACAAGCACGACCAGTTTATGTACTAGTTACGGAGGTACCGTAACCACGGCACTAGAGGCACCGGTGTCGTGACTCACATGCAGGAGAGTGATATCCTGCATCGTCCCACTCATGTTCAGGTTGGCCATTTTTTATATGTATGTTTAGTGGGGCGTATGAATGCATCCTAGGCTTATATGTGTTACAAGTTATCAGGGTGAATGTGGTGTGTGCTCTACATCCTTCACATTGGAGCTGATCCCTCCACCCAGCACAGTATTTAGAGGTCACCCCTCTACAGCATGACGAGGTCACCCCTCCAGTTATTCATGCACGGTTGTTACAGCACGTGACCTATATAAGCTCTGGCAAATAAAATACAGTAAATGCATGTTTTCAGAATTAATAGTTACATTTCAGTATCAATATATATGAACCAGGTTTTTCAGATTTTATGCAGAGTTCTACCACATGTTACATATCAGTCTTATAGCTTCATTGTTGTCTTATATTTCATTACTTTCAGTACATTCTTATCATGCTATATCCGTCCACTGAGCGTTATGCTCAGCCGTAGTTTCCTTTCATGTTTCCAAACGGCAGGTACACAGGGACGATCTTAGGACTTCTAAGAGAGTACGTGCATTTGGATGGGAGCTATCCAGACTCCTTTATTTTTTATGCACACGTTACATTACTTTACTTTGGTTGTTTGGACACTGTTTCGTCCTTTTTCTTTCAGTACTTAATCTTTATATTTCTGAGCTTATGTTGGACTACCGATGTTTGATTCCGGTACTTCCGTTTGGTCAGTTAATGTTTAATACATTGCCTTGCATGCTTTGATGACACGCCATAAATACACGTAACGGTCCATTTATCCAAGTGAGGTGTTACAACTATGGTATCAGAGAGCAAGGTTCGACCTGTAGGCTCTAAAACTTGACCTGTGACTAGTGGGTAGTCACCAAAAACTTCCTGTATTTTGGCGTCGTTATCTTCCATGCTACTCATGAATTTTATCAGTCGGATTTTCAAAATTTTGATTAAGTAAACGGTTGGTACAGGACTGGCCATACTTAATCGCATGTGCTTTTCAACGAACATTTCGTTTTGGTGAACTGACCATAGGCGTTCACCCTTGCCGTTTAAATCTTGTATGGATGAACTGACCATAGGCGTTCATCCTTACTCATGTCGGATTTATGTTTCAGTAAATTGTCATTTTGTGAACTGACCCTAGGCGTTCACCAGTATTCATGTCATATTTTGTTGGCTATACCTTCATGAATTACACTATGCATATTCAGATATATTACCCCAGATTTTAGCAGCTTTATCAACTCATCCTCTTTTATTTCAGATGCCACCCAGACGCGAAACCGAAAATGATCCTAACGCAGCTGCCATTGCTGCTGCTGTTCAGGCTGCTATACAAGCCATGTTACCCCAAATTCGTGATGAGATCTGAGCTGAATATCAAAATAGACCTCAGCAGAATAACAACCCTCCTGTTCCACCACCTGCCACTTTACCCGCTTGGCTGGATTTGTTTAACAAGCAGAAACCCCGACTGTTTGAGCAGACTGTAGCTCCAACTGACGCAGAAGACTGGATCTACCATATAGAGAAATTTTTTGGAGCTATGGGTTGTGGTGATGTTTTCAAGGTTAGGCTTGCAGTTTACAAGCTGGAGGGTCCTGCTCTGCATTGGTGGAGGTCTCAGAAGCTGTCCAATGGGGGAGATGCTTGAGAACTTACATTGACCTGGGCACGTTTCAAGACGATGTTCTATGACCAGTTTTTCCCGCATGCGGAGCAAGCTAAGATAAAGAGGGACTTCCACGTTATTCGTCAGAATCATGGCGAGAACAGTATAGAGTTCATGCACCGATACCTCAGGATGGCTGGATTCTTAGGGGAGGCTGCGGGTACCGCAGAGGAGCAAGCGAAGCAATTTCGCTGGGCTCTTCACTCTGGGACTGCAGATAGACTGATGAGTGCCACATTTCACTAATGCGTCACAAGTAGCTAATGCAGCTCGGGATGTCGAGATGCTTTTCGAGAGGGATGAGCTCGAGAATGTAGAGCGTCCGGAGAAGAGGTACATCTCACCCAACAAACTTAAACAGTTTACCCCCATTATTGCTTGCCAACTTATATGTTATGACTTATCCAATTATAATCTTACAGACACAGATCCCAATCGGCTGCTCCGCATCAGAACTACAGGAACCCCGGTCAGTCATATGACCGAAATCGGTCAGATAAGAGGAGCGGCGGTGATAATTACCGCGGCAGCTCCAACTCATCTGGCAGCTACAGGTGAGTCTTTAAGCTCCAGAAATACTAAACTATCGTGTAAAACAGATCTTAATTTTTTGTAAATTCCAACAGAGATGCTGGACAGGGGCGTGACCAAAACAACAGAGGTCAGCAGGTTGCCCGACCGGCAAATTCTGGTAATTTTAAAATTCAGTGAATCAGCCTTATTTCAGTTAAGTTATCAGAATCGTGACACGTATTTATCATCGTAAATCAGGTTCCCAGCAAACCAGAGCTACTTCCACCGGGTATACTTATCCCACTTGCATCACATGTGGGAAGAAACACTCGGGACCTTGTCGTCGTGGTACGGGTAATTGTTACAAGTGTGGTCAGCCGGGCCATTTGAAGAGGGATTGCAAGAGCGGGGATGCTGCCGGTACCTCAGGCCAGATTCCTCAGATTTTACCTCCACCACCACCGATACCACCAACCACTAGTCGTGTCTACACTACTACCCGTGAACAAGCAAATAAGACCACATGTACCATTACTGGCATTTTGTTTATACACGGACAGTCTGCATGCGTGCTTTTTGATACAAGCGCCATGCACTTAGTTATATCTACTTCATATGCTGTTAGAATAAACATGACCCCTACGCCACTAGATAGTGTACTTAGTATATCTACCCTCATGCGAGACTCTGTACTCATTACCCAGGTGTATAAGGATCTCCCTCTTGAGTTTGATGATAAAATCCGTCCAGTCAGTGCCCTTCCTTTAGATATGTGTGAATTCGATATTATTCTGGGTATGGATTGGTTGTCGGTTCATCGTGCCACCATCGATTGTCATGCTCACCGGGTTATCTTTGGTGATGTCCAGACACCAGAGTATGTTCACCAGGGTTTCTTACCAGGAAAACATGTTCAGATCATTTCAGCTTTACAGGCTCGTACCTTACTATACCATGGTTGTGAGGGATTTCTAGCTACAGTTCATGACACGACTTCTGAGGCACCTTCGATTCATGATCAGCCAGTGGTGTCAGATTTTCCAGATGTTTTCCCAGAGGAACTCCCAGGCTTACCTCCCATGCGAGAGGTAGAATTTGGTATTGATCTCATTTCAGGTGCAGAACCAGTATCTAAAGCTCCTTACCGTATGGCTCCTGTAGAGCTTAAGGAACTGAAAGATCAACTTCAGGAACTTCTAGAAAGGGGTTTCATTCGTCCTAGCGTGTCACCTTGGGGCGCTCCAGTTTTGTTTGTCAAGAAGAAGGATGGTAGTATGCGTTTGTGTATTGACTACCGTGAGTTGAATAAGCTCACTATTCATAACCGTTATCCACTTCCTCGTATTGACGATTTATTCGATCAGCTTCAGGGTGCCAAGCACTTCTCAAAAATCGATCTACGATCAGGTTACCATTAGCTGCGTGTAAAAGAGCAGGATATAACCAAAACTGCTTTTCGCACGAGGTATGGTTATTACGAGTTTGTTGTTATGCCATTCGGTCTCACGAATGCGCCTGCAGTATTTATGGACTTGATGAACAGAGTCTTCCACGAATTTTTAGACAAGTTTGTGATCGTGTTCATCGATGATATACTTATTTTCTCCAAATCCAAAGAGGAACATGAGAATCATCTCCGTACAGTGTTGCAGATTCTCAGACGAGAAAAGTTATATGCTAAATTTTCGAAGTGCGAGTTTTGGCTGAATACGGTGGCGTTTCTAGGTCATATTGTTTCTGCAGAAGGAATCACTATGGATCCTGCAAAGGTGGAGGCTATCACCAAATGGCCAAGACCGACATCTGTCACAGAGATACGTAGTTTTCTGGGGTTGGCGGGTTATTACCGCAGGTTTGTGGAAAACTTCTCACGTTTGGCGTTACCATTGACCCAACTTATGCGAAAAGGTGAGAAGTTTATATGGACCGAGGAGAGAGAAAATAGTTTTGAGGAACTCAAGCATCGATTGATCTCAGCACCGATACTCACTCTTCCATCCGGTACAGGTGGTTATTAGATTTACAGTGACGCATCAGGAAAGGGCTTAGGCTGTGTTCTTATGCAGCATGGGAAAGTCATTGCTTATGCTTCGCGTCAACTGAAGCCGTATGAGAAAAATTACCCTACTCATGATCTAGAGCTCGCAGCAGTCGTTTTCGCCCTTAAAATCTGGAGGCATTATTTATATGGTGAGTCGTGTGATATCTTCACCGATCACAAAAGTCTCAAGTATATATTTACACAGCGAGAGCTGAACATGAGACAGAGGCGATGGTTAGAACTACTAAAAGACTATCACACTAATATCCAGTATCACCCAGGTAAAGCAAATGTAGTAGCAGACGCCCTTAGCAGAAAGTCAGGTATGATAAATGGCATCAAAGTTCAGGAAGAAATCATTCGGGACTTAGAGCGGTATGATATTGAGCTCTTAGTACGCGGACAGAGGGGATACTGGGCTAGTCTGAGGGTAGAACCAAATTTACTCTCTAGGATTAAAGCCGCACAAAAGGATGATGGTGAAATCTGGGCGATTGTCCAGAACATTGACCAGCAGACCGAATTTCACATTGATGACGATGGTATCGTATGGCAGGGTACCAAACTCTGCGTTCCAGAAGACCCTGCTCTGAGAGAAGCCTTAATGACTGAGGCTCACAGATCTCCGTTCTCTATCCATCCAGGTTCCACAAAGATGTACCACGATCTTAAGCAGCATTTCTGGTGGAGCGGCATGAAACAGGATGTCGCAACATTTGTGTCTAAATGCTTAACCTGTCAGCAGGTTAAGATAGAACACCAGCGTTCCAGTGGTCTTCTCCAGCCATTAGATATTCCAATGTGGAAATGGGACAAGATCTCTATGGATTTTGTCACCGGACTACCACAGACTCAGCGGAGACATGATGCAATCTGGGTTGTTGTCGATCGTTTGACCAAGTCGGCACATTTCATTCCTATTCGCAAAGATTTCGCAGTCAGTAAATTAGCGAAAATATTCACCGAGGAGATCGTACGATTACACGGTAAACCTTCAGAAATTATATCAGATATGGATCCCCGTTTCACCTCTCACTTCTGGGAAGGTTTGCATAAAGCTTGGGGAACTAGGCTCAAGATCAGCACAGCCTTTCACCCGCAGACAGACGGACAGTCAGAGCGTACCATCCAGACCTTGGAGGACATGCTACGCGCCTGTGCATTAGAATGGACAGGACACTGGGATGACTATCTTTGCTTGGTCGAGTTTGCCTACAACAACAGTTGGCATGCTAGTATCAAGCGTGCTCCATTCGAGATGTTATACGGCATGAAATGTCGTGCTCCTATTTTTTGGGATCAGGTTGGAGAACGTTTGATTGAAGGACCATAATTGATAGAACTGACCAATGAAAAGGTCGCCATCGCTAGGGCAAAACTGCAAGAAGCGTGTACTCGCCAGAAGAGTTACGCCGACAAGCATCGTAGAGATCTATCATTTCAGACTGGGGATCGTGTGTTCCTCAAAGTATCACCCGTACGCGGTGTCAGACGTTTTGGCCTCAAGGGCAAGCTCAGCCCTCGTTACATCGGACCGTTCGAAATCCTTAAACGTATCGGTGAAGTGTCATATCGGCTGGCGTTACCACCTCAGCTTTCACACGTCCACAACGTGTTTCATGTATCATTACTCAGAGGGTACAACTATCACGAGCTTCACAAAGTGAATTATTCACTCGATCAGATTTGGGAGGATCTATCTTATATTGAGGAACCCGAAGCAGTTTTAGATCGCCAGGATCGAGTTATGAGAAGGAAGACCATTTCTTTCGTCAAAATCCTGTGGAGGGACCATACCGAGCGGGAGGCCACTTGGGAAACAGAGGAGTCTATACGGACTTCTTATCCTCACTTTCAGTTTTGATTCGTGTATGTCTTTTCAGCTTTTATGTCTTCTAGCTTATTAGCATTTTCGGCTTTTACTCCAGTCAGTTTAAATACCTTATAATTCGGGGACGAATTCTCCTTTTAGAGGGGAAGAATTGTAAAACCCAGTACGGCCGTATCCTTAATTCGGGGACGAATTATTTTTTTTAGAGGGGAAGAAGTGTAAAACCCGTATTTAAATCAGGAATGTAAAGTATGCGGTTTATTTACTTAAACCATTTACGTAGAAATTGTTAGCGAAAACAAACGCGGGAGAAATTATATTCAAGTTTAAAAAAAAAGGTAAAAGGCCTAAGGGCCGGTTTTGTTTAAAAAAAAGAGAGAATGAAAAACTGGGCCTAAGCCCATCCATTGCATAAAATATACGGGACTCTAACCCCTCCCATAACAGACAAAAAAAAGATTAGGGATTCTTTGGCCGCCGAGAGAAAAAAAAAAGAGAAGGGGTGTCGGGTTCTTGTTCATCAACCAGGTAATCATGTTTTCCCATATGTATCAATAAGGGGTCGGTTTGTTTTGGTAAAGGAAACCGAGACCATGGCAGGTCTCGGTGTGGTATGGTTGTGGCCGGCCGAGAGCAGCAGCCCTATTCGGGGTGCTGTTTGATTGGGTAACATCGGGGTTTGGTGTTTATATATATAACCGAGACCACCATGTCTCGGTGGTCCCTTCTCTGCCCAGCCATGACCCACACAGGGGCGGCTTAGGGCTGTGTTCAGTCGTCGCAGCCAACAAAACCCCATCGGGGGGTAAATTAATTAAGGGGGTGTTTGGCTATGTTACAAACGGTAGGAATTTGACCCAAACGGTGGGAACATAATATAGATCAGTAGGTATTCTTTAAACAGGAAATTAAATTAATTAAATCCAAATTAGCGACAGATTAGCGACGCTAATTTCTGTCGCAGTTTAATAAGTGACAGCTTAATTTTTTTATAGTCTATAAGAACAAATTTAGCGACAGTTTTAGTGACACAGAATTCTGTCACTAATTCTTGTTGACAGATTTTGTATTATATGTTAATTTGTTTAGTGCGACCGAGATGGGATATCTCGGTAGGCTCGGGATATTATTATAATAAATAAAATAAATATTCTTATATTATACCTTTTAATTAAATTGTTTTATAAATGTTTAAAATATATTTTAAATGTATTAATTTAAAATAGTTCTTTAATATTTAAAAAGGTATAATTTTATGAAATGAATTAAATTATTTGGGATTAAGAAACTTTCTATTTTAACGGGATATGTAGTATAGTACTATTATAGCGTCGGAAATACGTTGTACCGTAACTAATAGTAGTAAGATAATACATTAAAATGAATTATTATAAGGTCAGATTTATCAGTTAATATACGTACGGAATTTCAGAAAATAAATAAATAAATGAAAGACCAATAAGAACATGAAATTAAATAAGCGAATATCAGTTTACTCATTCACGTCCCTTATTCATGTAGCTCGCGTGAAATCAGAGTAGACTTTCGGTCAGTTGATCTCGGTCGGTTACTGGACACGAGGTACGGATTTCCGTCCTTTCATTAAGGACTTCCTTTCTATGCATGATTAGGATTCCCCGTCTCCAGCCAAATGTTTTCCCCAGTAAATGTTTAAGTTTATCAGTAATCATGTTAATAACTAAATAAATTGCCTGAGCATTATATACAAGCACGACCAGTTTATGTACTAGTTACGGAGGTACCGTAACCACGGCACTAGAGGCACCGGTGTCGTGACTCACATGCAGGAGAGTGATATCCTGCATCGTCCCACTCATGTTCAGGTTGGCCATTTTTTATATGTATGTTTAGTGGGGCGTATGGATGCATCCTAGGCTTATATGTGTTACAAGTTATCAGGGTGAATGTGGTGTGTGCTCTACATCCTTCACATTGAAGCTGATCCCTCCACCCAGCACAGTATTTATCACCCCTCTACAGCATGACGAGGTCACCCCTCTAGTTATTCATGCACGGTTGTTACAACACGTGACCTATATAAGCTCTGGCAAATAAAATACAGCAAATGCATGTTTTCAGAATTAATAGTTACATTTCAGTATCAATATATATGAACCAGGTTTTTCAGATTTTATGCAGAGTTCTACCACATGTTACATATCAGTCTTATAGCTTCATTATTGTCTTCTATTTCATTACTTTCAGTACATTCTTATCATGCTATATCCGTCCACTGAGCGTTATGCTCAGCCGTAGTTTCCTTTCATGTTTCTAAACAGCAGGTACACAGGGACGATCTTAGGACTTCTAAGAGAGTACGTGCATTTGAATGGGAGCTATCCAGACTCCTTTATTTTTTATGCACACATTACGTTACTTTACTTTGGTTGTTTGGACACTGTTTCGTCCTTTTTCTTTCAGTACTTAATCTTTATATTTCTGAGCTTATGTTGGACTACCGATGTTTGATTCCGGTACTTCCGTTTGGTCAGTTAATGTTTAATACATTGCCTTGCATGCTTTGATGACACACCATAAATACACGTAACGGTCCATTTATCCAAGTGGGGTGTTACATCAATAGAAGGTAAAGAAGTTGATGGTACTTGTGTAGACACATCCTTAATGATAGTTGATGACTGGGTTACACCAACTACACATGCAGTCTTGTCTGCGTCCAAAACTTGAATGTCAGCACTTGATTCGTTCTTATTAGCGCTTGACCTTGTGAACTGCTCCATCATCTCTGTAAATGTCAACTTTGTAGGAGTAACTAGTGAAGCATCAAATCCTGGTTGCTCTTTCAAACCCGTAAGGGTTTCAGCTACATCCAATGAATTTCCAAAAAAGCCCCTTCATGTGAGCCTTTGTCACTGACATGAATCTATTCATCATCCCCTTTGGAAGAATCCTCCTGCCTAGGGCGAACATTGGCAGCCTCCAAAATAGTTATCCGCTCCCTCAATGAAATGAGTTCACGGCCTTGAGCATTGACAACCTGTACATGGTTTGTATTTTGCTTTTGCAAGCTCATACAAACCATCGTCAATTCCATTACTGATAAGGGTTCCATACGGCCTTCCTCTAGTTTGGGAAGTTTCCCTCCCATAAGAGACTCATTGAGCATGGGTGTGGACTTAAAGATGTTGGGACTGACGTGGCCCGCATTTAAGTGAGTACCACTAGTCCCAGCCTCACCCATAACACCAACCACACATGTGATGGTGGTTCTCTCTACAAAAAGGCTAGGACCACTATAGGAGAACACTCCAGTAATCCTTGAGCATTTTTCTAACCTATACTCATTGGGTTCAAAGGAGGAGGCATTAAGGTCTATTTGGGATTGTGGGTGAATGGTGTCAGCGTTAAGATTGGTAATGTTAGCGTTTGGGTTGGGGTCATCAACGTTGATATTTGGAATGTCAGCGCCTGGTGATGGAGGGTCAATTTGCATTTGTTGGGGTGATGGTGGTTGGTCTGTAATAGGTTCTTGAGCATGTTGTGGTGGTGGTGGTGGTGGGTTTGCAACTGCCAATATAACATCATGCATAGCTGGGGTAAGAGGAAAATCCCTATAGGGTGGTGAATTCATGTTGCCAAACACAGTTTTCTTTTGTTTAGGGACTTTATAAAACTGATCATGGTCCCTAGTACAATAGCCTTGCATTTCAAAAATCATTTGCAAAAATCTAGGATACGCAAGAGTCATCTTGGTACCCTTGTTATGAAACATGCCATTAAAAATCATTTTTGAAAAATTATAATTTTTCCCTCTTGCAAGATAAACAATGGCACTCCCGATAGATCGGTTGATTTCATTGAATGAAGAACATTTAGGACTCAAGCATTGAAGGATGACATGAATGAGGAACTTCCAGGCTGGAGGAAATTGTTGTTTGGTATAACGGTTTAGGTGCCCAATAGGGGGCAAATCATACCCCAAGCCTCGAAGTCCCAACTCTAGCTCGTCTATAGGAAGGGTGGTTATACCATCAGAATCATTAAGATGCAAAGCTTGGCGAACCAAAGCTTCAGTAACCACCCATTCAGCCCCATGAACAGTAACATATAATGTAATCACTCCATCAACTGTTTTGGAACGAACAGTGTTCCAAAACTGCTTGATGTGCGTGATAGGGACAAGTGGAGTGTGAGTAAGAGCATACCTTAGAGGAGAAGCATTCAAATACGTAACCACCTCAGTATATTTAGGATAAAGAGTATTATCAGCAACCAAATACGCCACCATCTTATGCTGACTCTTGAATTCCAACTCCACATTATCTGGTTTGAACTTTGGGGCCATTTGAAATGTATATGAAAACTTGTGAGTGATTTACAATGAAGGTTTGAAGGTTAGAAAGTTTTGCTAGACAAGAATAGTTGTTACCCTGTTGAAACAAAATGAGCCGTATTTATAGGAAAGAAACTAGCCCACTATTGGTTAAAAAAAGGCAAAGATATTCAAAAAGTAATGATGTAAATCTTGAAAATATTTAACTTATCTTTGCATTAATAAAAAGTTACCAAGTTGCTAAAACTACGGCCCAAATTTTCGTCAAAAATAACAACTGGGTAGGACCCAATGTTGTCAACGGTCAAAAATTAATTGTCAGCGTAACGGATATATCTTGTCAGCGTGTAAATTTTGCCATGTCAGCGTTCAATTTGGTCCTATCAGCGTTTGGAGTAAAATATGTCAGAGGCCAAAAATAAAATAAAGAAGAAAAATAAAAAAGACCTTTATAAAGATATTTACCCTAATGAAGATAACTTAAACTCTGACAAAGACTGAAAATAGCATTCTCTGTTCAATTATACACACTTGCATAAGCAAGATAGACATAATTGCCCTCAAGTGAACCTTGCCAAAGTAAGTCCTTAGAGATGAAGTAATCTCCATGTAAACACTTTGTAACTCCTAGGGTAACCCAATATAAAAATATATACCAAGTCTCCCAACCGACCAATACCAAATCTAGGTCAAAAAGTCTTGGCAACATACAAAGTATAAAACTTTGCATGCTACAGTGCCTCAGGGATTAGAAATTCCAACAAATTCTTAAAGAATAAGCCTTCACTATTTCTAATCCCCACTCACCTGTGGACACAATCTAGAATTGTGATAAGAGCATTCTATGAATACCCAAGATCCTAAAGGTAGCCTAAACCTCCCCTTAAACTATGATATACAAAGTTGCCAAAAATTAAATATGCAATAAAAATTTATGTCAAGATAGGAATGTATGACATTCCAACCATCATCCATGAACTTGAACACACTCCGAGTAACTAAAAGATCCATAAGCAACTCTGTATCCATTTGTACAACGCTCACAATCCTACATGATTAGATGAAAACCACAAAAACTAACATGTTGTTGTCAGCGTCCATTTTGACACTTATCAGCGTCTCGATTAACACTTGTCAGCGTTTGTCTAAACACTTTGTCAGTGTCTTAACAAACACTTGTCAGCGTTAATCTCAACACTTGTCAGCGTCTTAACAAACTTTGTCAGCGTTAGAAAATAATAGTGGAAAGACCTAATACTTTTACAAAGACCAATATCAGTGCATATCCTGTACATACTTTTACAATAAGTTCCAAAAACACATTTTTTAGGTAAGATTGATCATTCCAACATTTGTTACCAAGTACTGAAACCTCTCAGCATCAAAAGGTTTAGTTAACAAATCTACCACATTTTCTTCAGTGTCAACCCTATCTGGGTGTATTAAACCTTTTTCAAAACAATCTCTTATAAAATGATGTCTAATTTCTATGTGTTTTGTTTTAGAATGATGTACATGATTCTTAATAATGCATAATGTACCATTATTGTTTACAAAAATCTTGGTATGCATAAAATTATACCCATAATCCAACAGTTGGTTCTGAATCCATAGAACTTGTCAACAACATGCAGCTGCAGCCACATACTCAGCTCCAGTTGTAGAATTAGCCACCACTGTTGTTTCTTGCATTGCCAAGATATCAACCTGCTTCCAAGGAATTGGCATCCACCAGTTATGGATTTTCTATCAAATTTGTCACCTCCATAATCATTGTCTGAATAACCAATAAGCTCCAATGGAGAATCTTTAGGATACTATAATCCCAAAGAGGGATAACACCTAAGGTATCTAAAGATTCTTTTAATAGCATGAAGATGACATTCCTTAGGATTCACTTGATGACGTGCACATGCACAAACAACAAACATGATGTCAGGTCTAGAGGCTGTAAGATACATCAATGATCCAATCATTGATCTATAATGCCTAACATCCACTTCTTTTCCATCTCCAATCTTTCCCCAAGGGTGTTCCCTTATCCATGGGTGTGCTAGCCCGTTTTTCATGTGGAGAAAACCCAAACTTTTTCAAGATTTCTTCTACATACTTGTCTTGAGAGATAAAGATACCATCTTCTTTCTGTTGAACTTGTAACCCTAGAAAGAAGTTCATCTCTCCCATTGCACTCATCTTGAATTTGTCTGTCATGAGCTTGGAAAAGTCTTCACTATCTTTGGATTAGATGAACCAAAGATGATATCATCTACATAGACCTGAACAAGTAGAAAATCCTTACCAGTCTTTTTGGTAAACAAAGTCTGGTCTATGGTGCCCCTCTTAAATTCATTTTCCACTAGATAGGTGGACAGTGTTCCATACCATGCTCTTAGGGCTTGATGAAGTCCATACATTGCTTTCTTCACCCTATACACTTTGTCTGGAAGTTATGAATCCTCAAAACCAGGAGGCTGCATCACATAAACCTCCTCTATAATTGTGCCATAAAGAAAAGCACTTTTCACATCCATTTGATAAACTGTGAAGCCCATGCAAGAAGCATAGGCTAGGAAAATCGTTATTGCTTCAATCCTTGCAACAGGTGCAAAAACCTCTTCATAGTCTATTCCCACTTCTTGTGTATAGCCTTGAGCAACTAAACGTGCCTTGTTTCTGACAACAATTCCTCTTTCATCTTTCTTGTTTCTAAGAACCCATCTTGTCCCTATAGGTCTTACATACCTAGGACAGTCCACTAACTCCTAAACATCTTTAATAGCAAATTGGTGAAGCTCATCCTGCATTGCTTCCACCCAACTTGGTTCTTTGAGAGCATCAAAAATCTTCTTAGGTTCCTGTTGTGACAGAAAACAAGAAAACAAACATGCCTGTAAAAGAGGGGTATCAACCTTCTTGTGGATATTGGCAATAAAACCTCCTTGATTCTGATGAGACCTTCTTGTTTGAACAGGAGACAATACATCACCAATGATTAGAGAAGGAGGATGATTTTTGATAGTAGATGTAAGTGTTCCTCCTTCAATGAGTGTGTTGTCTTCAATCTTAGTCTCCATGTTACCAATATCATCTTCATATCCTCCTCCATCATCACTAGAATGAACCTCTTCATGAACTCTGGAAGGTTCACCTTGTTCAAAAGTATTAGAAGAGAATGGATGCCCAAACAAGTTGTTAGCGTCTGGTCTGTCAGCGTCTGAGTTTAACCTGTCAGCGTCGGATTTGCCTTTGTCAGCGCTTGAAGATTCATGCATGTTTTCACCAACTGGTTTTTCTTGTGGACCATCTTTCTCCTTTCCAACAGTAGTAGCAGCAGCAAATCCATCAGTCCATATAGGAATGGTAACATACTCAAGTATGGGATCTGATTTGACTACATGTGATCCTTCTTCCTTGTCAACTTGTTTACCTACAATTTCAGCAATATGTTCTTCCACAACATTTGAATCCTTTTTCACAATGTCTGTATTAGTAACAGGCATATAATTCAAGGTTCTAGATAAAGGCTCCAAATCGAAGAACCAATTAGGTCCACTCTCAGGATCACTAGGTTTACTTTCTAAAAACTTAACATGTACCTTTTCAAGTATACATTTTTCTTTCTTAATGTAAACCCTATATCCTTTACTCTACACCGAATAGCCCATAAAATAGCCTTCATCACCTTTAGCACTAAACTTTCCTAAGGCATCACTAGTATCTAAAATCACTACATGACATCCAAAGGGTTTAAGAAAACAATATTAGGTTTCCTATTCCAAAATAGCTCATAAGGTGTCTTATTATGGATTTTGTTGACCAAAGCTCTATTCTAAACATAACAGGCTGTATTCACAGCCTCAGCCCAAAAAGCAATGGGAAAATGAGCATCAGCCAACATTGTCCTAGCTGCTTCTATGAGTGTCCTATTCTTCCTCTCAGCCACCCCATTCTGCTGTGGGGTTCTCGTTATGCTAAATTGCCTAGTAATCCCTTTATTGACACAGAAGTCATCTAACAATTGGTTTCTAAACTCACCACCATTATCACTTCTAAGTATTTTAACCTCATTCCCTGTTTTCTTTTCAATTTGGGTAATAAAGTTAATCAAAACTGTGACATTTTCACATTTTAAAGCCAAAAAGAAAGTCCAAGTAAATCTAGAAAAATCGTCAGTTATAACAAAACAAAAAGATTTACCATTTAAACTTTCTATATTAGTTGGACTAAATAAGTCCATATGGAGTAAGTGAAGTGGTTTAGAACTAGAGTGCACAAGTTTAGACTTAAATGAGACTTTGTGTTGTTTGCCTTTAAGACATGCAACACAAGAATGATCATTGTGGAAAGCCTTTTCAGGCAAACCATCAACTAAACCATGTCTCACAAGTATGTTTATGTTCATAAAGTTTATGTGCCCTAACCTTCTGTGCCATAGATTACTCTCATCTACTGAAGTCTTGGCATATAGACATGACAAATTGTTGTTCATCCTAATTCCATTAAGATTTACATTATAAATGTCCTTATGACTAGGTGTTCTATAATCAATAAACTTCTCATCAGGTATCTTAAAGTCTTTGTTTAACACCAAACATTTAGTATCAGTGAAAAGAACCTTATTCTTGTTATCACACACTTGTGATACACTAAACAGATTATAATCAAGTTCTTTTACCAGAAATACATTCTCAAAACATAAATTATTGGTGATAAGAGTGCCTTTGCCAGAAATTGTACCATATCCTCCTCCAAAGTACACTTTGTCACCATCTTTAATGGGGGTAAAGTTAGTCAATTAATCTTCCTTCCCCGTCATGTGCCTAGAGCATCCAATATCCCAATATCCATAATCATTTACCTGCTTTTGAATGCCCTGCACATAAAGAAAACAAATTAGTTTTCTTTGGGAACCCAAGCCTAAGCAGGCTTGGATTCATTTGGTTGTTCAACAAGAACATATTTAGTCCTTATAACAACCCATTGTTCATCCCTTTGAGGATTGAACACCCAGTTAACCCTAATTGGTTTAGTTATGACCTTTAAAATATAATGAAATCTGTTACAGGTCATAGAAATCCCATCAGAATTAGGGTTTTGGTCTTGTTTGGGTCTCCATGTCAAACTAGATGAAGTGTTAGACCCCTTTCCCTTTGGCTGCAAGTACTTGTTATTACCTGGTCTAACAGCGTTGGAAACATGTTGGGTCAAAAAGTTGATGTGGCAGAAACTCAAAAACGAAGAAAACATGAAGAAATTGTCCAAGCGTTGTCAAGAGTTAATCAAGCGTTGACATGTACAATTTAGGCGTTGATAGCTCAAGAGTTGTCATGTACAATGTAAGCATTGTTACATGTAATTCAAGCATTGACAAAACGTAGACAAAGAAGCTTATGGAAGCTTCTATTTAGATAAAACATGCAAAAGATATTCTGCATAAGTTTATTTAAATAGAAGATTTACTTGTTTATTCATCATTATCTCTTGTAAACCCTAATCCTTACACTATAAAAGGAACCAAGGGTCTTAGGTTTTATTCATATAATTCATTCACAATGTAAACCTAAAGTGTGTGTCGACTAGACGTGGGATTCAATGTATACACGTCTAGTGATTGTGGATTATCAATATAATTAGCAATCCTATTGTTTTAATTCATGTTTCGTGCCTAAACACCTTGTTAATGATTATTGTTCTAATTCCGCTTTGATTATCTAATCATATGAACAATGATCATTCATAGTAGCTTAAAAGATCTGGAAACCAAGGTTTCCACAATTGGTATCAGAGCCTCGTGGCTCGTGATGCTAGGACCAACAAGGTGTTCGTGTTTCGAGAAGAAAAGAAAAATCCGTCTAGGGTTTTTCTGGACGTTTTTGTGTGCGCAGCAGCATTCAGAAGGGCATAACTTTTTATTGAACCGTTGGATCGCCACGAAATTTTATATGTGTGTTCTACATACATATATCTAGATATCCACCGGAGGGATTGTCGAGATCTATCCCTAAGAAAAAGTTATTAAGCGTCAAAGTCAGCAGGGGTCATATGCTGTTTTCTGTGAACAGTAATAGTAAAAACGTGATTTCTCCTTCGTTAACCGTTGGATCGTCGTGAAATTTGATCTGTAGGTTCTTGACACTTATGTCTAGGATCTGACCGAAGGGATCTTCGATCTGAGCATTTATGAAGAAGTTATTCGCTGTCGAAGTTCACTGCAGTTTATGGATTTTCACATGAAATAATGATTTAGGGTTTATAAAACCCTAGATCAATTAGCCGCTGATGGGAGTTATTTAGACGCTGATAGATGTTGGTGTGACGCTGATAGATGTTGGTGTGACGCTGACAAGCCATGGATGAGACGCTGATGGCCAGGCGCTGACAGGTACAAAGTTGGCGCTGACAGGAATAAGTTAAGCGCTGTTGGGAAGCGCTGACACTTGTTGTCCGATATATACATTTTTCAACGCTGATAAGTGTTGTCCGATATTGGACAACACACAGTGTTGATATCTTGGACAGTGAAGGATATTGGATAACAAAAGGAATAGTTGCTGTTTGAGAAAATTGGTACGTTTTTAGCACACAAAAAGGAGGATTATACACACGAAGGTACATGGAATCTCCGTTTTTATTTAGAATATCATGGTGATATTAATGGCTCGGATATTTTTAAAAGGGATTAATGATTTTAATGCGAGTTAGCAACTATTCATGAAGTTATTTATTGGAGTATGTAATCGGGATAGCCTTGTGAAAGAGTTATCCATTCCCATACTTTTACATATAAAGATATTGACTTGTCATGAAGAGGTGTTGACTTAAGTGGAAGAATTCTTATGGTAAGTTTGATGATTGAAGAAGATTTTCGCGAGTTTGTGTTTTATCATATCTTTAAATTATGGAGGGATACCATTGGTTTGAAGATAACTTGTTCGTGCTTTACATGGTTGGTGATGAAGACTTGTCATAACACTTGAAGGAGTTACATTATCGTGCTCAGTGTCTCACAAAGGATGAGAATACTGACAAGGGATCGAGGTCTACTTATATTTAGTCATTTGTATAAGTTTTTCATCATGTGGATAATACAAGACATGGAACACAAGGTTGGGTTATTCTACTTCTACATCAAAAATATTATATTAATTGTTCTTCAAGATCATTACAAAGAGCTACATATGGAGAATCTTCAAAGATTGCAACATTGTTTACTTCCTTGTTGATGTGACAAAAAGGGGAAGAAATACATGCTACACTTGAGGGGAAGCAATTTGAAGATCATGTACAACTTACAAGAGATACACATAGAGTTTTGCCACAATCAACTAGGGGAAGATTGTTGGGTCAAAAAGTTGATGTGGCAGAAACTCAAAAACGAAGAAAACATGAAGAAATTGTCCAAGCGTTGTCAAGAGTTAATCAAGCGTTGACATGTACAATTTAGGCGTTGATAGCTCAAGAGTTGTCATGTACAATGTAAGCATTGTTACATGTAATTCAAGCATTGACAAAACGTAGACAAAGAAGCTTATGGAAGCTTCTATTTAGATAAAACATGCAAAAGATATTCTGTATAAGTTTATTTAAATAGAAGATTTACTTGTTTATTCATCATTATCTCTTGTAAACCCTAATCCTTACACTATAAAAGGAACCAAGGGTCTTAGGTTTTATTCATATAATTCATTCACAATGTAAACCTAAAGTGTGTGTCGACTAGACGTGGGATTCAATGTATACACGTCTAGTGATTGTTGATTATCAATATAATTAGCAATCTTATTATTTTAATTCATGTTTCGTGCCTAAACACCTTGTTAATGATTGTTGTTCTAATTCCGCTTTGATTATCTAATCATATGAACAATGATCATTCCTAGTAGCTTAAAAGATCCGGAAACCAAGGTTTCCACAAAACATTCCTGTCAGTTGTTCTTGTCAACGCTGAAATTGCACTTATTAGCGCCAAAACTAGGGTTTGCTACAGGAACCCATTGTCTGTTTGACCATGTATTGGTCTTTTGAAAGGGCCTTTGTCCATGAGTATTAGACCCTTAGTAAAGAATGGAGTTGTTCTAGTAACTTATGGACTTGTTTGGACAAAAGGTTTGGGTTTGACCATGGTTGAATTTTTGTCATCGTTGACTTTTGATGCACTGACACATTTATACGCCAAATGAGAAAAAATCCCACAAATATAACAAGCCTTTCTAGACATAACCCTAGGTATAGATGAAAAGAACCCTGTCCCATTATCACTAACTTGGCTTTGTGGTGACCTAGGTTTCCTATACATTTCAGCATACCTAACACTAGGTTTTCTATTAACATTTGGGCCAAGGTTAACAGGTTTTCCAGTAGAGGGGTTGGTTACAGTTATGGGTGTTGACTCAAGTGGACTCTCACTAAGCATTCCACCTTTAACAAACAATGTAGGATTAACTTTCTTCCATTGTTCTAGGTCAGTCACTTTCTGCTTATACTCCTCTATTGGAGTAAGAACTCTTGGTGGAGGAATGAATTCCTTTTTTTAGGGTTCTGGTATACCAGTCGAAGATAAATCCTTTCTTAGGACACCATGAAAGTTTTCAGCAGGTGGTGGAACATCAGCATACTCTTTCATCCCAATCCTAGTCATATCCCTAGAGTCTCTTTGCTCACTTACACATTTTTCTAGGGTTTGAGAAGCTTTATCAAACTTTTGAATTTTAAGCCCTACATTCTCTTTGTTTTTAATGGCCTCATCTAACTTAGCTTCTATGACCCCTTTGGATCTCTCCAGTATGTCCCTAAGGTCAACACTAATTTTGAGGTCATGAGACAAAACGTTAATTTGATCTTTTAGGTCAAGCTCCATTTTCTTATATTCTGCGACAGTTTTTTCAGTTTGAACAAGTGCCATTTGATAATTAGATAGCTTGCATTTTTCATCAAAAACATCTGATTTTAACTTTAAGATTTCTTTGTTAAGTTTTTCAGTGTTTAAACGACAACCTTTACTACAGAAAGCATCATCATATACCTCATTATCTGATGAAGACGAAGAATGTGCCATGAGAGCAAAGTGAACATGCTCTTCTTCTTCCTTCTCTGCAATCAAGGCCTTGTTTTCTTCCACCTCCTTTGCCATAAAGCTCCAGTCCCATCCAACACCATCAATGTCTTGCATGGCAACTATAGCCTTTGTGTCTTCAACCTTAATGATTTGGCTTGAAGGCTTTCCAGCATCAGATCTTCTTGGAGATCCGCATTCCCTCATAAAGTGACCCATTCTATGGTAATTGTAACACTCAACCTCGGATTTATCAAACCCAGTAGTGTCTTTAGCATTGAAGGTCATCTTCTTTCTGAATCTCCTATTCCATCTGTTGGCCCTTATGCTTGCAAGTGCCATATTCCATTTAATATCCATCTCCTCCAAATTCTCCTCACTGATTTGCTCAAGGTCCTCATATGTAATCACTGAACCATTGGGGCAATGCAACAATGTATGCACACACTGTGTCTAGATCAATACGAGCAGGTTGAAACCTTGGTAAGTCAACATTGTATGTGTCAGCGTCTGAATGTGAGGCGCTGACAAAGGTTGATCCACCGTTGACACAAGTTGATCCAGTAACAGGATGTACATATGACTCTCTTTGATTAACTTGAGCTTCCCTATGTGAGATGAAAGCCATGTTTCCAGAGGTAGATTTGCTTCCTTGATCCAAGAGGATTTCATTCTCTACAATCTTTAGCTTATTGTAGACGTCATCAAACGTAGAACT
Organism: Glebionis coronaria; assembly: GCA_025667525.1. Taxonomy (NCBI): domain Eukaryota; kingdom Viridiplantae; phylum Streptophyta; class Magnoliopsida; order Asterales; family Asteraceae; genus Glebionis; species Glebionis coronaria. The sequence goes on from CM046882.1 coordinate 474,978,102, forward strand.
CTTGTGAATATTGGTAGCAATAATAGACCTTGCTTCAATCTTCCATGCATCACCAAGAATTTTAAGGAAAGTGGTAATGATATCAACATCATCATACACTGTTCCCATAAAGGACAATTTGCTTGTGATGTCTAGAAGTATGCTTCTCACCCCACTTAGCTTCTCATTGGGAAGAGCCTTGAACACATCATACTCACGCAAGAGTTGCTTCTTCTTTTCTAAGGCAGTATCATCATTACCATCAAATTTGACTTGATGAGCTTCCCAAAGTTCTTTGGCAGACTCAAAACCTCTATACTTGTGCTGATTGCTTGGTCCCAAAGAAAGTTTGAGAATGCTTAAAGTTTTCATGTCATTCATTCTCTTGGCAATATCCTCAGTTGAGACACCTCTCCCATCCGAAGGTCTTTCTTTTCGATCCTCTTCATTTGAGCCCTCAATTGATCTTGAAGCAATAGCAGTAGCAATCTTAGCAGCCTTATCGAATATGTTTCCATATTCAATAATTTCCTAGAGAGTGTGATCATGAATTTGAAGGTACTGTTCAAAATTGAACTTCTATAGCTCAAAGTTGTCAGGGTCTAGCATGGGGATTTTTAGATTGTGACTTGAGGAGGAGGTCATATCTAGAGTAGACATCTTGTCTGGTTTTTTAGGGTTTCTTGAAAAATTAGGGTTTCTGGCGATTTAGGGTTTTTAGGGTTTCGTGTTCTTTAGATCAAAGTTACTCAACAAGCTCTGATACCACTTGTTGATCCCAAACTTAGACCGATTAGCTTTGTGTTAACGAGATTAGATCAAGTTAAACACTTAGAGAAACTTTGTTGTATGAACAATTCAAGTATTATGCGGAATTAATACTTGAATGAAGAACAAGCAAAACAAGTAAACCAAACTTTCACTTTTGATTGATGATAAAACTTGCGTACAATGAAAGTGTAAAACTTATATATTATACTAAAACCTAAAGGCCTCCTTTTATAGATTAAGGAGCCTTGCACAAGAGTTTACGTATCAACTATTTTAGGTAAAGATAAACATAGAAAATACAATGTCGAACATATCTTTACTAGAAGTACAAAACGTGTAGACTAAGTATTCTATCAGTGCTTGGACTTCTTCTTATCAACGCTTGGATACTTCTTGTCAACGCTTGATCTGTCAGCGCTTGATTTCTTCTTATCAACGTCCAAATAACTCTTGTCAGTGTCTAAGTATATTGACTCATTTTATTCCCAACAGACAAGAGAGAGTAACTGTGTGTTTATGAAAGAAACACACAGAGTGAAATGAGGCGATATCAACAAAGTGATAGACGCTCCCCACTATAACTAACCCTAAAGGGCTAAGAGAGCCGTTAGGCTTATGGACCACATAAGTGGGCTTCATGGGCTTGATTCTAAGTCCAGCAACAACAAAGCAAACTTGGCAACTTCAATCCTTGCATTCCATAGCTTCATTCATACCAAGTCCTCAACTAATAACTAAAAGTTTAAAACATGACACAATAAGTCCCTTAGGTTAAGTATGGGTAGCAGATTAGGTCCTTAAAATTAACATATACATTACCAAACGCTACTTAAATAAACCCAAATTAAAATCATCAAACTTACTTTTATAGATAAAAAAAAATAAAAAAACTAATTAAATTATATTGAATACAAATAAAAAAACACAAATACAAAATCGAATCAGTGATTAACAAAAAAGAGAACAAAGTTATACATTGTAACAATCGTGTTTTGTCCTTTTCTATCATACTTAAGTACTCCGATCGTAATCATACTTAACTGTGGCTTTTTGTGGATTTTTAATCATTTATAAATCGTTTTGAGATGACAAATCGGAATCAAAGATACCAAAGAAATATGTGGCTTTTCTTTAGATTCATCAGTGTGTTTTTTCTTTTATACTTTAGTCCTTAACTTTATGTCAATTTTTTTTCTCTTACTATTTCACACCCTTAACTGTTCAAACATTATACCCGTTTTTCTTAAAGTTTGTTTTTTAATTTTTGACACGTTTATTTTTACCCTTTTTTTACTTTGAATAAAAAAAGGCCGATTTTTTTTACTAAATTAAAGAATAATTAATGTTTTTAAGGGAATAAATAAAATAAATATTTCTTCTTAATGTAACATTCTCTTAAAAAAGTATCCGCTTTAGGTTTTGCTTTAAAAAAAAAAAGATATATTACTATATAGGAGCGGTGGTTAAGCCTGTGGATATTTAAATATTTGTGTTGGTCTTTACTTGTTATAAACAAACTTGTTTACTCACATTATCTTTGAATATATTCGATACGCAGGAACCCAATAAGCTAAACTGTAAACATAAATGTGTATATTCCAATATTTCTATACCAAATGGACATATTCTATGAAGAATTTTTGCAGTCCTTCCCATTATATCGGTTCATTAACAAAAAAAAAACACAAATATTTTATTTACTTTGTGATCTCCTAATCTCCTGCTAACAATACTCTTTTATAGAAAAAATAAAAAAAATGTATAAATTAACCACAATATATATAAGTAAACTTATGAGGCATTTGTTTGTCCACCTAGCCTCCAATCAAATCATCGTTATCAATTCAACTTTAACATGATCACTCTGAGTTGAGCCTGGTGCTCTTGATTCAAATTGACGTGCTTCGTTTAAATTAGATAATAGCATAGATATGAACAAGAAGATTGCCGTTATGAATCTGGACTTGCTGATCAATGAAAGAAGAAAATAGCACGTATTGATAGAAAAATTTACGCGAGATGCTTTAACAAAACTTCATCATGATTTCTCCATTATAGTCATTTTGGCAATGTGGAGAATTCGTGTTTTGTTCGCACCAAAGTTGATATATTGTTTGATTTGTTCATCTTGTTTGTTGTTATATATGAAGTGTGAATGAAATGAATGTGAGTATGGGGTTTGTATTTATAAAACAAAGTTTATGTCATAAAATATTGATATTCAAAATTGAATTTAAAGAGATAAGAATGTTTTCTTGTTGCAAATAATCATGCCTTTTATAAGAATGACTGCTATTTTGTCTATAATTTGTTGCTATAGATAAATAATGAATCGTAAGTATACACACATTTTCATGTGAATGAATTAGTCAAAGTCAAACATCAATTTAAATGGCTTAGATTAAATCTAATATTGATCCAACCGATTGTATAAAGTGTCAAGTCATCTTATTTTCTCTTTGCTCCGTCGGTAATAGAAAAGAAAATTAAACTGAACAAATCCAAATTCCCTACATATACTCTGATGTAAGTTCGCTATAGTAACAAGAACATGTGATGTTAGTTAGCGCCTAAACCATAGTGATACGACTAATACCTTTATACAAATTAGGCCAGGTTTGTGCCTAACTGCCTATAAATGATTGTAGAGCGTTCAGATGATTTTACTTTCTAAGTTACTATTCCTAGATAACTAATCCACAATTCCACATCAATGTCAACACTTATACATAGAGTTATAATCATTTCATATCAGAATACCATTAGATTTGAACTTCGGCTCATTATTGACACCTATAAACCCGAGCTATATAAAACTTATGGCCCACTGATTACGGAGTAGTTGAGTTTCTTAAAATAAGATAAAAACAACACGACTAATGTTAGTTCTACTACTTTTATCTCAAACTTTACATATTTAACTGAGATAAAATAGCAACAAATTTCTTTCAAATGTATTGATTTAACACGTGAATTAAAAAAGTGTTTCACTTTATGTAACAAATCGTCATTCTTTATTCTAATGTGCATCAATGTTCAGAGGCTCCCGTTTAAAACCTAGTCAAACCAACAAATCGACAAAAGAACCTATACAACTTCTTTAAGGCTGGTCGCATTGGGGAGATTTGACACTCGATCGACCGAGTTTGAACTCGGTCGTCCTCGACAAGGCAATCGATTCCACTCGGTCGCAGTGTAAATCGGTCCTATACTCACCGACGTGTGGGAATAAAAGTCGAATTAAATCGGATGTAGGCAGGCTAATAAATATACTAATAAAACCTATTTTATTTTAATATGTCCGTCATATCTTTTATTTTTTTTAATTTTTTTTAACAACATACCTTTTATTTTCAATTGTCCATTAATATATAACTTAATAAGTGACATATTTGTAACTTTTGAGAATTATAAGGCTGCATTTAGTTGGATGGAAAACACTATATTTTTTATAAAATATTTTCAAAAAAAATAAGGAAAACATAAAACGCGTTCAACTTATCGTTTTTCAAAATATTTTCTAGAAAATGCAAAATTCCTGTTTCACCTTTTTGTACACAAAAAAAAAACTTTTTTTTATAGGTTTTTTTTTAGACACAGAAAATGCATTTTCCCTCTTTTGTTTTCTTTGTAATTTTAGAAAATGGAAAACACAAACACATATTTTTCCAACTAAATGTGTTTATAAAATTTTTTAATTGTTTTGTGAAAAATGAAATTCCTTTTTTTTTTTACAAAACAGAAAATGATAAGAAAATTAACTAAACGCACGTTTTGAATGCAATATTCTTTTATTTTTGATGAAAAATATTAAATTATTATTATTACTCTATTGTAACGAATTGTTGAACACAGACAGAGGGCTGGGTAACTGAAGGTGATATGGAGAGTATGATGATGTCATCGTTTTCACTCAACCACACATTCAAATTAAGGCCTTATTCTTCTTCTTCTTCTTCAACCCCATTCAATTACAGCAGACCCTCTTTATCTTTTACAAGATTACTTAAAGCTCAACAACAGGTACTATTCATTTCAATTATCCATCCTTTTTTTTTCTTCTTTTCTTTAGTTTTTAAAGATTAGGATAATAATATTTGGCTTATTTTTGTTAATTAACAACATTCTGCTATTTGGTTTATAAAACCCGTCCACCTTAAAATGTCGGTTTGAACCCTTGACCTCTTTTGAGTAAGCTAGGTGTCTTACCACTAGGCAGTGGCGCCCCCTAGCAGAAAAAAATTCTAGTCTAAATTTTCTAAAATATCTGGCTATTTTTGTAATTTGCTTCCCCAAAAGAACCAATTCGTAATGTAGTTTCTAAAGTTTGCCCCCTCGACCCTAACTTTCTGGCTCCGCCGGTGGCAAAATTTATACACCTTTTTGGTGCTAAGTTGTGAATTAGCTTAACCACAAGTAGGGGCGGACACACTTGTATGGTGGGGGGTTCTTCGATTTTGAGCAGTTTTCGAAAGTACCCCTACCCATACCTCAAATTGCCCCCACCTACATATTAAAACCCAACATTCAACGGTCTGACACCTTATAAATCCCTCATTTCTAAGTAAAAATACTGGATTTATCGTTTCAATACTAGTTTTTTTTTCCCACATTTTATTAATAGCAATATGTTATTTTTTTCAGAATTGGAATATCAGTTGTTGATTAGTGAGAAGCACATTAGTGATGCCTGGAAAATTAGTTATTTTTTATAAGTATTTTGACCATTCAATGTCGGGGTATCACGAAATCCTTATTGGGGTAATGCAAGAAGAACACTTGATCTAGGCACACGAAAACTGAGTAAAACAAAGGGGAATTGTGTGAATTCTGCATTAAAAATTGGTTAAAAAGGCCACAGTCGTAACTCTTTGGCTAATACTCACAATGGTTGGGAAAAGGTGGGGAAAATGGGTAACCGACTTGGAGCACCAACAAGGGCACCCCTTGACCCATGCGTCTTTGTCATGGTGGAAACATATTAGTTCAAACGAGTGTGCACTCTACACTCCCCTGACTTGCATCCGGGCATTATATGAAATCCTGTTGGTCTCTAGTCAATCGCAATTACCTAAGATAATCGGTGACACTAATATCATGAACATCTAGTTCTTGTAAAGACGACATAAGAATGCATAAAGTTACCGTTGCTGACACTGGTTTTCTTGTTATTATATTTTGGAAAATATCCCATTGTAGTGTTTGGATATGCTTATAAGCTTATTTAGAGTGAGTTGGAAATCAAAATACTCAAAAGAGCTTATAAGTTTAATCATCATAAGCCATGAGCTGCTTACTGAAATTGACCAATGCCCCCAAACTGAATGATTTGAAATCCCAAGTGGATTTTTATCTTTTTTAAACTGATTTTGTAGTCTGGAACTACCGATGGGACTACAACTGATGTTTCAACAAGCGATTCCAAAGTTGATGTTACGGACTTTAAAGTTAGAAATTCACAAGAAGAAATATCTGCCACCCAAGGCATAAAAATCAGAAGACGCCCACCATCAGGACCTCCGATACATCATGTTGGTCCTTTTGAGTTCCGTTTACAGAATGAAGGTAATACTCCTCGTAACATTCTAGAAGAAATCGTATGGAACAAAGACGTTGAGGTTGCACAGGTCTGCTTCTACTTTACTATTTGACACAAATTTTTGCTTCACATGACAATTTTCATCGATTTACTTATGAAATGGGTCAATATGGCTAGTGTTTTATCTTAATGGGTCAAACGGGTCAAAATATTCGCTCAAAAGGAACATGTCAAATGGGTCGACAGTCAAGGAGAGAGGTTTTAGACTTTTAGTGATGAAACCTCCTAATTAATTGGTCGAAAAATTGGATTGTTATTGAAATTTTGATTTTGGTGCTCATATTTGACACACTGATACTCATTTCTGCCCATCACAACCTATCTATTGTGGCACCTCTGCTTTTGTAGTAATATTTCCTTCTAATGAGTAGGATCAATTTGCAGATGAAAAGTAAAAAACCGCTTCATACATTAAACAAAGCTATTAAAGAAGGTCCTCCTACCAAAGACTTCATAGGAGCTCTTAAGGAATCATATTCAAGAACAGGAATGCCTGCTCTAATCGCTGAAGTGAAAAAGGCTTCACCGAGCAGAGGAGTCATAAGAGAAGATTTTGATCCCGTAAGCTAACAGCTTGATATTATTCTATGTCTGTATGTGTGCTATATATTTCGTTATGTTATTTAAAAATGTGAATGAGATAATCAACTGTAATAGGACAGGATGTATAAAAAAGCGGTTGGGAGTGTTTATGCTATTTAGAGTTTTAAAATGTGCTTTTTGAGTTTATGCATAAAGACATTCTTGTTAGGTGTAAAAGCGTGTGTAGGTAATTATATATTTAACAGAGTTTCGTTGCAACTAATCAAATTGATTATCAAAAACTATTTGACCCTTAAATGATCAAATAATCTGTAGCATAATCTATTTATCTAAACCTTAAAAACTGATTATTGCAGGTTGAAATTGCAAAAGCCTATGAAAAAGGTGGAGCAGCATGCCTTAGTGTTCTAACAGACGCGAAATATTTTCAGGTATCAGTTGATTGATTATATGAAGTCATAAAGATTGCATGCTTTCTAAATTTTGATGTTAACGTTATGGTTTTTTGTTTCTGAACTTAGGGAAGCTTTGAAAATCTAGAGGCCATACGGAAGTCTGGAGTGACAGTACGGCATACCTTCTCTATATCCTGGCTGCAGTCTATGCATATATTAGCAACTGTTCTTTATTAAACTAAAATGAACTTTTAAATGCAGTGCCCTCTATTGTGCAAAGAATTTATCGTAGATGCATGGCAACTATATTATGCTCGAGTAAAAGGTGCTGATGCAGTTTTGTTGATTGCCGCTGTTTTACAAGATCTTGATATCAAATATATGACCAAGATTTGTAAACTGATCGGATTAACAGCACTGGTGGAGGTTTGTATTGTGTTTTATTCTTATTTTGGTTTTGTTTGTTGAGCGGTGACAGGTGACATGGTGTTATTAAATGAATTATCAATGCAGTACTTGAATATTTTTGGGGTATATGTTTCTGTTTGTAGGTACATGATGAGAATGAAATGGACCGCATTCTAGCAATTGATGGGATTGAACTCATTGGTATCAATAATCGTAACCTTGGTAAGCAAGTTTAAGTTTAACCGCTACTAAGTCCCAGCTTTCTAGTCTTAAACAATGTCACATGTGCAGAAACGTTTGAGGTTGATATTAGTAATACAAAGAAGTTGCTTGAAGGTGAACGTGGTGACAAGATTAGACAAAAAAACATAATTGTAAGATCTGTTGCGACTATTTAGTTTTCTCATGGTGGGAAAAAGCAGTCAGGCAGCAGTTTGTGCTCAGCTGATTTCTGATCTTTCTTTTTTGATCTTTCGAACTATTAGGTGGTTGGAGAGTCGGGATTGTTCACCCCTGATGATGTCAGTTATGTACAAGAAGCTGGTGTAAAAGCAGTAAGTAATTTGATTTTGTATTTAGTTCCCAAAGTTATGCATCTTTTGGCATAAAATAAGACGAGGAAAAATGGGCGGTTTGGAATGGTTAAGCAATGGGTTAAAAGTTAAAACATCTGTATTTTACTATTTTTGTATATGGTGTTTGGGATTGCTTAAAAGTTAAACCACCACCCAATGACCTAGTGGTAAGGAACTTGATCTCCTCACAAGAGGTTATGGGTTCAAACCTCACTAGGTACACATTTGGGGATGGCCAGGTAAGGGTCGGAAACGGTCACGCGAATACCTAGGTTAGGCCGCGTACATCTGAGTGAAAAACTCGCCCTTCCGAATAATCTCTTCAGGAAAACCTCATCCCTTTACCCGTTTTGTTTCTGGACTGCTTAGTTTAGCTTATCTGCTTAAAAAATGAAATTGATACGGAAACAAAAAGCAGATTTTGCCAAACACTACGGGCCAAATGGTAGTTCTCAGTTAACTTATAAATGATAAAATTAATTACTGTTCTATAATAAAATGATTTAGAAGGTTTATGCATATAAATAAATAGCACAGATGACATTCAGCGTGTTTGGTGACCCATTTAAACAGGTGCATTGTAGTTGAATCTTTGTAGTTAGAATAATATGACATTTCCTTTTTAGTTAATTGTTTAGCTCTACAAATTTTAAAGCATTAGAGATAAAGCATCACCCAAAGTCTCAACGATCTTTTTTTTATCTTTTGTAGATTTTGGTTGGGGAATCGATTGTGAAGCAAAAAGATCCCACAAAGGGGATTGCTGATCTTTTTGGAAAAGACATATCGGCATAACTTGGTTGTTAATATGGGGACATCAAGCAGGTTCTTTGGAGATCAACGATTATGCCTGTCTGGTATGATACGGGCTTCTGAAAATAAATTCTTTCTAGCTCCCGCCGTCTAAAGTGGAAGAGTAAGCAGGTTGATGGAGATACAAGGTTTTGATTCACTTTAATTATCTGGTTGGTCAACACTTCTTAATTGAAATGTATAGTTACAAATATAGTTTACATTCGACAAATTTTATGCAATTTTGATGAGTTTGACATTAATCGTTAGTTCCTTAAGAACTGGCATTGGCAGCTTGCAACTGAATTCACTTTCCAAACTTCACACTTGCGTTGCACGTTATCTCATATAAACTTTTAGTACGCCAAGCTAAGTAATGTATATAACAAAATTTTGCTTATCAACTGTTCATCACTTAACCATCCCAGCTTTTTAAATTAAGGTAAAAAAAACCGTGTTTGTTATTAATAATTTTTGGCTGCTTTCAGATTATGCTGAGTAAGGCGTCAATATGTTACCTTTACGCATATTATACACTGTAATCTATAACACGATTCTTGCTAATGATCTTTGTTTATTGACTTTATTCTACTATCAGGATTATGATGAGTGCTAGTAATAGTAATAAAAATAAACCAGATATAAGCAGTGAAACAAACAACAAAACCCCAAACAGCAAATATTTTGCATTGAATGATTCAACAAAATACAAAACCACATTATTGACAAAAAAACGCAAAAAGAAAAGACATGAAGCTGACGCTTCTTTGTTAAGTTCACAATATCATCGTAAAACCACAACAAGACCTTGAACAGCATCCTTAAAGACCCAGCGTTATGGAATATACTTACATATACAAATATCTATATATGGTATTGAGTTCAGTCAAGAAGACGACAAGTAACGTTCTTCTGTTACTTGTACACACATGTATATATATTTATCATGCCTTGAAGCAGAACCATTTCTTCTGCAGAATAAATATTATTAGTTTCATTAGAATAAATTTGACTAGCCGAGAATAGAAATACGGGTAAATATGACAACTTACGGATTGAGGCTTTCCAAGAGTAGCTGCCCCAGCCTTATGTTGCGTTGAGTCACTTGTGGTTGGTGAATCTGTTGCTCCACCTGTTTTTTTCTCGTTCCTTGCCTTGTTAAAAATAACTGTAAACCCCTCTGCAGATGCAGGGTCATTCACATCCCATTCACCAAATTTTGGCAGTGGTTGTCCTACTTCCTGTATATCAATTAACTCTTAACATCATAATAATATATGTCTCACATTAACAAAGGACATGTCGTGTAATCAACAGACTTCCATCTGGCGTATATAATATAGAAACATTTGCAAACGCCAGACTGAATACTACCACCCCAATGAATATACGCAAGGAACACATTTAGAATCCATACCCTATTCTAAAAGTCTTTTTCAGTGACATCATCGTTATTACCAACTTCTTCCTAAATTACCTACAGACTCACGGTAGCATACATGTTACCCCAAGACTTATTCTGATGAATTGATGCACCGCCCAGGTATGTATGGTGAGATACTTGCTTGTTAACTATATCTAACAACCTTTAGAAGAATTAATTGTACTTAACAACTAACCGATTCCATTTACCAAATGCAAGTAAACAATTGTTGATTGTTCTTTAGGTAATTTATCTCGCGAAAAATCCTATTGGCGAAACAAATAGATAAGTACTCATAACAAAGATATTGGTAGTTTTAAGAAAATCTTACCTTACCATAGAAGCCATAGGAACAACCAATAATATTACATGAATAAATTTTAGGTATGTTTTTATTTTATTTTTCGCGGTAACTATGGTTTCCGACCTTTTGGAAACTAATACACGGGGTTTGAACCTATCGCAACACACACGCTCAAACCACGCTCAAACCAGGTAACACCCTCCTTTTTCAGGACGTTGGCGTGACCACTTCAAGGTTGTTTATTAAAAGGCTTTGTGTATTAGTTCATTATTAACTAAACCCTATAGCTGAAAATTTTCATATGACCAACAAATAAATACCAAAATGATATCAAATAAATCAATAACAAAACTATGGATAAAAATATGAAAACAAAGAAAAGAAATAAAACGTACCGTCATGATTTAGAGATGAAAAAAAAGTCTTTGTTTGAGAGAATGAAAAGTTATTTTTGAAGAAGAAGAATCTTTATTTCCACTTTTAAGAAGAAGAAAAGGAAAGATATAAGTACAGCTGGACATGCTTGTGGGATGTCTAATTTATTTTACTTTTAGTTCTCATTTTGGTACTTGCAATTTTTTAAATATTTCAACTTTGGCTTGTTGAAATGGAATACTTGCGTTTCTGTAGAAAAATAGTTGGGGACGGTACTGTCAAGCTCGAGCTCAACTTGGTTAAGGACTTGAAGGTTGACAAACAAAAGATGATTGAGATCACGCACTGTTGCTCACACCAGAAACCAAGTGCGGTTGATTAATTTATAAAGCTAGACACGTCTCGATTAAGTAAGTTTGTTACATAATAAATCTTTTAGGCGAGTCATTGGCTCACGCTCGATTGTGGGCTTACAGTCCATTAGCTTTAAGAAAGTAATGTATTTGATCAAAGGACCGGTCCATACAAAAATGACAACCATAAGGACGTTTGGCGTAATTTTTAAAATTTTAAGACGACAATGAGTATATATGGTGTAGACCACATGAACGACGAGCATGTAATTAACAGGAGTGTTTGCCTAAAATCATTTTTTTTAGCTTCTATGGTTGTCAAATTATGCTCGTAAGCCGTTAGAAGTTTAAAAGTTCAAGTGGCTAAGTTTATAAGCCAAAACAAATAAGCTTAATTTTTCAACAAGCCCTATGAAATAAACTTAGACAAACATAAAGCACCTCATAATACTAGTCACTTCTCTCAAATTGAAATAAGAAATTGGAAAATACGTGTAATGTTATTTGTCATGTTTGGATGGTTTAACTAACCGTTGTTAAGGATGCTTAAATTTGTAAGTTGTATTGGCTAAATAGCTGTAATAGTTGACTAGTATGAAATGGACAAAAGTCGATTGTTTAATGTCTAGTTGATGGAGGTTATAGAGTCATCTTTGAAACGTCGTATTATTATGATAAGCCATGTGATGCACATTGTATTGGGGCATAATAATAAATAATAGCACCAACAAAGTTACAAAGAGATCATAAGATTATCTCACTTTACCAATAATGTTGAGATTTAGTCCAATGTATGTATCTGAAATATGTTAATGTGTCACATTTATGTGTACTTGGGTCATGTGTAGTAGCCCTACATGGACATGAAATTGTTGAATCGGAACTAATACAGTTTTCAACAAAATGTATCATTTTTGCATGGAAAGAACAAGATTGTCACTTATAATGATCTAGTTCAAAGAAAAGAAAGAATAAGAAAAGTTACAGATGATGCATATCATGTTTGTTCATAAGCTCTCTTGAAAAGTGAATGTCAATTAATTAATTTGGTGATTCAATTAGTATGATCTGACGGTTTAGTTTGGTGATCGAATCAGTGAACCAGTGACTCGACCGAGTTGATTCGATGGTCGAATCCGTGACTCGACGACTCGACCGGTTGACCCGGTGTTCAATCTCATAACCCGTTGATTCGACCACATTGACCTGTTGGTTGATAACTCGATTGAATTGATCCGATGATTGTATTTATGACTCGATGATTTAACCGGTTGATCCAGTAATCGATCCATCACCCCATGACTTAACCGATTTAACCGATAGTTGTATAGTAAGAAATGTTAAAAATTTTACTGAAAAAAAGATAAGCTTTTTATACTACTGTAGTATATAGATTGTGATCAAGCTAGTCAAAATAGGTCACAAAAGTCAACTAAATTGGTTCAAGTTCTCATTTTGTTTATGTTTCATTTCTTTTATAACATTATACTAAATAGTTTGCTCTTTTCAAACGCCAAATTGTCTTAAAACACCTACATTATTCTTCACAAAATGTGCAATACACGATTAATAAACAACTGGCAAATTATGCTTGCTAAACTAAAGATTCTACGTACACAAAACTTTATTTATGGTAACAGCTTGAAAAAAAAAAATGATAACCAAAAAAAAAGGGGAAAAAAGGCTGTTCTCAGTGATGTGTACTCAATTACCATATGCAACATAGTAAGCTCATCACAGATGGGAAGTTTAGTGCTAAGTCTAATTGCACACTCTTGAAAGTTATTTGCACACTCAAAATGTTGAGTGTTTTGTCATATATACCCTTACATCACTTAGTGAAGCGTGTAATTATTAAGGGTATATTTGTCACAACACACATAATTTAAGTGTGCAAATAAGTATTTGGAGTGTGCAAATCAACTCCCTTAAACTAATGTTATCCTATTTACAGGTTTTTACGGCATAGTATTAAGTAAACACGGCATAGTATTAAGTAAACACGTAAGAAAGTTTAAAGCTTCTAATAACAGCATAGCAGCTGCAGAGTCGAAGCATATATTACTTTTGGTGCTGAAACAAGTGTTTCCATCATCCAGAACGACAAATAGAGCATTTCGATCCAGTGACATTGAAACCTTCCATTCCATCCGCCACGATTTGATCATAAAACCAAAAGATTCACACCGGCTTGATGTCAGGCGAAATATCCTTTGCTTCTCTTGAACTTGGAGGAGCTAATTCCTCAGGTTCTCCTGCTCCGATCCATTTGAAAACAGTAACAAGGAGCTTCATGCATGAAGCCACGTCCTTTCTAAACTCCAATGTGCTCGTCTTTTTTCCCTCATCCTCCTCTTGTACACCATAACACCCAGGTTGAACACCTTCCGTGTATGCTTTACATGCCGTTAAGATATCACGTGCACCATTGCGAAAATGGCCCACCACATACATACAACATCTCATCACTTAACCATATATATATTATACTAGTATATACCAAACAAGCAGGGACATGAAAAATTTACCTTTGGTGGGTTGCTCATGATATAGGCCATTGTTTTGAGAGACTTTAAGAGGATATGCTCATTGTATATTAATGAAGCCTCTTCTTTATACACAGTGTTTCTATGGAAAAACATAAAGAAGTTGTAGAAAGGCTTTGCGTTCAGAATTTGATCCCGTATGGAGACGAGAAGGGAGAGAATATTCGAAGTGCGTGGGACCCACATATCAAACTCCACCTCGCGTGCCATGCCGGTTTGTTTTGGGAGGGTCAACCGAACTCTACCATTCTTGTGAAGATTTGGATTGATCTCAAGACCACCTGATAGATAACCTACATACTGAAACCGATAAAACAAAATTAATTAAAATTTATTTCATTCATAGTTATCTGCACAGATTATGAATTCAATCAAGTAGATATATAAGATGACATACAGGCGCCTTTTAGGGTAATTTCTTGTGAAATACAAGTCAAAGAAGAAGAGACCATCATGATAAGGAGTCCCTTTTGCTCCGATAATTGCAACTCTTAACAGATCCATCCTCGATTCGTAAAACCTAACAAACATGTTATCTGTAACCAAATACAAGCTAATTAACAAACGCCAGTATCGTGACTTTGAGTTACAAGGTTAGATAGGAACATATAAATAGAGAAAAATAATGCTAAATGCAATTAACTGAGACATATATACCAGGCAAGTTTTTCTTGAGAACCTTCCTCTCTTTCCATATATTTTTAATCCAACGTTTTTCTGGCTGAAACATACCACAATGTAATATTGTATTAGTACTATTATTCCAATTACTAAGATTATCAAGTGAAATATATATACGAAAAACATGCCTTGTAAGATGACCCGAATGGTCTGCAAGAGTATCAATCTTCTTGAAGCTTTTCCTAACATCTTTATTATCAAGCGCTGCCTTATCAGCCTTCCTTTGGTACACAATCACCTTTTAATAATGTTGCAGTACTCTACACGACCATACAATAAGACAGGTCATATATTTACTTATATATACAGGATTCATAGAATACTAGAGTTCAACTGTTTGTTTCCCATACCTTAATTCCCGATTCTTTGAATCCATACATAGGTTGTCCTTTCAAAAGTTTAAGTCTTTCGTTAACCAGCTGGTGCTTGATTTCACTGAGGCGCTGCAAAATTGTAGCAGAAAAAATGAGAATAAGAGTCTAGGTAAATATGCTTGTACAGAACACGATTTCGGTTTGGGCAAGAGAACACATGTCTTTTTTATAACTTTCTACTATGTTTTGTAAGAAGCACAATAATTACTGGTACAGGTGACTGAATGGGTGGTTTGTACCCGCTTTTTTTATACAGTTTTTTCATACATAGTTATAATAGCATGTTAAATAAATTTTAACACATCGTAAAAAGACTTTTTAGCAGCAATTGCAGACGAGTGACTTTCGTAAATATAATAGGTAGGGAGAGAAAGAAACTAATAACCTTCTTAAATTTGCACACGGGCTCTAGACAGTCATCATGAAATTGGAAAAAATTCAACACATGATGCTCGCCATCCTGATGAAATATACTGATTAAATATCCGATAATTAGAGGTGGCAATTTCAACCCATTCCACCAAAAGTAGGCCATTTGGGTTCAAATTCATAACCTTATTGGTTGAAATGGGTTGAGCAAAATATAGAATGATTGGTCAAATGAGTCAACCCCTTTCTTTGTTTAAAATGAAGTTTGGGTCAAATGGGTTTGAGAATGAGTCAAATGAGTTTAAAAATAGGTCACATGGTTCCTATTATTGTACCAAAAACCCGATAGTGTAAAAAGTTAGTTTTTATTATTAAGTCACTAAATTTACGTTTTCGTCAGTAAATTTACGTATTCGTCAGAAAATTTACGTTTTCGTCAGTAAATTTACATATTCGTCAGAAAATTTACGTTTTCGTCAATAAATTTACGTATTCGTCAGAAAATTTATGTTTTAGTCAGTAAATTACGTTTTCTTTAATAAATTACGTTTTCGTCAGTAAATTTACGTTTTCGTCAGTAAATTACGTTTTCGTCAGAAAATTTACGTTTTCGTCAGTAAATTTACGTTTTCGTCAATAAATTCACGTTTTCGTCAGTATATTTACGTTTTCGTCAGTAATTTAAAGTTTTTGACAGTAAATTTACGTTTTCGTCAGTAAATTTACGTTTTCGTCAGTAAATTTACGTTTTCGTCAGTAAATTTACGTTTTCGTCAGTAAATTTACGTTTTCGTTAGTAAATTTACGTTTTCTTCAGTAAATTTACGTTTTCGTCCAAAATTTATGTTTTCGTCAGTAAATTTACGTTTTCGTCAGTAAATTTACGTTTTCGTCAGAAAATTTACGTTTTTGTCAGTAAATTTACATATTCATCAGAAAATTTACGTTTTCGTCAGTAAATTTACGTTTTCGTCAGTAAATTTACGTATTCGTCAGAAAATTTACGTTTTCGTCAGTAAATTACGTTTTCATCAGTAAATTTACGTTTTCGTCAGAAATTTTACGTATTCGTCAGAAAATTTACGTTTTCTTCAGTAAATTTACGTTTTCGTAAGTAAATTTACGTTTTCGTCAGAAAATTTACGTTTTGGTCAGAAAATTTGTGTTTCCTCAGTAAATTCACGTATTCGTTAGAAAATTCACGTTTTCGTCAGAAAATTTACGTATTCGTCAGTAAATTTACGTTTTCTCAGTAAATTTAAGTTTTCGCCAGAAACTTTACGTTTCGTCAGTAAATTTCCGTATTCGTCAGAAAATTTACGTTTTCGTCAGTAAATATACGTATTCGTCAGTAAATTTTCATTTTCGTCAGCAAATTTACGTTTTCGTCTGTAAATTTACGTTTTCGTCAGTAAATTTACGTTTTCGTCAAAAAATTTACGTTTTCGTCAGAAAATTTATGTTTTCGTCAGTAAATTCACGTATTCGTCAGAAAATTCACGTTTTGACGAAAACGTAAAATTACTGAAGAAAACGAAAATTTTCTGACGAAAACGTAAATTTACTGACTAAAACATAAAGTTTCTGACGAAAACGTAAATTTTCTGACGAAAACTTAAATTTACTGACGAAAACGTAAATTATCTGACGAATACGTAAATTTACTTACGAAAACGTAAATTTACTGACGAAAACGTAAAGTTTCTGACGAAAACGTAAATTTACTGACGAAAACGTAAATTTTCCGACTAATACGTGAATTTTCTGCCGAAAACGTAAATTTTCTGGCGAAAACGTTAATTTACTGACGAAAACGTAAATTTACTGACGAAAACATAAATTTACTGACGAAAACTTAAATTTTCTGACGAAAACGTAAATTTTCTGACGAATACGTAAATTTACTGAAGAAAACGTAAATTTACTGACGAAAACGTAAAGTTTCTGACGAAAACGTAAATTTACTGACGAAAACGTAAATTTTCTGACGAAAACGCGAATTTTCTGACGAATACGTGAATTTACTGACGAAAACGTAAATTTTCTGACGAAAACGTAAATTTACTGACGAAAACGAAAATTTACTGACGAAAACGTAAATTTACTGACGAAAACATATATTTACTGACGAATACGTATATTTACTGACGAAAACGTAATTTTTCTGACGAATACGTAAATTTATTGACGAAAACGTAAAGTTTCTGGCGAAAACTTAAATTTACTGACGAAAACGTAAATTTACTGACGAAAACGTAAATTTTCTGACGAATACGTAAATTTTCTGACGAAAACGTTAATTTTCTAACGAATACGTGAATTTACTGAGGAAAACATAAATTTTCTGACGAAAACGTAAATTTACTGACGAAAACGTAAATTTACTGACGAAAACGTAATTCTTTTGACGAAAACGTAAATTTACTGACGAAAACGTGAATTTTCTGACTAAAACGTATATTTACAGACGAAAACGTAAATTTACTGACAAAAACGTAAATTTACTGACGAAAACGTAAAAATACTGATGAAAACGTAAAAAAATCGATGAAAAACTTAAAAAACTGACCAAAACGTAAAAATCGAACGAATACAGATAAAAACGTTTGAACATGTTAAAAGATAGGAAATTATTGTAAGTTAGTGGGTTGACCCGACCCAAACCGTTTGACCCATAACCCATTTGACCCATTATTAAATGATGACCCATTTGACCCATAACCCATTTGACCCACAACCCATTTGACCCATAAACCAAACCCAACCAAACCAACCCATTTGCCACCTCTACCGATAATATACAAAAGAATCAATAAAAGCAGGGGATAAACGGAATCAGGCATCCAAATTCATAGAAGAAGAAGAAGCTATCAAGTAGATTTTCTCAAGAGGAGTGATTTTTAACATGGAACTTACATAACGCTTCCTCTTTGCCTCGACTTCATTATTGAGATTTTTATCCATGTCAGCATCATGGACCTGATGATTAGATAAATAAGGTGTCGGGTCAAATCAGGAAACGCACTTTGAATCAGTTTGCAATACGATTAACAAATGTTAAACTGATAGTTTGAAAGCGAAATGTTGAAACCAGTGTACCTTCCTCTTTCTGGTCACTGACTTAAAGAACGAAGTACGGTCACGGATGATTGCAGAGACGTCTAAGACTCGCTGATGAAAATATAAAGTTAAAATAAAGTTATGACATATACAATGCATCCAAGTCTATGCTTTAAAAAACAAGTTAGTTCGTCGTTTAAAATTGAAGGGGCTGCGTTTAGAAAACACGGATAATCTAAAACAAGTGTTTGGCTTATTTGCATTTACAGTTTTGTAAAAGTAGACGAGTAGGTCATTATACATGTTAAGTTGTTACAAAACTGATTATTATAAAACACCATAAGCAAATCCAAACATTATCTTTCATGACGGCATTTTGTGATTATGAAAACGTATAATCTATCATGAAGAAGCAATCCCTAATATACAAATGTGATGATATTGGGATATAAAAACACACACACATTGTAAAGAGAATAATGATCACTGTAAACACGCAATCGAGAATGGATAGAATGAGCACAACAGCAACAAGAATAGTAAAAATTAACGTACATCATGATGATGATGCTTCTTCTTACTTTCATCCGTGTCTCTAATTAATCTTTTGTGCTCCATAGTGTTGAATATATTGTGCAAACTTTATTATAGTTGGAGGTTATTTTTATAACTTTTTTGCTATACTTCTTTGTTTGTCAAGGGTGCAGGTTTCCATGGACTATTTGTGCCAAACCTTCATAGTTGATGGAGTATTTATTGATCGCATTTCAGCTACTAGGGTTTCACAACATTATTATCATCGCATCTCTTTCTCTCCTGTTTTTCTTCTCTAAAAAATAAAGATGTAAACGATATAACGTTTTGATTCAGTTTAGATAGATTAGGTTGTTATTGATCTTGTACTACCAGGTTGCATCCATTTGGGGACAACGTTTTCTTTTGTAGGTTGATAGCACCCATTTGGGGACTATCTTGTTCGTATCGTTGATTAATAAAGCACGTTGGGTGGTTGGTTGAGTGCATATCCGTTGTGGTGTTATTATTTTTCACATGGTATCAGAGATCCAGGTTGGATCTTTGATTAAAACTTTTTTGATTAAGAAAAATATTTTTGGGGGTTTCAAAAATTGGTTGGTTTAATCGGTTTAATATCACTCTAATCTTGTTTTTATGAAAAGTTTTTTTGTTTTGGTCTACTAAAAAGGTTTTTTGGTTTATCTTGGATGTTTGTTCAAGATGTTTGTTTTTAAGCTGTTTATTGTTACTGGGAATCTGCTCCTTCAATATACAATTTTTTTTGAAAACCCTAATTTTCAAGATTTGGGGCTTTTGTGTTTCAAAAGGTTTTTTGTTTAATCTAACCTTGCAGGTACATTATTGGAAGCTAATACTGTTTCTTTTGATTGATTGGTTGATTCTTTGGTCAAAGTTACTTCTAGACTCGAATCTAGGTTGACTTTGACTGTTGGTGTGGTTTGCTCTCGGTTACTTCTAGACTTGAATCTAGATTGACCTAGGGTTCTCTCTTCCGCTGCTTTGCTGGTTGCTGTTGGTTCTGTAACACCTCTCGCACCCTTGCTCTTCATTTTTTGTCTGTATTTGTTTTTGTTTGTTCACCACCCTTCACTTGCTCTTGACCTACCACCGTGAGTGGTTTGGATTCCTGAGAACTAAGTGGTGGAGGGTCTTGAACTAGAGTTCTTGGCTGAACATATAGGCTTTGTTTTTCTTTCTGTTGTGGTTCTTTATCTGCTTTATTTGTGGTTATGGCTCATGAGGTTACTGAGACCAGTGGTGGTAACAGTGTTACCAATGTTATTAATGGGCTTGATGCTAGCAACCCTTTTCATTTGCAGACTAATGATAGTAACAGTGGCTCTTTGATTAGTTTTAAACTGTCTGGTTGTGAGAACTATAGAGTTGGGCTAATGCTATGAAAATTGCTCTTCATGCTAGAAACAAAATGAGTTTTGTTGATGGTACTTGTTTAAGAGATACTTATGAGTCTAGTGGCCCTCTCACATCTCAGTGGGATAGATGTAATGTTGTTGTTTTGTCTTGGTTGTTGAATAGTATTTCTGAGGACCTTTATTTGAGTCTTGTGTATGCTGATAATGCTGATGAAGTTTGGAATGAACTAAAAGAAACCTATGATAAACTACATGGGTCTATTCTGCTTAATTTGGTGCAAAAAATTAACAACTTCAAACAAAATGGCTTATCTGTTTTTGAATATTATCATAAGCTTAACTCTTTGTGGAGAGAGTTTGATATGTTGACCAAATTGACTCCTTGTACCTCTCTTGCTAGATCTGAGTTAGGTAAACATAATCAACTCATGAAACTCATCCAATTTTTAATGGGATTAGATGAAGTTTATCAACCTATTAGAAGTACTCTTCTTACTCAAACTGAATTGCCTGATGTTAAAGATGCTTTTGTGATTGTTTGTCGTGAGGAGTCTCATAGGGGTTTGGGCACTAATTATGTGACTCCCAAACTAAAAGTTAATGCTTTTGCTGCCAAAGCTGTTGAGTCTAGAGGTGTTACTCCTTACAAAAATTCCAGTTCTAACAACTTCAGTTATGGTAACTCTACCAATAACACAAGTTATGGAAGTAGCACTAATAGAAATAACAACACTTCTGGTAGTAATGCCTCCTTTAATGGGAACTCTTCTAATGGTAATAGGCCTTCTTATGACTCTTTGAAATGTGAACACTGTGGTATGAAAGGTCATACCATAGATAGATGTTTTGAGTTAATTGGTTATCCTGCTGGTTATAAGAAGAATCCCAAAAACAAGGGTTTTTCTAATAACAAGGGAAACAACAAAATTTTTAACAGTAATAATGTTGATGTTCAAAGTGGTAATAACTCTAATGGTTCTGTTAATAATGTTTTCACTCCTTTCTCCAATGAACAAATTGCCAAACTTATGAACTTAATTGGTGAAAAGAGTTCTTCTAGTAACTCTGGTGTGCAGTCCAATATGGCAGGTATTAGCTGTACTTTTTTCAATGCCAATGTGTTTTTTAACAACCATTTTTACAAATGCTTTAATGCAAATGTGAGAATTGGTGATTCTATGTTTAATTTTGGGTGGATAATAGATTCTGGGGCAAACCAACACATCACCTCTACTACTAAGAATATGACTGACTTAGTTGATATCTCTGACTTAAACATAACTGTGGGACGTCCTAATGGTACTATTGCTAAAATCAGACATGTTGGGACCTTACGATTAACCAGTAATGTTGTTCTATTTGATGTGTTGGTCATACCAGAATACACTGTCAGCCTTTTATCTGTTAACAAAATGATTAAAGATAGTAAGTTGCATGTTGGGTTTAATGAGTATGATTGTATCATTCAGGATTTGAAAAAAGAGAACATCATGGGGACTGGTAGAGAATGTGGTGGTTTGTACTTGTTTGACACTGAGTGTAAGACCCGTAAGTCTAAGAGCAATTATTCTATTATGTGTTGTCATGTGTCTAAAAGTGTTTGGCACAACAGGCTTGGTCATCCTTCTGATCAAGTCCTAAGTGTTCTCAAACACTCTTTGAAGCTTACCAAACCTGACCATAATAAACCCTGTGATGTTTGCCATTTTTCTAAACAGACCAGGGAACCTTTCCCTTTGAGTGACCATGCTTCCTCAAGTTTGGGTGATCTCATTCATCTAGACTTGTGGGGTTCTTACAAGGTCACTACAAGTGAAGGTTTCAGGTATTTTTTGACCATTGTTGATGACTACAGTAGGGCTGTGTGGATTTATTTAATTAAAACTAAAGATGAGGTTTTTGATTTTATGGTTGAATATGTTAATCTTATTTCCAATCAGTTTCTTAAAAAAATCAAGATCATAAGATCTGATAATGGGACTGAGTTTGTTAATCAAAGAATGAACATGTTTTTTAAGGAAAAAGGCATTATACATCAAACCTCTTGTGCTTACACTCCTCAGCAAAATGGGATTGCTGAGAAAAAGCACAGGCATCTCCTTAATGTGGCTAGAAGTTTACTTTTCCAGGGGGGTCTTCCCTTATGTTTTTGGTCTGATCGTGTTCTTACTGCTGCCTACCTTATTAACAGGCTCCCATCTTCTGTTCTGGCTGGTAAATCTCCTTTTTGTATGTTGTATAATAGAGAACCTCCCCTTTCCCATTTACGGTCATTTGGTTGTCTTTGTTATTCTACAGTTTTAAATAATAGTGATAAATTGTCTTCTAGGTCTGAAAAATGTGTTTTAGTTGGTTATTCTTCTTCCAAGAAAGCTTATAAGCTACTTAGTTTAAGTAATAAAAGTTATTCTTTTTCTAGAGATGTTAAATTTTATGAATCTATTTTTCCTTATAAAATAAAAGTTGTTCAACAGCCTCTTTCTGTTTTTGATAAAAATGATTTTGAAATAAAAACTTTTTTAATTTTTGTGAGTCAGACAACCAAAATGATCAAAGTCCCTATGATGATGGAAGGGGATCACCTGATGAAGCAGGGGAGGTAAATATGGAACACTCAGTTGATACTGCAGAGGAGCAGCCATCTGATTCTATTCATACTGCTTCATCAATAGGTGAAACAACTAGTTCTGAGGGCAATAACTTTTCTCAAAACCAGGTTCCTATTCCCACTTTTGATGCCAGTTTTGGAACAGATGATGAGGGTGCTGAACCTTCTGTTAGAAGGTCCAATAGGACCTCTAAGTTACCTGCTAAACTTAATGAGTTTGTTCTTGATAACAAAGTTAAATATGGCTTGAACGGATTTGCTAATCATACTAGGTTATCTGCTTCAAATGCTTGCTTTATTTCCAATTTGAATAAGACTTATGAACCTAGTTGCTTTAGTGAGGCTGTTAAAGACATTAATTGGGTTCAAGCCATGAACAATGAAATGGAAGCCCTGTACCTCAATGACACTCGGACTCTCACTTACTTGTCCCCACATAGAAAGGCTATTGTCTGCAAGTGGGTTTATAAGATTAAGTATAAATCTGATGGTGAGATTGAGAGATACAAGGCCAGGCTTGTTGCCAAGGGTTGTGGTCAAAAAGAAGGAATTGATTATGATGGAATTTTTATCCCAACTGTTAGAATGGGAACTGTTAGATGTCTTATCAATCTAGCTGTTCAAAAGGGTTGGAAGCTTTATCAATTAGATGTTAACAATGCCTTCCTGTTTGGTGAACTTGATGAGGATGTTTATATGATTCCTCCTCCAGGTTTCTTTGATAAAAATGAAAAAAGAGTTTGCAACTTAACCAAATCCCTCTATGGTTTGAAACAAGCTCCTAGACAGTGGAACAAGAAGCTTGTTGAAATCCTTTGTGGAGCTAGTTTTACTCAAAGTCAAAATGATTATTCTTTGTTTGTTAAAAGTAATGACAATATTTTTATTGCCTTACTTGTGTATGTTGATGATATTGTCTTGACTGGTAATAACTTGCATGAAATTTCTAAGGTTAAAGCTCTTATTAATGATAAATTTAAAATCAAAGACCTTGGTGAACTGAAGTATTTTCTTGGTATTGAAGTTCTGAATGTTCAAAATGGTTTAAGAATTAATCAAAGGAAGTATTGCATTGAATTGTTGCATGAATATGGTCTCCTTGCTTGCAAACCTGTTGCTACTCCTATGCCTGAAAATGTTATTCTTAACCATAAAGAAACTGTTGATGATAGATATCTTAAGAATATCACTGCTTATCAAAAACTTGTTGGAAAACTGATCTACTTGTGCAATACCAGGCCTGATATTTCTTATTTTGTGCATTGTTTAAGTCAGCATATGCATGCCCCTTTACAATCTCATCTTGAGGCTGCCCTTAGGGTCCTTAAGTACTTAAAAGGGGCTCCTGGTGCTGGTCTTGATTTTACCAAGACTAACACTAACTTTGTTAAAGCCTATGCTGATTTTGATTGGGCTAAGTGTAAGCTAACAAGAAGGTCTGTTACTGGCTATTGTGTTTTTGTGTGTGGTAATCTGGTCTCCTGGAAAAGTAAGAAACAAAGTACCTTGTCCAGATCTTCTTCTGAAGCAGAATATAAGGCTATGGCCTCTATCACTTGTGAGATAATGTGGCTTGTTAAGATCCTGAAGGATCTTAAGGTTAAAAATGTTATTCCTGTTTCCTTGTTTTGTGATAACAGTTCAGCTATACAGATTGCTGCTAATCCTGTTATGCATGATAATAACTAGATTTTACTTAGTTATGAAAGTGATTCGTTGTTCCAGTCTTTTTGAATTGATTACTAGTTAAAAGTGCGACTCAGTCGTTCTTGGTGGAAAATAAAAAGGTTTGGTTATCTATTTTAAACTAATAGCAAATATGAAAGTGTCGTTGAGTAAAATAAAAGCTTAAAAAATTAAACTAAAATGACGAGTTAAAAATAAATGATTGAAAACTTGAAAACAAAATTAGAAAAACACTTGGTAAAAACAGAGATTTCGGGAAGCGTGCAATTTTTGGAACTTAAAACTTTGTATAAACAAGAAATTAAACCCAGTCGGAATAATCCTAATCGGAATACCATCGGAATGCCTGGTCGGAATACGATCGGAATACACTCAATCGGAAAGCAATCGGAATGTGGCAAAAGGAAACCTACCGGAATATCACAAAAATCACCTCAATCGGAATGTCTTAATCGGAATACACAAAAAAGGAAGTGATCGGAATCCATAATGTAACCTATCGGAATGTATAAAAAAGGAAGTGATCGGAATCCAAATAGGAATCCCAATCGGAATACACAAAACCCTTTTCCGATATCCAGTGATCGGAATAATATTGCACATATCGGAATGAAAGGCCCTAATCGGAATACCCAATTGGAAAAGGGTTTAACCTTTTCCGATGACTTGCAATTCGAGAAAATCAAGACCAAATAAGCAAAGTTTTAATAAGAACTATCCAAAACTTTACTAATTATAAGATGAAAGGTGTAATAAGCACGAATAAGAACTTATCAAAACTTTAAATAAGCAACTTTTCAAAAACAAACTTTAAAAAGACAAACTTTTTAGAAAACTTTAAAAGATAAATAAGCTAAGTGCCAAATAAGCCAATAAGAATAATAAGCTCAAAGCTCAATTTGCACAAAAACTTAGATATGATAAAAAACATAAACTTTTTGATCACATAAACATCAAGATGAAATAATTTGAAAAATGATAACGAATTAAAGTTAAATAAAATCAAGAAAGGTAGAAGAAGATTAAGATTAAAAAGCTTAACTTGAACTTGTAGATTAGAGATTCAAGAATACAAGATTGAATTAAAGCTTAAACATGAAAGAAAGAAAAGATGAAGTTTTAGTGAGAGAAAGTTAAACACTTTCTCTCTCTAAAATTAAAACTAAAGAAAGAAAAATAAACTAGCTAACTACCCTCCTAATGTGTTTAGGAGGGTATCTATAGGAGATGGGAAGGTGCATGTGTTGCCTCCTCTTTCTTTCTTCTCGTCTCGACTCGATTTAAATCCTTTGTCTTTCTCGACGTCGTCTCGGGATTTGTCGATGTAAATTGAACTCGTCTTTTAATTTTCTTCTATAATTAGACTTGAGTTCTTCGACTTCATTAAACTTCCGTCTTTAGACTTTTTCTTCGATAAATCTTCAGAATAGGCCTTGGACTTCCGTTCCTTTTGCACTCTTGATATTTTGACTTCGTCTTTTCTCGTTTTCTTCGATAAAAGCCCGTGATAGCCCATGTTTTCTTCCTTTTTCATCTTTTTGTCCTAAAACACAATAAAAACACAAACCACACATAATTCCGACATTTAGGACATAAAATACACGTTTTGGTCTTGTTATTATTGGAAATAAGTGGTAAAAGGATAAGTGTTTTCACACTTACTAAATCCTCTACACTTGACCATTGCAATGCCCTCATGCAATGCATTAATTTCAAAGCACGGTTTACATTTTTCATCATAGATAACTGAAATTGTGATTTTATTCAATTAAGTTCGTTTCCTCGGCTCGACTCGAATTTGATTTCCAATTAACGTTTCGACTTACTTTGTTTTTGGTAACAATATTTTTGGTATTTTTTTAGCAAAATTATATAATTAAAAACTATTATAAAAAAATCTATTTTAAAAACTAATTAAAATGATTAAACAAATCTAATTTACTTTAATAAACTAAATTTTAAACTATTTAAATGAATAAAAACTTTTAATCTATTTTAAAACAAATCTATTTAATTTGAAAACTAATTTGTATTAAATAAAACTTAAACTAATATTTAAAAACAATTAAATTTATAAAATTTAAATAATTTTTTTTCTTTTTATATATATATTTTTTTAAAACTGAATTAAAGAGACTGAAATAAAACTTATACTAAAAATTAATTAAACTAAAAACTTAATTAAATCTATTAAATTTAAAAACTGCCAAATTGAAACTTTCCTATATTAATTAATCAAGGAATAAACAAACACGAGAAGACGCCTAGCAGAGTAGGTTGGCGCATTTGGCAAGTGAACAAGAGGCCGGGGGTTCGAATCCCACCCCAGACCTAGTTTATGCTATATATATTTTTTTGGAACTTTTATTTAATTGGACAGATAAACCAACAGACCAATGGGATCTGTGGTAGCAGTAAAATCAGCAAATCACACAACCAAATAAGCAAAGACAAATTATAACTAATAAGCAAAGCAACCTATGACGATAAGCAATGAAAGCAAATGAACCAATTAAGCAGTAAGATAATAAGCTAATAATGAGATAACACAATAATCAACTACTTAATACTATAAGCTAAATAAGCAATAAGCAATAGATAAGCTAAACAAACTCAAAACTATTGTTACTGAATCAGATCTAAACAAATTTCAACAAAATCTTATCAATCCAAATGAAATATTAAATCGAGCTTAAGCATTCACAAGCCAAAATATAAGCAGATCCGAATAGTTTTAATATCCAAATAAGCCAAAACAAACTATAAACCAAATATGCAGATTAGACACTAGGAAACTAAAGCAGATAAAACAAATCTAAGGAAAATAATCAATACCAGATTCAAACAAATACTAAACAGATAAAATTAAACTAAATAGATAAAATCAAAACAGTCAAAATAAACAGCCACGAACCACAACAAATCCAAACCAATACTGAGAAAAATTTAAACAGATACTAGACAAGCAGATACGAACTACTCCAACACCAAACAACAGATAAACAGAACCAAACAAAAATAAGCAGACAAAATTAAACTCAAACCATATAAAACATAAACTAAATAAAACTTAACATAAAATTAAAAGAAAAACAAACCTCGTGATGAAAACCTTTGAGTAGAAGGTTGGCGCTGAGCCACCTTATGATCCGTATTCAATCAAACCAACAAACACCTTTTTACCCGATATCCATCATCATCATCACCACAGTTTTTTATCCGAAACAAAACTTATATATATTTATATAATTTCCCAGTAGGGGAAATTATTGCTATCCTTTTAATTTAATGATTATTTAATCAAAAATAAACTCAAGATGATTATGTAATAATTATAAACGAGACACGAATTAAACAGAAACTTAAATTTTCATTAATTAAAATTTAGAGTACAATACTTTAAAAAGAAATTACATCAAAGCCTAAATCTATTTTTCAGAAAATAATAAAAAAGCACACATAAATTACAGGATAGGAGGGGTTTTTATAGGAGAAACCCCAAGAAACCCTCTTCTTGGCTTCAACATTAAGCAATCAATCTCATCCGTCCAATCCTTCTTTCTTCTTCTCTCTCTTCAAATTCTTCAATCTTGCGGTGTAGAATGATTCCCTTGCACACGGATTGCCAGGCTGGCAATTTTTGTGCTAGTTGTGTTTGTTTGAGTGTGATGTGGAATGATATAATTGGATGGCTATGTGTTGGTGATTTGATTCCACCAATCAAAACAGGATTTGATGCCACGTATAGTTTTGGATTGAGGACCACTCTCTCTGATTCTTGGGGGGATCTTAGTGGATTCATGTGAATTAATCACTGAGGGTAAAAGCCCCAATTTTTGGGTGTGTAATTTTTGGCAGTAAAGAATTAGGGTTTGGGGAAGAGTTACGAGATTTGGGGGAAGGAGAAGATGGACAGTAAAAAGTGTGTGTTTCGTTTGTATCAAAAATAAGGAGACAGGGGATAAAAGTTTATTATTTGTGTTGGGTGGGTAAATAGGGACACGTGGGGTGAAGCTGGGGTGAGGTGAGAGTTATTTGACTGGGGCAATAAGCTTTTGACTGACCATTTCATTCTTATTCGTTTCATTTTGTAGAATGGGCTGTGGCCCAATAATTCTCAATCCGTCCCTTATTTGGGCTTTCAATTGGACTTGTGGTGAAAAGTTAAGTAACCCTATTTCCTTAAATGGGATTTTGAGCCCATTTATCCAATGTGGGACCCACTCGGCTCGAATATCCTCCAAAATGATTAATTCCATTAAAACGAGCTCGATTCTGACTTTCTTGATCATTTCTTCAAAATTAAGTCGTCTTTGTCGGTTTTCGTGATCTTCGGCACACTTTGGTCTTTTGACTTTGTCTTTGCCTCTATCTTGGACTTTTCTTCAATATTTGACCATGAAATCCCGTGTTTTCTCTTCTTTTGATCATTTGTACCTATTTAAACACAAGAACACAAAACCACGCGTAATTCCGACATTTACGATATAAAACACATGATTAGGTCTTGTTTTTACTTGATTTTAGTGGCAAAAGGATAAGTGTTTACACACTTATTAAATCCTCTACACTTGACCATTGCAATGACCCCATGCAATGCATAGTTTTAAAGCGTTAAGTTACATTTTTCTCATAATTAATCCACCTTGGCCTTTATTACTATTACGACGAAAAGATAAAACTTAAGAAAGAGACAAAAGTTATAATCATCTATTAACTTGGAAATTTATTTGATGGAAGAAACTCGTAAAGAAATCTAAGACTTAGATTAGGGCTTTGGTGTCATGAATATTAATCACCCTCAAGTTTCACGTTCCCCATACCAAGCTTAAAAACGAGATCATTGTTATTACAAGTTAGCACAACTAACACTTACTCATGTGGTTTAATTATTCACTTAGACCCCCTTATTCCTACGGTGTAACTCTTGTATTTTATTTTTTTCTTGAATGATCACGAGGATGCATTTTTGACTTATTTCGATAATTTATTAAGGCCGAAAATAAAGTGGGACGATTTAATCAATAGTTAGCTAAAGGACAAAATCTTTTAAAACTGCTTCTCGAAACCTCATAAAGTTCATATCTTGGCATAACTCGTTTCACGATTTGAGACCTTTCTCGGACAGATATTTGGCTTGTACTTCAAACTTTAAATCTTGAGAGACGATCTTGAAATTATGGTCTTCTCTTCATTTTGGTATACATCTTCATTAGGAGTGAAAGATGCTTCAAACGTTGACCATGACTTCTTCATTTATCCTCTTCTTTATTTAGGATTTTGATATACAACGATCCGCCTCCTTTTCGGACTTGGATCTATTTATCCTCATACTTTGTTAGGGTCTTTTTGGATAGACTTCTCCATGATCTTTAGGGGAGTAATTGCTTCTCGTCGTGTGTCTTGATCCATCATATTGATTTGGATTAATGATCTTCACATCATCTTTGGATCTTTAGCAAAAAGTGAATCCTCATGCCTTGTGAGGGCCTTTGTGGACTTGGGTATCCTCATGCCTTGTGAGGGCCTTTTTGGATAAGCCAATCTTCGCGTCCCGCTTCAATAAGTTATGCCTTGGCTATGAACTCTAATTAATACCGAGCAACTTTTAAACGATCTTGTGCTAGAAGCTAAGTAACTTTTCAAATCGTACAACCTTATTTATTGCAAATATATTTATTAACAAGCGATGGGAGAAAAAGCTCATAACTAACTCACATAAGTTAATGAAAGAATACCAAACTTATAATTAACTCTATCATCTCTCGTTCTCCACAATTTAAAATCTCAAGGAATGAGACTCGTGGATGCTTAGCCTAATAAACCAATTAAGGTCCATATGGTTAAGGATACTAGCTAGAGTAAACTTGGAAAAGTAAACTCGGGTTGAGTCAAAATATTCACGACGGGCCTAATATATCAAAGATATCTAAACTTGTTAAAACCATTTTATTTATTTATTTATTTTTGACTTTATTTTTGAAACGGAAAATATTAATAAGATGCGATGACAAAAAGAAAGAAAATAAATAAAAATACTACTAGGCCAAAATAGATCAAAAATTTGAAAAACGTTGAAACTTTTTTAAATTTTCCGGTTAAATGAGGTCAAATTCATGGAAAAGCCCATTAAAATTCGATAGAAGGCCCCCCTACACTTAATATAAACATTGTCCTCAATGTTTAAGCATGTGGGAGAATAAACTCCCCTACACTTAGGACATTGAGTACGTTGTTTAAAATCGAGCTAAGGAAAGGACAACTAAAGTGATTACATTTATTCGTTTTATTTATATACAAGTATGAATCACAATAGTTTTAATAGAACCGGGTACACGGGAACACGGGATCACGGCAAAAGTGGATCATTAAGCACATGTCCCTGCACACAATCACAACACACAAACAACCTACGTGGCTCCCCCTACACTTATTGGTGGAAATGGATGAAGGTGAAAAAGGGTGGAAAGGATAGTAAAGGTAAAAATCTAACCTAGTTATACGATGCTTGATTTATTTATCACGAGTCTCTAGCTCGACTCGATTTCCCGAATTAATTCAAGGGAAATGTGGAGAGGGATGGAATCATCTCGTGAGAGATGTCCTCTCCATAGTACAACTTAACCCGTTGCCATTCACCTTAAAGTTGGGCCCATTTGGTTGGGATAACTCAATGGTGCCATAAGGGAAGACTTGGGCCACGGTGAATGGACCGGACCAACGGCTCTTAAGTTTATCCGAAAAGATTTTCAACCGAGAGTTAAAGAGTAAAATTTGGTCACCAACATGGAACTCTCGGTTTTTAATCTTGGAATCATGAATGAGCTTAGTCTTCTCCTTGTAGATTAATGAATTTTCATAAGCCTCATTCCTAAGTTCATTAACTTCATTGAGTTGGATTTTCCTATGATCACCGGCTTTGTTTATATCAAAATTAGCCCATTTCAAGGCCCAATAAGCCTTATGCTCCAACTCAATGGGGAGGTGGCACGCCTTTCCGTACACAAGGCTATAAGGGGTACAACCTATAGGTGTCTTATAAGCGGTACGGAAAGCCCACAAAGCATCATCTAATTTATCGGCCCATGAGGCACGATGCTCTCCCACGGTTCGCTCTAAGATTCTCTTAAGACCACGGTTGGAAACCTCGGCTTGTCCATTAGTTTGCGGATGATACGCGGTGGAAAGTCGGTGATTGACACCATACTTAGCCATGACTCGTGCGAATTGATCATTGCAAAAATGAGTCCCGCGATCACTAATAATAGCACGAGGCACACCGAATCGAGCAAACAATTGTTTCAAGAAGTTAACAACCACCCTCGCATCGTTAGTAGGTAAAGCCTTTGCTTCAACCCATTTAGATACGTAGTCAACGACTACGAGGATGTACTTGTTTCCTTTCGATGATGGAAATGGCCCCATAAAGTCGATGCCCCATACGTCAAAGATTTCACATTCTTGGATGAAATTTTGAGGCATCTCATCTTTATGTGTGATCTTGCCTTGCCTTTGTCAAGCATCACAATGTTTAACCATTTCATGTGCATCATGATAAATGGAGGGCCAATAGAATCCGGAGTCGAAAACTTTTTTAGCGGTGTAATTAGGACCAAAGTGACCACCGGTGGGTCCTTTATGGCAAGCTTCAAGGATTTGTAAAGCCGCCGACCCATCAACACATCGACGAATGATTAAATCCGCACATTGCTTGAAAAGATAAGGGTCGTCCCAATAGTACGTTTTAATGTCCTTGAAGAATTTTTTATTTTGTTGGGACGTTAACCCTTCGATAAGAACACCACCCGCCAAATAGTTTGCAATGTCGGCAAACCACAGGGTATCATCAAGATTGGAATTAATAGACATTAAGGTTTCAAGGGGAAAGGATTCATTAATCTCTTGATTTGGAGATTCCCCTTGATAAGGATCCTCAAGTCTACTAAGGTGATCCGCGGCTAGGTTTTCTGCTCCTTTTTTATCACGAATTTCGATTTTAAATTCTTGTAGGAGCAAAACCCAACGAAGGAGTCTCGGTTTAGCATCTTGCTTGGTCAACAAGTATTTCAAGGCGGAATGGTCGGTGTAAACGATGGTGGTGGAAAGCACAAGATAGGGGCGGAAT
This sequence comes from Glebionis coronaria, assembly GCA_025667525.1. Taxonomy (NCBI): domain Eukaryota; kingdom Viridiplantae; phylum Streptophyta; class Magnoliopsida; order Asterales; family Asteraceae; genus Glebionis; species Glebionis coronaria. The sequence goes on from CM046882.1 coordinate 475,010,978, forward strand.
TTCTCAAAAGCATACACTACAGCTAAAAGCTATTTTTCGGTAGTGGTATAATGCAATTGAGCCCCCGTCATTGTCTTACTAGCATAATGAATGGGTTGGAAATGTTTATTCACTCGTTGACCTAAAAACGCTCCTACCCCAAAATCACTAGCATCGCACATGAGCTCGAAAGGTAACTCCCAATTTGGAGAGACTAAGACCGGTGCCTTAGTTAATTTACCTTTAAGAAGTTCGAAAGAGTCGAGACATTCTTGAGAGAAGATGAAAGGAGCATCCTTTTCTAAGAGATGAGTCATTGGACGAGCTATTTTTGAGAAATCTTGGATGAAACGTCGATAAAATCCCGCATGGCCTAAAAAACTTCTAACTCCTTTGACGGTGGTAGGTGGAGGTAACTTAGCAATGACGTCAACTTTAGCACAGTCGACTTCGATACCGGCTTTGGAAATTTTATGACCGAGGACGATGCCTTCTTTTACCATGAAATGGCATTTTTCCCAATTAAGAACGAGACGAGTGTCTTCACACCGTTGGAGCATACGTTCTAGATTAGCAAGGCAAGAAGAGAAAGAATCACCATAGACCGAGAAATCGTCCATAAAGACTTCCATAGTTTCTTCAACCATGTCATGAAATATCGCCATCATACACCTTTAGAAAGTCCCGGGAGCATTGCATAAACCGAAAGGCATTCGTTTGTAAGCAAATGTTCCATAGGGACAAGTGAATGTGGTTTTCTCTTGGTCTTTTGGATCGATAGGGATTTGAAAATATCCGGAAAAACCATCTAAGAAACAATAGAAATCATTACCCGCTAAACGCTCGAGCATTTGATCCATGAAAGGAAGAGGGAAATGATCCTTACGAGTGGCATCATTGAGCTTACGATAATCGATGCAAACTCGCCAACCTGTTACGAGTCGAGTAGGAATCAACTCGTTGTTTTCATTGGGAACAACGGTGATTCCGCCTTTCTTAGGCACACAATGGACGGGACTAACCCATGGCAAATCCGAGATAGGGTAAATCATTCCGGCATCGAGAAGTTTGATAACATCTTTCTTAATGACTTCATGAATTTTTGGATTAACCCTTCTTTGATTTTGGATTGCGGGTTTAAAGTCATCTTCCATGAGAATTTTATGAGTACAAAAATTAGGATCAACCCGCAAATGTCAGAGATTTTCCAAGCAATTGCTTTCTTATGATTCTTAAGCACATCGATAAGTCGGGTTTTTTCATCTTCTTTTAAGTCCTTAGCAATAATGACGAGCAACTTATTATCCTCCTCTAAGAAAACGTACTCTAAATGAGACGGTAAATCCTTAAGCTCTAAATCCGGTGGATTGTCAATGGAAGGCTTAGTCAAAGTAGGATCATCGTTTGTAACTTCCTTAGGAGTAGGTGGAGAAATATGGTCCTCATTGAGAAGTATCTCAATGGTACGAATGTCTTCATCCCAATCGGTGGGAGAATCATCATACTTATGATCGAGAGGACCCAAGCTAGCTTCAAAATCATCTAAGTCACTTTCTCCAAATGGAGTCAATGAAGGAGCAATAGAAGCTACGGTCTCAACATGAGGTAAAGGAGAAATCCCGCTCTTACAAGCCTCGTGAAAATGTTCTTCGCATGCTTCGTCGAGCACATCGATGTAATTCACGGATTCGGGCTCATCGGGAAGTTTGGAAAGTTTACCCATGTTAAAGACGATTTTGTCATCCCCGACCCTCATGATAAGTTCACCCGCGGCTACATCAATTAATGTACGCCCGGTTCTCAAGAAGGGTCGTCCCACAATTAAGGGAAAACGGGGATCCATCTCATAGTCGACTACGACGAAATCGGCGGGAAAAGTGAATTTGTCGACTCCTACAAAAACATCCTCGGCTATCCCTACCGGATAAGCAACCGTACGGTTAGCTAATTCCAATGTCATTCGAGTGGGGACTAGCTCGGGTAAAGATAATTGTTTCCACATGGACAATGGCATAAGATTGATACTCGCTCCGAGATCCGCCAAGGCCATACAATTCTCAACACCCGAAAAATTACAAGGAATAAGGAATCGACCGGGATCTCCTAACTTAACCGGTAATTTTCTCAAAAGAACCGCGGAACAATTCTCATTCAATTGGGTATTGGCAATATCAAGCAACTTTTCCTTATCACTTAAAAGGTCCTTAAACATCTTAGCGTACTTAGGCATGTGAGCGAGCGCCTCGGCAAAGGTGATATTAAAATTCAATTGTTTGAACATTTTTAGGAAGTTCGAAACTTGAATATCATCCTTATTCTTCAAGTTCTCTTTCCGCAACCTTGAGGGATAAGGTATATTGGGTTGAGATGAAGGCTTTGGAGTGGATTGCTCACTCACATCCTTTGGTGGAGGAGGAGGAATAGAAATGGTAGGTGAAAGAACTGGTTTGGGAACCGAAGGTGTGGTAGAAAATTCGAGTATCGGTGGAACATAAGGTGTAGACGAAGGCATAACGGGTGGTATGTCACAAGCGGAAGAATAAGGAGGTTGTGTCGAAGAAGAAGGTATCTCGGGTCCTTGGTTAGGTGGGAAATAGGAAGATTCTACGGTGGTCTTACCGCTCCTAGTAGTAATAGCATTAACATTAGCCCTAGGATTGGTCACGGTGTTCGAAGGGAGGGCACCTTGGGGACGAAAGGTTTGAATCATAGTCAAAAATTTCTTATCGGTCGATTCTTGCATTTGTCGATTATATTCTTGCATCTCTCTCATGGTTCGCCCATGTTCGGATAATTTTTGTAAAACCAAGTCCATTTGAGGATTATGCATGTTCATTTGATTATACCCTTGATTAGGAAAACCTTGGTTTTGATATTGATTAGAACCTTGATTAAATCCTTGATTTTAAAAACCTTGGTTATTAAATCCTTGATTATTGAACCCTTGGTTTTGCCCTTGAAAATTCCCTTGATTTTGATTAAAACCCCGTTGATTAGAATTTCCTTGAAAATTACCCCGTTGAGGACCTTGGTTCCTATTTTGGGCGGGTGGGGGTGGTCTTTGTGGTGCTACAAAACCCGGGGGAGCCAAATAGTTATTAGACTTGTAAGACAAATGGTTAACATCAACATTTGGTTTGAAATGAATCCGCTCATTTTCATTGTTATTATAAGCATAAACTTCTTGTTGATTATTGTAAACCTTGTCACAATTAAAGTATGAATGCGGTCCACCACAAGTTTCACATTTTTCACAAGTTTCTTTCACGGCATGCACATGTGTAGTGAGGGGGTCGGTTTTTAGAGCAAGTGTTTCAACAAGCGAAGTTAGTTTATCGATTCTCTTGTCACTCTCACTAGAACTAGCACTTGCCATAGTGGCCCTAACACTCTTGGTTTGCACTTTAGCTTTGTTTTCAATAATGGCCCAAGCCTCGTTCATGGTTTTCACAAGAATATTGCCCCTCGCGGCACTATTAAGTGAGTCTTGGTCGTTTAGAGTTAAACCATTATAAAACATGTTGATTTGATGCACTTTAGTGAAACCGTGTTGTGGACATTTTCTCAAAATATCTTTAAATCGATCCCAAGACTCATTAAACGTTTCCCCATATTGTTGTTCAAAGGTGATGATCTCATTTCTTAAAGAAGTGGTCCGTGATGGTGGGAAAAAGTAGTTTATGAACTTGGTCTCTAAGTCAATCCATGTCGTGATACTTTGGGGTGGTTCCTTATCAAGCCAAATCCGGGCTTGTCCCTCGAGGGAAAAAGGAAAAAGTTGTAGGCGAACGGCCTCTTGGGGCACCCCATTTTATTTGACGGTATTAGCTAATTGGATGAAACGTTTGATATGAGCGTGTGGGTCATCATTAGTACGGCCTAAAAATGGTGTAGCGGAAACCATTTGAATAAAACCCGTTTTAAGTTCGAAATGATTAGCTCCAATATTCGAAACCACAATCGCGTCATCGTTTCCTTCAACGTGAGATTGAAGAATCTCAATCATTGGTCGATTATCCGTTGCCATCGTATTGTCGAAAGCTCGATCCTCGGGATCGGCTTTAATGACGGTCTTTTTGTTTTTCTTCTTCTTCTTCTTGTTGGAAGAATTAGAAGTGTTTCGTACACCACTCGGTATGTATGTACGCGCGCGAGTGCGCATACAATTAAAACTTTGGAATGAGGTAGGTGACCTCGGTCGACTTTGAGAGGAAAAGGATTTTGCCTCTCGATGAGCAATATGAAAAAGCTACAAAAATATATACTTAAGTACTAATTGAGTTGGCAAACCAATAATCGGTCGTCCCTCTCAATATACGCACAAGCAAGCGGGGAAACGAGGTGGCACAAAGCACTTAAAAACTTTTTTCCTTAGACGGCCTTTATAGCGCGTCGCCTTATACCCACCTTATAATTTGTATATGTCGAGTTCAAACGTCTTACTAGTATTTATCTATTTTGCCCTTTTTTCTCGTTATGGATGCGACTACAATAGTTAGGTGATGAAATCCCAACTAATGCTTATTTGAAAAGTATGTAAATTTATTGTGCTACGTAATATACTATAGTAAAAGAAAAATCTTTTTGTAATTTTTTAGAAAAATATATATTCACAAGAAAAAATCGAAAGAAATCGAACTAAGAAATAACACTAATACGTAGTATTTTTGGTGTAATACTTTTAGGAAAAAGTATTACTTTTGGATTTTTTTTTTAATTTTTTTGTTGCAAATCTTAGGAAAGAAATTGCTTTTGTGATTTTTTAATTTTTTTTTAAGTTTTTGATTTTTTGTGTTTTTGATTTGTTGCAAGAAACGTAACGTTCAAAAAGAACGGATCCCAAAATCCAAACGTCTTCACGAAAAAGCGTCAATCGTACGAGCGAAGCGGCAACGACGCCAATTTGAAATTGTGATTTGATTCAATTAAGTTCGTTTCCTCGACTCGACTCGAATTTGATTTCCAATTAACGTTTCGACTTACTTTGTTTTTGGTAACAATATTTTTGGTATTTTTTTAGACTAAAAATTATATAATTAAAAACTATTATAAAAAAAATCTATTTTAAAAACAAATTAAAATGATTAAACAAATCTAATTTACTTTAATAAACTAAATTTTAAACTATTTAAATGAAATAAAAACTTTTAATCTAATCTATTTTAAAACAAATCTATTTAATTTAAAAACTAATTTGTATTAAATAAAACTTAAACTAATATTTAAAAACAATTAAATTTATAAAATTTAAATAAAATATTTTTTTTTTTTTATATATATATATTTTTTTAAAACTGAATTAAAGAGATTGAAATAAAACTTATACTAAAAATTAATTAAACTAAAAACTTAATTAAATCTATTAAATTTAAAAACTGCCAAATTGAAACTTTCCTATATTAATTAATCAAGTAATAAACAAACACAAGAAGACGCCTAGCAGAGTAGGTTGGCGCGTTTGGCAAGCGAACAAGAGGTCGGGGGTTCGAATCCCACCCCAGACCTAGTTTATGCTATATATATTTTTTTGGAACTTTTATTTAATTGGACAGATAAACCAACAGGCCAATGGGACCTGTGGTAGCAGTAAAATCAGCAAATCACACAACCAAATAAGCAAAGACAGATTATAACTAATAAGCAAAGCAACCTATGACGATAAGCAATGAAAGCAAATGAACCAATTAAGCAGTAAGATAATAAGCTAATAATGAGATAACAAAATAATCAACTACTTAATACTATAAGTTAAATAAGCAATAAGCAATAGATAAGCTAAACAAACTCAAAACTATTGTTACTGAATCAGATCTAAACAAATTTCAACAAAATCTTATCAATCCAAATGAAATATTAAATCGAGCTTAAGCATTCACAAGCCAAAATATAAGCAGATCCGAATAGTTTTAATATCCAAATAAGCCAAAACAAACTATAAACCAAATATGCAGATTAGACACCAGGAAACTAAAGCAGATAAAACAAATCTAAGGAAAATAATCAATACCAGATTCAAACAAATACTAAACAGATAAAATTAAACTAAATAGATAAAATCAAAACAGTCAAAATAAACAACCACGAATCACAACAAATCCAAACCAATACTGAGAAAAATTTAAACAGATACTAGACAAGCAGATACGAACTACTCCAACACCAAACAACAGATAAACAGAACCAAACAAAAATAAGCATACAAAATTAAACTCAAACCATATAATACATAAACTAAATAAAACTTAACATAAAATTAAAAGAAAAACAAACCTCGTGATGAAAACCTTTGAGTAGAAGGTTGGCGCTGAGCCACCTTATGATCCGTATTCAATCAAACCAACAAACACCTTTTTACCCGATATCCATCATCATCATCACCAAAGTTTTTTATCCGAAACTAAACTTATATATATTTATATAATTTCCCAGTAGGGGAAATTATTGCTATCCTTTTAATTTAATGATTATTTAATCAAAAATAAACTCAAGATGATTATGTAATAATTATAAACGAGACATAAATTAAACAGAAACTTAAATTTTCATTAATTAATATTTAGAGTACAATACTTTAAAAAGAAATTACATCAAAGCCTAAATCTATTTTTCAGAAAATAATAATTAAACTAAAGAAAAAGCACACATAAATTACAGGATAGGAGGGGTTTTTATAGGAGAAACCCCAAGAAACCCTCTTCTTGGCTTCAACATTAAGCAATCAATCTCATCCGTCCAATCCTTCTTTCTTCTTCTCTCTCTTCAAATTCTTAAATCTTGCGGTGTAGAATGATTCTCTTGCACACGGATTGCCAGGCTGGCAGTTTTTGTGCTAGTTGTGTTTGTTTGAGTGTGATGTGGAATGATATAATTGGATGGCTATGTGTTGGTGATTTGATTCCACCAATCAAAACAGGATTTGATGCCACGTACTGTTTTGGATTGAGGACCACTCTCTCTGATTCTTGGGGGGATCTTAGTGGATTCGTGTGAATTAATCACTGAGGGTAAAAGCCCCAATTTTTGGGTTTGTAATTTTTGGCAGTAAAGAATTAGGGTTTGGGGAAGAGTTACGAGATTTGGGGGAAGGAGAAAATGGACAGTAAAAAGTGTGTGTTTCGTTTGTATCGAAAATAAGGAGAGAGGGGATAAAAGTTTATTATTTGTGTTGGGTGGGTAAATAGGGACACGTGGGGTGAAGCCGGGGTGAGGTGAGAGTTATTTGACTGGGGCAATAAGTTTTTGACTGACCATTTCATTCTTATTCGTTTCATTTTATAGAATGGGCTGTGGCCCAATAATTCTCAATGCGTCCCTTATTTGGGCTTTCAATTGGACTTGTGGTGAAAAGTTAAGTAACCCTATTTCCTTAAATGGGCTTTTGAGCCTATTTATCCAATGTGGGACCCACTCGGCTCGAATATCCTCAAAAATGATTAATTCCATTAAAACGAGCTCGATTCCGACTTTCTTGATCATTTCTTCAAAATTAAGTCGACTTTGTCGGTTTTCGTGATCTTCAGCACACTTTGGTCTTTTGACTTTGTCTTTGCCTCTATCTTGGACTTTTCTTCAACATTTGACCGTGAAATCCCGTGTTTTCTCTTCTTTTGATCATTTGTACCTATTTAAACACAAGAACACAAAACCACGCGTAATTCCGACATTTACGATATAAAACACATGATTAGGTCTTGTTTTTACTTGATTTTAGTGGCAAAAGGATAAGTGTTTACACACTTATTAATAACCCACCTTGGCCTTTATTAAATACTAAACTTTAAGGAAATCAAAAAGATAGAAATATGTACAAAACAAGTAAAGAAATCAAAGACTTACATTGGGGTTTTGGCTGCCATGAATGTTTGTCATCCTCAAGTTTCACGTTCCCTATACCAAGCTTAAAAAAGAGATCATTGTTATTATAAGTTAGCAAACTAACACGAATTCATATGGCCCAATTATTCACTTAGACTCACTCATTCCTAGGTGTATCTCTTATATTTTAATGTTGTCTTGAATGATCACGATGATACATTGTTTGACTTATTTTGATTGTTTATTTAGGCCGAAAATAAAGTGGGACTATTTAATCAATAGTTAGCTAAAGGACAAAATCTTTTAAAACTGCTTCTCGGGACCTCTTAAAGTTCATATCTTGGCATAACTCGCTTCACGATTTGAGACCTTTCTCGGACCGATATTTGGTAGCGACTTCATACTTCAAATCTTGAGAGATGTTCTTGAAATTATGGTCTTCTCTTCATAATAGGAATTTCTTCACTTGAAGTTTTTGAGAGATTCTTCTATTTTGGACCACGACTTATTCATTTTTCTCCAATCTTTATTTTGGACTTTGATATACAACGATCCGCCTCCTTTTAGGACTTGGATCTATTTATCCTCATACCTTGTTAGGGCCTTTTTGGATAGACTTCTCCATGATCTTTAGGGGAGTATTTGCTTTTCGTCGTGTGTCTCGATCCTTCATATTGATTTTTGATAAATGATTCTTCACATCACTTAGGATCTTTAGCAACAAAATGTAGCCCTCATGCCTTGTTAGGGCCTTTCGGACTCGCCAATCTTCGCATCCCGCTTCAATAAGTTATGCCTTGGCTATGAACTCTAATCAATACCGAGCAACTTTTAAACGATCTTGTGCTAGAAGCTAAGTAACTTTCCAAATCGTACAAACTTATTTATTGCAAATATATTTATTAACAAGCGATGGGAGAAAAAGCTTATAATCAACTCACATAAATTCATGAAAGACTACCAAACTTATAATTGACTCTATCATCTCTCGTTGTCCATAATTTAAAATCTCAAGGAATGAGACTCGTGGATGCTTAGCCTATTAAATCAAAGTTTTGGGTTTTCAAGTCATCTATAGGATCTTGCAAATTCTTAGACTTTTTCAAGTTTAGAATTCGCATTTTAAAGTTCCCTTGATAAACGACTTTCTAGGATCAATTATAGGAACTTGCGAAAATTTCTTGTTCTTAACCCGTGAGAGTTAAGACTTTCGCGTTTTAAAGTTCCCTATATAAAAGCCTAGCAAAACTTGACTTAAACACGTTAAGGATACTAGCTAGAGTAAACTTAGATAAGTAAACTCGGGTTAAGTCAAAAGATTCACAACGTTGAAAAATTTAAAACCACTTTATTAAAAATTCATTCTTAGCAAAGAAAGTAAATAACGATAACAAAGGAAAATACTACTATACTACTAGGCCAAATAGATTAAAATTTTTGAAAAATGTCGAAAAATTAGATTTTCCGGTTAAAATGAGGACAAATTGATGGAAAAGCCCACTTACTTCGATAGAAGTCCCCTACACTTGATATAAACATTGTCCTCAATGTTTAAGCATGTGGGAGTAAACTCCCCTACACTTAGGACATTGTGCACTTTGTTTAAATCTTGCTAAGGATAGGACAACTATGGTGATTTCAATGTAAACATATAATATATGAAATATTTAATCACGACAGTTTAGGATAGAACCGGGAAGACGGGTACACGGGATGACGGTTCGTCAAATGTCATCAAAAGTGCTATTTGAAGCTTTAATCCCTTCACATCATAAGAAACAAGACAAAAACACATACGGGGCTCCCCCTACACTTATTATGAAAACGGTAAAGGATATATCAATGGGTTGCCTCCCGAGAAGCGCTTGTTTTTGTTAACCGAGTCACGAGCCTGACTCGACCCAGAACTAATTCAATGGAAACGTGGTAAGGGATGGAATCATCTCATGAGAGATGTCCTCACCAAAGTACAACTTCACGCGCTGGCCATTCACTTTAAAATTGGGCCCATTTGGCTGAGAAAGCTCAATGGTGCCATATGGGAAGACTTTAGCGACGGGGAATGAACCAGAACAACGGCTCTTCAGCTTTCCCGAGAAGATCTTCAACCGAGAGTTAAAGAGTAAGACCTGATCACCGACGTGGAACTCTCGGTTCTTAATCCTTGCATCATGAATGATCTTGGTCTTGTCCTTTTAGATCAATGAGTTCTCATAAGCTTCATTCCTCAGTTCATTGAGCTCGTTGAGTTGAATCTTCCGAAGATCACCGGCTTTGTTGATGTCAAAATTGGCCCACTTCAAGGCCCAGTACGCCTTATGTTCCAGCTCAATAGGGAGGTGGCATGCCTTCCCGTACACAAGATGATATGGAGTGCAACCAATCGGCGTCTTATATGCGGTACGAAAAGCCCACAAAGCATCATCTAACTTATCGGCCCACGAGGCACGATGCTCTCCCACAGTACGCTCAAGAATTCTCTTCAGTCCACGGTTAGATATCTCGACTTGACCATTTGTTTGAGGATGATAACCGGTGGAAAGACGGTGATTGGCACCGTACTTAGCCATGACTCGAGCAAATTGATCATTGCAAAAATGAGTCCCGCGGTTACTGATGATAGCACGAGGAACACCGAATCGAGCAAAAAGCTGCTTCAAAAAGTTCACAACCACCCTCGCATCGTTCGTAGGGAGAGCCTTAGCTTCAACCATTTAGATACGTAGTCAGCGGCTACAAGGATGTACTGGTTCCCTTTAGATGATGGAAATGGCCGCATAAAGTCGATACCCCATACATCAAAGATTTCACATTCTTGTATGAAATTTTGAGGCATCTCATCTTTATGTGTGATCTTGCCTTGTCTTTGGCAAGCATCACAATGTTTAACCATTTCATGAGCGTCATGATAAATGGTGGGCCAATAAAATCCAGAGTCGAAAACTTTCTTCGCGGTGTAATTAGGACCAAAGTGACCACCGATGGGTCCTTTATGGCAAGCTTCGAGAATGTCAAAAGCTACGGGTCCATCAACACACCGACGAATAAACAGATCAGCACATTGTTTGAAGAGATAAGGGTCATCCCAAAAGTAAGTCTTAATGTAAAACCCAGTACGGCCGTATTTTTAATTCGGGGACGAATTATTCCTTTTAGAGGGGAAGAATTGTAAAACCCGTATTTAAATCGAGAATATAAATACGCGGTTTATATTAATACGCGGGTTATTTTTATATTAATACGTAGAATAACGCGAGAAAATATTACAAGTATTACTATAATACAAGTTTAAAAAAAAAAAAAAAAAAAAAGAAAAAGAAAAAAAATATAGAAGGGCCGGTTGTAAACATTTAAAGAAGGAAAAAAAAAGGGATTTTGGGCCTTAGCCCATTTTTGGCTACACAAAACCAAACGGGGGATACCCTTTTCCCATAATCAGTAAACAAAATATATATATATATATATATATATATATATATATATATATATATATAAGATTAGGGTTTCTTTGTGGCCACCGGGTTTTAGAAAAAAAAAAGGGATTCGTGATTGTTTTGATCAGAAGATCGTGTCTTCTTCATTCTCTACTAGTCATCATAACGGTATCATCTAGTTTCTCTTTTGTTTATGCTTTAAATCACGAAAATAAAACAAGGGTGTCACGTTTTGGCTGTGTCACAAGAAAACCGAGACCATAAGGTCTCGGTGTAATATTTAATTCCAACCGTGACCCAACCAGGAGTCATGGTGGTGTTGGTGTTGGTCGGCCGGGTGTAACAGCCCCAACGGGGTGTGTTTGTTTGAGCATATAAGGGATCGCGTTGCTGTAGCTTAACCAAACCGAGACCCTAAGGTCTCGTGGCCTCACTCCCTGCCCAGCCGTGACCCACACAGGGGCGGCATGGGCTTTGTTCGAACATCAGCAGCCAAACAAACCCAATCGGGCGTTTAAATAAAATAAGGGTGCGTTTGGGGGCTGCAGAATATAAGGGTGTGTTTGGCTTATTTAAAACAGTGGGAAAACATAACCAAACAGTGGGAACGAAGTGGGTAAAGCAGTGGAAAGGAATGAGACAGGAAAACATAATAGTATATAACATTAGCGACAGTTTTTCTGACACAGAATTCTGTCACTAATTCATGTTGACAGATTTTGTATATTATGTTGGTTCGGTTAGTGCGACCGAGATGGGCTCGGTAGGCTCGGGACATGTTTATAAATAATATAATAAATATTTTTATATTATACCTTTTTTTAAATTAAATTGTTTTATAAATATTTTATATATATTTCAAGTGTATTAAATTAAATAAATTCCTAAATATTTAAAAGGGTATATTATTAGAAAACGAATTAAATAATTTAAGAACTTTCTAAATTAAGAAACTTCTATTTTTAGCGGGATACTTATTATAGAAATACTTATCGCCAGATATACGTTATACGTAGCTATTAGTAGAACGTTAATACATTAAAAGGAATTACTATAAGACCGGATTTAGCCGTTAATATGCGTATGAAATTTCAGAAATAAATAAATAAGAAACCAATAAGATCAGTAAAATTTAATAACGGATATCTGTTAACTTATTCGCGTCCTTTATTTATGTAGCACGCGTGAAGCCCGAGTAGTATTCGTTCAGTCTTCCATTCAGTCAGTTACTGGACTAGAGGTACGGATTTTCCGTCCTTTCAGTAAGGACTTCCTTTCTATGCATGATTAGGGTTTCCCATCTTCAGCCAAATGTTTTCCCCAGTATATGTTTAAATTTATCAGTAATCATGTTGATAACTAAATAGAATTGCCTGAGCGTTATATACAAGCACGACCAGTTTATGTACTAGTTACGGAGGTACCGTAACCACGGCACTAGAGGCACCGGTGTCGTGACTCACATGCAGGAGAGTGATATCCTGCATCGTCCCACTCATGTTCAGTTTGGCCATTTTTTATATGTATGTTTTAGTGGGGCGTATGGATGCATCCTAGGCTTATATGTGTTACAAGTTATCAGGGTGAATGTGGTGTGTGCTCTACATCCTTCACATTGGAGTTGATCCCTCCACCCAGCACAGTATTTAGAGGTCACCCCTCTACAGCATGATGAGGTCACCCCTCCAGTTATTCATGCACGGTTGTTACAGCACGTGACCTATATAAGCTCTGGCAAATAAAATACAGTAATGCATGTTTTCAGAATTTAGAGTTATATTTCAGTATCAGTATATATGAACCAGGTCTTACAGATTATATGCAAGGTTATACCACATGTTTACATATCAGTCTTATAGCTTCATTGTTGACTTTTATTTCTTTACCTTTCAGTACATTCTTATCATGCTATATCCGTCCACTGAGCGTTATGCTCAGCCGTAGTTTCCTTTCATGTTTCCAAACGGCAGGTACACAGGGACGATCTTAGGACTTCTAAGAGAGTACGTGCATTTGGATGGGAGCTATCCAGACTCCTTTATTTTTATGCACACATTACGTTACTTTACTTTGGTTGTTTGGACACTGTTTCGTCCTTTTCCTTTCTGTACTTAATCTTTATATTTTGGGCTTGTTGGACTACCGATGTTTGATTCCGGTATTTCCGTTTGGTCAGTTAATGTTTAATACATTGACTTGCATGCTTTGATGACACGCCATAAATACACGTAACGGTCCATTTATCCAAGTGGGGTGTTACACTTAACATCTTTAAAGAACTTCTTCTTTTGTTGGGATGGTAGCCCTTCGATGAGAATACCACCCGCTAAGTAGTTTGTAATGTCCGCAAAACACGGGGTGTCATCAAGATTGGAATTGATAGACATTAAGGCCTCAAGGGGAAAAGAGTCATTGATCTCTTGATTCGGATGATCCCCTTGATAAGGATCCTCAAGTCTACTTAGATGATCCGCGGCTAGGTTTTCGGCTCCCTTTTTGTCATGAATTTTGATTTTGAATTCTTGAAGGAGCAAAACCCAACGAAGAAGTCTTGGCTTAGAATCTTGTTTAGTCAACAAGTACTTCAACGTGGAATGATCGGTGTACATGATGGTGGTGGAAAGGACAAGATAGGGGCGGAACTTCTCAAAAGAATACACTACAGCTAAAAGCTCTTTTTCGGTAGTGGCATAATGCAATTGAGCCCTCGTCATTGTCTCGCTAGCATAATGGATTGGTTGGAAGTGTTTATTCACTCTTTGGCCCAAAACCGCTCCAATAGCAAATTCGCTAGCATCACACATCAATTCAAAAGGTAGCTCCCAATTAGGGGTGACCAAGACCGGTGCCTTAGTTAGCTTTCTTTAAGAAGATTGAAGGATTCAAGACACTCTTTAGGAAATATAAAGGAGTATCTTTTTCCAAGAGGTGGGTCATCGGGCGAGCGATTTTAGAAAAATCTTGAATGAATCGACGATAGAAGCCCGCATGACCAAAGAAACTTCTCACACCCTTCACGGTTGAAGGTGGAGGCAATTTAGCAATAACATCGACTTTAGCACGGTCGACTTCAAGACCAACTTTAGAGATTTTATGTCCAAGAACAATGCCTTCTTTTACCATGAAATGACATTTTTCCCAATTTAGAACAAGGCGAGTGTCTTCACATCGCTTAAGCATGCGTTCCAAATTGGCAAGGCAAAGAGAGAAAGAATCACCATAGACCGAGAAATCATCCATGAAGACTTCCATAGTTTCTTCAACCATGTCATGGAAGATAGCCATCATATACCTTTGGAATGTCACAGGAGCATTGCATAAGCCGAAAGGCATTCTTTTTTAAGCAAATTTTCCATAAGGACAAGTGAATGTGGTTTTTTCTTGGTCTTTGGGATCGATGGGAATTTGAAAATACCCGGAGAAACCGTCTAAAAAGCAGTAATAGTCATTACCCGCTATACGTTCAAGCATTTGGTCCATAAAAGGAAGGGGAAAATGATCCTTTCTCGTAGCATCATTGAGTTTGTGATAGTCTATACAAACTCTCCACCCTGTAACGAGACGAGTAGGAATCAACTCGTTGTTTTCATTGGGCACAACGGTGATTCCGCCTTTCTTAGGCACACAATGGACGGGACTAACCCATGGTTAATCCGAGATAGGGTAGATCATTCCCGCATCAAGAAGTTTGATAACCTCTTTTTTTGATAACGTCATGGATCTTGGGATTCACCCTTCTTTGGCTTTGAATAGTTGGCTTAAAGTCGTCCTCCATGAGAATTTTATGTGTGCAAAAGTGAGGATCAATTCCACGAATATCGGAGATTTTCCAAGCAATTGCTTTCTTATGATTCTTCAGCACGGCGATAAGTCGGGATTTTTCGTCTTCTTTCAAATCCTTTGCAATGATGACGGGTGACTTCTTATTGTCTTCAAGAAAAACGTACTCGAGATGAGACGGTAGGTCCTTAAGCTCTAAATCCGGGGGATTTTCGATGGAAGGCGTAGTCAAATTCGGTTCATCGATAGAGATATCCTTAGGAGATGGTGGAGAAATATGGTCCTCATTGAGAAGTTTCTTAATGGTACGAATGTCTTCATCCCAATTGGAGGGAGAATCGTCATTTTGCAAGTCCACATCTCCTAAAGTTGCTTCAAATTCTTTCAAAATGAAATCACTTTCTCCAAATGGAGTTAGTGATTGAGCAATAGAGGCAACTTTCTCAACAATGGGTAGAGAAGAAGAACCACTTATACAAGCGTCTTTGAAATGTTCTTCACAAGCCTCATCAAGAACGTCAATGAAATTAACACTCTCGTTGTCAGAAGGCTGCTTAGAAAGTTTACCCATGTTGAAGACGATTTTATCGTCACCAACTCGCATGATTAATTCGCCCGCGGCTACATCGATGAGAGTGCGACCGGTCCTCAAGAATGGACGTCCAACGATTAATGGAACACGGGGATCCATCTCGTAGTCAACGACAACAAAATCCGCCGGAAAGGTGAATTTGTCGACGCTGACGAAGACATCTTCGGCTATCCCCACCGGATAAGCAACCGTACGGTTGGCTAATTCCAAAGTCATTCGTGTGGGGACTAGCTCGGGTAGAGACAATTGTTTCCAAACGCTTACAGGCATTAAGTTTATACTAGCACCTAGATCGGCTAGGGCCATACAATTCTATACCCCGGGGAAGTTGCAAGGAATGAGAAAACGACCCAGATCACCAAGTTTGGTGGGTAATTTCCATAAGAGCACTACAGAGCAATTCTCGTTAAGTTGGGTCTGAGCGATGTCAAGTAGTTTCTCCTTATCACTAAGAAGATCTTTAAACATTTTAGCATATTTGGGCATGTGAGCGAGAGCCTCAGCAAAGGAGATATTGAAATTCAGTTGTTTAAACATTTTGAGAAAGTTAGAAACCTAAATATCATCCTTGTTCTTCAATTTCTCTTTCCTCATCCTTGAAGGATAAGGTATATTGGGTTGAGATGAAGGCTTTGGAATGGAATTCTTACTCACATCCGTGGGTGGTGGAGGGGTAGAAATAGAAGGCGGTGGAATTGGAGAAGTAAAAGTTGGAGGAATTGGAGAAGGGGACTCGTTTTCCTTTGTCACAATCACCAGTGTAGGTGTAGGAAGCTCGGTTTCCTTTAAACCTTTTCCACTTCGAGTGGTGATTGCTTTCATCTCCCCTCTTGGATTAACAACGGTGTTGCTCGGAAGAGAACCCGAACCAGAGGCTTGATTACTTGGGAAGAAACTAGCCATCATGTTCCTTAAGTCATTCGTTTGACTTGCCAAAGAGTTTCGCATATCGGCTCGAAGATCATTCCCTTGTTTCACCATATCTGCTTTCAAGTTGATCATTTCCCACTGAAGATTTTGCACTATCACATCATTAGTCCTCATGTAAGTGTCAACCTCTTGATTATATGTAGTGGGTTGGGTGGGAGGAAGAGCATGGTAGGCAGGTGGTTGATAAGCGGGTGGTTGATATGCGGGTGGTTGGTGAACTTGATTGTTTTTTGAGGTGGATATGGGTTTCTTTGGGTTTGATATTGATTTGGAACTCGAGGCTGGTTTTGATTGTTGCGATTGAGGTTGTTTGGGTTTTGTGGTGGAAAACCGGGTGGTGAAAGAAAGTTGTTTGAGCGATAGCTGAGCAAATTGCGGTCACCTTGAGGACGTGCTTGATAGCCTCCCGTAGAAAAGATACCGTTGGCGGCATACACATTTTCCGGATTGTCATGAGTCGAAGGACAATCGGTGTATGAATGAGATCCCCTGCATATTTCACATGATTGACTCATAGCATTAACTTGAGCATTGATAGCTTTGGTGTTGTTAGCGGTTTGGAGAGCAAGTGTTTCAACAAGCGAAGTAAGCTTATCAATTCTCTTGTCGGCGTCACTAGTACTAGCACTAGCCACATTAGTTCGAACACTCTTGGTTTGCACTCGAGACTTATTCTCAATTATATCCCATGCGGCATTAGAAGACTTAACCAAAATATTACCCCCCGAGGCACTATTTAGTGGATCTTGGTCATTCATGCTTAAACCATTGTAAAAAGTATTAATTTGATGTAGTTTTGTGAAACCATGTTATGGACACTTTCTTAAAAGTTCCTTAAAACGGTCCCAAGATTCACTAAATGTCTCACCGTACTTTTGTTCAAAGGTAATGATTTCATTCCGCAAAGCGGTAGTACTTGAGGGTGGGAAAAATTAATTGATGAATTTGGTCTCTAAATTCGTCCACGTAAGAATACTTTGTGGCGGTTCCTTATCAAGCCAATTTCGGGCTTGTCCCTCTAAGGAGAAAGGAAAAAGTTGCAAGCGAATCACCTCTTGTGAAACCCCATTATACTTAACCGTATTAGTAAGTTGAAGAAACCTTTTTATATGGTCATGAGGATCATCAAGCGAACGCCCCAAGAAAGGTTGAGCAGAGACCATTTGAATGAAGCCGGATTTGAGTTCAAAATTGTTGGCTCCAATCTCGGGTATGACAATAGCATCGGTGTTGCCCTCTACGTGCGATTGCAAAAGCTCGATCATTGGTTGATTGTCCATGGTGACAATAGGTGGAGTAATGAATTCGGCTTGAGCTACTTTCTTCTTACGAGCACGAGTACGCATACACACCTACAAAAGGAAGAGAAAAATATACAAGAAATATTTTTGGTTTTTTTATGTTTTTCTATTTTTTTGTATTTTTGAAAATTTTATATTTTTTAGGATTTTTGAAAATTTAAGCAAGAAAAATAACGTTCAATAATGAACGGATCCCAAAAACCAACGCTTCTCTCACTTAAAACCGTTAATCTTAACGAAAAGAGCCGGCAGCGGCGCCATTTAATAACTAGATTTTACTTAGTTATGAAAGTGATTCGTTGCTCCAGTCTTTTCGAATTGATTACTAGTTAAAAGTGCGACTCAATCGTTCTTGATGGAAAATAAAAAGGTTTGGTTATCTATTTTAAACTAATAGCAAATATGAAAGTATCGTTGAGTAAAATAATAGCTTAAAAAATTAAACTAAAATGACGAGTTAAAAATAAATGATTGAAAAATTGAAAACAAAATTCGAAAAACACTTGGTAAAAACAGAGATTTCAGGAAGCGTGCAATTTTTGGAAATTAAAACTTTGTAAAAACAAGAAATTAAACCCAGTCGGAATAATCCTAATCGGAATACCATCGGAATGCCTGGTCGGAACACTATCGGAATACACTCAATAGGAAAGCAATTGGAATGTGGCAAAAGGAAACCTATCAGAATATCACAAAAAATCACCTCAATCGGAATGTCTTAATCGGAATACACAAAAAGGAAGTGATCAGAATCCATAATGTAACCTATCGGAATATATAAAAAGGAAGTGATCGGAATCCAAATAGGAATCCCAATCAGAATACACAAAACCCTTTTCCGATATCCAGTGATCGGAATAATAGTGCATAGATTGGAATGAAAGGCCCTAATCGGAATACCCAATCGGAAAAGGGTTTAACCTTTTACGATGACTTGCAATTCGAGAAAATCAAGACCAAATAAGCAAAGTTTTAATAAGAACTATCCAAAACTTTACTAATTATAAGATGAAAGGTGTAATAAGCACGAATAAGAACTTATCAAAACTTTAAATAAGCAACTTTTCAAAAACAAACTTTAAAAAGACAAACTTTTTAGAAAACTTTAAAAGATAAATAAGCTAAGTACCAAATAAGCCAATAAGCATAATAAGCTCAAAGCTCAATTTGCACAAAAACTTAGATATGATCAAAAAGATAAACTTTTGGATCACATAAACATCAAGATGAAACAATATGAAAAATGATAACGAATTAAAGGTAAATAAAATCAAGAAAGGTAGAAGAAGATTAAGATTAAAAAGCATAACTTGAACTTGTAGATTAAAGATTCAAGAATACAAGATTGAATTAAAGCTTAAACATGAAATAAAGAAAATATGAAGTTTTAGTGAGAGAAAGTTAAACACTTTCTCTCTCTAAAATTAAAACTAAAGAAAGAAAAATAAACTAGCTAACTACCCTCCTAATGTGTTTAGGAGGGTATTTATAGGAGATGGGAAGGTGCATGTGTTGCCTCCTCTTTCTTTCTTCTCGTCTCGACTCGATTTAAATCCTTTGTCTTTCTCTACGTCGTCTCGGGATTTGTCGATGTAAATTGAACTCATCTTTTAATTTTCTTCTATAATTAGACTTGAGTTCTTCGACTTCATTAAACTTCCGTCTTTAGACTTTTTCTTCGATAAATCTTCAGAATAGGCCTTGGACTTCCGTTCCTTTTGCACTCTTGATCTTTTGACTTCGTCTTTTCTCGTTTTCTTCGATAAAAGCCCGTGATAGCCCATGTTTTCTTCCTTTTTCATCTTTTGGTCCTAAAACACAATAAAAACACAAACCACGCATAATTCCGACATTTACGACATAAAATACACGTTTTGGTCTTGTTATTATTGGAAATAAGTGGTAAAAGGATAAGTGTTTTCACACTTATTAATGGGAAAACCAAACACTTTGATCTTGATGTTCACCTTATCAGAGAAAAGTTTGCTTCAGGTTTGGTTAAGACTGTCAAAGTTGATTCTGAAAATCAAATTGCAGACATTTTGACCAAAGGTTTAGGTTCTTTTCAGCATAACAAGTTGTTTCATCTCCTAAATCTGATCAATCTGTTTGGAAAAAAGTTTGAGGAGGGGTGTTGAATATATTGTGCAAACTTTATTATAGTTGGAGGGTTATTTTTATAACCTTTTTGCTATACTTCTTTGTTTGTCAAGTGTGCAGGTTTCCATGGACTATTTATGCCAAACCTTTATAGTTGATGGAGTATTTATTCATCGCATTTCAGCTACTAGGGTTTCACAACATAATTATCATCGCCTCTCTTTCTCTCCTGTTTTTCTTCTCTCTAAAATAAAGATGTAAAAGATATAACGTTTTGATTCAGTTTAGATAGATTAGGTTGTTATTGATCTTGTATTACCAGGTTGCATCTATTTGGGGACAACCTTTTCTTTTGTATGTTGATAGCACCCATTTGGGGACTATCTTGTTCGTATCGTTGATTAATAAAGCACATGGGGTGGTTGGTTGAGTGCATATCCGTTGTGGTGTTATTATTTTTCACACATAGTTACAGCAAGAAGAAGGTCATTCTTTTGAGTCTGTAAATCTAATAATGTTGCACTCTACAGGACCATTCAATAAGACAGGTCATTTATTTACTTATTATATACAGGATTCGTAGAATAGTAGAGATCGAATGTTTGTTTCCCGTACCTTCCATTGCTTTCACTACAGACATAGGCTTTCCTTTCAGAAGTTCAAGTCTTTCGTTAAACATCTGGTGCTTAATTTCACTGAGGCACTACAAAGTTGCAGCAGAAAAAATAGGAATACGAGTCTAGGTTAATATGCTTGTACCGAACACGATTTACCTTTTGATAAGAATACACGTGTCTTTGTTTTTTTAACTTTCTACTATGTTTTGTAAGACGCACAATGATAACTGGTAAAGGTAACTGAATGGGTGGTTGGTACCCGCTTTTTTTGTACAGTTTTTTCAACATAGTTATAATAGCATGTTAAATAAATGAACACATCGTAAAAAGACTTTTTAGCTACAATTGTAGACGAGTGACTATCGTAAATATAATAGGTAGGGAGAGAAAGAAACTAATACCTTCTTTAATTTGCACACGGGCTCTAGACAGACATCATGAAATTAGAAAATATTCAACACACGGTGCTCGTCATCCTGATGAAATATACAGATTAAATATCCGATAATATACAAAAGAATCAATAAAAGCAGGGGATAAACGGAAACAGGCATCCAAATTCATAGAAGAAGAAGAAGCTATCAAGTAGATGTTTTCAAGAGGAGTGAGTTTAAACATGGAACTTACATAACGCTTCTTCTTGGCCTCGACTTCATTGTGATTTTTATCCATGTCAGCGTCCTGGACCTAATGATTAGATAAATAAGGTGTCGGGTCATTCAGGAAACACACTTTGAATCAGTTTGCAATACAATTAACAGAAGGTAAATCGATTGTTTGAAAGCAAAATGTTGACAGCAGTGTACCTTCCTCTTTCCGGTCACTGGCTTATAGAACCAAGCACGGTCACGGATGATGGCAGAGAAGTCCAAGACTCACTGATGAAAATAAAAAAGTTAAAATAACGTTAGGACATATACAATGCATCCAAGTCTATGCTTTATAAAACAAGTTAGTTCGTCATTCAAAATTGAAGGTGCTACGTGTAGAAAACAAGGATAATCTAAAACAAGTGTTTGGCTTATTTGCATTTAGGGGGTGTTTGTTTTAGCTTATGAAACATAATCCGAAATGGGCTTATGTTTCATAAGCCCCAATTTTATGGCTTATTTTGAAACTTATGGGTTTATATAAGTTTATTATGATATGATAAACTTATATAAGCCCATAAGCCTAAAATTTTTGCCACTTAACTTTCATTCCGCGTGCATTTTTGCCCCTGAGTTGACGAATATTGACTTTTCCTAACTTTTTTCGTTATATTCGCTCATGTGCCATGCACAACATGAGGGTATTTTCGTCATTTCCGATCCCCTATTACCCCTAAACTTTCTTTTATGCAAATTTGTCTTTGGAACTCTCTTCTTCCTCACTTCTTCTTCTTCCCCTATTTAATTTACCCATAACAGCACCACCACCGCCGCCGTCGCCATTGTTACCGTAGCAACATCGATTTTATTTTAAAAAATACCAAATAATATTCTTAGGCACGCGACCCTTTGCTCTTCAGCAACTTATTTAATGTGCTCATGATTGTTTGTTGCCCCACCAGTTAGAACAACATCGAAGCTTATTATATCCAGTAATATAAGAGGTTAATTTTCTAACAAATGAAATGAGGAGTGGAATGTTGTGTAACTAAATAGAAACTAGAAATAAATTCTTATCAGTGGAAGAGGAACAAAATAAATATTTTAAGAGCAGTTATTTCTTTATCGTCCAAATTATGTCCAGACGAACCATCTAAAAGTCGACCATCTTGACCAGGTGTATCAACAACTCCATCCTTCATATCGGGAACCTTATCACCTCTAACAAGAGACACTTGAGCTTCAAAAAGATCCCAAAGAATAATCAACCCGCTCTCATATGCAATTAAAACTCTGCAAAAGAACAAGCAATCATAAACAAAAAGTTAAGGTCATATGCAAATTTGTGTACGGGAAATAACAGCCTCAACATCGATCAACCTGTTGAAATTAATTAACTGAAACACAAAGTTTGGGGGTAAGAGGGGGATCGGAAATGATGAAAATACTCTAATGTGCATGGCACATAAGGGAGATAACGGAAAAAGTTAGGAAAAATCAAAATTGCTTGTAGTTTAGACTTAGGGGCAAATTTATGAGTTTCCAAAATCATTCTTTACTTCATTGTAATTCCTTGGCTCCTCATCAAGTGTTAACAAGTCATTCATAAATGTTAAGTTGATAATCTACTAACCTCATTGGTAAAACTTTGTTGCGGGTTGAACATTACATTGTATCAAGATAGTCGTATTATCACTTTCATACTCGTCCTCCTCACCTTCTTAACTGGCCACGTGAACAAAAGTCTCGAACAAGTTAACAAGGTTAGTATTAGGGATGAACGATAGCCTAATTCGGGTTTTAACTTTATACTTTAGCACATATATTGAACAATAGAGGTACTATAAGAATTGGGTTGTTGTCATTGTGGGCTGTGTTGTTTTCTTGTTGTTGTGGATTTCTAATTTGCTGATGTTGCGGGTTGTTGTCATCGTTATTCCATACTTGCTCAATTGCCACCACAATCTCGTCCCATGGCAGAGAAATCATTCAGGTTGACATCCCTTTTGGTTCGTATTTTCCTTCTAATTACATCATTTATTCTCATCTAACACCATACATATACACTGACAATGATCTTATTTTCATGTGGATCTTGAACTAGTTTCCTCACCAATATATACACACCTAAATACCTTTAAGTCTTCAAGGTTTGATTTCTCCCTATAAGACTTCTTGTATGGTGTAAATCCTATCAATGCTCGTGTAGATGTTCGTTTATTATATATTTTACATGTCGAGCCACTTCACCCCAAAATTAATTTGATATGCCTCGTGTCTTCATGATACACCTAGTCATATTCAGTAGAGTGTGGTTATTTGTACCACATACATTCGTGTTATTTCTAATTGATCATAAAATCGATTAAATTCTTATGATGTAAATTTACCACCTCTATCTACAAGGCACGTTATAATCTCTTTACCTGTTCTTTTTTCAATTAATGTCTCGAATCTCTTGATTACTCCAGACGAGTCACTTTTGTACTTCAAAAGAAAAGCCTGCATGCATGTACCTCGAACAATTATCGATAAGAACTAAGATATAAGAGTTACCTGCTTGACGGGAAGGATTTACCGGTCCTCATATATCCTTATGAACCATCACAAGTATTTTTGCAATAAGGATCTATCCAACCCATTACATAGCTTGGATTTATTTCGGGTTCATGTTGAATACGCATAAGACTACCAATGGGTCCATGGATTGCCCTATCAGACTTCAACTTTTTTTAACATACGAGACAATCAACGGTTTAAAAAACTGTTTCCCAAGTCAATCTTATAGAATTCAAACATGAAGAGCCTATGATTAGTTTATGCACACTAATGATTATGGAGTGTGGTTCTATTTTTTAGGAGAATAGTGTTTTTATGATTCTCCTTGTAGGATATTTGGATCTGGTTTGTTTCTTGCTTGGACCATTACAAAGGAAATGATCTTGTGTTTAGAGCATCTGTAATGGTCACTTTTTGAAAAGTTTTTACTGTTTGATCAAGCTATTTCAAAGATTTTTTCCATTGTGGTAATAGCTTGAATAATGACTTGCAAGAGAATAGTTTGGTGTTTAACAAGTGTTTGACACAAATATACCAAGTCATTGCCATTTAATGTGGAGCTCAAAAAGCTTTCAAAAAGCTTTTATCTATTGGAGCTTGTTTTGTAAAATGACTTTTTGAGAAACAAAATTTATGAAAAATTAATGATAATTAATAGAAAAAGTCATTATGAGTTTATGCATTGCATATGATCTTATATAGAGGCATTACGATTTTGTGCAACTTGGGAATGTGATCCAAGGGTCGAGGGTAGTCCAAGTTGTGGGCATCTAAAGGAGAAATAAAGGATGGCATGTGTTGTATCATCTTTGGTTCGGATATGATCTTTAAGCTTAAGATTTGCCAACGTCTAATGTGGGAAGTTCCTTCCCATATGTGGGTTACCATGATTTTTGTCTTTTTTTCGCTTGGTAAGGGGTCCTTTTCTGAGTGTATAGGTGTTATCTAGTTAGTTTAAAGCTCCTATACACTATTAATTTCAATCTTGGTAAAGTATGTTAAATGATAGAAACCCTATATGTGTTACGTTTTATTTATTCAATGATGATATTGATAAACACCTGAAAAACCAAACGGACCAAAGCTGCCACTTTTGGGTTGGGCCAACATAATATGTCTAATAAAGTGAAGAGATATTGATAGATGTAATTCATCATTATCATCCTGATTATAAGTACCAAATTCATTTCACCATGGATATGCAAAAGAAACACAAAGATATGAGATGCTTAGATGTCATAACTATTTATAGATTTGATCTTATGAAACCAAGAGAAAAGATAGAGTTGTGTAACACGCCATTTTTAGTATGTCGTCAAAAGTATACCGTGAATAAGTAAACTTACTAATATGAGATAAAATAGGCAACATTAGCCATTTAATCACACAGGTCACTAAAGATATTAAATTGCATCCAAGTGTTATAAGATTGTATTTTATCTTTTTTGAAATTAAAGCGGGTAAGAAAATACATATTTAAAAAAACGTAATTTTACATTGTTTCACCACTCAAGTTCTATTTTAATATTTCAAAATTCTAATTCATTAGTTGAAATTTGAAATGAACAATTAATTAAAAAATATCGAAACGAAAAGATATAGAAGTGACAAGATAAACAATAATATTAAGATGAACATAATATGTTATAGTCTATAAATAGGTCGTATTAAAACGATTGAATTACCTAATTCATTTATTTCATTCAACAAGAAAAAAATCATTAAATGTTACGTGACTGAATTGACATTAATTTGTGTATAAATGGCAAAACAATTATAACATAAACTTTCATATATAAACAAGAAACATTTCAACTTCTTTCTAGTGAAGATGAAGATGGTATCTGTAAAACCCGTATTTAAAAACCAGGATATTAAATACGCAGTTAATTGTAATAAACTATTTAAGTATTAATTATTAGACAAGAGATATAAACGCAGAAATTAATTACGTTATCCCAGTTTATTTAAATACTATAATATTACAGTTTAGTCAGATAATAATTATTCAGTTTCAGAAAATATTACGTATTCATTATTATTATTCAGAAATAATTAAACGTTAACGATAATTACGCCGCCTCAGTTTTATTTAAAACGTCGCGTAATTTATTATTTCAGAAAATAATAAATAGTAATTAGTCTAGTATTATATAAATAATAATAATTATTCAGTATTACGTAGGTAATTCATTCATATAATAAAGACTACGTTTCAGAAAATTAAAACACGATCACGAGCTTTACGTAGATAATTTAAACGCGAAAAAAAAAGAAAGAAAGAAAGAGTGTTTTACTCTTTTGGGCCGGGTTAGTATAAAAAAAAAAATAAAAGAAAAAGAAACTTGGGCTTTTTGGCTCAGCCCGGTTTAAAAAAAAACACAGGAACATAAATATGCCCTCCCATTCACTTGCACGGCACAAAAAAAAAAAAAAAAAAAGAGGAAGAACAGATTAGGGTTTCTTGTTGTGCCGCCAGTTTTAGAACAAAAAAAAAAAAAAAAAAAAAGGATGCGAGCCTTGTTTCAGTCAAGAATGGTGTATGCTCATCCTTCCATTTTAAATTCGTGTATGTGCATCGCTCCCTTTTTCTTTTCCTTCCAGTTATCACGAATCTATAACAGTAATCTAATCTTAAGGGGATCGGGTTTGTATGGCTGGACAAGAACCGAGACATCACCAGTCTCGGTGGTATGAATTTACTGACCAACCGAGACACAGTCTCGGTGGTGTTCTTTTGGCCAGCCGCGAACAGAAAACCACCCCGTCGGGTGTGTTGTGGTTCAAGAAACCAAGACCAAGAAGTCTTGGTGGCCTCAGCCCCTGCCCAGCCGTGACCCACACAGGGGCGGCTAGGGCCAGGTTCGACCTAGGGGTGCGTTTGGGGGCTGCGTAAAAATAAAGGGGCGTTTGGGACTAATTCGCAGCAGGGGCGTTTGGGTCTGTCAGAAAACAATGAAAACAGTGGGAACTTATAAGTAGCAGTGGGAACTTATAAGTAGCAGTGGGAATTTATAGATAGCAGTGGGAACTGTATGCAAACAGTGGGAAAATATAAAAGCAGTGGGAACTTAAGACATGCAGTGGGAACCTCGAGACATTTAAATTGGTAAATTAGTTATAAATGAGTTTATAAATTAATTAATTATATTGTCAAAATTTATTTAATCTAATTAATAAAATTAAATTAAGCTTTATCATGTTTATCCTATTTAACCTATGATTTACAAATAATTTTATTTAAAGATATTAAATTGGAAATATTTTAAGATATGAAACTTACAATAATAACGAGTTACTATGTATGGTAATACCGGGGTATACATTTTACGATAATCAGAAATACCGAATACATTAAATCAGTAATATTTACGAACAGTCAGAACTTATCAGATTATATACGATCAGTATTGCAAGAATAAATTAAATCCAATGAATACAGTTAAGAGCAGTAAAATTTATAACATCAGTCAACTTATTTTCGCGTCCGTTATTTATGTAGTATCCGTGAAGTCAGATTCGATCCGTCAGCTTTCAGTCTTATTTCAGTACTGGACACGAGGTACGGATTTCCGTCCTTTCAGTAAGGACTTCCTTTTTCATGCATGATTAGGATTCCCCGTCTTCAGCCAAATGTTTTCCCCAGTATATGTTTAAGTTTATCAGTAATCATGTTAATAACTAAATAAATTGCCTGAGCATTATATACAAGCACGACCAGTTTATGTACTAGTTACGGAGGTACCGTAACCACGGCACTAGAGGCACCGGTGTCGTGACTCACATGCAGGAGAGTGATATCCTGCATCGTCCCACTCAGCTCAGCTTGGCCATTTTATCAGTATTTTTAGTGGGGCGTATGGATGCATCCTAGGCTTATAAGTGTTTCATGTTTATCAGGGTGAATGTGGTGTGTGCTCTACATCCTTCACATTGGAGCTGATCCCTCCACCCAGCACAGTTATTTAGAGGTCACCCCTCTACAGCATGATGAGGTCACCCCTCCAGTTATTCATGCACGGTTGTTACAGCACGTGACCTATATAAGCTCTGGCAAATAAAATACAGTAAATGCATGTTTTCAGAATTAATAGCTATATTTCAGTATCAGTATATATGAACCAGGTTTCTCAGATTTTATGCAGAGTTCTACCACATGTTACATATCAGTCTTACAGCTTCAGTATTCTATCGTTTGTTTCATTCATTATATTCTTATCATGTTTTATATCCGTTCACTGAGCGTTATGCTCAGCCGTAGTTCCTTCATGTTCTAACGACAGGTACACCGGGACGCTCTTAGGATTCTGAGAGCACGTGCATTTGGAATGGAAGCTATACAGACTTCTTATTTTATGCACTTACATTATTCTGCTTATTTGGACATTGTTTAGTCCTTTCTTTCAATATTTTATTTTTCATGTTTTGAGCTTAGGTTGGATTACCGATGTTTGATTCCGGTATTTCCGTTATGGTCATTTAATGTTTCATTACATTTACCTTATGCTTTGATGACACGCCATAAATACACGTAACGGTCCACTTATCCAAGTGGGGTGTTACAATTATGGTATCAGAGCTATAGGTTCGACCTGTAGGCTCTAAAACTTGACCTGTGACTAGTGGGTAGTCACCAGGAACTTCTCAGATTTTGGCGTCGTTGTCTTTCATAATTCTCATGGATTATTCAGTCAGTTTTCTTCGTTTATCAGTCAGTTTTCTTAACGTTTTGACTAAGTAAAAGGTTGGTACATAACTGGCCATATTTAGTCGCATGTGCTTTTAGCGAGCTTTCGTTTTGGTGAACTGACCATAGGCGTTCACCCTTGCCCGTTCAGATTTTGTATTGGTAAATTGACCATATGCGTTTACCCTTACGCATGACAGATTCATGTTTTCAGTCAAATATCACTTGGTGAACCAGCCATAAACGTTCACCCTTTCTCAAGTCAAATTTCATGTCTTTCAGTCAAATGATGTTTTGTGAACCGATCCACAGTTGTTCACTCGTGTCATATCATGACATTCTATAAATTTTGATAAGTATGGGTTGGACTTCAGCCATCCATATTTAATACCAGATTATAAATTTCCATACATGACAGTTCTCAGAAAATTTTGACCAGTATGGATCGAACCAGAATAGCCCATACTTAGTCTCATGTTTCCTTCCTTGAAGTACGTCGATTGAACCATAGCCGTCCACATCAGTTAATATTACACCTCAGTTGATTTAACTTTTTGTGTTCCTTGTAACAGTCAAATTTCAACCCTCACATTGATGTCATCCACATGATGATTCAGTTTCATGTCTCCTTACGAGGATTATGTTTTCAACAAGGTAATGATGTTTTCATGTTAAGATACACAAGAAACTTCAGTAAAACCCGTTTTCATGATAAATCATGATTGACCTTCATTAATCATGCTTCATGCGGACCACTGTTGGGACTTCGATTTTATCATACTTTTCAGCCTCGAAACAACCAGCAGTAAGTCGACGCAGGAAGTGTCAGCCTATCATGTTATTATTTCAGATCAGTTTACTACCGTTTAAATCAATTTATTTCCGTGATCATGTCAGACAAGCGACACCAGTATCGATCATCCCATAAAATTTCCACCAGTGCCATGTACAATATTCCATATGTACCCCATGCACGGTGTCTTAGATGATACTCCATATACAATACTTCATGTGTACTCCACGTACAGTGTCTCAGATATGCACCATGTGCAGTATTCATTTTATACTTCATGTACAGTAGTCCATGTGTACTCTAGGTACCCTACTCTATGGATATTGCTGATTGTTCCTTAATTATCGCGGGCGTTTCCACTTGTCGATATTCTACCAGGTGCTGATGCTGCTCGTGAGTTGAAGATTTTACCAGATTCTGATGCTGCTAATACTTTGAAGACCTCATAATTGCTGATGCTGCTGAACTTTGGAGATTTTTCAAGATGCTGATGTCGCGGAACGAAGACGAAAACTATAAATTTGAAATTTATGACAAGAATAAATTCAACCATCAGACACTACCATTCTATTTTATGTTTTTACTTCCTCAGTTAGATGTCACACATCACTCAGCAAATCTTTCTGTCAGAAGAGTGGGAACCGGTAACCAGCCGACCACTCAGCAGAAATAATTACATTAATCACGGTTGATGAGATGGCTTTTATACATGATCTCATCATCCAAAACGGCCTAAAAATGCATAAAATATCATAAATAGACCAAATATATGCTCGTGTTTGTTACTTGTGTATTTTTAGGTACGGATATTGAGGAATTGGCAAAAGAACACAAGAATCATTCAAAAACGAACACGGGAAACGAAGTCGCATAATGAACCGGGCCCAAGTTTGGAAATTTGCAAAATGACCCTTGAAGAATTGAAGATTGGCAAAAATGGTCCCTCATCTTTGAAGAACTTGTCACATTTGACCCTCACAATATCAAATGTACAAGTATGATCCTTTATGATTGAAGATATTACAAGATCAGTCCTTGGAAAATCAAGAATATACAAGTTAAACCCTTTGGAAAAGTTTTAGAAAGTTTTGTGCCAGTTTTGACAACTTGGCAAAAGTTGATAAGGCTAAATCAGGCGCTGATAAACTTTATTTACAAAGTGAAGGAAAGTTAAAACCTTGGGGACCAAACTTGCCTAACCACCAAACCAAACCAACCAACCAGACGTTGCCACGTCAACCCTACCCACCCATTTACCCAAATCACCAACCCATACCCTACCCAACCCGTCCACCCACCCAAGTCCAAAACCAGTTTATTTAATAAACTTGGTCAACCAGTCAAACCCCACTTACCCTTCCCTCCATAACATTAATTTAAAAAGTTAATTAACCCAAAACAGATTCAACTCACCCCTTAATCACCATAAACCCTAAACCCACCCCAGATTAATTAACCTTCAAACCAAAGGGGTTTTGCCCCAAATGCTCCAGATTCTTGATTAACGTCCCTCTCATCCAAACCCACCTCACCCAACACACTCACATGGACTGTGGACCCCTCCCCAGCCTTCCCCTGCAACGTCTCTTTCCACCAAAACCCCACACCCGACCAAATTAACACCTCAGATCAACCCCTTGGTCCCAAAGGTTCATCCAACGACTCATGATCAAGATTCCAAGCTGTCAAAGTCACATGGGACGATTTTTGACTAAATTTCAGTCAAAGACTCAAGGGTCTTTTTGGCATTTCAGTTAGCTAGGGTTTTAGCTCCTAGAATGTTCTACTTAGTCTATTTAAGGAGGATGAAACCTGTTCATACCCCTTGTTCCAGTTTTTAGCATTTTCAACTTGTAATTCCTTTTTTGAATTAATCAAGTTTGGTGTTTTGTGAAAGACAATTGTGATTCCTTTAATTGAATTTAAAAAGTTTGTGTATTGTTGAATGCTAAGGCTGAGTTCCATTTATTTGTGAAAGAATTTGGTGTTGAAGTTTCATTTTTCAAAAAGGAGTTTTAAAGAAATCTTGAATTCAGAAAGTAAAGGTTTTGGAAAGTGAAAGTGGACCAAAACTTGATTTTCTGAGTGTAAAGGTTTTGTTTAAAACGTGTTAAGTTTCTTGGTTCATTGTTTTAAAGTCTTTAAGGTTGGATTTTCAGAAAATCAGAAATTTGCATTTTCTTGTGTTTGATCTTATTTGCAGGTTTGTTGTTGATTCAGTTCTGCATACACCCCAGTGTATAAGGAGGTGGTATTGCAACCACAAAGAGCCCTGGATGTAGGGTTCTTAGGTAAAATTTCTTGTTCCTTTGAAATTTTCAGAAAAGTTGAGTTTATATGATTTTTGCATGAAATGTGTTCATATGTGCTTGAATGGTGTTTTCATGTTATGATATGCATGATGGAATAGTTGTAGATCAGTTTGATAGAGTTTTAAAGTAAGTTGCTTTGAAAATCTTGATTTTCAGAAATTAAAGGAGTGTTTGGATGTTAGTTTTATAAAGTAAGTTTGTTAGATTTTGAAGATTAAAACTGGTTAGGATTGTTGATTAGGGTCATTTAGGTTGAATGGTAGCTGTGTGCTTGGTTTGATGCAAGTTTGTAACAATTTGAAGGATCAAAAGTGAAACTAGTAGCTAAATCTGCATTACTCACTCTCTGGTTAAATTTCATGACATTTTGGTGCTTAATCTTTGTAAATGTATGAGTGATATGTTGATTTAAGGTTTGTTATTGATTGAATACTAGTTTATGTGAGTGTATGCAAGTTTGGTGGACTTGAAAGTCGTTTTTGTGCAAACTATTTGCAAGAAAAAACCACCAGTCCTCACTTTTTTCATCAGAAACTTGACATTGCCCCTTGTGCTTGGATTGTTGATTATTTTGCTTGCTAGTGTGCTTATTCTTGCTTGTCAGTGACTCCTTGTGCTTCAATAAGCACAAGGGTGCCCTTTGTTCCAAGTAATCACCATCAAACAAGAATACAGCCAAGTCCTCTTGGCACCAAAGTGCACAAGTGTGAAAACACACTTGTTCATCAGTAAAACAACCAGACCTGGGCACTTTTGTGTTCATAATTTGCTTAATCTTGGTTAAATATTGTTTTGGATTTGAGTTTGTAAGCTTATAAGTTGCATTGTTTGAGTTTTTTTTAAAAAAAAAAAAAAAAATATTTTCTCCAAAAAGGACGTGGCCAGGACTCGAACCTGCGCCACTCCTCTCACAACACAACGCTCTAACCATCTGCCCTAGGGTCTTTGACTGGTAAGAGTTTACCAGGTTTATTATTTAAGGTGTTTGTGTTTTGGCTTATCTAAAATAAGCCGTGGCTTATTTGACTTATTATAGCTTATTGGTTAAGCTTTTTTGACTTCTTTCATTTTTCCTAGGATTTAAATAGAGTCTAGGATTTTTCTGGCTAAAAGTTTTATTTTTCCTTTTATTTAATTATTTAATAGGATTATTTTTAATTTTAAATTTAAAAAGTCATTTAAAAATAGTGAACAGTAGTATAAAAATACAAAAAAATAGTTTTTAGGTTTTAACTCTTATTTTTGAGGTTTACATATAAAAAAGTTTTCAAAAACTTTAATTTTTGATTTTATTTGATTTTAGGGTTTTTTAGCAACTTTAAAAATTAATATAAAATTACTTAAGAGGTTTTAGAAACTTTTATTTACATTTTCTTCTTAGTTAGATTATTTAGGATTTTTGAGAATTTTTTAGAATTTATTTGAGGACTTTTAATTTTTTAGAATATTTTAATATTATTTTATTCATTAAAATAAAAAGTTTTATTTTTATTTCTTTTTCATTTTTCCTAGATACTAGACATTAAAATAGGACCTTTGTCACTTTCCAAATAATTTTTAGGCTTTTCAATTAATTTTTAGAATTATTTTAAGATTTAATAGATTTTAATAGTTTTTAGGAGTTTAAAAATAGTTTAAATTGGTTTTAAAATTTTTAAAAATAGTTTTTAGTTTAATTAAGTCATTTTTGAGGTTTACAAACTATTAAATCTTGTTTAGGGCTTTTTAATATTTAAAAGTGATTTTTAGGGCTTTAATTAGCATTAAAAAGTCATTATTAAATTAATTAAAAGGTTTTGGCAAGTTTGAATTTTTTGTAAACTCTTAGAATATTATTTGGAATTTTTTAGTAATTTCTAGGAATTTTTTTAGATTAAAATTTTAAATTTTGTGTTTTTTTTACGTTCTACGTCGTAACTTTCTAATAGTGTTTTTGCCTTATTTTTCTATTTTTTCGTCTTCGTCATTTTCTCTTCTTTTCTTCTCATTAATAATCAAAAACATAATTCAATCAATTCAATTCACAACGCACTAGCCTCCTCGAGAACGAACTCACCTTCTTAAGGGTCATTCACACACGGTTTTCCTAAATCGTCGTGCTTACCCTATATTATTGCCTTGTTTTCCTAAACAAGTGTGATTTTACAACAATCATTTTGGCGCCGCTGCCGGGGAGGCGTGTTGTGTTTTGATTGAAAATTGTTGTTTTTCTATAATAGCCATAAATATAATTGTATTAATAGCACTCTATTAATACGTATTATCGTTTTTCGGTTTTTGTGTGAATACTATTACTATATTGTATACGTAGAACAATAAATACACAAGTACTCCAAATACGTGAGCAATCACAACCTTGACTTGGGAGGTCATTACCCAATCATTGTATTCGAATCTCAAACCAAAGAAAAAAGGCAAAAATAGATAAATACTTTCGTGAAGCTTAATCTTGAAAATACAAACTATAAGGTGGGTATAAGGCGGTTGTATTTCACAACCTAAAGGAAAAAGGCTCTTAAGTGCTTCGCGCCGCCTCGTTTCCTCCGCTTGCTTGTGCGTATTTGATTTTGAGAGTGAATCGAGGGTTTTGCCGCCCAAAGTATTATTACATATCATATATATTTTCTTGGTTTCATATTGATTAAACCCTCTTGAACGATTTGGTGTTCCACCATCGTTCTAAAGTCATCGAAGGCATTCACTCCACGTGATCGTTTTCATTCCTTGAGGCCTTTTTAATCAAGAGATTTGATTAGTGAGGAGATTTGTGGACTCATTGTCTACTTAATACATTCACCAATTCCAAAAAGGTTAATACAATCAAAAACCACAAAAAAATTGAAAAAACACAAAATACCAAAAAGAATCTTCTTTGCTCGCCTTCTCGTTGTACGTGACGTTTATGCAAACTCGCTCTAAAGCTAGACGTGCTCGTAAACGAAGAAACAAATCACTCACTCAATCTAGTGAGGAGTCTCCAAGTGAGGAACCTATTGTAGAACAAGAAGCTATCATGGCTAATCGTACTATGATGGAGTTGCTTCAAGCACCCACCGAGGGTTTTGGAGAGGCCATTGTGATTCCCGCCATCCTTGCGGAGAACTTTGAGATCAAAACGGGTTTAATGTCTATGTTGCAAGCAAACAAGTTTCGCGGTCATGAAAAAGACAACCCACATTATCACATTAGGCAATTTAATCGTCTCACCGCGACAAGCAAGTTTAAAGATGTACCACACGATGCCATTAAGATGATGTTGTTTCCTTACTCGTTAGATGGACCCGCCAAGATATGGCTTGAGAAAGAACCGCCGAATTCGATTTTGACATGGGCCGATCTCGTGTCTAAATTTGTGAATCAATTTTTTCCACCATCTAAGACAACACATTTGAAAAACGAGATTTCACGTTTTACACAAAGACCTAATGAAAGTTTTTCAATGGCTTGGGAGAGGTTTAAAGAAATGCTACATGAATGTCCACACCATGATTTTTCCGAATTGCATCAAATTGACACTTTTTATAATGGGCTTAATGAACATGAAAGAGATTATTTAAATGCCACCGCGGGTGGTAATTTTTTGTGCAAAACGACCAATGAGGCTTTGAAAATCATAGAAAATAGGTCTAAGGTCTATAGCCCTCGTAACACACCGAGTGTTGCCAATTTGGGCTCGTCATCGTCTCGTTCCATTAATGCCTTGCAAGATGAAGCAAATGAGGAGAATCGGTTTTTCGATAGGTTTTCGACTCTTATGTCTCATTGGAAAGCTCAAGAAGCTTCAAACACCGCTTCGGTTAAAGCGGTTGCTAAGAGTTGTATTTCGTGTGGTGGAGCTCATGATTTTTCCGAGTGCATTACCGCGGATGGTAACACTTCGAATGCTTATGTAGCCACGGGAACTTATAACCAAATCGGTCAAGGTTCACGTTCAAATCAAGCTCCACAAAATCAAAATGCTAATAACTATCGAAACAACAATCAAGGTGGAAATTACCAAGGAAATCAAAGAAATTATAACAAGGGTAATTACCAAAGTGGAAATGGGCAAATTTCAAATCAAAACCAAAACCGTGATTTTCAAACTCCTACTCAAGGTTTTCAAAATGCTCACACTAAAAATTTGCAAGGAGAATTTTTAGATTATGCTAAGGCTAATGATGCTAAGTTTGATAACATGCAACGTGAGATGATTAGCTTAAGATCCGAGTTGAAAAACGAGCTTAAAACCGAACTTGCTAATGAACTTAAAACTCATGCTAATAAAATGGAAGGAAATGTCACACGACTCCAACAAAATCAACAAAAAATGGAGCAAGGACAACATGAGATTAAGCAAGAGTTGTTAAAAGCGGATGCTAGGCAATCTAAGTTTGAAGACCGTATGGCTAAGATGTTTGAAGCTATCATGTGTAAGCCCTCTTCTTCGGGTGGTCTTCCTAGTGATACCATCGTGAACCCGAAAGGAGAATTGAAGGTTGTTACCACTCGTAGTGGTAAAACTTTCAAAGAACCCACTTCTCGTCCAAGTACTTCTATGGAGAAGGAAAAAGAGAAAGAACCCGAGGTTGTGGTTGAAAAGGAGCACATTACAAGCCCACGAAGTACCGCTCAAACCACACCTACGGTTGAACCAATACCCATTATGGAACCCGAGATTCCAAGGCCGATGCCTATGCCTAATTTGCCCCAACCCACACCACCTTTACCCTACCCATCAAGACGAGACAAGGAAAAGGCACAAGAACGAAATAATTATCAATTTGAACTCTTTATGAAAATGTTTCGTGACTTGCATTTTAATATAAGTTTTGCCGACGCCTTAGTCATGATGCCTCGATTTGCCGCGAACTTCAAAAGTATGTTGAATAACAAAGAAAAATTGCAAAAATCGTCTAGTTGTTCTTCGGTTTTTCTAAGCCGCATACCTCAAAAAGTCGGTGATCCTGGAAAGTTTTTAATCCCATGTGCTATCCAAGACATGGAAGAATGCTACGCCTTGGCCGATCTTGGTGCTAGTATTAATTTGATGCCTCTCGAGATTTTTAAATCGCTCAATCTTCCAAATCTCACTCCTTCAAGAATGTCAATCGAAATGGCCGATCATTCTACGATTCTAGCTTGTGGAGTTGCCGAGGACGTCTTTGTGAAAGTTGGGAAATTCTATTATCTCGTGGACTTCATCGTTGTTGATATTCCCATCGATCCTAAAGTTCCGTTAATTTTAGGTCGATCTTTTTTGGATACCTCGAGAGCACTTATCGATGTGCATGCAAGAAAAATCACTCTTCGTTTCAATGAGGAAGAACTCGTCATTAATGCAACCCAAAACTCCACTCTTTCTCATGTTTATTCGATCACATCTTTGTACAATGTCAATTCCACCAAAAACATTTGTCAAAAGATTTCAAATAGAGTTTTAGGAGTTGATAAAAATGAAGTTCCGTCCCCTCCGCCGATGGAGGTTAAGAGTGTTAAGCCGATAATTCCAATCTCGAGTGATTCTTCGGATGATGAATACGTTGATCCCGATGGGGAGGTTTTCTTTGTTGACAAAAGATTTGAAAACTTGCCACCACCTAAACCAAAACGCTTTCAAAATGTGAGAATTTTTAGTGTGACTAACATTGTTTTAGATACACCAAATATTTTTGACATAATTAAATCGGGTTTTCACAAGGAGAGTGTTAAAGATGAAAAAGGAAAAGATTTTGAATCTAATTTAAAAGATTTTTCTACAATTCTAACTCCGTCATCACCACGTGTTTTGAGTGCTACAAGCTCGTCTTTTCCTTTTGACGATGCTTTGTGTGGACCTAGTGTGGGGGAAGCCCCTTATGTTCCCTTCCCTTTCTCCACCGAGGACGAGATATTTGATCCTGGAATTGCTTATATAGGGAAATCTCGGTCTTCCACCGATGCAATAAATGGAAAATCTTTTCATTTGATTGGTGCGAGTCTACCTCGAGTAGCTCAATGTTTTGCCTTACCCATTGTCCCACCCTTCTATTTCTTCTCTCCTATTTTCTTCTATCCCATTGGGATTTGTGTTGGAGTTGTGTTGTCTCGTCTTTCATCCGAAAACGAGGACGCTATCTTTGACCCCGGTATACGTTTATCGGATTTTTAAAAGTACTCCACGTGCTTTTGGGCCTTGTTTATCATGTAAGCCCCACCAAAAATTGACCATACCATGATTATCCCTAAATGATCACATTTATGGGGATTCGAGTCGAGCTTTTGACTCGGTTATCAAAAACAAGGTGCCTCGTGGGGGAGACCCATGCTTATCCATGTACATATTATTGCTTTCTAATTAGTTTAATGTGAGGGGATTTGTGCCCTTCCAACCTTTGTTCCGTGGTTGTTTGTGCATTGTGTCTTTTAGATCATCATCTTCACGATTGGAGCCTCTCGTGTTCGTTTCATGGGAGCACTCGATCGTTTGCTTTGGAGGCCTTTCCCAATATCCATCATGATATATCCTTTTATGTTCTAACCTTAGGTTATTAGCACACTTCATAAACGGCTATTACTTATTGGTTACACCCTTTCCATGCTAGATTAGGCATTCGACTACGTCTCTAGTATGGGGGTGTTTGCACCCCTAGACTCGAAACATTGAGGACAATGTTTAACTTTAGTATGGGGGGGTGAATAGATACTTGCCTTGCCAAACCTTCACGCTTTCCAAAGTTTATCATTTTGTTATCGTTTTCTTGCAAAATAAGGCTAAAAATGGCCAAATTTTAAAATTTTTTCTCATGTTTTATAAGTGTTTGAAGACACGAATGTAGATTTTCCGATGGCGAGAATAAGAGTAATTTTTGACTCGACCGTGCGTGTTGAGCACTTAGCTTTGATTCCTTAACTTATATTAGGCTAAGTCTCTTAAATGAGGACGAGAAATGATAGAGTTAATTATAAGTTACTATGCTAAACGTAGAGTACTCGTATTCTTTCAAAAACTCATGTGTTCTCGTTGTTTGCTTATTCTCCCTTCGCATGTAAATATTTTTTGCTTAATAAATATTGACTTAGCGGTTTAGTTAGGATTGTTGGGTTTCTAGTCTTTTCTAGTAGCTTCCGTGTAATTAAATTGGGAAGACATTAAGGTATCGCCAGCGTCACGGTTTTGAAGTATTGGCAACCCGAATAATCGAAAGCTTCACCCAATAATAAGATTTCAAGTGCTCACCTAAATCAAGCAAACAATTTGAAGCCCCACAAGGCCTAAAATCTATGCAAAATTGAAAGTGAATCAAGCCTTAATCTTCGAAGCTTTAAAGATCCAAAATTCGCTTTAGCGTGAGGATATACGTCTTTGGCTAATAAAACCACCGATGATGGCGGATAATAAAAGGCAAGGCAAGACCGAAGTCATAATAAAAGCTTCATGGCGAAGTTGAATAAAAGATGGAGGTAAACCAAAGATAATAAGGTCCTTCCGTTAGGGGGCGTATAAAAGTCTTGGTAATAAGTCTCATGTTCAAAACCGTTATAAAACCGTGTTTATCGATTCTTCTTGTCAACTTAATTTTTTAACATCGTTGTCTATTAGGAGGGGTTATTGATTTGATGGTCTTAGTTACACCGTTAGGACTCTATTTTTAGACCTAAATCTCTATTATCGCATAAGTCAATGATGTATCCTCGTGATCATTAAGACATAATAAAATATAAGAGATACAACTTAGGAATAATGGGAGAATAAGTACGTGATTAGGGCATATGAGTAGTGTTAGCATTACTAACTTATAATGACAATGATCTCGTTGCACGCTTGGCATGGAATTAGGGTGAAAATCGAGGACGACGAAATTATTTCTAACGAAGCATTCACGTGTTCTTATTCTATGAACCTAAACGTCCCATTTTGCGATGAAAATCATACATTATGTCTAAAACGCAAGTAGTAGTAATAGTGTAGTGTAGCTAGTTATCATTTCAATAAAGTGAATAAAAATAAATTTTGGAGATGCTTTGATACTTTATTCTAGCATTGCGTGAGGGCACGGCAATGGTTTAGTATGGGGGAGTGATGAGATGGCTTTTATACATGATCTCATCGTCCAAAACGGCCTAAAAATGCATAAAATATCATAAATAGACCAAATATATGCTCGTGTTTGTTACTTGTGTATTTTTAGGTACGGATATTGAGGAATTGGCAAAAGAACACAAGAATCATTCAAAAACGAACACGGGAAACGAAGTCGCATAATGAACCGGGCCCAAGTTTAGAAATTTGCAAAATGACCCTTGAAGAATTGAAGATTGGCAAAAATGGTCCCTCATCTTTGAAGAACTTGTCACATTTGACCCTCACAATATCAAATGTACAAGTATGATCCTTTATGATTGAAGATA
This sequence comes from Glebionis coronaria, assembly GCA_025667525.1. Classification (NCBI taxonomy): domain Eukaryota; kingdom Viridiplantae; phylum Streptophyta; class Magnoliopsida; order Asterales; family Asteraceae; genus Glebionis; species Glebionis coronaria. The sequence goes on from CM046882.1 coordinate 475,050,837, forward strand.
TTACAAGATCAGTCCTTGGAAAATCAAGAATATACAAGTTAAACCCTTTGGAAAAGTTTTAGAAAGTTTTGTGCCATTTTTGACAACTTGGCAAAAGTTGATAAGGCTAAATCAGGCGCTGATAAACTTTATTTACAAAGTGAAGGAAAGTTAAAACCTTGGGGACCAAACTTGCCTAACCACCAAACCAAACCAACCAACCAGACGTTGCCACGTCAACCCTACCCACCCATTTACCCAAATCACCAACCCATACCCTACCCAACCCGTCCACCCACCCAAGTCCAAAACCAGTTTATTTAATAAACTTGGTCAACCAGTCAAACCCCACTTACCCTTCCCTCCATAACATTAATTTAAAAAGTTAATTAACCCAAAACAGATTCAACTCACCCCTTAATCACCATAAACCCTAAACCCACCCCAGATTAATTAACCTTCAAACCAAAGGGGTTTTGCCCCAAATGCTCCAGATTCTTGATTAACGTCCCTCTCATCCAAACCCACCTCACCCAACACACTCACATGGACCGTGGACCCCTCCCCAGCCTTCCCCTGCAACGTCTCTTTCCACCAAAACCCCACACCCGACCAAATTAACACCTCAGATCAACCCCTTGGTCCCAAAGGTTCATCCAACGACTCATGATCAAGATTCCAAGCTGTCAAAGTCACATGGGACGATTTTTGACTAAATTTCAGTCAAAGACTCAAGGGTCTTTTTGGCATTTCAGTTAGCTAGGGTTTTAGCTCCTAGAATGTTCTACTTAGTCTATTTAAGGAGGATGAAACCTGTTCATACCCCTTGTTCCAGTTTTTAGCATTTTCAACTTGTAATTCCTTTTTTGAATTAATTAAGTTTGGTGTTTTGTGAAAGACAATTGTGATTCCTTTAATTGAATTTAAAAAGTTTGTGTATTGTTGAATGCTAAGGCTGAGTTCCATTTATTTGTGAAAGAATTTGGTGTTGAAGTTTCATTTTTCAAAAAGGAGTTTTAAAGAAATCTTGAATTCAGAAAGTAAAGGTTTTGGAAAGTGAAAGTGGACCAAAACTTGATTTTCTGAGTGTAAAGGTTTTGTTTAAAACGTGTTAAGTTTCTTGGTTCATTGTTTTAAAGTCTTTAAGGTTGGATTTTCAGAAAATCAGAAATTTGCATTTTCTTGTGTTTGATCTTATTTGCAGGTTTGTTGTTGATTCAGTTCTGCATACACCCCAGTGTATAAGGAGGTGGTATTGCAACCACAAAGAGCCCTGGATGTAGGGTTCTTAGGTAAAATTTCTTGTTCCTTTGAAATTTTCAGAAAAGTTGAGTTTATATGATTTTTGCATGAAATGTGTTCATATGTGCTTGAATGGTGTTTTCATGTTATGATATGCATGATGGAATAGTTGTAGATCAGTTTGATAGAGTTTTAAAGTAAGTTGCTTTGAAAATCTTGATTTTCAGAAATTAAAGGAGTGTTTGGATGTTAGTTTTATAAAGTAAGTTTGTTAGATTTTGAAGATTAAAACTGGTTAGGATTGTTGATTAGGGTCATTTAGGTTGAATGGTAGCTGTGTGCTTGGTTTGATGCAAGTTTGTAACAATTTGAAGGATCAAAAGTGAAACTAGTAGCTAAATCTGCATTACTCACTCTCTGGTTAAATTTCATGACATTTTGGTGCTTAATCTTTGTAAATGTATGAGTGATATGTTGATTTAAGGTTTGTTATTGATTGAATACTAGTTTATGTGAGTGTATGCAAGTTTGGTGGACTTGAAAGTCGTTTTTGTGCAAACTATTTGCAAGAAAAAACCACCAGTCCTCACTTTTTTCATCAGAAACTTGACATTGCCCCTTGTGCTTGGATTGTTGATTATTTTGCTTGCTAGTGTGCTTATTCTTGCTTGTCAGTGACTCCTTGTGCTTCAATAAGCACAAGGGTGCCCTTTGTTCCAAGTAATCACCATCAAACAAGAATACAGCCAAGTCCTCTTGGCACCAAAGTGCACAAGTGTGAAAACACACTTGTTCATCAGTAAAACAACCAGACCTGGGCACTTTTGTGTTCATAATTTGCTTAATCTTGGTTAAATATTGTTTTGGATTTGAGTTTGTAAGCTTATAAGTTGCATTGTTTGAGTTTTTAAAAAAAAAAAAATATATTTTCTCCAAAAAGGACGTGGCCAAGACTCGAACCTGCACCACTCCTCTCACAACACAACGCTCTAACCATCTGCCCTAGGGTCTTTGACTGGTAAGAGTTTACCAGGTTTATTATTTAAGGTGTTTGTGTTTTGGCTTATCTAAAATAAGCAGTGGCTTATTTGACTTATTATAGCTTATTGGTTAAGCTTTTTTGACTTCTTTCATTTTTCCTAGGATTTAAATAGAGTCTAGGATTTTTCTGGCTAAAAGTTTTATTTTTCCTTTTATTTAATTATTTAATAGGATTATTTTTAATTTTAAATTTAAAAAGTCATTTAAAAATAGTGAACAGTAGTATAAAAATACAAAAAAATAGTTTTTAGGTTTTAACTCTTATTTTTGAGGTTTACATATAAAAAAGTTTTCAAAAACTTTAATTTTTGATTTTATTTGATTTTAGGGTTTTTTAGCAACTTTAAAAATTAATATAAAATTAATTAAGAGTTTTTAGAAACTTTTATTTACATTTTCTTCTTAGTTAGATTATTTAGGATTTTTGAGAATTTTTTAGAATTTATTTGAGGACTTTTAATTTTTTAGAATATTTTAATATTATTTTATTCATTAAAATAAAAAGTTTTATTTTTATTTCTTTTTCATTTTTCCTAGATACTAGACATTAAAATAGGACCTTTGTCACTTTCCAAATAATTTTTAGGCTTTTCAATTAATTTTTAGAATTATTTTAAGATTTAATAGATTTTAATAGTTTTTAGGAGTTTAAAAATAGTTTAAATTGGTTTTAAAATTTTTAAAAATAGTTTTTAGTTTAATTAAGTCATTTTTGAGGTTTACAAACTATTAAATCTTGTTTAGGGCTTTTTAATATTTAAAAGTGATTTTTAGGGCTTTAATTAGCATTAAAAAGTCATTATTAAATTAATTAAAAGGTTTTGGCAAGTTTGAATTTTTTGTAAACTCTTAGAATATTATTTGGAATTTTTTAGTAATTTCTAGGAATTTTTTTAGATTAAAATTTTAAATTTTGTGTTTTTTTTACGTTCTACGTCGTAACTTTCTAATAGTGTTTTTGCCTTATTTTTCTATTTTTTCGTCTTCGTCATTTTCTCTTCTTTTCTTCTCATTAATAATCAAAAACATAATTCAATCAATTCAATTCACAACGCACTAGCCTCCTCGAGAACGAACTCACCTTCTTAAGGGTCATTCACACACGGTTTTCCTAAATCGTCGTGCTTACCCTATATTATTGCCTTGTTTTCCTAAACAAGTGTGATTTTACAACAATCAACGGTCATGATAACGACCGTCAGGAAACTGACCGACAAAGTAGTAGTGACAACCACCGTGCTCATAATTAATCAGTCAGTACCATCGGAACCCCGGAACGGACGTGACCAGAAATACAGAGGTCAGCAGTCTAACCGGTCCGCCAATCCTAGCAGTTACCAAAATTTTTCAGCCTTGTTCATATTCATCTATTAAAACACGTGCCAAGACATCAGTCAAGACATAGTTCTCAAGTATCATTTCGGAAGACACATATCAGGGCACCAGTCATGATACACGTCATACGAATATCTTCTCAGAGTACGAGTCCGAACTCCTAGTCCCAGTATGTTCCAAGCAAGACACTCAGTAATTCAGGGTATCTTTCAGAAAAGGGGTATACCCGTTCTATTATGCCACGCATGAATCAGATCATTAAAATTCAGTCACCACCACTAGGATATTATTCAGATTAAACAAACAATATTCATTCTGTGAGGTTACAGACGAACACATTTAGTGAAAAGTCGCCATGTTTACCTCACGTATTCCTATGTTAGCTTTATCTTTAATCAGGTAGTCACCTACCTCTCAGCCAGAAAGGATTCAACAGTATCATCATATTTATTAAAGCCTTATTTTTTTTAGTTAACGACGAGATCCGTTTTACTAAATCCCAAATATATTCATTATACTTTCTGCCAGAAAAATCAGTACAAATTACGTCTACCTTACAGGTACGTGGCTTGTCAGTCCATAGCTACGAAGACTTTTACCTACCTGTTATAAATTCACTGTTGAAATTCCTTAATTTCATGATCAGCAGATTATTCCAGAATTCCAGATATAATTTCAGAAAGTTTTCAAGAAATTCCTTCCTAACCACGAGACAGAAATTTAACATCGAGTTAGTCTCAAGAACGGGACTTGTTTTCAAAACTCTTTATTGCAAGGCTTCAGCTAAGTTAAAGAGTTGCAGCAATTGCTACAAGAGTTACCAAAACTAGGCTTTATTCGCCCTAGAGCACCATCGAAAAAAAAAAAATTATCAGATCACCATTCCTAATCGATATTCATTCCACGAATAGAAAGTTTAATTGACCTACTACGAGATGTCTTAAACATTCTTCCAGAAAAATTCAAGATCATGATACCATCAGTGGTGAGGGAAGAACATGATGTTCTTCAGACCGTTGTTCCACATATTATATCCACTATATAAATTTTTGAGTTTACACTTCTGAACTCCTTAATGCTCCAGCTATATTATGGAATTTATGAATAAAATTTTTCTATGGTTCTCAGACAAAATCGTCAGCATATTTATTGATCACATTTTGGTCTGCTAAATTTTAAAGAAGAACACGAGAATCATCTTCTCACAGTTGTATAGAATCTTCGATAGGAGAAAATTTTATACACAGCTATCCAGATATAAATCTCACTTGAACAAAGTGGCATTTCTGAACCACCCTATTTCAGCAGAAAGTAATTTCAGACAATCCTGCTAAGGTGAAGGCCATCACCTGATGGCCCGACCAACGGCTGTGAACGAAGTACAAATTCTTCTAGAACTCAATTGACTGCTACCGCAGAAATTGCTGACAGTTACCACCAGAGAATTTTCTATGACTGTCCAACCAGATTTCCACCAGAGAGTCCCAGGATTTCATCGCACCTTGATGCAGTTATGTTCATATCTAATGCCTGACATACCTCAGGTTCAAGATAGAACACCGACATGAAATTACTACAGGTAGAAATTCTAGACCGAAAAGAGACAAGACTCCATGGAGATTGTTATCAGTTTACCACAGACTCAGAGAAAGTATGATACTATCTGAGTTATCATCAACCATGTAATCAGCCTGCGCGCCTCTTTCATCCGAAAGGATCACGTAGTAGCAGATCTGCAGAAAATTTTAAAGTTCAGCAGTAAATTTCAAGGCTTTCCTTTGACCATCATATCAGACAGAATTCATGTTCACGATCGAGTGTATGTTTACGCCACTTTAAGTTCATGTCTATTTTCACTTTCACGTTTACGTCTCATTTGCAGTATGATGCTGTTGCAGTTCATCTTTTATGCTATCTCATGATTTAAGCTCACGTTAGCGTTCATAACATTGTTCACGTCCAAGTTCGTGTGCCATTTCGCGATACACGTTTCACAGTTTATTATCGATTACGGTTACAGAAAGTTTGAGAAACCAGACTCAAATTTAGCACATCTATTCCATAACCAGGCAGCCGTTCATATCTCAGGCCGTATCATTTGGCATTCAATCCTCAGTCAGCATACGTTCATGACATGTTCTAGTATCGCATACACAGTATGATTCACTTATCATATTCTAATTCCATGCCAGCGCTCCTCATATAATTATGAACCACGTTCACAATTGCTCACTTAGCATGTTCACAATTGTTCACGTAGTTCGTCCCTATATATATTCAGCAGCTTTCTCAGAGATATATATATATTATCTTTTCAGAATATTTACACGTATCGTTTCATGTATCATACATGCTATAGTTATTCAGTCTATCAGATTCAGAAAATCCATCTTAAATATGGAACCAGAAACTATTCACCATCATCAGGACAGGGTCATCAGGACCAAGATTTTACTTATTATGTTAGACCCTTGAAGAAATCGTTTCGAGCGGGAGGCCACTCGAAACGGAGGAGTCCATCCGGACCTCTCGTCCTTTTCTTCAATAAATCCAGTTAAGTTCTTTCAGTCAGGTTACGTCTATGTCCTCTTCAGCCATGTCACGTTGCATGATCATTTCAGTCATGTCAGGTTTACACCTATCAGCAGCAGTATGTCATAATTTAGAAGACAAATTATCCTTCAGCCTATTTGTCTTTCAGTTACGTGCTTTCAGTTCTTATAACTTCACCAGCTTATTACCTTTAATTCGAGGACGAATTTCTCCTTTTTAGAGGGGAAGAATTGTAAAACCCAGTATGGTCGTATCTTTAATTCGGAGACGAATTATTGTTTTTAGAGGGGAAGAATTGTAAAACCCGTATTTAAAAACCAGGATATTAAATACGCAGTTAATTGTAATAAACTATTTAAGTATTAATTATTAGACAAGAGATATAAACGCAGAAATTAATTACGTTATCCCAGTTTATTTAAATACTATAATATTACAGTTTAGTCAGATAATAATTATTCAGTTTCAGAAAATATTACGTATTCATTATTATTATTCAGAAATAATTAAACGTTAACGATAATTACGCCGCCTCAGTTTTATTTAAAACGTCGCGTAATTTATTATTTCAGAAAATAATAAATAGTAATTAGTCTAGTATTATATAAATAATAATAATTATTCAGTATTACGTAGGTAATTCGTTCATATAATAAAGACTACGTTTCAGAAAATTAAAACACGATCACGAGCTTTACGTAGATAATTTAAACGCGAAAAAAAAAAGAAAGAAAGAAAGAGTGTTTTACTCTTTTGGGCCGGGTTAGTATAAAAAAAAAATAAAAGAAAAAGAAACTTGGGCTTTTTGGCTCAGCCCGGTTTAAAATAAAACACAGGAACATAAATATGCCCTCCCATTCACTTGCACGGCACAAAAAAAAAAAAAAAAAAAAAAAAAAGAGGAAGAACAGATTAGGGTTTCTTGTTGTGCCGCCAGTTTTAGAACAAAAAAAAAAAAAAAAAAAAGATGCGAGCCTTGTTTCAGTCAAGAATGGTGTATGCTCATCCTTCCATTTTAAATTCGTGTATGTGCATCGCTCCCTTTTTCTTTTCCTTCCAGTTATCACGAATCTATAACAATAATCTAATCTTAAGGGGATCGGGTTTGTATGGCTGGACAAGAACCGAGACATCACCAGTCTCGGTGGTATGAATTTACTGACCAACCGAGACACAGTCTCGGTGGTGTTCTTTTGGCCAGCCGCGAACAGAAAACCACCCCGTCGGGTGTGTTGTGGTTCAAGAAACCAAGACCAAGAAGTCTTGGTGGCCTCAGCCCCTGCCCAGCCGTGACCCACACAGGGGCGGCTAGGGCCAGGTTCGACCTAGGGGTGCGTTTGGGGGCTGCGTAAAAATAAAGGGGCGTTTGGGACTAATTCGCAGCAGGGGCGTTTGGGTCTGTTAGAAAACAATGAAAACAGTGGGAACTTATAAGTAGCAGTGGGAACTTATAAGTAGCAGTGGGAATTTATAGATAGCAGTGGGAACTGTATGCAAACAGTGGGAAAATATAAAAGCAGTGGGAACTTAAGACAGGCAGTGGGAACCTCGAGACATTTAAATTGGTAAATTAGTTATAAATGAGTTTATAAATTAATTAATTATATTGTCAAAATTTATTTAATCTAATTAATAAAATTAAATTAAGCTTTATCATGTTTATCCTATTTAACCTATGATTTACAAATAATTTTATTTAAAGATATTAAATTGGAAATATTTTAAGATATGAAACTTACAATAATAACGAGTTACTATGTATGGTAATACCGGGGTATACATTTTACGATAATCAGAAATACCGAATACATTAAATCAGTAATATTTACGAACAGTCAGAACTTATCAGATTATATACGATCAGTATTGCAAGAATAAATTAAATCCAATGAATACAGTTAAGAGCAGTAAAATTTATAACATCAGTCAACTTATTTTCGCGTCCGTTATTTATGTAGTATCCGTGAAGTCAGATTCGATCCGTCAGCTTTCAGTCTTATTTCAGTACTGGACACGAGGTACGGATTTCCGTCCTTTCAGTAAGGACTTCCTTTTTCATGCATGATTAGGATTCCCCGTCTTCAGCCAAATGTTTTCCCCAGTATATGTTTAAGTTTATCAGTAATCATGTTAATAACTAAATAAATTGCCTGAGCATTATATACAAGCACGACCAGTTTATGTACTAGTTACGGAGGTACCGTAACCACGGCACTAGAGGCACCGGTGTCGTGACTCACATGCAGGAGAGTGATATCCTGCATCGTCCCACTCAGCTCAGCTTGGCCATTTTATCAGTATTTTTAGTGGGGCGTATGGATGCATCCTAGGCTTATAAGTGTTTCATGTTTATCAGGGTGAATGTGGTGTGTGCTCTACATCCTTCACATTGGAGCTGATCCCTCCACCCAGCACAGTTATTTAGAGGTCACCCCTCTACAGCATGATGAGGTCACCCCTCCAGTTATTCATGCACGGTTGTTACAGCACGTGACCTATATAAGCTCTGGCAAATAAAATACAGTAAATGCATGTTTTCAGAATTAATAGCTATATTTCAGTATCAGTATATATGAACCAGGTTTCTCAGATTTTATGCAGAGTTCTACCACATGTTACATATCAGTCTTACAGCTTCAGTATTCTATCGTTTGTTTCATTCATTATATTCTTATCATGTTTTATATCCGTTCACTGAGCGTTATGCTCAGCCGTAGTTCCTTCATGTTCTAACGGCAGGTACACCGGGACGCTCTTAGGATTCTGAGAGCACGTGCATTTGGAATGGAAGCTATACAGACTTCTAATTTTATGCACTTACATTATTCTGCTTATTTGGACATTGTTTAGTCCTTTCTTTCAGTATTTTATTTTTCATGTTTTGAGCTTAGGTTGGATTACCGATGTTTGATTCCGGTATTTCCGTTATGGTCATTTAATGTTTCATTACATTTACCTTATGCTTTGATGACACGCCATAAATACACGTAACGGTCCACTTATCCAAGTGGGGTGTTACAGTATCAATAAATATGACAACATTCTACGTCTTGTTCATTTTGGCTTTGGGTAAACCGAGTCTCTTTCCTTTTGAGCAGTATTACTTTGTGTGTATATTTATTGTGGTTATATACAAACCAATAAATTTTTACATAACACTAACATGTTTATTTAAGTATTGTTTCTGACGAAATTCACATCCGGATCTTATTAATCAAAGCACACACGTAATACTACGGTTTGTAAAGCTAATTAAGAATGGTTTTTTTATTTACGCAACAGGTATGATGAACTTTCCTCAAGTGTCGCTTGCAGATGATTATCCTCCATGTAGAAAGGTTGGAGATTGTTATCCAGGATATTGTCCACCAATTTCAATTCCTATTTGCTTCAAGCATCATTGTGTTTGTATTAAAGCGAAGGATCTACAAGCACCTACATCAACTCCAAACATCAACTAAGGCGTCGACGAGCATCAAAAAGTAGTGCACCATGAATACTAGTTATCTTGTGTCGTGTACTTGAAATTATCTTGATTTGTGAATGCAAAAAAAACTGATATAATAAATATGAGAGCTCTTTAGTATCAAATAATACCATACTTTACACAAGGTATTGTAATTCACTAGCAGCGTACCCGCGCAATGCAACGGCGAGTACCTTATGACTATATTTTTCGACGAACAAACGTTGTTCTCTTACAATTTTTTTTCTAACTATCACTATATAAAATGAATGATAATCAAAATTAAAATAGCTTTTAGCAGTAACAATGAAAATTATTTCATATTCAAATAACCATAAAGTCCAAATGAAAGAAAAAACATAATTAGCTTCTTTGAAACATAAGGTCCAAACGAATACATGGATTTAGAGGCAACGGTTTCTAGTTTTTAACAAAATTTCCGCAGCCGATAATCTATTAATAACTGTATTTTTAGCATTAGGTAATATTATTTGAAAAAATTGATAAAAGACATGTGTTTGATTTTATAAAGCTTTTAATTCAAGATTTTCTTTAATTAAAGATTTTTAAATGCTTGCAAGGGTGGCACATGGGCCTTGTCGCACTTGATCTCATATCATATACTTTAGACTGAATTTACTAAATTGAAAGTAAATCTTTTCGTCATCAGATTATATTCAAATTTCTCGAGCCAAAACACAGAATATCTATATAATTTCATTTTTATTATTTGTCTTCGTTGACACAAAATAGAGAAATTTGTATTTTTTACAATAGGATTTATGAAAATCAAGCAATTTACAGTAACATCAAGAATGACGGTTTTTAGGCCTCCGTCATCCTAATAAAATGCAAGTGTACATACTACATAAACAAAAAATTTGAAGGAAAAAAACCATTAAAAGTTAACCATCATGATAGATAAAACACGGTTGCATAGTAAAATAGCATTCACTCATTGCTCGCCAAATATATCGTCATTGCTAAAACCACCAACAAATACACCCAAACCACTAAAAACCTGCCCGATTCAACAAAAAAACCAGCTAGACCTATACAACCGAAATATTGTGGTGGCCTCGGCAGGCTGCGAAAACGATGGTGGCGGCCGTCGGTATGTTGGTATAAAAGATCTAATAATATCCGGCTAGATCTAATTAGATTCGTATGCAGCATACGATCTTAAGAAAACCAATGGATATAAAAGAATCGGCTAGATCTCTTTGTTAATACAATTATCACCCCCAGAACTAACCACATAAAGCAAACCAGATACAGTTGGATCTTAATCACATACAACAAATTCTGAAAACCATTATCATAACCAAAAACACCAAAATCAGATTTCAAAATCACCGTAAGAAAACAATGCACAACCAAGACACACTCAAACCGCCTAAACCACCAACAAGTCCGATTCTGGTGGTGGTGATAGTCTCGACCTTCGTGGATGCCTTTTCAGGCGTTTTGCGCTTCTGTTTGTGTTGCGTTCGGGAGAGACAGAAAGATATAGCAGATGGAGTGTGTGTTTATTTTAGTTTTCATGTATTTGTGTGGGAGTTATTATAGGTTTGATTATTACATGGGACGTTACTATGGGCCTTAATATTGTGTAACTGAATTTTTGTGATGTTACTGAATAAGAAGGGTGTTACACTTTTATAAATTTATTAATACATTTAAATATTAAATGTAACTTTTGTTTAAGTTTATGTAAGAAGTTATTTAAATTTCCTAATTAAGAAATGTTTGAGGCTGAAAATTTTAAGACTTTTAAATATAGAAAAAGGCTTAAATCTTTTATAAAGTAGTAAGATTCTCGCGTGACGACGAGAATAGATCAATGTTAAGAGTAAAGTTATACCCTTTTTATCCCCAAAAATGTCCACCTTAGACGTTTGGTTATGGTAACACATAACCCACGCCAATTCATCGTGGACTCACATCAAACTGGTGTTACCACACGTCCACACCGGGGTACACTTGCGCCAAACACCAAGCCAGTTCACTCACATGCGTGAATGGTTGAACCATTTTAAGCGGAGACATTGGTTTACTTATAAAGGTTAAAGTTATTTTTTTAACTAGCCTATAAATATATTATATCCTCATTTACTAATTTTTTAGACTAATTTTATTTCTCTTTACCAAATAACACATTCTTATAACTATGAATGTGAGCGAAGATGATGTATATCCTTCCTACACCGATGATGAAAGTGACATTTACTTTTTGACTCAAGCGTATCAGTATCACCAAACATTACAACAACAAGAAGCTCAAAGTTCACATACCCATATTCCGATATATCACGAACCTGATGCTGAAACACGTTTGTTAGATGACTCTAGTATATCGAGAGTAATGTTTTGGACGTCGATTTCATAATCCAAGGGGAGCAGATGAATGAAGTCGTGAAGCATATGGGTGTCCACAATGGTCTGAACCACAAGCCTTGAATCTTCTTTTAAAAAAAGTTATTGTGGTGGGTTCTGTTGTATTGTTTACTTTGAATTGAAATGCAGTGATGATAAGTCAGTATAATAATGGATGAAATTAGGCTTGAAGTTGGTAAATACTTGTAAAAAAAAACATTTATCAATGGTGGGATGCCTTGCCATCATTTTCGAAAAAGAAATTTGTTTGTGCTCGTGTTGCGATAGCAAAAGAACCAAACGAGAGTTATTTGGTGGTCGAAATTCGGTTGTTTTGGTTCATATTTCCTTGTTGCTATGGAAAAATCTATATCCAAGATGGTGTTGATTTATCTATCTCTCTTAGTGTTGTCTTTAAGTCCATTGTTGACTTGTCAAACTTATCATGGTTTATATGTTTTGTGCTCTTTATGTGTTTGTCTAATTGTACATGGACCTTTTGTTTCAATTGCTACTTCTCTTGTTGGACTTGCCTAGGGCCAACCGTTGAAGCCCAGTTGATGGCCCATGTTTCTTGAAGTGTATTATTACCCTAGTTGTTGTTAGGGTTTCGCGTTATCACTCATATTACACACACAACTTTGTGTGTGTGCTCTCTCCTTGTTTACCAGCCGTTGTGGCTTATTGTTTTGGGAGGATCTTCATCTATCTCATCTTAGCATATATTAGGTTGAGTGTGAGTGTTCATGTAGTGAGGGAAATCAGATCAACCTAGTTGGGACGATTTCATATATTTTTTTGTATTTGTTGATTAGCATCCGTTTAGGGACTAATCGTTTCTTTTGTATTCTGTTCTTGAATCTTTGAATTAATAAAATCACCAGGGGTGGATGGTTGGGTGATAAGATCTGGTTTCTCTCTTTGATTCTTCATGTTTTAACATGGTATCAGAGACATAAAAAACTTAGATCATATCATCAATCTTGCTCTCTCGTGGTCGCCTTTGATTTCTCGAAATATTTAAATTAGGGTTTCTTGAAACCCTAATTTATTTTTTGGGGATTCTTTATCCTGTGGTCTTTGGAGGCTTCTCTGTGTGTCGTCGTTGATCTTTCTGGTGGTGCCGTAAGTTTCCTTGCAAAATAGAGTTAGGATTTCGTGAAACCCTAATTATATTTTTGAGGGATCTTTGCTTCTTAGGGTTCTGGAAGCTTTTATAGGTGTTTCCGTTGATCAATTTGGTGGTGTCGTTGCCTGTTTGGGTGATTCTCAGTTTTAATTAAAATTAGGGTTTTGAAACCCTAATTTTTTTATTTTGGGGGTTCTTGTTCTCGGCTCACCCATCCTCTAGACTAAGTGAATCTAGAGATTGGGTGCTTGTACTGGTTGCTGTTATAACACTATAAGTCCTTCTCCTTCTTCTTTCTCTCTATTTTATCTTGGTTCTGGCTTGGGTTACTGTTGCTTGTTCTGTGGTTGCAAACAGATTCGGTTAACACATTGACCCTCCAACCTAGACTAGTGTGGATACCTGCTCTGGCCAATCCCAGTCCACAACCTGCATTTCTAGTAACTCATATTCTGAGTGGTCCTGTTTATTTAGCTTTTTTTTTCTCTGGTTCCTTTCTTCATACTTGTTTTGATATAATTGATATTCTTTGGCTTGTGTCATATACTTGCTTTATACCTTTTTTGTCCGTGCTTACTCTGCTTTTGGTTGCTACCTATTTTATCTATTTAGCTTTCTGTTTCCTTTATCATGAGTAATGGTGTTGGTACTGATCCTCCTATTAACACAGGGGGTGGTGTGTGTGACACCCCCAAATTGAGTCAAACGCAGAGGAAATAATATTTGGGTGTCACGTAGGTGGATCAACAGCAGACAGAATATAGAGCAACAGATAAAAGATAATCCTTACATTTATTACATGATTGAAAGTGCAAATAGTATTAAAATAGTCTTTAACATTGTTCAACAGTTTAATTATTCCCCAGTTTATAAAACCCCAGATGAGCTCTATAAATGCAGCATATCATGATGCTTGATTTCATGCACACCAATACCTGCTTCATTTTCTTGAGAAAATATGCTTAGAGAGTCAACATAAAGTTGGTGAATTCACAGGTTTAATTAAAATGAGTTTGGACATTAAATATTCACTGAAGTAGTAATGCACAAAGCATCAATACTTAAAAGTAATTACATTCCCATATTGCCCGAAACTGAAACTTGACAGTTAAGTCCTTAACAAATAAGGACCCTTCGCCTTATCATAAAAAGGCACCCATAACAAAAATAAGTGCTGACATGTGAAACATCTGTTGTCCTGGCCTAGGCACAGTGAGCATGACTCACCCAGATGGGGACGGTCAATCCCAAATAGATCTATTTATAACATTCAGGTAATTCAATAATTCTAACAGTTTCGGATGCACGGGTCATGCGGGTTCATCTACAATAGGCAATGTAATCAAAAGTTTCACAGTTCAATCCATGTCCATAAAATAAAATATATTGCATGTTTTCTTCCCCATTAAAAGGTTTCATAGTTTGTCAATATATAAAGTGGGGCCATGAACTCACCTCAGTAGTACAACAATAAGTCAGTAGATAAACCTGATAAGGATGCTCACGATACAATCAACGACCTAAATAATTATAAGGTCTCAGTAAATGCATAACATAATGCATAAAAGTTCCAGAATAAATCTGTACATGCTTAAACTGGTTTTAAGCATTTTATTGCAATACTTGTATTTTTGTTCATCGTTGTACAAGTTCTAATAGTATTTATTTTAAGTATAAAGTAAATAATAAGGTTAAATTAATTAATCCATTTAACTAATATTTTGTACTTACGTTGTTTATAAAATACTCTAAATATTTATAAAGGATAGTCTTATATACATTTAAAGTAATAGGAAATAAATATAATTAATATATTTATTTTATAAGTTAATCATTTTTAATTTATATCTAGTATATAAATAAGGTTTATAAACGTATAACATTTTATTTAAAATCCATGTTTACGTAGAGTTTATAATTATTAAATTATAAGTTTGAAAAAATAACAATTGTTACGTTTATTTAGGTTTTACGTTTTAAATAAAGGGTATAAATATATAGGATTTTAGGGTGCGTAATACTTTGTATAAAATACGTTTTAGTCCTTTTAATTAAATAATTACCCGCGGTTAAATTACTTTTATACCCCTAGGGTTTCTAAATCTTTTAAATAATTACAGTTTTGGTCCCTCCCTAGTTACACGTGTAACTAGGGTTTCTTTAAGTTTCATTAAATGGCAAAAATAGTCCCTAAAGTATACAAATCATATTAGGGCTTATTAAAGTTTCATAAGTTGGCAGTTTTAGTCCTCCAACAATCGGCTAATAATTAGGTTTAAATATAAGTTACACAAATGCCCCCTAGGGCTTGAATATGTTTCGGCTAAAGGCAAGATTGGTCCCTAGGGTTATTTAGGGCTTTAAATAAGTTTGCTATCTTGGCATATTTGGTCCCTATGGCTTATATTAAGTCTCGGCTAAAGTCCAAAGTGATCCCTAGGTTTTCTAAAGTTTACACAACTTACCCTAACATTATATTAATTCCTTTTAAGTCCTTTCTATCACCTTTAAGTTTCGGATATGTTCAAAACAACACCCTCCACTCTCGGCAATATTTAAAAGTGGTCCAAAAGTTTATATTTTTGGAAAATAAGTTTCTACACTTGTTTATTTTAGATCCCTTTACTTTATAAATTTATAAATCCAACCCGAAAGTTTTATACTTGTTATATTTAATCCAAAATTTGTAGATCTATTATGTTAATCCAAAACTTCTTAGATTTATTATTTTAATCCAAAATAATCATAGATCTATACTTTCAACATGAAACTTTATAAAATCATATTTTGACACTAAAAGTTTTATAAAAACATTTATTTAGTGACAATGAATATTTATTTAAGCAACTTATTATAGTGAGCTTATAGCTAATCTTATAAGGCATAATAGTGATCTTAGCATTTTAAGGCACTTAAAAACATAAATCTAATGTTTCTAGTTATATCTAAACATTACAAGATTACCAAAAATAATATTATGGGCTTAAGTGTCACGTCCAAAAATCATGCATGTTTAGGTTTTCATGGTTTTTCAAGTTTAACAAGATCATGGTGATGTGTTCTTCATGGTTGACAAGTTTTTACATCATTTTATGCTATATCAAAAATCAAGCCGTGGGCTATATTAGGTTTTTAGGGTTTCATTATTTGTTTAAATGTTAACTTTTACCAAGAATAACCATGTATATTAATATGTATGAAAGTAAACGTATTAGAAAAAATAGGTTTTAACTTGGACTTACTTGTTTAGATAGGTTTAGAAGGGATATGAGAATGAGTAGAAACAAGTGACAAGCTTTCAACAATGGAGGTCTAGGGGACCTTAAACAAGCCGTGGGTTTCAATTAGGCTTCTAGGGCTCTTGTTCTTGCTTCAAGGATCAAGGTTTCTTGTAGGATGAGCTTAGGATTAACCTTTAGATAGTATGAGACATGATCCAAGTGTAGGAAATAAGTTTGAAGGTTTGAAAATGGTGGATGATGAGTTTAGCCGTAGGTTGAGAGAGAGAGAGAGAGAGATAGATGATGAGATTGCAAATGTTATGTGTTGTGTGTGAGTGTGTGTTTTGGCTTATGACATAGAGAGAGAGAGATCAAAGTGTAACCATGTACCTAGTACTTAGTATCTCACCAAGATACATCATATCTTGTTGGGATTTGGTTGGTTGATTTCCACATGTGTCAAAAACTAGCTACTTACTTTCTTCCCATTTTTGGCTTACAATCGTGGGTTTCACAAAGGTCAAAGGGGGACAAGTCTTACAAGTATAGTGATATGCATGAGGGATTGTGTGTGTTAGTGTATAAGCATGGTTTGTGTAAGTAATGGTGTAAGTAAAGTATGGCTTAGGATAGAGTTTTAGTGGAGTAAGTATGATTACTAGTAGGTTAGCTAGCAAATGATGGTAGTGTATGCATGCATACATCTACACGTCTAATATATGCATGGGGAAAGGGTTTTTGTTAAATTTTGCCAAGTGTTGTATGATAATAATAGTACATGTATATTATTGTAGGTATTTGTTGAGTTGTAGGTATTTTGTTGAAGCTTTTAGGTAATTTAGTGAAAGTGTATATTAAATACATCACTAAAATTATTTTACTTAAATAAAGTAAATAAGTGACAATGTAAAATAATGTACATTGTTTTAAAGTGTTTAGGTATTTATTCCTTTTAGGTAATATATGAAAATATATACATATAAAAATAAATCCAAGTACTTAATAAATAAATTAAGTAAAGTTACAGTTTATCTCAAAAATGTGTACTGAGGTGATGAGTTTATTATTAAATCCAGTGGCCAGCCAGTTGCCAGAGTAGTCAATAAATGACTAAAGGTTCATATAAATGTAAAATAAATATGAAAAGTAGTATGACAATAGGTACATGATAATTAATAAGTCATATAAAAGTGAAATTATACAAATTCCATAAATAAGTAGTACAACAGTTGACAAAGTCAATAAGGTAAAATAAGAGGTTTTACAGCACCATCCCGTTATTTTAGATTTGTCCTCAAAGCTTAAGATGTAGCTATTGGTCAGGTGAAAAAGTGTGGGTACTTGGTCTTGAACGAGTCTTCTCGTTCCCAAGTGAACTCAGGGCCTCTCCTAGAGTTCCAACGTACTTTGACCAACGGGATGCGACTGCGTTTCAATTTCTTAACTGTCCTCTCCATGATTTCCACTGGTTCTTCTACGAACTGGAGTTTGTCGTCAAATTGAACTCCCTCCAATGGCATAGCCAGTGGTTCTTCAGCATAACACTTCTTCATGTTAGACACATGAAAGGTAGAGTGTACCTGACTCAGTTGCTGGGGCAACTCTAAACGATAAGCTACTTCCCCGATCCTGGCTATTACTTTGAAAGGGCCAACATAACGTGGATTCAGTTTTCCACGTTTGCCAAAGAGTACTACACCCTTCCAAGGTGATACCTTGAGCATAACACGGTCACCTACTTCAAATTTCATAGGTTTGCGTTTCAGATCCGCGTAGCTCTTTTGTCGATCGCGAGCAGCTTGAATTCTCTGCTTGACGAGGACGATCTTGTCTGTAGTCTCCGAGATTAACTCTGGTCCAGTGAGCTGAAATTCACCTACTTATGCCCAGCACACAGGCGAAGGGCATTTGCGACCGTGCAATGCTTCAAAAGGGGCATCCTTAATACTGGCGTGATAACTGTTGTTGTAGGAGAATTCCACTAAAGGAATGTGGTCAACCCATCCATTTCCAAAATCAATCACACATGCTCGTAGCATGTCCTCTAGAGTCTGGATGGTTCGTTCACTTTGACCATCAGTCTGCGGATGATAAGAAGTGCTCATATACAAATTGGTACCTAAGGCTCGTTGGAAAGCCTTCCAGAAGTTTGATGTGAACCTACCATCTCGATCACAGATTATCGACACTGGTATTCCATGTTTGGTCACAATATCCTTCAGGTACGTCTTTGCTAGTTTTGCAAGGGAATCGTTCTCCCTAATTGGCAGGAAATGAGCGGACTTGGTGAGTCGATCGACGATTACCCAGATAGTATCGTAACCGTGAGATGACTTTGGGAGTTTGGTAACAAAGTCCATAGTGATGTTGTCCCACTTCCATTTCGGTATCTTAGGTTGTACAAGTAAACCCGATTGGTCTCTGGTGTTCAGTTTTGACACGAGCACAGGTCAAACATTTCTGAACGTAGGTGGCAATGTTGGCTTTCATATTAGGCCACCAATATAACTTCTTCATATCCTGATACATCTTTTCAGATCCAGGATGTATAGAATATTTAGACTTATGAGATTCGTGCATGATCACGTTCCTTAAATCTCCATAGCAAGGTAACCAACTTCGCCCGTGAAGGCATAGGGTTCCGTCTGCTCTAGGTTCTAGCTTCTCCTTGCTAAGATCGGTTCTGAGCATTCCCCCGACATCTTCCTTCGCGAGGTTTTCCGTTAATTGAGCTTGAGTCTGAGCTTCCAAAATCTGTTTGGGTAGATCCAAACTGATTGTCATAACTAATGCCCGAACTCTCATAGGAGGGTCCGTTTCCTTACGACTTAAAGCATCAGCAACCACGTTTGCTTTACCCGGGTGGTATTTGATCTCGCAGTCGTAGTCACTCAGTAACTCAATCCAACGACGTTGTCTCATGTTCAACTCCTTCTGATCCAATATGTGTTGCAAACTTTTATGGTCAGTATGCACGGTGCACTTTGTTCCGTATAGGTAATGTCTCCAGATTTTGAGAGCAAAAACTACGGATCCAAGTTCTAGATCGTGAGTGGTGTAATTCTTCTCATGCTTCTTCAATTGTCTTGAAGCGTAGGCAATCACTTTCATCCTCTGCATCAATACTGCACCTAAGCCCTTGTGTGAGGCATCACAGTATACAACGAAATCATCGTTGCCTTCAGGCAAGGCCAGTACGGGTGCACTGCATAACTTCTGCTTGATCAGTTGGAAAGCTGATTCTTCCTTCTCTCCCCAATCGAATTTTATTCCTTTCTGTGTGAGTTTGGTCATCAGTTTGGCTATTTTGGAAAAATCTTCAATGAATCTGCGGTAGTACTCGGCAAGGCCTAGAAATTGGCGGATCTCCGTCGGTGATTTAGGAGATACCCAATCCTTAACAGATTCGACCTTTGCTGGATCCACGTGAATACTGTCACAATCGATGACATGACCAAGGAATTGCACTCTAGGAATCCAAAATTCACATTTGGAGAACTTAGCATAGAGCTGCTCCTCCTTGAGTACCTTTAGTACTTGTGCAAGATGTTCCCCATGTTCTTGTTCGCTCTTGGAATAAATGAGTATGTCGTCAATGAAGACTATCACGAATTTATTCAGGTAGGGTCTGCACACACGGTTCATGAGGTCCATGAAAATAGCTGGTGCATTGGTCAACCCAAATGGCATAACCTGGAATTCGTAATGACCGTAACGGGTTCTAAAAGCTGTTTTTGGAATATCTTCCTCCCTGACTCGTAGCTGATGGTATCCAGATCTCAAGTCGATCTTGGAATACACACTTGACCCTTGCAGTTGGTCAAATAGGTCGTCAATGCGAAGAAGCGGATAACGATTCTTCACCGTCAACTTATTCAGCTCTCTGTAATCGATGCACATTCGAAAAGAACCATCTTTCTTTTTGACAAATAACACAGGAGCTCCCCATGGCGAGGAACTGGGTCGAATGAATCCTTTGTCAGATAGTTCTTGAAGTTGTTCAGCTAGTTCTTTCATCTCTGATGGTGCCAACCGGTATGGAGCTTTAGCTACAGGTGCCGCTCCGGGAACCAAATCAATTTGAAATTCCACTTGTCGGGTCGGCGGTAAGCCTGGAAACTCATCAGGAAAGACTTCTGGAAAATCTCAGATGATGGGTACGTCCTTGATTTGCTTCTTCTCGGGCTTGTCTTCTTCATCTGTTTGAGAAATATGGGCCAAGAAGATAGGACATCCTCTCACAAATATTTCTGAACTTTTGTACAAGAGATAACACTAAGTCTAGTGTCAGCGAGGTCGGTGTTACCGTCACCTCGAATGATTAGAGTTTCGTTTCCCCACGGAATACGGGCTAGCTTTTCGTCACAAACAATGACTGCGCGGTATCTCGCTAACCAGTCCATGCCAATAATAACATCAAAACTACCAAGGTTTACGTGGATAAGGTCAATGTTGAATGGATGTTTTGAAAGATTTAAGGTACAACCTCTAATGATAGTGTCAGCATCTACAGTTTTACCGTCAGCTAATTCTACGGTGTAACAGTGATATAAGCTTGTAGGAATAACTTCTAGCACTTGGCTAAATTCAGTGGATATAAAACTTCGGTCTGCTCCAGTATCAAACAAAACAGATGCATAACGATTGTTCAATAGGAACGTACCAGTAACGACATTCGAATCGGGGTTGGCTTTTGCATTGCCGACCACGTACACTCTGGATGAAGCTCCTCTACTGTTCTTGTTTTGGTTGGCCCGCTTAGGGCAACTTGGTCTCACGTGTCCTGGTGCTCCACACTCATAGCACACAACTCCCTTCTTGGGTCCATTGTTGTTTCCTCCAGTAGCGTTGTGGTTCCCCTGCTATCCATTCCCGTTCCCACGGGCATTGTATCCACCCCTGTTGTTGTAGTTCCCAGTGTTTTGAGTGGATCGGGCCTGAGTGACAGCATTAACTCGACATGTTTTAGCAAAATGACCCACTTGTCCACATCTGTAGCAGGTCTGGCATGGGCTATCAACAGTATGATGATAGTTTCACTTTGAGCACAAAGGTTTGGCGCCCACGTAGGAGTTAGATCCTGTAGAGGTAGCACTGTAAACTTGCCCAGCATTCTGCTTCTTAGGATGCTGCTGGTGCTGACTGCGGAAATACTCGTCTGCCTTTCGCTTGTTGTCAGTATGCCTCTCGGATATGGTACAGACTCTTTTGTTTATCAATTCAGTAGCGAACTCAATGGCACTCTCGGCGGTAGTAGGTCGAGATACGAGCACACTGTCGTGAATGGCGTCTGGGAGTCCACCCACATACTTCTCAATCTTATCTTCCTCTTCCACAAACATTCTGGTGCACATTAGGGTCAACTCTTGGAACCTCTGGTTGTACGCAGTGATGTCATTGTTCCTGCATCTGAGATCCCATAATTCGATTTCCAGCTTCTTCATTTCTCCCCTTGGACAGTATTTCTCTGTCATCCTCTCCTTCAGCTCAGTCCAGTTGAGAGCATAGGCAGCATCGTGTCCAAGAGTAGCAACAACAGAGTTCCACCAAGTAAGAGCACTCTCAAGTAGGGTGCAGGCGGAAAATTTCACTTTGTTCTCTTCTGCACAGTCGCTGATGCGAAAGACCGTTTCCAACCTCTCAAACCACTGCATCAATTCCACCACTCCTTCTTTGCCCTTGTAGTAGGAAGGCTTACATTTCAAGAAGTCAGGGTAAGAGCAACCCCTGGTGGTCTGATCATTCCGGCGGTTGTTGGAATTTTGACTATCGTCTACGTTTTTGCTGGCAACCATCGCAGATGCGATGCCTTGATCAATCATTTCCCTTAGTTGGACAGCAGTGACGTTTTGGGTAGTCTCGGCATTGTTGGGGTTCGTTCTAGTGATTACCATTTTTCTATAATTATACACAAAAATGAAATCATTAGTTCAAGGTATTAGCATAGTTTTATATAATTACACGAAAGAAATTTATGCATAGACTTTGCAACAAATTGGATAACATGTTTAAAGTTCATAATATAATATAGTACAGGATATAACAAAAGCTAATGAGTACATGTCATAAGTCTAGAATAGGAATACAGTACAAAATGCACAACCTGATCCAAGACAGAGCACAGCCCGTCTGTCTGGCATGGTGGTACATGAAATCTATAGTACATCATCTATGAATCCCTAATCTAAATAGTACAGTACAAAAGATACAACTGACTAAAGAAAAGTACAAATACAAGAGATCCTATATCATGATAGCCGGGATGCAACCCTAATAGCTTATCATGATGTACAAAAGATCTAGTACATCTAATCTACTGATGCCTAACTGACTCCTGGGATACGACTGGCGCCACAGGAGGAGATGAGACAGCCGGTGCCTGCATGGCAACCTGCATCGCGGTCATGGCAGTCCTAGTCTCCTTGAGCAGTCGGAGTGCCTCAAGGAACTGGTCTCTGAGAGTCTGCTGAACTCCCCAGAGATGAGCGGTCTCTGACGTCAACCCTTGATGACGGACCTCTTGGAGGTCGAAGAATATAGCAAGAGTCTCCTCCATGGTCAAGAGGGCAGTATGAGTGTCCGTCTGCTGGCTCTGGAGCAGGTAGATCTGCTCTCGGAGGAACTCATTCTCATCCAGCAACCATTGGAGAGAATGGTAAGTAGTCGAACGCGCCCCTCGGGCAGCGTGCGCCTCCGCACTCATAATCCATGATAGAAGGTCCTGGCGCTGCTGTAGAACAGCGCGCTCAGTCTGTCCGGCCGATAGCAGAGCAAGAATGTCTGCTACATCCTGGGCCTGGCGTGCGGCCAGTGCCGTGATCTGGGCCTGAACGGGGTCAACATGTCTGGCTCGGGAACCCTCACCGATCTCAAAGGTGGAATCGAGAGGTATCTCGTACCTCCTATTACGAGGTGGCAGAGACTCGGGTGCATGCTCCCGCAGTGAAGTCACAAGTGGTACAGGTGGTATAGCAGCAGGAGGCTGGACCTCTTCCCCAGCGGGGGAAATAGGTGGAGTAGAGATAAGTGCCTTGATGGATGCGGCATCGACAGAAGCGTGACTATCGCCGGAGTCACTAGCAGATAACCATCCACATAAGACGGTCGTCGGAGATACGGCAGCAGGTGTATCGGTAGGTGATGTCATGATAAATCTGAAAGTAATATAGTTTTAATTGATATAAGTATAAACTTACTCAAGTTAAAAGTTTTGGGAAATATAATTTAAAATTATATAATAGTACCATTTAACACTCGCCATGCTAAAGGTTACGTTAATACTTATAAGATTAATCAACCGGATGTTAATAATCAATGCACAGGCAATCACACAATCGATGTATGCTCTACAGTCTATATGCTTAACTATTCTAGTCCCGAAAATCCCAAAAGATTTTTAAAGCAGTTATAGTTCAGATTATATAAAAAAAATTATTTTTATATTTATTTTAATTTTTGCTCTGATTCTCTATAACTATCTCTCTGATACCATTATGTGACACCCCCAAATTGAGTCAAACACATCGGAAATAATATTTGGGTGTCACGTTGGTGGATCAACAGCAGACAGAATATAGAGCAACAAATAAAAGATTATCCTTACATTTATTACATGATTGAAAGTGCAAATAGTATTAAAATAGTCTTTAACATTGTTCAACAGTTTGAATTATTCCCCAGTTTATAAAACCCCAGATGAGCTCTATAAATGCAGCCTATCATGATGCTTGATTCCATGCACACCAATACCTGCTTCATTTTCCTGAGAAAACATGCTTAGAGAGTCAAATAAAGTTGGTGAATTCACAGGTTTAATTAAAATGAGTTTGGACATTAAATATTCACTGAAGTAGTAATGCACAAAGCATCAATACTTAAAAGTAATTACATTCCCATATTGCCCGAAACTAAAACTTAACAGTTAAGTCCTTAACAAATAAGGACCCTTCGCCTTATCATAAAAAGGCACCCATAACAAAAATAAGTGCTGACATGTGAAACATCTGTTGTCCTGGCCTAGGCACAGTGAGCATGACTCACCCAGATAGGGACGGTCAATCCCAAATAGATATATTTATAACATTCAGGTAATTCAATAATTCTAACAGTTTTGGATGCACGGGTCATGCGGGTTCATCTACAATAGGCAATGTAATCAAAAGTTTCACATTTCAATCCATGTCCATAAAATAAGATATGTTGCATGTTTTCTTCCCCATTAAAAGGTTTATAAGTTTGTCAATATATAAAGTGGGGCCATGAACTCACCTCAGTAGTACAGCAATAAGTCAGTAGATAAACCTGATAAGGATGCTCACGATACAATCAACGACCTAAATAATTATAAGGTCTCAGTAAATGCATAACATAATGCATAAAAGTTCCAGAATAAATCTGTACATGCTTAAACTGGTTTTAAGCATTTTATTACAATACTTGTATTTTTGTTCATCGTTGTACAAGTTCTAATAGTATTTATTTTAAGTATAAAGTAAATAATAAGGTTAAATTAATTAATCCATTTAATTAATATTTTGTACTTACGTTGTTTATAAAATACTTTAAATATTTATAAAGGATAGTCTTATATACATTTAAAGTAATAGGAAATAAATATAATTAATATATTTATTTTATAAGTTAATCATTTTTAAAATATATTTAGTATATAAATAAGGTTTATAAACGTATAATATTTTATTTAAAATCCATGTTTACGTAGAGTTTATAATTATTAAATTATAAGTTTGGAAAAAATAACAATTGTTACGTTTATTTAGGTTTTACGTTTTAAATTACGGGTATAAATATATTGGATTTTAGGGTGCGTAATACTTTGTATAAAATACGTTTTAGTCCTTTTAATTAAATAATTACCCGCGGTTAAATTACTTTTATACCCCTAGGGTTTCTAAATCTTTTAAATAATTACAGTTTTGGTCCCTCCCTAGTTACACGTGTAACTAGGGTTTCTTTAAGTTTCATTAAATGGCAAAAATAGTCCCTAAAGTATACGGCTCATATTAGGGCTTATTAAAATTTCATAAGTTGGCAGTTTTAGTCCTCCAACAATCGGCTAATAATTAGGTTTAAATATAAGTTACACAAATGCCCCCTAGGGCTTGAATATGTTTCGGCTAAAGGAAAGAATGGTCCCTAGGGTTATTTAGGGCTTTAAATAAGTTTGCTATCTTGGCATATTTGGTCCCTAAGGCTTATATTAAGTCTCGGCTAAAGTCCAAAGTGATCCCTAGGTTTTCTAAAGTTTACACAACTTACCCTAACATTATATTAATTCCTTTTAAGTCCTTTCTATCACCTTTAAGTTTCGGATATGTTCAAAACAACACCCTCCACTCTCGGCAATATTTAAAAGTGGTCCAAAAGTTTATATTTTTGGAAAATAAGTTTCTACACTTGTTTATTTTAGATCCCTTTACTTTATAAATTTATAAATCCAACCCGAAAGTTTTATACTTGTTATATTTAATCCAAAATTTTGTAGATCTATTATGTTAATCCAAAACTTCTTAGATTTATTATTTTAATCCAAAATAATCATAGATCTATACTTTCAACATGAAACTTTATAAAATCATATTTTGACACTAAAAGTTTTATAAAAACATTTATTTAGTGACAATGAATATTTATTTAAGCAACTTATGATAGTGAGCTTATAACTAATCTTATAAGGCATAATAGTGATCTTAACATTTTAAGGCACTTAAAAACATAAATCTAACGTTTCTAGTTATATCTAAACATTACAAGATTACCCAAAATAACATTATGGGCTTAAGTCTCACGTCCAAAAATCATGCATGTTTAGGTTTTCATGGTTTTTAAAGTTTAACAAGATCATGGTGATGTGTTCTTCATGGTTGACAAGTTTTTACATCATTTTATGCTATATCAAAAATCAAGCCGTGGGCTATATTAGGTTTTTAGGGTTTCATTAGTTGTTTAAATGTTAACTTTTACCAAGAATAACCATGTATATTAATATGTATGAAAGTAAATGTATTAGAAAAAATAGGTTTTAACTTGGACTTACTTGTTTAGATAGGTTTAGAAGGGATATGAGAATGAGTAGAAACAAGTGACAAGCTTTCAACAATGGAGGTCTAGGGGACCTTAAACAAGTCGTGGGTTTCAAGTAGGCTTCTAGGGCACTTGTTGTAGAATATTGATAACCTATGAATCTATGAAGTGGGTTGAAGATTCCTAGAGAGAGAAACTAGTGAGAGAAAGTGAGAGAGAAACTATGTGTATTTTATTCAAATGAAAGTGTGGAATGAACAACAACCAACCCCTTTCCATGGTGGAAAGGGGTATTTATATCCAAGGCCCTTATTTGGACTTGGGCCGACGCATGACAAGCCCATGGGTCGGTTTCTTACTTAACTTAATAAGTAACACTAACTACGAGCTATTACAACATTAATAATACTGTAGAGTGACCGATACTTTTAATATACGTAAAAACGTATTTCTAACAATCTCCCCCTAAGGGAGGTCACTCCACGTTTACAAAGTTCTGAACCTAGCATACTATACTAAGTCTTCGTTCTTCAGCTCGTAGTCTTTTCTTCTTTCTTTTTGTTGTGAATATTTTGATTTGATATTTTAGGCTTTGGCTTGAGAGCATTGTTCTTCTGACCAATCACGTGCAATCTTTGCCTTCTTGTGAATCTGGCCTCCTCGTGACTCCATGTTCGACACACTTATGTCTTTTTGTTGAATTCTCGAAAGCTTCAGAGTTTGGTACAGTGGAAGACTTCATTTTGCACTTTCTTGAATTTTGCTGAACTTTGATGCAGAAAAACATAAGCATGTGGGAACGACTTCTACAGGTACACCGCAACACCACCGTCTTCAACTGGTACACAGCAACGCCACCGTCTTCAACAGGTACACAGCAACGCCACCGTCTTTAACAGGTACACAGCAACGACACGAATAAAATGGCTTTGACATTTTATTCTAATTCGGTAGCATTTTACCTTCGGTCGGTGAAGACCGTTGGACGATATTAGATATCGTACCCGTGACGGATAGTTTCAATTAAGTAACTTCCTGACAGGATTTCGCGGGTAAACCCGTTCTCTTTATTCGACCGTCCAAAGTTGACTGCGAACATAAAGAGTGAATCATTTGGATTAAAAATCCTTATGATTGAAGCCGTCAATTCATGAAACCTGGAACAAGTGAATTTCAATTAAGATTTTCACCATCGTTGCTTTCCAGTTATCACGAGCTCAATTCATAAAGAATCTTGCACGTCACCTACCAAGTGCTGTTTGATGTTGATAAGTGTGAAAACACTCATCAATTATGATCCATAAACCACTCAAAACACTGTTAAATACCTTATTTTAACTATTAATTATCAGAATTACGCGTGTATTTGGTGTTTGTGTATTTTCAGGTAATATAGGTACATTTGAGACAAATACGAGCTTTCAAGGGATTTTCATAACAAAAGACGAAGAAAAAGACGAAAAGATGATTCAAGGACTTTATTTGCCAAGTTTCCAAAGATCAAGGGCTTAAAGTGCAATTACTACAATGTTAAAGGATGGAAAAGATATTACTTAGAAGCTTTTATACACTTTTGAAAAGAAAGGAAAAATGAAGGACTAAGATGGCAAAAGAAAGTAAACAAGTTTATTAAACTTGTCACTTTGACCAAACCGGTCAAAACTCACAAACAAATAAACCAAACGCGTCTTCTCCAAACTTGAAGAGAGAGAAAACAACCGACTTCCTCTTTTCTATCACCCAAACCTGCAATCCAATATCACGAGAGATCAAGCGAGTTTCAGCAAGAGATCAAAACTACAAAAGTATTCCTCTCTTCTCCCTCTTCATGATGATGCTAGTTAATTAGATCAAGGAGTGAAGACGAAGAAAGCCCCAATTCAAGATTGAAGATGAATCCTCGTATTAAACACGTGGCATCCACTCATTGGATAGACCACGTCACTCCACCTCTCCAGACGGCTATATAAAGAAGACGAGAGCATCATTTTGCAACCGGTTAGCTTAGGAGTAGATTCACACACTAGGTTAGTTAGGATTAGTTAGTTAATTCAGTTTTCTCTCAAAACTTTTGTTCTTATTTTCAGTTACTCAATTAGTTAATATTCATCTTCAATTCTGTTAATCAGTTGTAACCGTTTCTTTACTTTCACCATTAATGAAAACTTTTGAGTTCTTTTAACATCTTCGTTTCTGTTTTGATTCAATGGTAAAATCTTCTTTAATCTGTTCTAAATACTTCATGTTACTGTTACAGTTTGTACTCGAGTAATGATTTCATCCTTTATTCTTCTTTACTCTTTACCAGATTCAGTTTATATCATCTTATCAAGTGTAATTAGAAGCTTTCGACTCATTACTGTTTGCTCAGTCATTTGTGATTCGTTTAGTAACTGTTCTTTGTTTAGTTGATGAGTAGTTAGTGTTACTGATTAGGTTGCATCATTCAGATAGTGAGTCGATGGAATAAGTTGATATAGTTAACCGAGAATCAATTTGCTTAATTGAGTATAATCAGTTTGAATTTAGTTTTGATTTTAGGATTCAAAAGCTTTTTCTAATAGTTGTTCGAGTTTTACAGCTAAAGTAGCTTATAAAGTGTTCATCAGCTTATTTTGAGCTTATTTTAGGTTATTTCTTTCATTTAGATTTTTATGAGTTCTTTTAAATGATTTCTTTAAATTTCATATTCTTTAGTTTGATCAATTTGACAGTTTGTGATTTCAGTTTAAAAGTTTTTTTTAATTCAAATAGATTTTACTCGAGTTTTGTAGTTAAGACTGAAAGTATACGATTCCGTTTAGGCTTTACGATTGGTCATAAACTGATACAGTTCAGCTCGAAGTTTTAGTCCAGAAGTGCGGTTTTCTTTTCATGTCATTTGTGCAGGTATTTGATGTCAGTTTCAGTGCAGATTAGTAGTTGTACTTGAGGTGCGTTCGATTTAAGCCGGTTCAGCGCCGCGCTAGCTTCGACATCAAAGGGCAGGCCTGGATACAAATGGTTAAGCTCACGTTTTGATTTCTGTCAAAAGAGTGTTGTTTATGCCATCTTTTTATAAAATTGTTAGGAGTGAGTTTTGAGATGAGAACAATTTAAGATTTTCAGATAAAAAATAAAAGAGTAAAAAGAGTAGTCAAAAAAATTACGACCTATAATCTGTTGGTTTAAGTCAATTTTGATCAAGTTTGTAAGCGCCCATCTTTAGTCCTTTACTTTGTAGGCACTCATTTCATATATAGTCCTAGTCCGTTAGGTTCGTTGTTTGTCACACCTTTATGATAGATATCATTTGCGTCTTTGGTCCTTTTCTGTTTGATTACTTATAGGACTGTTAAGTGCTTGTTGGACTATTACGGTTCTTGTTGGGCTTTCTTTTTAAGTCGTATACTACTACTTTCTTACTTGCATACAATTTGTGTACTCAATTTGTACATCAATATAAATTTCTTAGCTTAATACTACTTTCTCATATAAGTTCATAATAGCATAATATTAAAAAATAGAATGTTATGTTAGAATAATTTCTCGATTTACGTGCATAGTAGTGTAGTTTAATTTCTCGTTTTATAATTTCGTGCAATTATTTGTGGTAAGTGCAACGTGTTTTTAGTTAGTACATATACGTAGCTAGATAATATTTTTACATTTTTACTTGCTTCTTGTCAATTAGACATAGAATTCCAAACAAGTCTTTTTAACCAAAAACAATCAAGTCTTTGCTTAAAACGTTATATCAATTCGGATCGAGCTGAGAAGACAACTATACTAAAAAACGAATTATTAAATGAGAAGACATAGAATTATGGATCATAAAGTGGATCCTTCTCCTCTACCACTTTATGATTCTTGTGATGAAACCTTTGATGATCCGTATGATAGTGATGAGTCTTTTACTACTGATGATGATGACTCTATTTCTTCTATGACTCCTTCACCTATTCCTCTAAGTGATTTTGTGATACATTCAAATCCTCTTTTTGAGACATGTTTTGATAACCCACTTTTTGAGGAGTGTGAAGAACCTAATAATGAGTCTATAGAAGAAGAACCCTTGATTGATATTCCTTCACTGGTTTTTGAGGATACACCTATTGATTTTCATGATCATATCATTCCTTTGAGTGATTCTCTCATTAATACACCTTCTTTTGAGCCTTATGTTCCCACCCTCCCACCCTTGAAGTTGGTTATTGATGAAGATCCTTTCCTCTTAGAGATTGATACTTTTTCATCTAAGGCACCTTTAGAACTCAAAACCTTTGATATGGACTCTCTTATGGAGATTGATACCACCATAGAGGATACTCTTGCACAATTTGATATAGAGGTCAACGATAGTGTTTCTAATTTGGAAGAGGAGGTTCGTCTTATTACTACATTGCTTTTTGAGAACATAGAGACTACACCTTCTTCACAAGATACTATTACTATTGATCCTCCTTTCGCTATGCCTTCTATGGAAGATTACCCACCTTTTGATGATGATGATGAGCCTAATATGGACATAATAGTTATGAATGTTTTGATATCTACACCTTCATATTCTCATGATGCTTTGATCATTAAGGGGGAATCTTATATGGTTGATACGAGCACATCTTCTTATTTTCCCATGAAGGGAAATGTTTTTGATCCTGGGATACGTATATTTGGGAAAAATTTGTTTTCATCTACTCCTCTTAAGAGTGTGCTTTCGATTGATATGGACTTCTTGTATGAGCTTACTTTGGTGATGCTACCTATTTTGGAGTTGTTCACTTGTCGAGATGGAAATTATGTATTTGATCCTGGAGTACTTCCTATTTGAGAGCTTTCGTATGTTGGACAAACTTGAGACACGTTGGACCGTTCCATTTATCGAGGCAGATTTGGTAAATCTTATAGTAAATGGCAACGTGCTAAGTTTGAGTGTGTCATGTGAGACGAGTTTCAAAGTGATATTCTTTATTCTCCATGATGGTTTCCCCAAGGACAACTTAATTCGGGGCCGAGTCGAGCTAGCGACTTAGGGTTAAACAAACTCAAGCATTGAATAACTAGGTTAGAAAACGTAGAGTAGATTTTCAATAGGTTAGGTTTAATTAAAAGGATGTTATAGTAGAGTTGAAGTGGAGGGGTGCCTTTCTTCGTCTTTTGGTGTTTGTTTCAAGGGTTGCTCTCTCACATTTCATGCTTGGAGCTTATGGAGGAGGCCCGTGTATCTGGTTCACTTCGATTAGTTTTTGCTATTATGATATTAAACACTTGTGCTTAAAATGAATACCCTTTAGTTGTCTCTTCCTTAACTTGAGTTAAGCAAGGTTATCAATGTCATACGTGTAGGGGAGTTCACTTCCATGCTCTTAAACATTGAGGACAATGTTTAGCTTAAGTGTAGGGGGGTCTTCTATCGAAGTGACTTTACCTAGATCTTGTCATTGTCTTGCATGATAACATGGAAAATTGGATTTTCAACATTTTTCAAATTTTTGATCTACTTTGGCCACAAAAATATGCATTCATAATTTTTGCATCAAACATTTTTCATTTGCATAACACATTTGCATTGTATATATTTCTTCTTTTATTTTCCATCAAAAATATATAAAAAGGAAAAAAAAATAATAAAACATGGTTTTAACAAGTTTAGATTTCTTTGACATATTAGGCCCGCCATGGATATTTTGACTCAACCCGAGTTTGCTTATCTTAGCACTCTCTAGCTAGTATCCTTAACCATGTAGTCCTTCATTGGTCTATTAGGCTAAGCTTCCACCAATTTCATTATTTGAAATTTTAAATTTGTGGAGAATGGGAAATGATAGAGTTGAAGCAAGTGTAAAAGGGCTAGATAGACTTCATGGCAATTACTTGTGGCTAAACCCTTCTCTTCTTGACCTCTATTTTCTTCGCTTGTATATAATTGTTAATAAATAATCAAGTACGGTTTTAATTGGTTTGTAATCTCTTATGCATTTTTGGCTAATCATTCATGGTTGATATGAGTACGTCTTAAGATTCTAAGTTAGCACGTTTTATGTGTACTAGACTTGTGTCATGCTCCATATTTAGCGGGTGTTTTTCCTTTTCTTCTTTGCAAATTTCTTGGTGAGGAATAAAGAAAAATAAGAGCGGCTTATGAAAAAAATGAGTGGCTAGAAAAAAAAAAAAAAAAAAAAAAAAAAAAAAAAAAGAAAAAGAAAAAAAAAAAATAATGCAAGACTCCCAAGAGGGGCAGTGTGGTGTTAATTATAGTGACTATTGAGTTCCAATATTACCTTGACGGGTTGCGGGGATTCAATAGATTGCTCCAATCCAATATTACCTTGACGGGTTGCGGGGTTGAAGATCCAAAATCTCAAAAAGATGCGGATGTAAATTATTGCGTGAGTTTTATTTTTCTTTCCTTAGCGAGTGTGTAGTTACTTATGAAAGCATGACATGAGGATTTTACACATAAGGCGAATGACTTATTATTCTTAATACGGACTTGTATTAATTGTGAGCGGTTTTTCAAGTAATGGATGAGAAGATTACTTAGGATTAAAACCGTCCTTCCTTATTTTTGGATTTTACATTTCTTATATTTCACGCTTCAAATAAATGACAAATTTGCCCACAAGCAATTTGCTCAAATAATAACCGGTTCCACATTTAATTGTCATGAATAAGTTGATGCACTTTTTACTTGTGAATGCAATGATCCCATTTATAAGCTTGGTATGGGGAAAGTGAAACTTGAGGGTGATAAGTGTCCATGGTACCAAAGCCCTAATCTAAGTCGATGATTTCTTTATGAGTTATTTCCATCAAACCTATTTCAAGAAAATCCAAAAATATATAAATAGAATTGTTTTCTTTGCATTGCATTGTAAATATTCAAAATCATGCATCATATAGAGTAGGGTAGTGTAGATGCATTCTATAATGGCCAAGGTTGGTTAATTATGAGAAAAGTGTAACTTTAGAGCTTTAAAATGCTGCATTGCATGAGGACACGGCAATGGTCAAGTGGAGGGGAGTTGATAAGTGTGAAAACACTCATCAATTATGATCCATAAACCACTCAAAACACTGTTAAATACCTTATTTTAACTATTAATTATCAGAATTACGCGTGTATTTGGTGTTTGTGTATTTTCAGGTAATATAGGTACATTTGAGACAAATACGAGCTTTCAAGGGATTTTCATAACAAAAGACGAAGAAAAAGACGAAAAGATGATTCAAGGACTTTATTTGCCAAGTTTCCAAAGATCAAGGGCTTAAAGTGCAATTACTACAATGTTAAAGGATGGAAAAGATATTACTTAGAAGCTTTTATACACTTTTGAAAAGAAAGGAAAAATGAAGGACTAAGATGGCAAAAGAAAGTAAACAAGTTTATTAAACTTGTCACTTTGACCAAACCGGTCAAAACTCACAAACAAATAAACCAAACGCGTCTTCTCCAAACTTGAAGAGAGAGAAAACAACCGACTTCCTCTTTTCTATCACCCAAACCTGCAATCCAATATCACGAGAGATCAAGCGAGTTTCAGCAAGAGATCAAAACTACAAAAGTATTCCTCTCTTCTCCCTCTTCATGATGATGCTAGTTAATTAGATCAAGGAGTGAAGACGAAGAAAGCCCCAATTCAAGATTGAAGATGAATCCTCGTATTAAACACGTGGCATCCACTCATTGGATAGACCACGTCACTCCACCTCTCCAGACGGCTATATAAAGAAGACGAGAGCATCATTTTGCAACCGGTTAGCTTAGGAGTAGATTCACACACTAGGTTAGTTAGGATTAGTTAGTTAATTCAGTTTTCTCTCAAAACTTTTGTTCTTATTTTCAGTTACTCAATTAGTTAATATTCATCTTCAATTCTGTTAATCAGTTGTAACCGTTTCTTTACTTTCACCATTAATGAAAACTTTTGAGTTCTTTTAACATCTTCGTTTCTGTTTTGATTCAATGGTAAAATCTTCTTTAATCTGTTCTAAATACTTCATGTTACTGTTACAGTTTGTACTCGAGTAATGATTTCATCCTTTATTCTTCTTTACTCTTTACCAGATTCAGTTTATATCATCTTATCAAGTGTAATTAGAAGCTTTCGACTCATTACTGTTTGCTCAGTCATTTGTGATTCGTTTAGTAACTGTTCTTTGTTTAGTTGATGAGTAGTTAGTGTTACTGATTAGGTTGCATCATTCAGATAGTGAGTCGATGGAATAAGTTGATATAGTTAACCGAGAATCAATTTGCTTAATTGAGTATAATCAGTTTGAATTTAGTTTTGATTTTAGGATTCAAAAGCTTTTTCTAATAGTTGTTCGAGTTTTACAGCTAAAGTAGCTTATAAAGTGTTCATCAGCTTATTTTGAGCTTATTTTAGGTTATTTCTTTCATTTAGATTTTTATGAGTTCTTTTAAATGATTTCTTTAAATTTCATATTCTTTAGTTTGATCAATTTGACAGTTTGTGATTTCAGTTTAAAAGTTTTTTTTAATTCAAATAGATTTTACTCGAGTTTTGTAGTTAAGACTGAAAGTATACGATTCCGTTTAGGCTTTACGATTGGTCATAAACTGATACAGTTCAGCTCGAAGTTTTAGTCCAGAAGTGCGGTTTTCTTTTCATGTCATTTGTGCAGGTATTTGATGTCAGTTTCAGTGCAGATTAGTAGTTGTACTTGAGGTGCGTTCGATTTAAGCCGGTTCAGCGCCGCGCTAGCTTCGACATCAAAGGGCAGGCCTGGATACAAATGGTTAAGCTCACGTTTTGATTTCTGTCAAAAGAGTGTTGTTTATGCCATCTTTTTATAAAATTGTTAGGAGTGAGTTTTGAGATGAGAACAATTTAAGATTTTCAGATAAAAAATAAAAGAGTAAAAAGAGTAGTCAAAAAAATTACGACCTATAATCTGTTGGTTTAAGTCAATTTTGATCAAGTTTGTAAGCGCCCATCTTTAGTCCTTTACTTTGTAGGCACTCATCTCATATATAGTCCTAGTCCGTTAGGTTCGTTGTTTGTCACACCTTTATGATAGATATCATTTGCGTCTTTGGTCCTTTTCTGTTTGATTACTTATAGGACTGTTAAGTGCTTGTTGGACTATTACGGTTCTTGTTGGGCTTTCTTTTTAAGTCGTATACTACTACTTTCTTACTTGCATACAATTTGTGTACTCAATTTGTACATCAATATAAATTTCTTAGCTTAATACTACTTTCTCATATAAGTTCATAATAGCATAATATTAAAAAATAGAATGTTATGTTAGAATAATTTCTCGATTTACGTGCATAGTAGTGTAGTTTAATTTCTCGTTTTATAATTTCGTGCAATTATTTGTGGTAAGTGCAACGTGTTTTTAGTTAGTACATATACGTAGCTAGATAATATTTTTACATTTTTACTTGCTTCTTGTCAATTAGACATAGAATTCCAAACAAGTCTTTTTAACCAAAAACAATCAAGTCTTTGCTTAAAACGTTATATCAATTCGGATCGAGCTGAGAAGACAACTATACTAAAAAACGAATTATTAGATGTTAACACTAGAAGGATTTCCACTCGTCACTGTGATCAATAAAGAGTCACTCTGAGTGTTCTGGCAAGATCGTATGATAATGCGTAGAGGCCTGGAACAAGTTTAAGTTCAATTAAGAATTAAACCACTGTTTCTTTCCAGTTTTTCACAAGATTGGTTCTAAAAGAACCACACGTGTAACCTACCATGAGCTTGTTTGATGTTGGCTCAAGCAGGATTTCCATCTTCATTGTTATACTTGCGTATTACTCGGATGTTCTAGCAATATTACAGGAATACTACGTAGGACTCATGAAAATCTCTTACTTTTCACAGTGTGTGAGAAAGCAAGGAATAAATGGAAAGTGTCCTAATGAGACTTTTGATGATCTCGTGGCTCTAGACTCGATAGTGCGTTTTGATTTAGTGAGCGATGGCTGGAGAGGAGTGCCACCTTTTCAATATCAGTCTATTCGGAGTGAATAAACCAATAGATAACGTGTTGATCTCCGTGTGATTAAAACAAATACCTTTTGATAGATATTTGAGTTAGCTGGGAAGGGTTGTGCATTGCATCACTGGGTCCATGATGTCTTTCTTCAATATCGAGAATCATTAACAAAAATGATCTCAATAGCATATGTATTGACCCGGTTTCTACCTAAAGTTGTAAGGAGGGCTTCTTTCTTTACACCCTTTATCTTTACAATTCTTTTTTCATTCTTCAACCCCTTCAATGCTTACCAATACGTCATAACTAGCACCTTGTTGTGATTGTTCCAGTGCTAGCTTAAGTACTTGGTCGGCATTCAGCTACGTTCACAATCTTTCTCCAACATTCCTAGGACTTCTAATTCTATCTAGGGAATTGTCCTTGGGAAGATTCCATCGGCTCTGATGAATCATTGGACTAAACCTATTCCTACCACCCTTTTGTCACCACATTCGTCATAAATTAAGCGTGTTTTGGGAAAGTATAGCCACCATGAAAAATCCTTGAAAATCACCTAAGGTACTTGTGATATTGAAATCAAAAGTTTTGTACCTTAGGTGTTTTGTTCATCAAAAACGCTCCCCCTTAACACGTGTTGTACATATATTAAGTTGGATTATTGTTAAGTCTTTTTCATCTTTTAGCCAAGTATCATTTAAGTCTCCTTAATCCCATTTTTCTCCCCTTATCCAAAATGTTAGCCATTAATATTTGGGATATTGAATGGATTAACCGGTCTTTGGGTAAAAATGAAATCGATGTTTGGCCATAGAACATGTTAATGCTCCCCCTTAAATTAATAAGGGATAGTTGTAGTGCTTTAGTATGATATATTTTGAAAGATTTAGAATCTCGTGAGAAATTCTTGAAAAATTATCATACCTTAACACTACATCAAGCCGTAAAAGCACAATATTCACAAATTTACATATTCACATTTAAAAACCAATATAGAGTGGACCTGAAATGTACGAACCATTAGATGGATCGTTGTAGTAACTTGTGGTGCACTCCATATGATCTACCACCAACGAATCTTTCTAAGCTCCTCATCAATCTACGTTCACGGAGCTTTTGATCAATCTTCTTGATCACATACTTCACCATTTGCCGATAACCCTGATGCCAATCCTCATTCATCTCTGGTAAAGACCCACCCGAATTAAGATGCTCCAACTTTCCTCTGACGTAGATGAGAGTCCCATCATTGTACTTATAAATCTCACCCACCCTCATAAACTTCATTAACCCTCGACTGTTCAAGTAGAAAATCCCGTAACTCGGAACAGAAATGCCGGTATAGGGACATCTGTTGACATGTTGAGGTAACACTTGATTCACTGGACGGGTTAGGTTAAGCTTCCTTTGGTAGCTTTCGACTCCCAATTGAAGATCTTCAACTCGTTTCTTGATAACAACGCTTCGTGTGAACATACGAAGTGATGTATTCAAGGCAATGATGTCTTCACGAGCAATATGGGTGAGTTGATCCCGGGTCATCATAAGCAACATGTCTTCGATATCCTCAAGGCGAATGATAGAAAAATCTCCCTGCTGGATTTTGTATTCTCTGTCATCCTCCCTTTTTAGACGAATCTCCGTCACATGATAATAGCCATTCTTGGCTTCAGTTTTCAGCCCTAAAATACTGGAGATGCGGATATCGGATCTAACGTTACTTCCGGAATTGGCTAAGCAGCAACCCCTGTACGCCCTTCGGACTCGTTCGTCCCAATGAGATGCACCTATAACAGCATACATATCATAATTACGAGTTACCTTTGGGACCCAGAGTCGGTTTACCTTTTCCTCGATCCAGGGTATTGTCCCCCAGTTGGCAGCTTTCAGCAAGGTCAGGGAGGTTGCGTACTTTGATGAACCCTTCAGAAGATACTCAAGATCATAGGTGACGAAGAAGTCGAGAGCAATTTGATTATCTTGAGAAGGATCAAGTGGAGGTGGAGCTCTTTCTGATTCATGGAGGCCTGGCCTTTGAACGGTGTTAAGAGCTTTCAGGACCTCGTCAGCATAATACTCGAACTCCATTCGGGTTAACCTGGTTTTGGCGCAAATTATCTTATCCTTTAACGCTCTCTTTACCAACGACGGAGTGACCGAAGATTTATACTCATGAGCCAGAAATGCGCACAAGTCAATCGGACTACGGATACGGAGATATAGAACATCTCTGTCAGCGTCTGTGATTGGATCATATTGAGTCGCTGCCGTGATCCAAGCTTGTGGCGGTGCAGTCTCGTCAATCTCCAATGTGTCTGCCCAGTCCCGTGTGCTTGACTCAGGAACAGTAGATTGTGGTTCTTGTTGTAGAGGAGTAGAGACATGAACACGTGCTGGTTCTGATTCAGGCATCTCGGCGGTGTCATGAACAGGCGAGTGTTGTGCTGCTTCAGGTTCAGTTACTGACTCTGCAATCACAGGAGCAACAACAGAACTAACAGGGTTAGTGGTAACAGGTATAGACACAGCAATAGATGTACCGGGAATCGATGACGCCATAGTAGCATTCACATCATGGCGCCACTTGGATCGTCTTGATTCCGTTGAGGTGGATTTTTCCTTCTGCGCAGCATCTTTTTGAGACTTGGTACCAGACTTAGATGGTTTCTTTGTGCTGGCTACCTTGTCCCCCTTTTTAGGTTGTTTACCATCATCATCCTCATCGTCACCCTCGTTGCTTCCCTTAGCACTCTCCTCATTTCCATCACCACCATCATCACCATCATCATCATCATCATCCTCATCATCATCACCACCATCATCATCATCTCCTTCTTCTTCTTCTTCTTCTTCTTCCCCGTCACCCTCTTCTTGTTCACTTTCTTCCCTTTCTTCCTCAGGCAGAATGTGGTAAGGTACCACACTTCCAAACATCTTAAAAAGCCGATCATCCTCCATAATAGCGTCATTGAGTGACTTGTAGAGAGTCCGTTGAATCTTAGATTTATCAAAAGATCCAAGTTCCCTCATACGAGCTTTGAGGATCTTCTTTAATTCAAAATCCGTTAACTCATAGGCAATTTTGTAAGCGGATTCAGAAGGATTGGATGACTTAATCATCAAGTTATCAGCTGCGAGTTTCTTCATCTCATCACGCAGTTTTGGCATAACGGACTCAACGGATTCTTTCACTCTCTCTTCAACAGAAGCTTCAAGTGTTTCTTTCTGCTCCTTGTATTTATCCCTCATAGCTTGAAGTCTTGTGATTCGTGCAGCATACTTATCAGCTTCAGCCTGCTTAACCTGAGCTAGTTCTTCTGCATGAGCTTTACGTGTCATCTCCATCTCTGCAGCGAACTTAGCAAGCATCTCTTCTTGTGCTTTCTTTGAGGCTTCTTCACTTTGCACTCTTCTAAGTAGCTCTTCTCGAAGTTCGTTCATCTCTCTTCTTTGATTATCCGTGTGTTTATCCAACATCTCTGCCATTACAAATGCAGCCATTGAAGAAGATGCAGAGCTACTCTGGGTTAGTTGAAGAGGCTCGGTTGTTACCACAGTACTGAGGATGGGAGTTATTGGTGGTGGAAGGAATGGTGTTGGTACCGGTCGGGTTGGTAAGGGCTGTATTGGTGGAGGTTGAGTTACTAAAGGCTGAGTAGGCACCACGATTGTAGGAGCACCGGACTCTTTTTCAACACTTGCTGAAACAGGGATGGATGTCTCCTTCGAAGTAGAATACCGTTCAGGTGATCCAAACTCATCAATATCCTCTGGCTCCTCGTACTCTTCTTCAATATTCATCTGTGCACCCGAACCACTACCTCCCGTATCTTTCCTACTCCTTTCAATAGCTATCTTCATTAATTTTCTCTCAGCCTTGTCAAGAGTAGGATCAACAACGTCTTCTTCGTCACGTAGAACAAACTCATCAGCAGTACCCTTTCCCTTCTTAGTCTCAGTCTTCTTCTTCTTGGTTTCGGGTTCAGGTAAAGCAGCTGGTTGCTTGCGTTTACCTTTACTCTTGACCGTAGTAGACGAGTCTTCTCCAGTCTGAAGGCTTGCTTTTAGCTTCTTGATTTCTAGTAGCAGTAGTTTGTAATCAGCTGAAGCTTTAATTCTATCCGTCAGAAGATAATCAGGAATAGGACCAGGAATAACAGCACCAGATGGTCCTTCATGCCTTAGATCCACAGTGTGATCAGCCTCTTCAGTGTGATGACGACTTGCTGCACGCCTATCAATAGTAACATCATTCTTCATAAAATAATTAATGATAAGCTTGATAAACCGAGGGTAAGGAAAGAAATTAGTCTTCAGCTTCTTGTTTTGGAAGAGTTGAAAGTTAAATTCTTCCCACAACAATAATACATAGTCCGCATTTGAGCCTTTGTACATTCCATGAAAGATGTTCATAATCGGACCACGCAAAGCATCATGCCCACTTGTCTTAGGTGTAAGACATCTACTGAGAATACCCAAGATTGCTCTCCAAGGTTGACCTACTTTAGCGGTGGTAAACTCAGACACAACTCGTATGTCAGGACATCCAAGAGCATCGAACATCTCCATGAGTTCGTCTTTAGTGGGATCCCTGGAAAATGACATACCTTTGGGTGTATCCCGAATGCCAAATATCTTACGGAAGTCTGAAACAGTAAGTGTTTGCTGCTTGTTGTCGAGAGTGAAGGTGATCTTGTTTGAAGTACTCTCCTTGGTAGCCCAGAACTCATACATGTAATCACACGGCACCGAGGCAGTACTCCTTAAAGCATTCTTAAAGTGAGAGTGATCAAGGATTGCTATGGCTACTTTAAATCCATGGTGAGTGGATTTTGAGACTTGCTTCAGCCGGTAATTGTTTGGTATGAACTTGAGGGTTCGTGCTTCGGCAATTGCGGCTGCTCTAGAGTCTTGGATTGCTTGTACTGTTGGATTAGTCATCGTATCTGCTATAGATATACATCATTATGACTTCTAAGCATAATACATTTCAACAAGTACTTATCACAGGCAAACAACTATCAATCAAATAACCCTTCATCCGGAACTCTTCATTCGGAACTCTTCATTCGGAAGTCCTTCATTCGGAACTCTTCATTCGGAAGTCCTCCATTCGGAACTTCTTCATTCGGAAGTTCACTCGGAACTTCTTCATTCGGAAGTTCACTCGGAACTTCTTCATTCGGAAGTTCACTCGGAACTTCTTCATTCGGAAGTTCACTCGGAACTTCTTCATTCGGAAGTTCACTCGGAACTTCTTCATTCGGAAGTTCACTCGGAACTTCTTCATTCGGAAGTTCATTCGGAACTTTTTCATTCGGAAGTTCATTCGGAACTTCTTCATTCGGAAGTTCATCCGGAACTTCTTCATTCGGAAGTTCATCCGGAACTTCTTCATTCGGAAGTTCATTCGGAACTTCTTCATTCGGAAGTTCATTCGGAAGTTCATTCGGAACTTCTTCATTCGGAAGTTCATTCGGAAGTTCACAACCCGTCCCCCATGAAAGATTATTCTAAGCACTATAGTGAGTTTTAAGGCATTCTAAGGCAACCATAGTGTTCTAATCCTAATCCGATCCAAAACCCAGCAAAAATCCCTAATCAATTAACCTTTAATTAGACACAAACCCTAATTAGATTTAATCTGATTAAACGAATCATTTAACTGAATTAAGAAATGATTTAGGCGAATTAGAGATTAAAGATTGATGTTTGTACCTTGTTTAATCGAATGAAACGGATTGTGAGATGAAAACGAGAGTTTGTGAACGCTTTGTGTGTGTTTGTATGTGTGTGTTAATGGCGGCAGTAATCAACAGTGAAGAAGATAGACTAAAGGGACGGGAGGTTTGGATTTGACTTAGGTCAAATTTTTAACAACTTTCACCATTATCACCTTTAAGTCCCTATACTTATCTTACCTTTTCCCTTTTTATTTTATAACTCCTATTAGGCTAACATCCGTTAAGATACTTAACACTCGTTAGTCTAACTCTTTGAAATAATTATTATAGCCCTCACACAACTTAAGTATCGCATCCTATTAGCAAAACTCCAAGATCTAAAGCAAGCATAAGTCGTATTCTAAAGCAAGACCACTCATAAATCATTTAGCCAATTAATTTTCCACAAACACTTTTGAAAATCTTTTTGATGACGAAGATGATTTAATATTTTCTCCCCCTTAAACGATGACCCGTTTTCTATTTAAAGAGCTGTAGTCATTGTTTAAAGAGTCAAATATTGATGAAAACATTTCCAATTAATGTCTTGAAAAGATTGATTCGTGGTGGCAATAAGATTTCTCTTATTCTGACAAATTAATGCACTAAGACGTACACTAACTCGTGTTAGACCAAGTTATAAAGTAAACTTGATCCCTTTGCATGATTTGGCTTGTAAATCATGCCCGAGAAAATTAATTCCCGTTGTGAGCCAACGTTTTCCAAGGAAATACGTGACTTTAATATGAAAATCGGGTTGCAGTCTGAAATAACTACAACGCATAATGGGCATGTTTTAAAAATGTACAACTTTTATACGGACTCTATTTATGGCACCGTGTCAATATTGATCGACATTTCTAAGGCCGTAAATATTACCGTACTAAAAGACATGCCCGATTTAAAAAACAAAAAATATTTTTGGATTTTCTTGATTTTATAATTTTTATGGTTTTTCTAGGTTTTATATTTTTTATGGTTTTTCTAGGTTTTATATTTTTTATGGTTTTTCTTGGTTTTATATTTTTGTATTTTTCTTTTTGTGGTTTATATATTTACGATAATATATATGATCACGAACAAAGGATACTCCTGAATTGTTTACCACTACTATTCAGCTGATTCTTCTGCCAATTCTTTGAGAGTCGCTGGAGTGAATGATTTCATGCCAAGCTTGTCGATCAAAAACTCGATTCGTCCTCGATCTAAGGCTATGGTGAACATATCTGCCAGCTGATACTCAGTAGTGACAAAATACAGCTCGATCACTCCGTTCTCCACCTGCTCTTTAATGAAATGGTAGCGAATGTCTATGTGCTTGGCCCGAGAGTGTTGAACATAGTTGCAGCAAAGGGCAATGGCGCTCTTGTTGTCACAATACATCGGGATTTTGTTGAATCCCAAACCGTAGTCAGTTAATTGTGATCTCATCCAAAGGACTTGAGCACAACAACCGGACATGGCGATGTATTCAGCCTCTATGCTAGAAATTGCAGCGCTTTTCTGCCATTTTGAAGACCAACTGATCAATCTGTCTCCAAGGAGTTGCACAGATCCAGAAGTGCTACGCCTCGTGTCTTGACACCCAGCATGATCGGCATCTGCGTATGATATTAAAGCAATAGAGGAATCTTTCGGATACCATAGACCACGATGAAGTGTTCCTTTGAGATACCGAAATATCCTTTTAACAACATGTAGGTGCTTTTCGGTAGGCCGAGCCTGATACCGGGCACACATGCATACGGCAAATTGCAAATCAGGCCTGCTAGCAGTCAGATAGAGAAGGGTGCCGATCATCCCACGGTAAAGTTTTGGATCGACAATAGTCCCATTCCTATCTTCATCTAACTTGGATTTCTCCACCATTGGAGTGTTCACGAGGTCACAATTTTCAAAGTTATATTTCTTTAAAGATTCTAGAGCATATTTGGATTGATTAATAAAGATGCCTCTGGGATTCTGAGAAATCTGTAATCCTAAGAAAAATGAAATTTTTCCCATCATTGACATCTGAAAGCGTGTGGACATTATCTTCTCAATGCGTTTGGACAATTCTATGTTAGAGACAGCAAATATTATATCATCAACATAAATTTGTACCAGAATCATGTCGTTGTCCTCCTTGAGAGTGAATAGAGTGGGGTCCACCTTGCCTT
This sequence comes from Glebionis coronaria, assembly GCA_025667525.1. Taxonomy (NCBI): domain Eukaryota; kingdom Viridiplantae; phylum Streptophyta; class Magnoliopsida; order Asterales; family Asteraceae; genus Glebionis; species Glebionis coronaria. The sequence goes on from CM046882.1 coordinate 475,095,063, forward strand.
TTGAGAAGCCTTCCGAGATGAGATATGTTGAAAGGAGATCGTACCACGCGCGTGGAGCTTGTTTCAACCCATAGAGAGCCTTCTTAAGCTTGTACACATGATTAGGAAACTCCGTGCTAACGAACCCATCCGGCTGACTAACATAGACTTCTTCCCTTAGTTCACCGTTCAAAAATGCCGTCTTCACATCCATTTGATAGACGATCATGTTCATATGAGCAGCATACGCAAGGAATAGTCTAATAGCCTCCAATATTGCAACAGGAGCAAAAGATTCTTCAAAGTCGATACCCAAGGCTTGTTTGTATCCTCTAGCAACCAATCTAGCCTTATTCTTCAATACTGCACCCATCTCATCGAGTTTAACCTTATAAACCCACAACAAAGTAAGGATGTTAACCTTGTCAGGGAGAGGAACTAATTCCCATACTTAAAGTCTTTGGAATTCATTTAGTTCCTCCTGCATGGCTTCAATCCAAGATGATTGAGTCATAGCCTGTTGCCAATTTTTAGGTTCAACTTCGGAGAGAAATGCATCAAAATAGCAATAGAGTGCACTCTCTTGTAATTGATGGCGAGTAGAGACTGGTCGATCTAGATCTCCAATGACATTCCTAATTGGGTGATCTTTTGTCCATTTGGTGCTATGATTTTCAATCCGTGGTGGTCTGGAGTGAACAATTGAAGGAGCTTCTTCTGAGGTAGACGCGGCTGAAGGGTTTTCAGGTATCGGTACACCAAAGAAAGGAAGCTCTTGTAGGTGAGCATATTCCAAATCATGATCAATAGAATCCTCTTCAACATCATTAGGCACAAGTAAGGGTGATGATTCAGGTGTAGTTTGAGAATCACTTGGTAAAGGTGCATCCGGTTCAATGTTAATTGAAGATGCATTAGATAAAGCTTCATTTGCTTGAGCAACAACTTCAGGGATTGGAGCTATCACTACAGGTGCTGGAACTTCATCATTTGGGGGATCAAAAAATTCATCAAACAACGGTTGAAACAGTTTATCCCACTCGGGTCTTGAAGGTGGTAAAAATGATGTAGAAGTAGGATTATTGGGAACTAATCCGGAACTAATAGCACCGGTTCCCATCTCATGAAGCGCGGGTTCAGAGCTGCGTTGCTCAGAAGCCATCGCTGTCAGCTCATCAAAATCTGCGTCCATAGTTTCTACAATCTTACCAAGACGACTGCTGTAAATTCGGTATGCTTTCTTGGAGGGTGAGTAACTAATGAAAATACCTATATCGGCTTTCGGTTGAAGCTTGCCCAAGTTCTCACTATTAATGTTTGGATAACAAAGAGCACCAAACACATGAAAGAATGAAACATCGGGTTTACGATCATGTAGAAGCTCGTAAGGTGTTTTTCCATGGCGTTTCCGAATGATAGATCGATTTTGGGTGAAACATGCAGTAGATACAGCTTCTGCCCACAAGAACAATGGAGCGTTCGCATAAATCAGCATAGTCCTAGCAGCTTCCATAAGCGTACGATTCCGTCTTTCAACGACACCGTTTTGTTGTGGAGTGCGTGCAGCGGATGTTTCATGTGAGATACCAACTTCTTCATAGTAATCACGAAGAGTCTGGTTGACGAACTCTGTTCCATTATCTGTACGAATACGGCGGACAGAAGTATTTAAACGTACCTGAATGAATTTCAGAAAAGTGATGATAGCCTTCGGTGCTTCATCCTTTGTACGTAGAAATCTAACCCATGTAAACCTGGAGAAATCATCCACAATAACAAGAATGAATTTCTTACCGCTCACACTTTCAGTTCTCATTGGCCCACAAAGATCCATATGCAAAAGATTTAATAATCTTAGATTTGCTAACTCTAGGTTTCTTAGATTTCCTAGCCCTTTTCTTCCTAGTTGGTGGTGTAGATTCTAGTTGGCTTAAATCCTGAGGTATTTCTTCACTGATAGGCACTATAGTGGGGGCTGACCTAATTAAAGGGCGATGTTTCCATACTTTAGTGCTAGTGTGCCTAACTAAAGGACGCTCAGACTAACCTCAATGGATGTATTCCTAGTTAAAGGGCACATTTTTCCATCTAATGTAAAGGTCCTACCAGTGGGACGCCATTGCCAGCCAACTTGGGCACGAGTTCTACCAGTTGGCTTCCATTCAAGATCATTCCTAATGGCATTCATTTCATTCACATGATCAATAAGACACAAATCATGACGTTGGGAAAACATACATTCATTACAATTCCAACATTTCAAATCAGAATTCACAAATGGTTTAGGCTTCTGCACAGGCGCAGAGCTTTTAGTCTTAACATGATTCTTTTTATTTAAATATGAACTAACATTCCTATGGTGAGCTTCTACTTTCTTCTTGTTGGTACTACTAGTGGAGGGCTTGATCTTATCTTTCTTGAGTGGCGATCCTTTAGCCTTAGTAGACTCTCTTACTCCTGTAGAAGGCAAAGTGGGAACATTAGCAACAGTTTTTAAAGGTGCCTTACTTGATGGTGCCAATGACGGTTTTGCTCCTGGGGTCTTATTGAATGGAGTTACAGCAATGGGTCTATTAGTGAGTAGTGCAGAACCTGGTTTACCTATGTATTGCAAATATGCTAAGCAATATTGAACTCGCTTAATATATTCATGAGCTGAATAATAGTAGCTACTTGAGGGATCTAAGGCATAAAGATCGTCTAAAATATCCCTAACAAGATCTACATGCTTAATGGCATTCCTCATATAATCATCGTAGGTAACCGGGTTTCTCTTATGGAGCGGGTTCTTATAAAGCACTACTGACTTGGTTGTTGGAGCACTAGAGGATGGTGCCGAGTTGGTAGCTAAGTTATTAACAGCTTCTTGTCAGGTGAGAAGAAGTGTCTCCTTTAACTCGGCCAAAACCATGTTTTTGTCAATGAGCAGGATGTTTAAGTCAGAGATTTCCTCACATTTTTGGTTCAATTGTTCAACATAAGATTGTTGTTGTGCCGCATTAAAAGCGAAGCGTTCTTCTAGTGAACCATAAAGTTTGGACATTCCCTGTCTTGCACGATCCATCTCCCCTAGAATAGACGAAAGTCTAATTTCTAAGTCCTGGTTTTTAGACTCTGCAGCCTCTAGTTCCAATTTTAGTGTTTCATTTGATGACACATCTCTCTTTAATCTCATGATCTCTTCCTCTAATGCCTTAACTATTGCAATCATCTTGTCACTTGTCTCAACACTGTTTTCACAACTATTTGTTATCAAAAGATCCTCATTTTGAGTTTGTTGTTTTAATTCTAAAGATATACAATGTTGTTCAAGTTGATTAAAGCGTTTTGAAAGTAAATTGTAAGAATCTTGTAGCTTTAAAAATTCAGCGTTAGATTCGTGACAAGAATGATTATCTACCTCATTTACAGTATCAGCAACATTTACAGAGAGATCACACACATCATCACAAATATTCACATCATCACATTTAATCATAGCGGATGTAAGCTCATTCGAATAATTAACATTCACAGTAGTAAGCACATCACACGAAATAACTTGGGACAAGAATCGGTCATATTCGGATAAAATCTTTTCCTTTTCAATTAATTGTAGTTCGTAAGCGGTGTCCATTTCATAAAACACTTTTTGAACTTCTCCAATTTCAAACTCAAGATTTTCCTTAAGAAATGCAAAACTTCCTTTTAGACTTTCGACAAACGGATTGATCTCATTCTTAAACACCTCGTTCATGTGTTCGAAAGCCCATTCTCCGGCGTTTAGGCCATTTGAAGTCGTACATTCCAAAATGACCTTGTCAAAACTAGCAAAGTATTGATTAATCTCTTACAAGTTTAACCATACCGTGCTAACGGGTGGAAGATCCTTTGGAATTTCCTTAGGTCCTTCCATTTTGACAAGTGTAGGAAGTGTACTAGGGTTTTCTTCATTTAACATGTAGGTTGGTGCTGTGATGAGATCTTTATCCATATGGAAGTGAATTCTAAAATCCGTTTTTGCAAGCTCCTGATTCATTTTAAAATAATCACACTCGGGATATTTTGCAAAGTTATATGACCGATCTTCATCAACAAGATCCTTATTTGTGCAATCATCGAAAATAACAATCGGGTCTAAGACCAATCCTAATTGGGTTGCATTATAAAGTCTTGGACTATGGCTAAGAGCTTGTTTTGCATACCGTGGGTTAGGGGGAAGGCCTTTTTGACGTGATAAGTTAAATTCTCTAAACGAAGCATCAAATAAGTGCACTAGTTGAGAGGCAGCGTATTGTCTTAAAAGCAAATAATCTAGACTTCTAATCTTATTAGCCGCATTAATTTCCATTTCATTCTTCTTAGACTCGAGTAATTCAAAATTCGTTTGAAGTTTTTGAAAATTAGTGACCACTAACTCCTTTTCTTTAAGTTCGTTAGAAAGATCTGCTCTTAAGGTTTCAATTTCTTGCAAATGACCCATTTATTTGTTTTGAAAATGATCATATTCGGGATTTGTTAGAACACTAGACGAAGGAACTAATTCCAAAGTTTGAACTTTCTCGTTACTTAAGGCAAGCTCATCAGACAAATTCTTATTCTTAGCTAGGGTTTCTAAGAGTGCAGCATTCATTTGGCTAAGTAATGTAGCAGGAACCATGACCAAATCTTGTTGAGCAGGAGTATGTGTATGCGAAATGGCTCCCGGTTGTGATTCACTCAAAGTCTGGGGACTCACATTGATATTACTATCATTGATTGTCTACTCATTTGAAAGACTCACCACCGAAGACTCATTCGAATCAGCACTCTCTTGTACAACTTGATGTGGTTGAATACTAGTATCAGTGGTATTATCAATGGTATTAATAAGTACCTCAGATCTTTTTTCTGGCCCTAGGCTAGAGATAGTTGCCATAAGAGCTGCCTGTGCAGATTGAAGTTCATCACAGTCTGAATCATACGCATCAAGATCATCTGCTTGGTATGCTGCATTCTGTGTGGTGACAACGTCTTGTTCAGCAATCCCTGGATCAGCAAGAAATGCAAGCTCCTCTTCATCAAGTTCCCTTCCTTGTGCCTGAGCGTTCACCAGATAAACCTTCTCTGCAAACCATTGACCATCCCTTCTCCTCTTAGGTTTTTTGCAATCCCTGGACATGTGACCTTCTTCCTTACAATTGTAGCATGTAATCATTCTCAACTTGCCTATGGAATTAGCCCGTGGAGGAGTGTTGACCATTGGAGCAGGATTGACCGTGCGTGCATTGGTGGTTGATGTAGTAGGTCTCCCCTGATATGGTTGAATAGGTTGAACCATTACCCTGCCATTCTCAATAGTAGCTTGTTGGCGAGAATTGGATGAATTCCTCAGCTGATTGTTAGTAGGAGCTGGTCCTCTAAATCCTCGTTTGCTTAAAGTCCTTGTGAGATAAGCAGACATAGTGGCTAACACTTCAACTGGATCAGTTCCTTGTTTGAATTCAGGAATGGGGACTTCATCATTATCACAATACAGTGCTTGGTCTTGTTGAGCTGCATAAGCACTAGAAGGCATACTCATGTGGTCAGAGTAGCTTGATGGATATGCTGCATTCTCTTGATAAGAAGAATATGAAGACTGAGCATAAGGTGCAATACTTGCTGGGTGAGGTTGTAAAGCATATTGTGATGAAGGTGCATTAAACCGATATTGTTGCTGATGTGAGGTGGGTGTTTGCGGTAGAATCGAATATTGGGGGAAGCTTGGTGTCATGTAAGGTGATGGATGATAGGCTTGGTGTCCTAAAATATAAGGAGTGTTGTTGTGTGACAAGCTTGGTTGATTCGCCATCAAAGCTAAAGAATCAGGGTACATACCTCGAGGCGAACGGTGCATGATCACATGTTTCTCATGCTGCTGAAGAAAAGCATATAGTTGATCCAAATTGCACTTATGTAAATCCCTGGTTAACTTAACATCGGTAATATACTCACCCCATTCAGCTTGAGGTAAAGTATTCAAAAATTTGGTGTTAACCTGGAATGGAGCAATCACGAGATTGTATACATTCAGATCATTCATGAGAGTAGTGAATCTGAAGTAATAGTCGTGAAGCGTTTCCCCTGGGCTGTACGTGAATCTATCAAACAGATCATACAACTGACATTCCCTTTCCTGTTTGGTAAGAGACGTACCTTGTAGCAACACCTTTAGACGTTCCCATAAATCCTTTGCCACCGTATACTGACTTACCATTCGATAGATGTCATGTGGAAGAGCTTGGAGAATGGTTTGAAGAGCCTTTTCGTCTGCATCGGCAACGAGTTGTTGAGCTGGTGTAAGTTCTTCAAACTCTCTTGGTCGAGTCACATTGTTAACCACGATGGTACCATAGTCAAGTGGACCATTTAAAAATGACTTAACCATAAGCCTCCCATATATCGGTTTTCCCTTAAGGTATGACATCATACGGCCTTGCCATGCTTCAAAGACTTCTTTAATTAGCATTGGAGGGCGATTATCCGTTCCTGTAATGACGGAAATGTCCGTAAGTGATGTCATCTGAGGCATTAATGAATTCGGATTCATTTTGTTCACTTCAAAGAGACAAAGATTATCGGTTGATCGAGCAGTGAAGTAAAGCTTGTGAATTGTGTTGAGTTTTTGTTGTAAGAAACCAAGATTAAATCCTCTAAAAAATCGTCGAAAAAACAAGTAAAATATCCCTTGATTCGGAACTTTTGTTGATTCGGAAGTGTTGATTCGGAAGATTTTGGCTCGGAACTCCTTGATCCGGAACTTTTGGTTCGGAAGATTTGATCCGGAACTTTTGGTTCGGAACTTCTTGATTCGGAACTTTGTCTTGATCCGGAACTTTCCTTGATCCGGAACTTTTCTTGATCCGGAACTTTTGGTTCGGAACTTTTGATCCGGAACTTTCCTTGATCCGGAACTTTCCTTGATCCGGAACTTTTGGTTCGGAACTTTTTGCTCCGGAACTTTCCTTGATCCGGAACTTTTGGTTCGGAACTTTTGATCCGGAACTTTGGTTGATCCGAAACTTTTGGTTCGGAACTTTTACTGGGAATCAGAAACCTTGTTCGAGTGAACAGTCGACTATGAATATGAAGATTAAACCCAGATTTTTACCAAATAACCTAAAAAGTTTTGTGATTTCTACAATAATAAGTAAAAACTAATACTTATCTACTAATCCCAATCACAAAAACACCAAAAACTCCAAGAATCAAGATGGATCTTCTTAAAGAACACTAATACAATCAAAAACTAAATAACAACACAAATCATTACCTTAAATCACCCCATAGCTCTTGATACCAAATGTAGAATATTGATAACCTATGAATCTATGAAGTGGGTTGAAGATTCCTAGAGAGAGAAACTAGTGAGAGAAAGTGAGAGAGAAACTATGTGTATTTTATTCAAATAAAAGTGTGGAATGAACAACAACCAACCCCTTTCCATGGTGGAAAGGGGTATTTATATCCAAGGCCCTTATTTGGACTTGGGCCGACCCATGACAAGCCCATGGGTCGGTTTCTTACTTAACTTAATAAGTAACACTAACTACGAGCTATTACAACATTAATAATATTGTGGAGTGACCGATACTTTTAATATAAACGTATTTCTAACACTTGTTCTTGCTTCAAGGATCAAGGTTTCTTGTAGGATGAGCTTAGGATTAACCTTTAGATAGTATGAGACATGATCCAAGTGTAGGAAATAAGTTTGAAGGTTTGAAAATGGTTAATGATGAGTTTAGCCGTAGGTTGAGAGAGAGAGATAGATGATGAGATTGCAAATGTTATGTGTTGTGTGTGAGTGTGTGTTTCGGCTTATGACATAGAGAGAGAGAGAGATCAAAGTGTATCCATGTACCTAGTACTTAGTATCTCACCAAGATACATCATATCTAGTTGGGATTTGGTTGGTTGATTTCCACATGTGTCAAAACTAGCTACTTACTTTCTTCCCATTTTTGGCTTACAACCGTGGGTTTCACAAAGGTCAAAGGGGGACAAGTCTTACAAGTATAGTGACATGCATGAGGGATTGTGTGTGTAAGTGTATAAGCATGGTTTGTGTAAGTAATGGTGTAAGTAAAGTATGACTTAGGATAGAGTTTTAGTGGAGTAAGTATGATTACTAGTAGGTTAGCTAGCAAATGATGGTAGTGTATGCATGCATACATCTACACGTCTAATATATGCATGGGGAAAGGGTTTTTGTTAAATTTTGCCAAGTGTTGTATGATAATAATAGTACTTGTATATTATTGTAGGTATTTGTTGAGTTGTAGGTATTTTGTTGAAGCTTTTAGGTAATTTAGTGAAAGTGTATATTAAATACATCACTAAAATTATTTTACTTAAATAAAGTAAATAAGTGACAATGTAAAATAATGTACATTGTTTTAAAGTGTTTAGGTATTTATTCCTTTTAGGTAATATATGAAAATATATACATATAAAAATAAATCCAAGTACTTAATAAATAAATTAAGTAAAGTTACAGTTTATCTCAAAAATGTGTACTGAGGTGATGAGTTTATTATTAAATCCAGTGGCCAGTCAGTGGCCAGAGTAGTCAATAAATGACTAAAGGTTCATATAAATATAAAATAAATATGAAAAGTAGTATGACAATAGGTACATGATAATTAATAAGTCATATAAAAGTGAAATTATACAAATTCCATAAATAAGTAGTACAACAGTTGACAAAGTCAATAAGGTAAAATCAGAGGTTTTATAGTGTGACTGAACCTATTTTAATTAGTTGCCTTGATGTTGGTGACCCTTTACATATTCAGAATAGTGATAGGAGCACCTCTACTTTAATTCCTTTTAAATTGCTTGGTACTGCTAATTATAGAATGTGGAACAATGCTATGAAACTTGTTCTTCAAGCTAGAAATAAATTGACATTATCAATGGTACTTGTTTAAAAGAAACTTATGCTGCTAGTATTGTGTTATTTACTCAATGGGATAGATGTAATGCTATGGTCCTAACTTAGATTATGAATTCTGTTTCTCAAGATGTTTATATGGGGTTGGTTTAATCTGAAAATGCTTCTGTTGTTTGGAATGAATTATCTGAGACTTATGATAAGGTAGATGGTTCTGTTGTTTACAATCTTCTACAAAAGATTAACTCTGTGAAGCAAGGAGGCACTTCTGTTGTTGAATACTATCACAGGCTTAATTATTTATGGAGAGAATTTGATGCCTTAACTAAATTTCCTAAATGTGTTTGCCCCATTAAATGCTCTTGTCCTGGTAGCACTGAATCCATCTTGCATCAGCAGCATATGAAGCTTATGCAGTTCCTAATGAGCCTTGATGACTGTTATCAACTTGTTAGAACTGCCCTTCTCACTAGGGACCCTCTCCCTGATGTGAAGGATGCTTATGTGATGGTTTCTAGGGAGGAGTCACATAGGGGTATCCCTGAAACCTCTGGTGTGACTGATTCCAAGCTCAATGCCACCTCCTTTGCTGCCAAGACTTTTGGTCAGCAAAGAAAATGGAATTTTTCTAACTTTAACAAGAACAATTCCATAGGAGGCAGTCAATCCTATCCTAATAGGGGTCCTAATCTTAATTTTAATTGTACCAACTGTGGGATGATTGGTCACACTGTGGATATATGTTATGAGATCATTGGGTACCCCTGGATACGAAAAGCCCTCTAATGCTAAATATTATGTGTCTAAACCTAATTTTAATGCTAATTGTGATGCTAAGATCAATGATGTTAAGATGAATGAAAAAACCTCTGCTTGTGATGTCCCTTCCTCCTTCACATCTGATCAAATGAAGAATCTTTTGCATTTGATCAATGACTCTTCCTCTGGGAACATTCATGCCAACATGGCAGGTAGATGCTCCTTCTATAACTTCAATGTCTTGTTTAATGTTAACTTTTCTAGATATTTCTATGGAAACTTGAAAGGGTTGGTTAGTACTATCACCCTTGGGTGGATTATAGACTATGGGTGTAACCAACACTTGACAGTCTCCACTGTTGGTATGTTCAATATCATTGATGTTGGCAATCTCAAACTCACTGTGGGGCATCCTAATGGGACCAGTGCCACCATAAGTCATGTGGGTCACTTGAGACTGTCCAACAACGTTATCTTGTATGATGTTCTTGTTGTGCCTGGCTACTGAGTTAGTTTGTTATCTGTTAATAAGTTAATCAAAGACATTAAATTATTTGTGGGTTTTGATGAGGATAAATGCTATATTCAGGATTTGACCATGGGGACTACTCTAGGGACTGGTAGTGAGTCTAGGGTCCTCTACGTGTTTGACCTTGATAGAAACAACAAGTGTGTAGGTAATTCTAATATGATTATGTCCTTCAATGTTTCCAAAGACTTGTGGCATTGCAGACTTGGTCATCCTGCTGACCAAGTCCTATCTGTTCTCAAGTCTGACCTTAACCTTTCCAAAAACACTTGTATCTTTGTCTGTGATGTTTTCCATAGGTACAAACAGACAAGAGAACCTTTCCCCTTAAGTGATCACAAGTCTACTCATCTGGGTGACCTTGTTCACCTTGACTTGTAGGGTCTCTACAAGGTCTCTAGTAGAGAGGGATTCAAGTATTTCTTGACCATTGTTGATGACTATTCTAGGGCTGTTTGGACCTACCTTTTAAAATCTAAAGATGAAGTATTTGCCACCTTTGATAATTACATTAAACTGATCAAAAATCAATTTAATAAGTGTATCAAAGTTGTCAGATCTGACAATGGTACTAAATTTGTCAACAAGAAAATGATTTCCTTGTTCTATGACCTTGGAATAGTTCATCAAACCTCTTGCACTTACACCCCTCAACAAAATGGCATTGTTGAAAGGAAACATAGGCACTTGTTGAATGTTGCAAGGAGCCTTATGTTTCAGGGGGGATTCCTCTTGTTTTTTGGTCTGATTTTATTATAACTGCTGTCTAATTAATTAGCAGGCTTCCCTCATATGTCCTCAAAGTTAAATCACCATATGAACTGGTTTATAACAAAAAACCAAATCTCTCTCGCATTAGGTGTTTTGGGTGTCTTTGTTTTTCTACTAATTTAAAGAACAATGATAAGCTCACACCTATGTCTGAAAAATGTGTTCTAATTGGGTACTCTTCTGGTAAAAGGCTTATAAGCTTTTAAGTTTGGATTCTAGATTTGTCCTGTTTTCTAGGAATGTGAGATTTTATGAAACTGTGTTTCCTTTTAAAATGAAAAACAACAAGAAAAGGAGATTTGGCTGATGTTGAGACAAATGATGTTGAACACCTTTCTTTCTTTGATAATCCTACTCCCATAAGACCCAATAATGAAGATAGAGCACCATCTATAGAGGAAGGTAGGAACCTTCAAGTGCTGAGCTTGATCCTCAACAAACACTTGGAGTGGATTCTGAAACCCAAATAGATGATAACAATCTATCTGAGGGCAATGTTTTAAACACTTTGCCTAATCCTTTTGAACCAGTTTCTAACATTGAGGAACCTGTGACTAATGAGGTTACTGCTCCAACTAGGAAGTCTGGTAGAAGTACCAAGTTGCCTGCTAAGTTGAATGATTATGTTATTGATAGCAAACTTAAATATGGGATTGAAAAACATGTCAACTACTCTAGACTTAACTATGTGAATCTTTGTTTTCCTACCACTCTTAAAAAGTCTGTTGAACCTTGTACCTTTAATGATGCTATTAATCACCCTAATTGGATAGAGGCCATGAATAATGAAATTAAGGCCCTCATTAGAAACAACACTTGGACCATTACTGATCTTCCTTTAGGAAGAAAGGCTCTTGGTTGCAAGTGGTTGTACAAGATCAAGTATGGGGCTTCTAGATTAATAGACAAGTATAAGGCTAGGGTTGTGGCCAAAGGGTATGGTCAAAAGGAAGGAATTGACTTTGATAAAACCTTCAGTCCTGTAGTTAAGATGGTTACTGTTAGGTGTATTATGTGCCTTGCTATGTCTAATGATTGGCCCTTGTTCCAAATGGATGTGAACAATGCCTTCTTATATGGGGATCTGGATGAGGATGTATATATGTACTTACCCCCAGGGTTTGATAACCCAAACCCTTCTAAGGTGTGCAAGCTTAACAAGTCTCTCTATGGTCTAAAGCAAGCCCCAAGGCAGTGGAATGCCAAACTCACCACTGCCTTGGCTGAGCATGGCTTTGTCCAAAGAAAAATTGTTACTCCTTCTACATCAAACATACTGGAAACGTCTTCATTATTATTCTTGTGTATGTTGATGACCTTGTTGTCACTGGGAATAATTTATCTGAAATTGAGAAGTTCAAGTGCTTTTTTAAGAATAAATTTATGATCAAAGATCTAGGTCTTATGAAGTATTTTCTTGGCATTGAGGTCCTACACAACAACTCTGGTGTGTGTATGACTCAAAGGAAGTATTTTCTTGATCTAATTCATGAGTTTGGCCTTCTTGCTGCCAAACCGGTTACCACACCCTTACCTGAGAATTGTGTCGTTGCTGTGAATGAGAGTGACTATGATAAGTTTCTTATTAATGTTTTTAATTATCAAAAACTTATTGGCAAGCTCATCTATTTGAACCACACTAGACCTGACATCTCTTATGTTGTCCAATGTCTAAGTCAACACATGCATGCCCCTTTTGCAATCTTACCTTAAAGTTGCTTTAAGGGTCATCAGATACTGATAGGTATGAAAACACCCATCTTTTCTACCACTTAATTACATTAAAACTGGACCTAAACGTATATTTTATGTCGTAAATGGCGGAATTATGCGTGGTTTGTGTTTTTATTGTGTTTCAGGGTCAAAATGTGAAAAGGAAAGAAAACACGGTCTTTCACGGGCGTTTATTGAAGAAAAAGACAAAAGACGAAGTCAAAAGATCAAGAATGCAAAAATAACGGATGTCCAAGGCTTATTCTGAAGATTTATCGAAGAAAATGTCCAAAGACGAAAGTTTAATAAAGCCGAAGAACTCGAGTCTAATTTATGAAGAAATTACAAGACGAGTTCAAAGAAACCCCGAGACGAAGTCTTAAAAGTCGAAGAATTTAAGAAGACTGAAAGACTGAGGACCAAGAAAGAAAGAAAGAGGAAGCCACCAACCACTCCCCTCTCCTATAAATACCACCCTCACTTGTTATGAGAGGGTTAGTTAGTTTTAGGATTAGATTAGGAGTAGTGTAGTTTCTCTCTCTAGATTTATGCTTTCTCTCTCTAGATTAATTTGTGTTTAAGCTTTTGTTATTGAATCCTTACTTTTGATTAAGCTTTTAATTTATCATCTTCTTCCTTTCTTGCTTAATTTCTGCTTTTGATTTGATGTTGTGTTCTTGAGTTTTCTTAATTTCAATCAAGTGGGTTTTGATTAATTTGGTTATGTTTGTTGATTTAAATTGCTTGTTTATGATTATTGAATGATTTGTTATTAATTTGGTTAAATCTTTTGTTTAGATTTTGATTAATCTGTTTTAGATTTGATGATTACTGTGATCCCATGTTCTTCGGGAGTGTTTTGTTTCTGTTTCTGTGTTCCAGATAAGTTCCGAACCAAAGAGGAGAAAGTTGTTCATTCGGAACTTTAAGAAGTTCCAGATCAAGGGTGTTTCATTCGGAACATTAAAAGTTCCGGGTCAACATTGCTTCATTCGGAAGTTTGAAAGTTCCGGATCAAGGGTGTTTCATTCGGAACATTAAAAGTTCCGGGTCAACATTGCTTTATTTGGAAGTTTGAAAGTTCCGGATCAAGGGTGTTTCATTCGGAACATTTAAAGTTCCGGGTCAACATTGCTTCATTCGGAACATTGAAAGTTCCGGGTCAACATTGCTTCATTCGGAAGTTTGGAAGTTCCGGATCAAGCCTGTTCATTCTGAAGTTTTAAACTTCCGAATCAAGGTTTCTGTCAGTTTTTTGTTTGTTTTTCTTTTTAAGTTTTTGTCTTTTATTTTCAAGTTTTATTTTTCCCGCCTTTTTCTTTATTGGAATTTTTATTTGCTTTCCTTTTAGTTTAAGTTTTGATTTGCATCATTTACTTTATTTACCTTTTAATTTTATCGCAATTTACTTTTCGCCAAGATTTTATCTTTCATTGTTTCTTTTTACTGTCTTTGCTTTATTTTTTTTATTTGTTTCAAGTTTTCATTTTAAATTAGTTTTAGACAACGACAACTCTTTTATTTGATTTACCAAGAACAACTGAGTCGCACAATTAGCCAGAGATCAATTCGAAAAGATACCGAGAACGATTATTGAACTTAGTAAAAATCCTGTTATTAAAATGGCGCCGCTGCCGGCTCTTTTCGTGAAGATCGAAGGTTTTTTGTGAGAGACGCGTTGGATTTTGGCATCCGTTCACTTGTGAACGTTATTTTTCGTGTCCAACAATTTTCAAAAATCCAAAAACATTTGAAAAATCATAAAAAGCATTTCTTTTTCAAAGTTTTGCACCAAAAATATTCTTCTTGCTTATCTATCTTTCTTTATGGATTTTTATGTCCATTGCGTCCGGTGTGGGAAACAATTATCTGGGAACAACTCTTGTAAATGGTGTACATGTGAGCGGTGCGGAAACGATATCGACTACACACAATTCGGATTTTGTCCCTTGTGCAACTCGACTAATTCATTCTTTTTGAACCCACATCCTGTTCCCCCGTGCATCTATTGTGGAAGCGATTCTCATTGGCATGTTTCGTGCCCGGTTTGATACCCGTATGGTCACGGGCAAGAACCAGGGTACAATCATGACAATGATAATAGCTATCCACAAGACGCACCTGATTTTTCTCCATACCCGGTTTGCAACAACTGTGGGGGTCCTCACGATACCTATTATTGTCAACCAATGAATTGTTATGAGCCAAATCCGTGTCCTCAGTTTTCTTCACCTATGGATTATTATGAACCAAACCCAGTTTCTAATTATTCCCAACCGATGAACAACTATGAGCCACAACCTTGCTATAATTCAGGTTTTCAACACTTTGAGCCCCCCATCACACTCTCAATCATCAATCCTCTCAGCAAATTAATCTTGACCCACAACTCACTACCTTGAAGGAAGAAACACACTCCATTGTTTTGCAACTTCAAGAAGCCGTTGGTTTGCTTAAAGAACTTAGGGACGAGGAAAAGCGACTGCAACAAGAGCAAGTATCTAATCTTAGTGATTATACCCCTCCGCTTGTGCGTCAATACTATTATGATGATGATGACGACGATGTTGTATGCACTTTCAACACATCTTCTGAAGTTGCTGCTCCTACTCTCGATGTTCCTACTGCGTCTAACGATCTTGATTCGTTGAATGAGCTTAGTGATGTTGGTCTCGACAAATTATTGGATGATGAGGTTTGTGAATTACCTGCTATGGAGACTGAGGACGACGTTGCTCTTACGGAAGAGGTCGATCCTAGTGATGACGATTCTTCTCTCTGCTATGAGAATTTCACTTTTGAAATTTCTCAATCTCCACCTGGAGATGTAGACGATGACGATTTATTCTCTCCGGTTTACGAGAAGTTCACCGATGAACATGATCTTGTGGATAAGGTGGAAGACGTGCTTCTTCGCGATAGATTACGGAAAGTTCACCTTCTTATTGCTCAAATCGAAGCGTTGACTTCTCCTTCTCTTTCCAAGTCTTTATCTCCATCTATTCCTCCCGTTGAAGATAATGACCCATTGCTGGAAGAAATCGACATCCACTCCATCCCTCCAGGTATTGATGATTCTGACACGGAGGGGGACATTATTTTTGATAATTTGCTGCAGGAAGATATTGTCCCAAGTCCCCCTCCCGAGCACCTTTCATCCTCCCCTTTAGCCACTATCACGGAGGATGAGTGCTTTGACCCGGGAGGTGACATTGATTATGATATGATTGATAACAATACGGCTTTGCTGTTTGCTCAGCATCCATTGTCTTTGGGGGATGACAATGTGCTTACTACACCCAACCCACCTCCCGTGGATCTTGAATTCACATACTATACGTATGTTGAAAGGACCTTTCTCCCTTTCAAGACTTATTCCCCCGCCTCTCCTTTGTTGATTTCCTCCGGGAACGAGGACAAGGTCTTTGATCCCGGTATCACATTCGAGGCTTCCCCATGGACCATTTAATTCGGGGACGAGTCAGGCTCGTGACTCGGTCAATAAAAACAAGCGCTTTTTGGGAGGCAACCCAATTATCTATCTATTTTCATCATAAGTGTAGGGGGGAGCCCCGTGGTGTTTCTTGCTTTCTTTCTTATCATGTGCAGGGATTAGAGCTTCAAAGACACACTCTTGATGACTTTTGACGAACCGTGATTCCGTGTTCCCTTCTTCCTGGTTCTATCCTAAACTATTTTCGATTCACTATTTTATATTTCTCAATATTAAAATAGGAATCTCTTTAGTTGTCTTCTCCTTAACGAGATTTAAACAAAGTACACAATGTCCTAAGTGTAGGGGAGTTTACTTCCGCATGCTTAAACATTGAGGACAATGTTTATATTAAGTGTAGGGGGACTTCTATCGAAGTTAAGTGGTCTTTTCCTTGTATTTGCCCTCATTTTAACCGAAAAATCAATTTTTCGACATTTTTCAAAATTTTTAATCTATTTTGGCCTAGTTGTAGTTCCTTTTATTTTTGCTATTTTTCTCTTATTTTAATAAAATGGTTTTAGCAAGTTTAGATATCTTAGATATATTAGGCCCGTTGTGAATATTTTGACTCAACCCGAGTTTACTTATCCAAGTTCACTCTAGCTAGTATCCTTAACTATGTAGACCTTAATTGGTTTATTGGGCTAAGCATCCACGAGTCTCATTCCTTGAGATTTTAAATTGTGGAGGACGAGAAATGATAGAGTTGGTTACAAGTTTGGTATTCTCTCATTAACTTATGTGAGTTAATTATGATCTTTTTCTCCCATCACTTGCTAATAATTTATCTGCAATAAGTAAGGTCGTACGATTTGAAAAGTTACTTAGCTTCTAGCCCAAGATCGTTTAAAAGTTGCTCGGTAATGATAAGAGTTCATAGCCAAGGCATAACTTATGAAGCGGGGCGCGAAGATTGGCGAGTCCGAAAAGGCCCTAACAAGGCATGAGGATTCCATTTTATTGCTAAAGATCCAAGGTGATGTGAAAAGCATTATTCCCAAAGTCAATATGAAGGATCAAGACTCACGACGAAAAGCAATCAACTCCCATAAAGATGATGGAGAAGTCTATCCGAAAAGACCCTAACAAGGTATGAGGATAAATAGATCCAAGTCCAAAAAGGAGGCGGATCGTTGTATCTCAAAATCCTAAATAGAGATTGAAGAAATAATCATGAAGTCGTGGTCAACAAAGTTGGAGTACCTCTCAAAAGTCTCCAAGTGAAGAAACTCTATAACGATGAGAAGACCATTATCTCAAGCACGTCTCTCAAGATATGAAGTATGAAGTACATGCCAAATATCGGCCCGAGAAAGGTCTCAAATCGTGAACCGAGTTATACCAAGATATGAACTTTTTGATATCCCGAGAAGCAGTTTTAAGAGATTTTGTCCTTTAGCTAACTATTGATCAAATCATCCTACTTTGCTTTCAGCCTAAATAAATTATCGAAATAAGTCAACAATGCATCCTCGTGATCATTCAAGACATCAATAAAATATAAGAGATACCCATAGGAATAAGGGAGTTTAAGTGATTAATTGAACCGCATGAGTAAATGTTTGTTATGCTAACTTGTACTAACAATGATCTTGTTTTTAAGCTTGGCATGGGGAACGTGAAACTTGAGGGTGATAAACATTCATGACATACAAGCCCTAATGTAAGTTTTAGATTTCTTTACAAGTTTCTTCCTTGTTTGCATCTTGTTATTTTCTATCTTTTTGATTTTCCTTAGTTGTTTAATAAAGGCCAAGGTAGGTTGATTATGATGGAAAGTGTAAACCTTGCTTTATTGCTAAGCATTGCATGAGGGCATTGCAATGGTTAAGTGTAGGGGATTTGATAGGTGTGAAAACACCCATCTTTTCTACCACTTAATTACATTAAAACTGGACCTAAACGTATATTTTATGTCGTAAATGGCGGAATTATGCGTGGTTTGTGTTTTTATTGTGTTTCAGGGTCAAAATGTGAAAAGGAAAGAAAACACGGTCTTTCACGGGCGTTTATTGAAGAAAAAGACAAAAGATGAAGTCAAAAGATCAAGAATGCAAAAAGAACGGAAGTCCAAGGCTTATTCTGAAGATTTATCGAAGAAAATGTCCAAAGACGAAAGTTTAATAAAGCCGAAGAACTCGAGTCTAATTTATGAAGAAATTACAAGATGAGTTCAAAGAAACCCCGAGACGAAGTCTTAAAAGTCGAAGAATTTAAGAAGACTGAAAGACTGAGGACCAAGAAAGAAAGAAAGAGGAAGCCACCAACCACTCCCCTCTCCTATAAATACCACCCTCACTTGTTGTGAGAGGGTTAATTAGTTTTAGGATTAGATTAGGAGTAGTGTAGTTTCTCTCTCTAGATTTATGCTTTCTCTCTCTAGATTAATTTGTGTTTAAGCTTTTGTTATTGAATCCTTACTTTTTGATTAAGCTTTTAATTTATCATCTTCTTCCTTTCTTGCTTAATTTCTGCTTTTGATTTGATGTTGTGTTCTTGAGTTTTCTTAATTTCAATCAAGTGGGTTTTGATTAATTTGGTTATGTTTGTTGATTTAAATTGCTTGTTTATGATTATTGAATGATTTGTTATTAATTTGGTTAAATCTTTTGTTTAGATTTTGATTAATCTGTTTTAGATTTGATGATTACTGTGATCCCATGTTCTTCGGGAGTGTTTTGTTTCTGTTTCTGTGTTCCAGATAAGTTCCGAACCAAAGAGGAGAAAGTTGTTCATTCGGAACTTTAAGAAGTTCCGGATCAAGGGTGTTTCATTCGGAACATTAAAAGTTCCGGGTCAGCATTGCTTCATTCGGAAGTTTGAAAGTTCCGGATCAAGGGTGTTTCATTCGGAACATTAAAAGTTCCGGGTCAACATTGCTTCATTCGGAAGTTTGAAAGTTCCGGATCAAGGGTGTTTCATTCGGAACATTTAAAGTTCCGGGTCAACATTGCTTCATTCGGAACATTGAAAGTTCCGGGTCAACATTGCTTCATTCGGAAATTTGGAAGTTCCGGATCAAGCCTGTTCATTCGGAAGTTTTAAACTTCCGAATCAAGGTTTCTGTCAGTTTTTTGTTTGTTTTTCTTTTTAAGTTTTTGTCTTTTATTTTCAAGTTTTATTTTTCCCGCCTTTTTCTTTATTGGAATTTTTATTTGCTTTCCTTTTAGTTTAAGTTTTGATTTGCATCATTTACTTTATTTACCTTTTAATTTTCTCGCAATTTACTTTTCGCCAAGATTTTATCTTTCATTGTTTCTTTTTACTGTCTTTGCTTTATTTTTTTTATTTGTTTCAAGTTTTCATTTTAAATTAGTTTTAGACAACGACAACTCTTTTATTTGATTTACCAAGAACAACTGAGTCGCACAATTCGAAGAGATACCGAGAACGATTATTGAACTTAGTAAAAATCCTGTTATTAGATACCTAAAAGGATCTCATGGTACTGGTATCCAAATTTACAAGGATAAATAGCTTAATTTGTCTTGCTTTAATGACTCTAATTGGGCTAAGTGTTTGAAGACCAGAAGGTCTGTTTCTGGCTATTATGTGTTTCTGGGTAACACACTTGTCTCTTGGAAAAGCAAAAAACAGCCGACTGTATCTAGATCCTTTGCTGAAGCAGAGTATAGGTGCATAGCTAGTGCTACATGTGAGGTGATTTGGATTTCCAACTTGCTCAACAATTTGAACATCCCTGGTGAGTTTCCTGTAAACATGTATAGTGACAGCTCTTCAGCTATCCAAATTGCTGCCAATCCTATCTTTCATGAGAGGACTAAGCACTTTGAAGTTGATGTCCATCTTATAAAGGAAAAGGTGCAGTGTGGCATTATCAAAACCATTAAAGTTGCTTCTGCTGATCAAACAGCAAATTTGTTTACCAAAGGGCATGGCTCTCATCAACATTCTAAACTGTGTAAGCAGTTGGGAATGGTGGATATGTTCAAAAGATAACTCTGCAAACTTGATAAGTTTGTGGGAGAATTTACTTGTCAAACTTATCATGGTTTATATGTTTTGTGCTCTCTATGTGTTTGTCTAATTGTGCAGGGACCTTTTGTGTCAATTGCTGGTTCTCTTGTTGGACTTTCCTTGGGCCAACCGTTGAAGCCCAGTTGATGGCCCATGTTTCTTGAAGTGTATTATTACCCTAGTTGTTGCTAGGGTTTCGTGTTATCACTCATATTACACACACAACTTTGTGTGTGTGCTCTCTCCTAGTTTACCAATCGTTGTGGCTTATTGTTGTGAGAGAATCTTCATCTATCTTATCTTATCATAGATTAGGTTGAGTGCGAGTGTTCATGTAGTGAGGGAAATCGGATCAACCTAGTTGGGACGATTTCATCTATTTCTTTTGTATTTGTTGATTAGCATCAGTTTGGGGACTGATCGTTTGTTTTGTATTTTGTTCTTGAATCTTTGAATTAATAAAATCACCAGGGGGTGGATGGTTGGGTGATAAGATCTGGTTTCTCTCTTTGATTCTTCATGTTTTAACATCCATGGAAAATGGTGTCTTGGTCGTGTTCAACTAAAAATTCAGGGCATGAGAAAAAAGTAATGGGTGTGTCGTTGTATAGTGGGAAAGGATTGGAGATAAGCCAGTGGAGCTTGTGTATCATACCTCTAAATGGTATAACATGTCGGGTAGTAATTTGTGTTTACTCGGCTCACTTAACCCAGAACTTGCATGAGGTAAGGTTGCTTTGGGATGATTTCGGCTAACAACTCAACTTGTTGGGGACGAAATTAGAGAGTAAGCAAAACCTAGCATAATAATTAATGTAAAAGGAAAAATAATTAATAGTGTTAGTTTGTGTGTCGCACATGGTTGGTTTAGTATAATATAGTGCAAAGACGAAAATACCCTCATAATTAACTATCAAACGAGTCAAACTAAGAGCACAAGGAATCATCACACCTGCACACCAAAAAACACCCCGCCACGTCAGCTTTTTCACTTCCACATCCACACCAAAAAATAACCTATCTTATCATCACACCACCACACCAATTTTTCCGCTTATTTTCATAAACTACCCTCAACATTAATTTATTCAAATCTCAATTTACTTTATTCATTCAAATAAAAAACATTACATCCAAAAAAACAATTCGGATTAAAAAAAAAGAACAATACGAAAAAAACTAATCTTCACTTCGATCAAGTTTATTTTTTATTTCTTCCTTTTTCGCATTGATCAAACGACATTCCCTTTCGTCACAACCCCGAGTCGATGTCGTGAGAAATTTTAGTTGCTCCATCATAAGCCACTCGTTGTCTTTGTTTATCGACACTTCGTTGGCTTCTTGGGCGGCTTGCCTTTGTTGAATCCTTGGATTCCGGATCTTTAAGATACTAGGAATGATCATTGTTCATATGATTAAAATAATCAAAGCGGAATTAGAACAATAACCATTAACAAGGTGTTTAGGCACAATAACACAAGAATTAAACAATTGGGTTGCTAATTATATTAATAATCAACAACCACTAGACGTGTATACATTAATCCCACGTCTAGTGCAACACACGCTTTAGGTTTACATCTTGTATAAATGACATGAAAAAACTAATAACCCTTGGTTCCTTTTATAGTGTAAGGATTAGGGTTTTACAAGAGATAACTATGAATAAACATGCATATCTTCTATTTAAATAACTAATACAGAATATTACCAAATAATATTCTGAATACTTATCCTAAATAGATATTTCAAACAGCGTTTGACTTCTGTTGACTTCTGTCAACGCCTAATTTACTCTTGTCAACGTTTAGACACAATGTGTCAACGCTTGAACAAATGCCTTCATGTTTTCTACGTTTTGAGTTTCTGCCACATCAACTTTTTGACCCAACAATCTTCCCCTAGTTGATGTCGGCAAAACTCTTTGTGTATCACTTATAAGTGGTACATCATCTTCAAATTGCTTCCCCTCAATTGTAGCATGTATGTCTTCCCCTTTTTGTCATATCGACAGGGAAGTAAACAATGTACGCAATCTTGAAGATTCTCTAAAAGTAGGCTCTAGGTAATGACCTTGAAGAAAAATAAATAAAGTAATCTTGATGTAGAAGTAGAATAACCCAACCTTATGTTCCATGTCTTGTACTATCCATGTGATGAAGAACTTATACCCATTGCAAAACATAAGTAGACCTCGATCCCTTATCAACATTCTCATCCTTTGTGAGACACTGAGCACGATAATGTAACTCCTTCAAGTGTTATGACAAGTCTTCGTCACCAAACATTAAAAGCACGAACAAGTTACCTTAAAAGTCAATGACTAGGAGTGCACGACTTTAAGATATGATAGGACACAAACTCGCGAAAATCTTCTTCAATCATCAAACTTACCATAAGAATTCTTCCCCTTAAGCCAACACCTCTTCATGGCGAATCTTAATCTTCATATCATATGTGAAAGCTCTAATCCCGATTACATAATCAAATCCAATAAATTACCTCACGAATTGTTGCTAACTCACATTAAAATCATTAATCCCCTTTAAAAATATCCGAGCCATTAATATCAAGTTGATATTCTGAATAAAAATGGAGGTTCCATGTACCTTTGCGTGTAAATACCTCTTTTTGTGTGCCAAAATCTAACCAATTTTCCAAACAGCAGCTATTCCTTTTGTTGTCCAATATCTTCCTTTGTCCAAGATATCAACACTGTGTGTTGCCCAATATCGGACAACACTTGTCAGCGTTTGAAAATGTATATATCGGACAACAAGTGTCAACGCCTCATGTCAGCGTCAACTTTATTCCTGTCAGTGCCAACTTTAAACCTGTCAGCGCCTGGCCATCAACGTCTCATCCATGCGTTGTCAGTGTTACACCAATATCTATCAGCGTCAAACCAACATCTATCAGCGTCTAAATAACATACATCAGTGGCTAATTGATCTAGGGTTTTATAAACCCTAAATCATGATTTTATGTGAAAACCATAAACTGTAGTGAATTTCGACATCGAATATCTTCTTTGTGAGAGCTCAGATCGAAGATACCTTCGGTGAGATCTTAGATACAAGTGTCAAGAACCTATAGCGCGAATTTCATGACGATCCAATGGTTAACGAAGGAGAAATCGCGTTTTCACTATTACTCTTCACAGAAAACATCACATGATCACTGCTGACTTCGACGCTTAATAACTTTTTCTTGGGGATAGATCTCAACAATTCCTCCAGTGGATATCTAGATATATGTGTGTAGAACACGCACAAAAAATTTCGTGGCGATCCAACGGTTCAATAAAAAGTTATGGCCTTCTGAATACTGCTGCGCACACAAAATCGCCCAGAAAAACCTATACGGATTTTTCTTTTCTTCTCAAAACACGAACACCTTGTTGGTCCTAGCATCACGAGCCACGAGGCTCTGATACCAACTGTGGAATCCTTGGATTCCGGATCTTTAAGCTACTAGGGATGATCATTGTTCATTTGATTAACATAATCAAAGCGGAATTAGAACAATAACCATTAACAAGGTGTTTAGGCACAATAACACAAGAATTAAACAATTGGATTGCTAATTATATTAATAATCAACAACCACTAGACGTGTATATATTAATACCACGTCTAGTACAACACACGCTTTAGGTTTACATCTTGTATGAATGATATGAAAAACCTAATAACCCTTGGTTCCTTTTATAGTGTAAGGATTAGGGTTTTACAAGAGATAACTATAAATAAACATGCATATCTTCTATTTAAATAACTAATACAGAATATTACCAAATAATATTCTGAATACTTATCCTAAATAGATATTTCCAACAGCATTTGACTTTTGTTGACTTCTGTCAACGCCTAATTTACTCTTGTCAACGTTTAGACACAATGTGTCAACGCTTGAACAAATGCCTTCATGTTTTCTTCGTTTTGAGTTTCTGCCACATCAACTTTTTGACCCCACAGCCTTTTGAGTCGAAACTCGGCGGTTAGAGCATCCCCGAATGGGTTCGACCCACTACTCGCTCCTGTGCTCGTTGACTCATATATTGCCTTCTTTCTGGTTCGTTCTTTGCCGGGAGGGGGAGGGGGTCTTGCATCCGGTGCAAAAAGAGCCTCATTTGCAAGAGACGGAACGTCGCCGGTTAAATCAACGGCTTCGGGAGGGTCCCATTTCGCATGGGCTTTCAAAACCTTCCAAGCGTCTTCGAGACCTCGCATCACATCCATTTACTCGAAATCATATCCTTGGTACGGTTTTGAAAATTTTGGTTATTAAAAGTCCCCATAACCCTATACCAAAACGTTTCTCGAAATCATATCCTTCGTAGGCTTGTCCGTGGATTTCTAGCCATGCCGGATCATCCGAAAATATTTCTTGTGAAGACGGACCTCCGGTAAACGTGTTAAGGAGGTTTGTTGGGGTTTCCAGACATGATTTCGCATGTGATATGTAATAGATTAAGGATTAGGAGTGTGTAAATTTAGAGGGTATATTGTTATGTATATATAGGGGTTTTAAAAAAGATTGATTCTTTAAAAACTAGTCTTTGCACATTCTTTTAAATTTTTTTAGAGAACTAGCCGTTAGGCTGTTTTGAATATTCAAAATAAAAAATAAAAAAATTAAATGTTATAAAAGCTAGCCGTTGGCTAGCAGACTTTTTAAAAAAAATTGGGATTAAGTCGTACAATAGCAATGTACTTTTCAAAATGTATCGTTTTGATACGTGTACTCTAGAAAAGTTGTACAATAGTAACGAACTTTCATAAGGTGTTCCGATCTGCACATTTGGGTGACGTGTCACGTTATTAATGGTGACACCTGTTACTCTTTTCGGGATGACACGTCATCAAAATGTGCATAAGGGGACACTTATGAAAGTTCGTTGCTATTGTACAACTTTTTAAGAGTACACGTACTAAATCGGTACATTTCGAAAAGTACATTGCTATTCTATGACTTAATCCCAAAAAAATTCAATTTTTTTTTTGCCTCCAAGAAACTAGCCGTTTAGGGTTAGTTTGGTTGGGTTAAAAAGATAAGGGGGGGTTTTGTAAAGTGGAGGAGGGGGGTTGTGTAAAATTGGGTTAGTTTCTACGCGCGTGGTTGGGCCAACGCCGTCGACCACGGTGTGGTTACGCAGGCCAACACCGGGCAACGCCTCACCACGCAGTGATGATTCCATTTGCTCTAACAGAGTTAACGAAAGTGAACCAAAACTAAAGAAACAATATACTTTTTTGGCGTAAATCGAAACTATATAAATTTTTGGACAAAAATGAAAATAAGAAAAAAATCACGAAGACCAAAAATTAGTTAACTCTTTTTTAATTATAACTTATAAGTTTTGTTGTTTTTTTTAAAATAAAAAAAAGGCTTTAAAAATATTCTACTATATTGCAAAATTGTTATAGAATGGTAAAAAAGCTTTTGATGATGTAAGTATCAAAAATATTTTTTATTATTCATGAGTTTGATTACAAGAAAAATGTTTATCTATCTTTTATAAAATAAATAAAATTAGATAATTTCATATATTTTATCAAAAGTGGAGGTTTATTGCACTCATCAAAATGTTTTATGTTGACAAGTAGGCAAAATCAAACGACTTGATTGGCTTGTACACCTTATCATTCTCATATTCTTTTATTCAGTTAACGGACTTTATATTCAAACCCCATTGATTAGTTGGTCAAAAGGTCGGTTTTTTCTAGAATATGCAAATGATTTAATTTGGTCAAAATTAAAAAACTCCATGTAAAATGAAAAAATCATTAAAAATATATGTGTAAAAAATATAATAAAAAAACTTTAAAAAAGAAAAGATAATTAGCTAAACTTAAGTGAGTAAAATTTAAATAACTTATATGCACCTTAAGTGTAATTTTATAAATTTCGTATTTGTAAATTAGTTTAAAAACTTTATACCCATTATGCTTTATATTTCGAAATGAAACATAGATATTGTTCTAACAATAAATATATATATGTTATTTTCATAAAACATAACACACACACACACACATATATATATATATATATATATATATATATATATATATATATATATATATATATATATATATATATATATATATATATATATATATATATATATATACACACACACACATATATATATATATATATATATATATATATATATATATATATATATATATATATATATATATATATATATATATATATATATATATATATATATATATATATATATATATATATATATATATATATATATATATATATATATATATAGTGTAACTTTCTTTTCAGAACTAATACTAGTGACAGAACCATAGTTTGTACAATATATTATGCATGGTATACACAGCTTTATGCAAAATGGCATTATTGTAAATATAGTAAACTTCATTTGTCTGTAAATTAATAAATAAGGACATTGTTGGTATTATATGTACAAATTTCTGTTTTAATATAATTTTTAAAACAAATTGCTACAATTGATCTGCGTTTTTTTATAATATTTTTATTTTAGTTGACTAGATAAAACAAAATTCATTTATTAAACTATGACTTCAAAAACTAAATCCCATATATTTCATCTGATTTTCTTGTTTAATCAAAATCTTCCAAATCATAAAATGATACTATCAAATCAAAAATTAATCAATGATTTAAAAATCAAATCCCATATAATCTTCATCTTCATATAAGCCCATCGATACAATCAAGAACATACTTGATATAAACCCAGAAACACCCAAACACCCAGAACAGTTGTGATATAAACCCATAAATCTTATCCATTACGATTCATGGCAGGTATGTTTTTGTTTATATTCAATCTTTAACATTTTGATATTGCATGTTACTGAATCAAACGGGGGTAATGATATTTGATTTGTTACTGAATCAAACGGGGGTAATGATATTTGATTATTATTTATTTGATTTTAGCATAATTGATAAGGGAAGGGCTGATTTAATTTTTTTAGCAAAATTGATAGGTGAAAATTAATTGGAAAAAAAAATGCAATTTCATAGGGGGAAATCGTCAGGAGAAACAAAATTATGCAAATTTTTATTTTTATAATTTTTATTTTTTGTAACTGATTGATTTTTATTTATCAGTTAGTTAAAAAGTGAATCAATATTTTTTTTTCTTTTTTTAATTTATTTTTGTACAAGATTATCTATATTTTTTGGGCATATCTGTTTATATTTGATGCTTATATCTGTTTTTTTGTACAAAATTATTTAAATTTATATTTTTTGTACAAATTTATTTATATTTGATGATCATATCTGTTTTTTGTAAAAATATATTTAAATAAATGTTTTTTCAAGTTCAAGCCATATTAGGATCGACAAAGGTAAAAAACATGTTGCTTATCCAAATCCCATCGATGATACCAATGTACTACACGATGACGATGATGATTTCAAAGACGCCATTAATTATCACAGGCATTCATACCAGGAGTTTAGTCCCAGGACAGTGCGTGCTATGAAGCGACGGAGCTTGACAAATCGTAAGTTTTTTACCCGACTAGAATTGGTATGTAATTGTATTTTTTTCCGTTCTTTGAATACATGTTTGTTTTACAGAGACGATTGAGTCACAAAACATCAAACCGCCAACTGCATTGATTGCAGTCAAGCGTCGAAAAACAAAAGCACCTGGTAATAGTACTTTTTTCATTTCCATATTGTGTTTTATAATGACTTTCAAATAAATTATATTGCGATTTATCTGACTAGAATTTGGCACATGTTAAACGTAATAAAACATACATGTTACCTATAGTATTCTGTGTTTTCTGTTCACATATTTTTGTTATAGTGAACGTACTAGACGCCTATTTCGTTTCTATGCCCCAATTTAGTTTGTCTGTCCTTTGTCTGCCCCAACGTTGTGTGTCTGCCCTTTGTAAATAGTCATTCCACAATAGGCATTGATGTTTCCTCTGCTGCATAGTTGAGATTATACGTATATCCAAAGAGAGTTGTTATAATTACTTAATTAGTAAATTTCAGTTAGAAATAATGCCTGTTTTTATATTTGCTGCCAACGGATGTGCGAAGGATTGGATTAGCTCCAAATGATATTGTTTCTCTTGATGATGCGTATGTGTGATAGGATGTTATGGCCGTATGTGAGTTGGGCGTTGCAGTTGTGTATATAATAAAAAGTTAGAGTATAGTATATCCTTTGCAGCTTGGTGCAAAAGTTAATCAAAGTGTTCACATAATATACGTTCAGATTGAGTTCAGTTCAGAATGCTTTGTTTGTATGTTTTCAACATATGTGTTTTTTTCAGGCTGTAAAAACGTTTTTTTAGTTTATACAATGTCTAATACAGTTTGGTTTGCATTGTGTGTCATTCCTTTGTTTGTCCAACATTAGTGTTTGTTGAACATCATTATTTGGTAACATACATGTTGGTGTAACGTAGGTGTATTTATGAAACCGCCTTAATAGTAGAATGTATAAAACCCTGTTTTATGTTAGTTGGTTTAACATATATGCTTACAAAATCTACATTCAGTATACACTTTTCCTTAACCATGTTTTGTATTAAAAAATGATAGGTGACAACAACGATGTTGTTGATAAACAAGATCGGGTAAAGGTTGAAAGCTCTAGGTCAATACGAATCCGTATTCAATACCAGGACCAGCCCCAAAGCATTATACAATGCTTTGTTAACTCTGAAACCCGTTCAGATTGCCTGTCTTAAACAAATTAGGTTTGGTCAGATGCTTGATTTCAAGGTTGATGGTATTCCTAAAAGGTTAGGATTCTATGTTGTGGACAACTTCGAACCTAAGATTATGGCTATCACTTTAGAAAACAGTTCTATCCAGATTACCAAACAACTAATAGCTGATATGATTGGTTTACGCAACGAGGGTATCCATATTCTGGAACAACCAAGGATACGTGATACGGTTATGATACAAAATTGGGAGAGAAAGTTTGTAAATGTTAAGGAAATTACTCCCAACGAAATCAAACATGTAATTCAGAAATCTAGGGTAGTGGACATAAATTTCAAGCTGAATTTTATTGTCCTTTTCTCTTCATTGATGGGATACATAAAAGGGAAGGGGTTCTGTGATTATTCTTTGCTAGACCATATTAGTCCCGAGACAGATCTGTCTGCAATCAATTGGTGCGACTATGTGTATGACTGTCTTAAAAAATGCAAGGAAGGATGGAAGAAAGAAATGGCTAACAGCTACTTCCAAGGTCCCATTACACTTTTAACTGTAAGTTATTATTTATTTTTTTATTTCTACAATTTAATAACAATATGTTTTTTTGTGCTAAAAAATTATTATTTTAAATATGTAAGATGGTTTACGTTGATGGTGTAGTCTGTGAAGCATCTGATGTTGTTAGAAAAAGGCTACCTATTTCTGTGTGGACGCATGAGTTGTTAAAATCCAGAGAAGTAGAGCAAATACAATCTGGTGGTTTTCGAAACGGTCGATTACAAGGCCCATTTGTTAAAGGAGACGATGACCCAATGCCTGACGATGAGGGTGTAAGTTACTATAACATTTATGTTTTTCTTTACCAAAAGTAACAAGCTCGCCCATTTCTAATATAATTTGTTGCTCACTTCAGGGATATATATGGAAACTAAACAAGTATCTAGCATCTATATATTCGG
Source organism: Glebionis coronaria (assembly GCA_025667525.1). Lineage (NCBI taxonomy): Eukaryota > Viridiplantae > Streptophyta > Magnoliopsida > Asterales > Asteraceae > Glebionis > Glebionis coronaria. The sequence goes on from CM046882.1 coordinate 475,124,864, forward strand.
CTCATTCTGGTTTTGAAAAAACATTTACATCAGCCACTGATGCGTATCCAAACAACGAGACTATCTCAGAATTTTTTGCCAGCTATTACGAGTCTTTGGATCTGACTGTGCCTGACTCGTCCAATGTTTTGAAAAGACCAGACGATGTGGTGCCCGACTCTTCCAATGATGGTGCCGGTTTGAAAAAACCAGAAGATGCTAACCTTTCGCCAACCAATTCACCCTCGCCTGTTTTAAATCCGGGTAATCAGGTTGTCTATTCTCAAAACAGATCTGATATATTATGGGATGGTTTTCTTCCTCCAGACGCTTTCAGTCTTGGATTGACTCAAGACCCGCTTTTTAATGCAAATGCAAGTTACATCTCGCCCGTAAATGATTGGGGTCCAGCAACTCAACAACTAGCAAGCATGTTATCCGACAAAGCGACCGCTGAGTTCGAGAAGGAAAAAAAACTTAAGGATTTAGGTATTCCTAAATTCAATTTGGATACAGCGGAAGCTAGTGGATCTGGATTGACGCCTGAACCAATACTTGCAGTACCTTTAAGTGCGTGCAAATCCCTAAAATATGGCGGTGACGGCGTTGTTCATCGTCATCAAAGACATAACACAATACCAGCCGTTTTCAAGTCTCCTTATGTTACAAGAATAATTAATCCTAATGCGAAGGAAACATAAGAAGACGAAATTGTGAAAGCGTACTTGTTAGGCGATAATTTCCACGATAAAAGGTAAACCTACTTTTTTATGTAATTTCTTTTTTTTATTTACTAGAAATTCATTTAAAGTACATATATGTTTTTGTGGCAGTCCTTTTGTTTTTGAGACTGCATCTGGTATAAATCTTACGCGTATACAGCTCAGAACATTGGTATCCGGCAAAAATGTTGATAACCCAATCATAAATGCATGGAGCGCACATTTAAATTATCTAGAACGGTTAAGAGGACCGGACTCTCCTTCTAGATTCTACTACCCGATTTTCTATGTGGTACGTTTTTTATTAGCTTTTATATTTTTCAGTTTACATAATAATATTGCCAATATAACTGTTGTTAGGATATGGCAATTTTCATCAACGAAAAGAAAACAAATGAGTACGTTACCAATTTTCTAGTAAATGGGGATGTCAAACTTTCACATGCAGATAGAAGTTCAATTATCAATACTGTTGACCTGGTAAGTTACAACATTCATGTTTACAAACTTTTTTTCATTTTTCATATTTTTTTTACAACATTCATGTTTTTTTTAAATACATTTCATTTTGAAAAACATATACCAAACATAGTCATATTTTTTAAAAACATTCATGTTTTTTTTTAAATATTAACCAAATTAATTATTTATTTTACACATTTGTTTTTGCAGGTTTACATCCCAGTGTCCAACGCACAAAGGAAATTCCTTGTTTGTTTAACACGAGGAAAATGTCTGTCGACATATTGGATAGTGAAAACCAATTGAACAGGAATGGAACACGAAACGCTTAACTCCATCACTTACACCAGACATAATTGTTGCTGAAACTTTGGTACGTGAATATATATTTAATATAAGTTTACCTATATATTTTTTTATTAACTCTTAACATCTACTATTGTTTATGCAGCAACAAAACTTTTGCAACTTACTTGTCAACATAAACCGCAACAAATCAGCAGCCATTAGGCGTGCAGAAGTTGACCGTTGGGATTTATATTGGCAAACAGACAAAAGACCAAAGGATTGTGGTGTTTTTTGATGCACCATATGGAGGCGCACTTGGGGAAAAATCTTTCTTCATGGGTTTCAGGAATCGTTAAACCGGGCAAGCCGCAAAACGCGCAGTTGGAACGTTTGAGGAAGAAATATGTGGTTTACATCATTCAATCTGATGTTAATGTTCACCGGGAATGAGTTATGGCAGAATTAGCTGGGAAGACGTCCTAGGATGTTACTGCCACACTTTCCCTAGCATTAACTGCATATTTCATCGTTTATTTTTTGTTTTCCTTATGACATGCTTTTCGGATTATGCAAAACGCAGACTAGACATCCATGTTTTTTTTGGATTATGCTAGACTTTACATCTGTGGTTGGGATTATGGTATAAATGTTTTTGGGATTACGTTTAATATGTTTAAGCATCCCTGTTCTTTTTCATGTGTTTAATCATCGTTATCATATATATAATTTACAATCATTTTGTGCACTGTATGAATCCAAACATGTATGTTACAAACATGTATGTTACAAACATGTATGTTATAAACATGTATGCTATAAGCATTCCTGTTCTAAACATGTATGTTATAAACATACATGTTCTAAGCATGTATGTTTAATTATCTTAGTAATATACCCGAACATGTGTGTCCAATATAGTTTAAACATTCATGTTCACTTCTCTTACAGTAGGACTATGAAAACACAACTGTTCACAAAGTTTACAACCATAACACATATGTTCATAGCCATACCGGGTCACACATATACATGCTACTTCACATCATTTTATTAAACAGCCTTTTACACATTCTCCTCAAACATATATGTCCAAAACTTAAATCAAACCCTTTTACACCTTCTCCTCAAACATAACAGCCTACTACACCATCTCATCAAAAAAACGTTCCCAAACTATATAGTATCCAGATTCAAACCATTTAACTGAACATCTATGTTTTATAACTTTAAAAATTCAGAACATGAATGTTTTAATAACATAGCTATATACTTTCTTTTAAAATAAGTTTTTTGAAAATTACAACTGCATGTCTATCTATATAGTAACCATAAACAAGCGCTATTTTATTCATCAAACACTCTTTTATTCATCAAAACATTAAAAACATGCATGTGATCAAAGTCTGGAAAAAAAACATTATATCTATATAGTAACCATAAACAAACGCTATTTTATTCATCAAACACTATTTTATTTATCAAACCATAAAAAACATGCAAGTAATGGAAAACAGTTTAATTGTAGCAAAAAATGCAACAAAGTCTTGGAAGAAAAATTAACAAATGTAAAATATTCTGTGAAAACCATAAAAACATGCATGTAATCATATAAATTTTTTAGTACTCATCCTGCTCATCTTCATCAAATTCATCACTTGCATAGTCGTCTTCTGTTTCGCCATCCTCATTGTAATCTCCTGATTCATCATCATCCACAACGACATTATTTCCCTTCGTATTATTTTCAGGCATCTTACAAGCTAATCTTTTATGTCCTGTAGCTCCACAATTACCGCATGGTTTTGTGCATCCACGTACGTTATGACCTTTCACTAAACAATTACTACAAGTACGTTTCTTGTAAGGCCTCTTCCTACTCGTCCTTGTCTTCTTTGCTTCTTTAGCCTTTTCAGCCGCACTTTTAATCCTGCGATGGCCTTTTGTGGCACATTTGGGTGGACATTTATATCCAACAGTAGTAGGTACTTTAACACCCAACAAATCCTCGAATAGTGCATCCTTGTTTTGCGGTTCAGTTTGTGGTTGACATTCTGCTTCTAATTCTTTTTTTTAACTCTTTAAGCTTATCAAGGTACGCAGTGAGCTTATCCGCAGCATTCCTAATTAGATTTATACTCGCATCTATTGTTGAATAAACTTCAGACGCTAATCTTCAATGCATGGACCATACCTATGTTTTTTGTCTTTCAAATGAGCCGGTAACGGATTCTTCATCCAACGACGACTAATGTAGTTCTCTGGTATAACGTCAACTCCACTCACATGAAATACACAAAACACATGTCGGCACAAGAAACCATGTCGATTATAATGGCCACAAGAACAATTCACCGTTCCGTCAACCTTATTAACAGAAACCTATAAATAAACCAAACATGTATATAAGATTTTATTTTGTACACAAACAAAATGCACGAAAAAGTACATTTATGTTATAGTCTAATAAAAAAATAACACAACATATTTAACTAGTAAAAAAATCAACTTACTGTTACATCTACAATAGTCTTCTTTCGTTTGTCCTTTTGTCGAATAGCACAATACTCAACATCATCCTCTAGTCTAGTACTCCATTGTAAACATGCATATAGACCCTTATATATTTCATCTTGAACATCCCTAAAAATAGACTCGGTATACACCGAACATGCATGTCTTTCAATTGGTAAGTTAGTCATGAGTACCGGTGTCTTTTCAGCGTTTGCGTTATCTAACACACGTTGTGTATACCTTTGTTTCTCCATGGCTGATTCAAAACATAGCATAAAATGTACTAGAGAGTTACCATGGCAAGAATAAACCTGGAAAAATGCGTTCGAGCTTTCAGACCTTGACGTTGTCTTCATTAACCCACAAAAAGGCACATGGCTAAAATAACCAGGCACCCATCGTTCTCTAATAGCATACGTGTCGGACAACCAGTTGTTTTCTGTGAGATCATATTTAAGTATCAACGCATTCCAACGAACATCAAATTCTTCTATTGAAATGTACACATTCCATACAAGTTTATGGAAATCTTTCCTAAAATCAGAATCTGCATCTACATCACCCAAAACCTACAAAAAAAAATTCAGCAATTAAACAATTATTATAAAATAGAAGTTTTTTAAGCAAAACATATATGTTACGTTACTTATACCTTTGCGGGAAGTTTTTGTGTAATGTGCCACATACACAACCTATGTTGTGATTCTGTAAAAACTTCTACAACCGCATTCCGTAGTGCCCCATCTTGGTCAGTAACTGCAAGAGCCGGTTACTTACCATGAACTTTTAAGAACGATTTCAACATCCACTTATGCGATTCAGTAGTTTCATCAGACAACAATGCGACATCAAACGTCACACATTTCTGATGATGATCAATACCATTGAACGGAACAAAAATCATGTCGTACCTGAAATGCATCCATGTTATAAACAATTTAAAATAAAAACTATTAAAATTGAAATTATAATTAAAAAACATACTTATTAGTTTCAAATGTCGTGTCGAACGAAACAATATCACCAAATGCAACATAGTTACATTTCATTGTCTCATCCGCCCAAAACATACGACATAACACCTTTTCTATTAAGTGATGATAAAACGAAAAATTTGGAACATGCTTCTGCCTTTTTTCCATTTTATCCACTAACATTTGTGCATCTCTATCCCCTATGAAAACATTCATTTTCTGCTTAAAATTATTCCAATCTATTGGCATCACACGTACTTTGTCAAATCCACTAACAAAGCTACTCGAAACCTGTGTGCTCTTTGTGGACCAATATTGGTCAAAGATGCACGATGGATAAATAAATAATCCCAAAATTCCAACTGCCGACGAGCACGCGAAAGATCCATGTTAGACTTATTAATCAAAGGATGATTATGGTTCTCAACAAACTTAGAAGGTTTATACTTTTTTGTCCCCAATATAGGTTTCAACACTAGCCTAGCTGGGCAATCAGTAAGCGTAGATGATGATTTGCGCTTTTTTATTCTTTTTCTCACCTTCAGTGTTTGCTTCATTTTCACCTTCAACATCTTCTTCAACAAGTGTGTTAGTTTCTACAACCTTTTTTGATTTACCAGCCCTATAACAGATACTTGTGTGTTACTTGTCCTTTGTACCATTTAACACCCGATCTACGCACACCAAACCTAGCTTTAGCAGCATACTCTTTGTAAGCATTATACCCTTCCTCAAAACTGTTATAAACATCTTCTAATTTAGGTTTCTTATGTATTGGAACATTAGGTACCCAATACTTGCTTCATCCCGGAGTTGGAACCAATTTTGGATCAATATCGTAGATATCAACGTCACGAACATCTACACAATATTTAATAATACAACGTTAGTAATCAAACTTATGTAAATAACCCGACTTATTACACACATACATGATACACAACTAAATAGAACAAACGTCACACCAAATCAGCCAAAAACAACACGTATGTTTCAATCTATATGTCACAGACATGCATGTTACAATTAGTATATAAACAAAAAATACACATGCACAACATGTGTTTATGTTCAAACGTGCACAATCAATAAGACAAACATCACAGACATCCACGTATGTTCAAAGCAAGGCATAATGTAATTATAAAAAGGCTACCATACACGTGAACAACATGTGTGTACAAAAATAAGTTAATGTAACATTCATGTCCTATAAAAACAAACATAAAATAAAACTCGTAGCATTTAAAAAACAAGATCATGTAGCAATCACATGCATCTCCTATACACGTGACCACAAGAAAGCTGTCTATTAAAAATGAAAAAAAAAGACGCCACATAAGAAAACAACAAAAAAAACCAACCATTTGTTTCTGTATTATCTTCTTGATCTAGAAACAATATTGAACTTTCTTCTTGGCTATCACCTTCCTTAATATTCGTAACAACATCAGCCACATCCGTATGCGTTTGCACAACCATGTCTACATCTTCTTGAGAAATAACAACCATGTTCAAGGAATTGCTTTTTTTTAAAAGGATACCTTTTTTCCCAGATTAGGGTTAATAAGAAAAAATGTATCGTATGGTTTTTTTTTCTTATTCTGACTATGATTGGATTTATAAAAAAAAAAGCGCGTTGACATTAGCAGATATTGCATATTATTCGGCAATGACATTACGTTTAAAAAACATGTAGATAATTTGATTTAGATAATACTGTCTTTTTCCATAATTTTAGTAACATACAAATATTGACCATAAAAGGCACCATTAACATAATTACATATTAGTCCCTATGTATTTTTAGTTAATAAATAAACCTAAATTAATTATCTAAATTCCTATTGGCTAATTATGTTTCTGATAGTTCTATCACTAATATTGCTTCTGAAAAGAAAGCATATATATATATATATATATATATATATATATATATATATATATATATATATATATATATATATATATATATATATATATATATATATATATATATATATATATATATATATATATATATATATATATATATATATATATATATATATATATATATATATATATATATATATATATATATATATATATATATATATATATATATATATATATATATATATATATATATATATATATATATATATATATATATATATATATATATATATATATATATATATATATATATATATATTTATATATATATATATATATATATTTGTGTTCAAGTAAAACTCACTCTTAAAATAAAAACAATAGGAACCACTTAAAAAGTGACAAGTGGATTTTAATATTTTAAAATATATTTTAAATAAGTTAATAAACTTAGTCATAAATAAAATTTAAAGCTAAGCTAAAAGGGTATTGTGGTAATATACTATATTCTTGTTCTTCTCCTAAATAATAAAACTGCCTCTGATTTAATCACACACTCATCCAAAATTAAGAAAATCAACAGTACTTTTCTTTTAACACATCTCGACGCAACCATTCCATTAGTTCGAGCATGCGTTTGTATAACAGATTTATTGATTATCTGATGATATCATGAATATAGATGCGTTATGGGACATTTGACATTTAGTTGAAGGACTCGTGTGAAGGACACATGTGACTTAGGGCCCGTTTGCTTAGGGGTGTGGAATGAGAGGAATCCAATCATTCTGTATTTTATTTGTTTGGTTTACCACTATGTGAATGAGAAGGTGTCGGAACACCCATAGAACCATATCTAGGGTCACAGGTGGGTTTTTATTGATTCCTTATTCATTTTGATCTCCTATAATTACAACCATTTTTTTTCATTTCATCTGAGTATTCAAATGTTATTAAAAATGTGATAATACCATGATAGTGTTGTCAATGTTTCATAAGCGTTCTTAAGCAAATTCGTGCCCGTGATGAAGCTCAGTCACCGGAATTGGTTCATAGTTACCGGAGCAATTACTCATCACCATTTTCGGATTGCAAGAAGATGGTGAACCTTTCTGATTTGTTATTTTCTTGTTTACATCGTGCTTAAAAAAATGTCAAACATAACTTTTAGTATTTTACCATCTACATAAAATATTCGGTTAATGGTTAATTGGTTTATTTGTGTACTCATCTTCCTCATATCATCTTTTTGTATAAAATGAAGGTGATAAAGTTTATAGCTAATGTTTATTGTGATTATGAAGATGAGAGTATATTTTAGTATTATTATATTTGTCTTACATTGAAACAAAGATGAAGACAATACCAGAATAACGTACTACTATTTTCTATTCATTTTAATATTAGTAATTTAGATTAGGAAGATGACTAGATAAAGCTACTGTTTATATACAGCCAAGATTTATTAGTGGAACCAAACTAGTAATATGGTAATGATATATTGATTCTCACTCCCTCTTATACCGATACCAATACCCATTGTGATTCATGAAAACAAACCAAACGCTCCCTTAGTTTTTCATTTATTTAATTTATTAGTTTACGTTCTTATAGCATCCGATTTTAGCATTGGTTATGAATTCTAGTCAACGTTATAAGTTTTTGCTCCAAAATGGAGACTTATTTTCTAAAATCGTGACTTGTAAATGGTTTTATTTTTTTAGTTGATTATGTATTTTTTAGCTATATATCATTTAAATTTTTTTAATTGGCTATTTATTTTTTAAAATTGTTGTAATTTTTTTTAAATACGTACCACTTTGGTTCTTTTTAGTTGGTTGTGTATTTTTTTCACATATGTGTAAGTTGGGTTTTTTAGTTAGTTGTATATTTTCTTCGGATATGTATCACTCGAGTCTCATAGTTGGTTATGTATTTTTTCGGATATGTATCACTTCGGTCTTTTTAAGTTTGTTGTGCAAATTTTCGCATATGTATCACTTAGCTCTTTTTTAGTTTTTTTTGTATTTTTTATACGTATCACTTAATTTTTTTAGTTGGTTGTGTATTTTTTCGGATACGTATCACTTGATTCTTTTTTTAGTGATGTATTTTTTGAACACGTATCACTTGGGTATTTTTTTAGTTGGTTATCGAATTTTTTTGTATTTTTTGTGTATTTTTTTGGATATGTAATGTTAGAGATTTTACGATCTATTAAGTTCGTTTGTTCCTCGACTCACTCGAATTGATATTCAATTTAACATAAGACTTAACTTTGTTTTTGGTAAAAATATATTTTTAGAATTATAAACTAAAAACTATTTAATATAAAAACTATTTTAAAAATCTAGTTTAAACTTAAATCTTATATTAAAAACTAATTTTAAACTAAAACTTAAATAAAATGTTTAAATCTAATTAGTTTTAAATGAAATCTAATTTTAAGTAAAACTAAATGGAAAACTAATTTTTTTTAAAACTAAAATAAAGACTTTTAAATAAAAACTATTTTTAAATAAACAAAATAAAATGAAAACAAATTTAAAATTATAAAAGTAAATCAAATATTTTTTTATCTTTTTATATTTTTATAAAAACTGATTAAAAGAAAAGTAATATAAAACTTTATAATTAATTTCTAATAAAGCTAAAAAAACTTATATTAAACTAATTACTGGCAGAATAAATTAAACTATATTAATTAACTAAAACAAAACACAACACAAGAAAGATACTAGAGCAAGTGGTTGTGGTATTTGGCAGCTGGACAGGAGGTCCAGGGTTCGAGTCCCTGGAGGGACTTATATTTTTGCTAATTAAATTTATTTATTGAATTTTGATACTCATACCAAATGGTCTGAGTTTTATGCAGTACAGTAATGAATAAACATCAAACAAGCTATAACAAGAAAACGAATAAGCAGTCAAAAGCAAATAAGCTGAAGGAAAATAAGCGAAGTGAATTAGATAAGCTGATAAGCAAATATATATTTCAAAACTGAAAATCAATAATCACTCCAAAAATAAGCAAACCAAACTGGAAGCAAAACTAGCAATCAGACAACCTAAATAGCAAACTAGGCCTAAACCAAGATAAGCAAAAACAAAAAAAACAAACAAGCATATAAATCTTAAAGAGCAGTCAAAATAAAAACTAATTAGCAATAAATCAAATAATCCAAAGACCTAATAAGCAGATTTAACAAACTATTTAAAACTCAAATCAAAATAAACTTGATAAACATAAACAAATTTAAATACACAACTACAAACGAAACAGTAACAGTACTAAACTCAAGAAGATCCGAATATCAAAAAAAAAGCAGACTTAACAAATAAATAAAAACTTAAAACTTAACATAAAAATTAAAGAGAGATGAAACCTTGTGGAGACAGCCTTTGGGATGAAGGTAGGCGATGTGCCTCCTTTCGGACCGAAACGAATAAACAAACACCACCGTTAATCAATCCGAGTCACCTTCTCGAACCAAGAATATCACTCGAACCAAACATCATACCATACGAACCATCAACAGTAGCTTCTTCTTTCTTTTTTTTTCTTTTTTTTATAATAATAATAATAAAACACGAACAGTGGTAAAAAAAGCAGATTTAAGGATTAAATTTAGACTTAACAGGAATTAAAATGAGAGACGAAAATAATTAAAATTGACTTTTCATTAATAATTTAAAATTACAAATGCTGGAAATTAAAAATTACATTAACCTATATCTAATTTTCAGAAAATTAAATCTAATTTAACCCTACTCCTAAATTAATTAAAAAACAGTAAATAAAAATAAAGAAAAAAATGGACTATTTTACATATTGTGGAGTGGGGATTTATAGGGAAAACCCTAATCTCCTTGGTGCTCACGGAATAAAATCTTGGCCGCATAACCCTTTTCTTCTCTCTCTTTTCTTGAATCAATGGCAGAAAATAAATCTTATCACGCGGATCGCCACGTTGTGCTTCTTGTTTTTCTTCTCTGATGATGTGGAGAGTTATGATTGGAGGGTTTCTGATGTGTGAGTTGTCAAAACCAATCAAAAGATAGAAAACAGCCACGTCTGATGAGGAGAGAGGACCACTCCCTTGGTGGATCTTCCGATTCTTTTGGGGATTTAATCCCAAACCGTGTGAATTACACGCTTGGATTAAAAGCCCCAATTTACGTTGGTTGATTTTGTGATCAAATTAAATTTAGGGTTTGTGAAACAGTAAAAGGGTAACTGGTTTTTGGGGGAGACGTTTGGGAGAGAGAGAAATAAATGAGTGAGTGGGTTTTTGTTCTTGTTAATATCGAATTTGTGAGTGGGGATGGGGTAAAATAGTTTTATTTAAATTGTGAGGTGAGTGGTTGAGTGAATTGTACACGTGTGTGAGAAGGATGTGGGATTGGGATAAACGTTTGGGATAAACGTTTGACTTTGACTAGGGTTTTTTTCTTAACTCAAGTAAAAAACATTTCATCCGTCCACTTTGATTAACAAATGGGCTTGGCCCAAGTTTAATCCTTTCTTCCGTTTTATTTTTGTGTAAGATAATGGGCTTGTGGCCCTAACATCTTCATCCGTATATTAGAATTGGGCCAAATGGGCTAATTTTACCAAGAAGAGAATAATGCTAACTCCTTTATTGGGCTTTTGGGCCCATGATATGAGTGATATTACTCATATCATTTGTAGCTTAAAACATTGAAATATTACATGAATTATATCAAATATGCCTTGGATTTGCTTGTTTCTTGTTTTTATGTGTGTAGGTACAAAGTTCACGAAAACCGACGAAAACCGACACGAGATTGATGAAAAAGATCGAGGAAGCCAAGATCGAGTTCGATTTAGAGGATTAAATAAGTATTTTGGCTTAGTGGGTCCCACATTTGGGAAATGGGCTCAAAGGCCCATTTTAGTTCAAGTTAATTTTATGTTATGAATTAAAAGTCCAATTTATGACCCAAAATGGAGTTCGGTTTGGCAGTTTGGGCTGAAAGCCCAACTTGACTTGGAATAAAAAGTAAACATGGGCTTTTATGGTTTGACCGAATCATAAAAAAACTAAATAAATGAAACGTAAAATTTATTCATTCTCCATTCGTTTTCACCCACTCAAATACATCCACTCAATAAATTATACGCACTCACCCATTAAATAAATGTAAACCGTTTCTTTATTTTAGTCACCCACTCACACGTTTCATTTTCACACACAATTAATATTCTCGATATTACCTATGTTACACCATCACCATCTTCCCCATTCCACTTTTCAACCCTAAAACTAGTCACCCATGTCACTGTTCATTAACCCTAGGTAAATAAAAAGGGTTTTTTACATAGGGCTTTTCAATTATTCTATTAATTCACCCAAAAAGAAAATAAAACCCCAATCTTATAGGAAGAGAGTAGATGGTGTGAATGTGATACGTGGCCGGATTCTATTTGAAGAGACACCTCACATCTCAAATTCCACCAATCATGAGCCTCAAAAGAAGCACAAGAAGCACACACGGATGCCACGTTGGCAATCCGTGTGTGCTACGAGAGATGATAACCGTCCGATTAAAGAAAGAGAAAAGATGAGAAGATCAAAGGCTGAAAGAAGAGAAGAATATTCTCAAGAAGATGCGCATATTCGCTCACCAACAGCCTTGGGGGGGCTATAAATACCCCCAATTTCTAGTGTAAAATCATCCTTTACTTTTTATTTAATGTTATGCTGTAGAATTAGTATTAGATTTAATGATGTATTTCCTTTTTATCTAGTATTGTAAACTTTCTAGAAAATTAATAAAAGTGAAATCGTTTAATTTTCAATCTTGCCTCGTTTATTTACTATTTTAATTTGATTTACATTCTAAATCTGTTTACTATTTCTTAAGGATAATATTTGAAATGTTAAAAGTAAGCTAATTAATAGCTTGATTTTTAATATTTAAAGTTTAAAAGGATTTAAGTTTCTTATCCCCACTGGATAAGAGTTAAAATAAAGAATCTGTTCCGATTCGAATCTGGTTCGTGCATTGAAATGATGTTTGGTGGTTAATGGAGGTTCGAGTTACGGTTCATCTAGGATGCTCAGCGAATACCTACTTCTCAACGGCTTTCTACAAATGGTTCGAATCCTTTTTAATTTTAAGCTTTTAGTTAGATAAAATGTTATGTAATCTGATTATGAATTTTAGTTTAATATGCTAATGTGATGATTATATTGATGATTGTTTGGTTTAGATATAATTGGATTTAAGTTTTGACTGTACAAGGCTTTGGGTTCTAATTTCTGAATGATTGAAGGTTTATAACTGTATGATTATAGCTGAATAGTTTGGATTTAGTTTACTTATAAATTGTTTGGATATTTTGTTTGGATTCAGTCAAAATTGGGTAATGGGGTTGATATATCTGCTTGTTTGTGATCTAACTTGACTGAAAATCTGAATTACTTGGTTTTTGAAAACGAAGTATAGTTTTAATTAGTTTGATTTAGGTTTAAACTTGAGTTGAAACGGATTGGTTTAAGTCTGTTAAGTTTTGCTGATATTTAACAGATTAAACATGTGTTCTGAATTGCTGCTATCTTTTCATTTGAATATTTGATTCTTGTAGTGTTGCGTTTTGATATCAGTTTTATCTGAATTTTGCTGAAGTTTATCTCAGTTTGTATTTGGTAAATGATTGCTGAATTTTCTGCTTATTTAGGATGATTATTTTGTTCTGCTGATTAGATCTATTTGATAATTAGTTGAGAAGGATGGTTTCTGAGTTATTAGGATAATTGAGTTCACATGTTTCTTTGAGTAACTGATTTGTTTACTGATTTCTTATGTACGATTTCATTGCTGAATGTTATTGGTAGATTGACTTTTCTGATATTATTTCTCTTTTGATTCGCCTGCTTTTCCTGAATTCAGTATGTTTGATTTGTGTAGTTTAGTATTAGCTTATCAGATTTTACTAATCTGATAAGCCCAAATAAGCTGTGTCAATTAAGCTTATACAAGAGTCTTTCCTAAGACTATCTTCTGTTAATTTGTCAAAAAGTGTTATTTCCAAAAATAATGTCATATGGGGGTTCGAACTCGAGACCTTCAGAATAGAGGACCTACGTGATAACCATCTGGGCTGTGCTCCCTTTTAATTCTACTTCCTGCTATTTCATTAATATAGTGTTCACTAGTTAGGCAGTGTTTGTTTTATTTTATACATCTTAGTCACGTTTTTTTTATAATTCATTTTTTTTATTAAAGTAATTTTTAATAAAAAGTAGTTTTTAAAATAAATAAAATAAATTAAATAATTAAATAAAGATATAATAAAAAATGTTTTAAATAGATTAATTAGTTTAAATTTTAATTAGTTTAAATTTTTATAACTTTAGATTTTAATAATTTTAGTTTTTTTTTAAATAGATTTGTTTTTAGAGTATTTTTAAATAAGGTAAATTAGTTTTAAAAAAAAAAGTTTAATTAGATTTTTAATAGATTAAAAGTTATCATTTTTTTAAATAGATTAATTTTTATAGATAACTAAAATAGTTTAAATTTTAATTAGTTTTATATTTTAAGTAATATAGTGTTTGTAGAATTTTAATTAGGCGGGGTTTACGATTCATGCACTTTAGGTTAATTTTAAATAGCTTAAAATTTGTAGATTTTAATTTTAGTTTAAAAAACGAAAACCAATTCAAATCGATTGTCCAAATCAAAACAAAACGTCTCAAATTCATAAGATCTTCGTGTACAACGAACTCGACTCACTCACGTGTTTAATTGAATTCGTCATTGGTATTATTAGTCTATTACTTTTTCCTAAAGGTAATTTTCTAATTTACCCTATAACGTATCTAATTATCACCTATACTATCCACGACACATCAAAAATTTTGGCGCCGCTGCCGGGGATCTTATTATGCCGGTTTTCACCTTTTTCCCTAAGGACCAATGAATGCGGGGATCGAGTCGAGCTCATGACTCGGTGAACAAAAACAAGTTTTTCTATCTTCTTTCTATTTTCTAACATCTAATAAGGCTTGATCTTTCAAGCTCGTGCTCGTGATTTGTTGTGTTGTGATCTTAGGTATGACCCTAATATTTGAAGATTCTCGTGTTCGGTTTTTGCCGGTCCACTTGATCTTCCATTCTTTGAATGCCAAAAAGGGGCACACTTTTTTTATCCTTGATTTTTATCGACTAACGTTTTATCTAGAGGCATAACTAATAAACGGCTTATAGATTTGCGTGCTCTTTCCATGCTAGGAATTTGCATTGGACTCTTCGTGTTTTAGCAAGGGGGTGTTACTCTTGAGCTAAGAAACATTGAGGACAATGTTTGGTTTTAGCATGGGGGAGTCAATCGATATAATCGCTTGCAATTGCTTTTGTCGTGTCCAAACGTATAGTTTTTCTTATTTTTCAATAAAAATTTAAATTTTTTGTGTTATTTTTAAGTTTTAATAAATAAAATAAGTGTTTTTGACACGAATGTAGGCTTTCAGTAAGAATAGTTTTTGACTCGACTCGGTTTTTAACCTTAGCTTTTCCTTAACGTATTTGAATTAAGTTTTGCTAGGCTATTATATAGGGAGCTTTAAAACGCGAAAGTCTTAATTCATTCGAGTTAAGAACAAGAACTTTTCGCAAGCTCCTATAATTGATCCTAGAAAGTCGTTTATCAAGGGAACTTTAAAATGCGATTTCTAAACTTGAAAAAGTCTAAGAGTTTGCAAGATCCTATAGATGACTTGAAAACCCAAAACTTTGATTTAATAGGCTAAGTATCCATTGATTTCATTCTTGGAATTTTACAATATGGAGAACAAAAGATGATAGAGCCAATTATAAGTTCGGTATTCTTTCGGGAATTTATGTGAGTTAATTATGAGCCTATTCTCCCATCGCTTGTTAATAATTTAATTGCAATAAATAAGGTTGAACAATTTGAAAAGTTACTTAGCTTCTAGCACAAGATCGTTTAAAAGTTGCTCGGTATGGATTAGAGTTCATAGCCAAGGCATAACTTATTGAAGCGGGATGCGAAGACCCAAAAAGGTCCTAACAAGACATGAGGGCTATGTTTTATTGCTAAAGATCTCAAGTGATGTGAAGATTCATTTATCAAAAATCAATATGAAGGATCGAGACACACGACGAAAAGCAAAATACTCCCAAAAAGTCATGGAGAAGTCTATCCAAAAAGACCATAATAAGGTATGAGGATAAATGAAGCCAAGTCCAAAAAGGAGGCGGATCGTTGTAAATCAAAATCCCAAGTAAAGATTGGAGAAAAATGAAGAAGTCGTGGTCCAAGTATGAATCTCTCAAAACTTCAAGTGAAGAAATATTATGAAGAGAAGACCATTATTTCGTGAACGTCTCTCAAGGTTGGAAGTATAAATTCACTGCCAAATATCGATCCGAGAAAGATCTCAAATCGCGAAGCAAGTTATGCCAAGATATGAACTTTATGAGAGCCCGAGAAGCAGTTTTAAAAGATTTTGTCCTTTAGCTAACTATTGATTAAATCGTTCACTTTATTTTCGGCCTAATAAATTATCGAAATAAGTCAACAATGCATCTTCGTGATCATTCAAGACATCAATAAAATATAAGAGAAACACTTAGGAATAAGGGAGTCTAAGTGAATAATTGGCCCACATGAGTTCGTGTTAGTCTACCAACTTATAATAACAATGATCTTGTTTTTGCACTTGGCATGGAAAAGTGAAAAGTCGAGGACGATGAATCTATTTGAGCTTTTATGATCCTTAAAGTTATTTTATGTTTTTACAAAATAAAATGTCAAAAGTTGAATAATGGTGTAGCTAATGTTTTATTTTATCATTGTGTGAGGACACGGCAATTGCTTAGCATGGGGGAATTTGATATGAGTGATTTTACTCATATCATTTGTAGCTTAAAACTTTGAAATATTGCATGAATTATATCAAATATGCCTTGGATTTGCTTGTTTCTTGTTTTCATGTGTGTAGGTACCAAGTTCACGAAAACCGACGAAAACCGACACGAGATTGATGAAAAAGATCGAGGAAGCCAAGATCGAGTTCGATTTAGAGGATTAAATAAGTATTTTGGCTTAGTGGGTCCCACATTTGGGAAATGGGCTCAAAGGCCCATTTTAGTTCAAGTTAATTTTATGTTATGAATTAAAAGTCCAATTTATGGCCCAAAATGGAGTTCGATTTGGCAGTTTGGGCTGAAAGCCCAACTTGACTTGGAATAAAAAGTAAACATGGGCTTTTAGGGTTTGACCGAATCATAAAAAAACTAAATAAATGAAACGTAAAATTTATTCATTCTCCATTCGTTTTCACCCACTCAAATACATCCACTCAATAAATTATACGCACTCACCCATTAAATAAATGTAAACCGTTTCTTTATTTTAGTCACCCACTCACACGTTTCATTTTCACACACAATTAATATTCTCGATATTACCTATGTTACACCATCACCATCTTCCCCATTCCACTTTTCAACCCTAAAACTAGTCACCCATGTCACTGTTCATTAACCCTAGGTAAATAAAACGGGTTTTTTACATAGGGCTTTTCAATTATTCTATTAATTCACCCAAAAAGAAAATAAAACCCCAATCTTATAGGAAGAGAGTAGATGGTGCGAATGTGATACATGGCCGGATTCTATTTGAAGAGACACCTCACATCTCAAATTCCACCAATCATGAGCCTCAAAAGAAGCACAAGAAGCACACACGGGTGCCACGTTGGCAATCCGTGTGTGCTACGAGAGATGATAACCGTCCGATTAAAGAAAGAGAAAAGATGAGAAGATCAATGGCTGAAAGAAGAGAAGAATATTCTCAAGAAGATACGCATATTCGCTCACCAACAGCCTTGGGGGGGCTATAAATACCCCCAATTTCTAGTGTAAAATCATCCTTTACTTTTTATTTAATGTTATGCTGTAGAATTAGTATTAGATTTAATGATGTATTTCCTTTTTATCTAGTATTGTAAACTTTCTGGAAAATTAATAAAAGTGAAATCGTTTAATTTTCAATCTTGCCTCGTTTATTTACTATTTTAATTTGATTTACATTCTAAATCTGTTTACTATTTCTTAAGGATAATATTTGAAATGTTAAAAGTAAGCTAATTAATAGCTTGATTTTTAATATTTAAAGTTAAAAAGGATTTAAGTTTCTTATCCCCACTGGATAAGAGTTAAAATAAAGAATCTGTTCCGATTCGAATCTGGTTCGTGCATTGAAATGATGTTTGGTGGTTAATGGAGGTTCGAGTTTCGGATCATTAGGATGTTCAGCGCATTCCTACTGCCCAATGGATTCTACAAAAGGTACGAGTCAATTTAATCTTTGTTTAATTCATGATTTTGACATTTATGTTCATGTTTGATGCTAGATGAGTTACTGCTTAATTTGTACTAAAATAGTTAACTATTTGTTTCTAGCTTGCGTCTTAATTATTGTTCAACTTTAAAGTTTTGTTTTAACTGCATATTTAGAAGTAAAAACTTAGTTTGAGGATTGTGAGTGTTTGATTTCTGTGATGATAAATTTGGTATTGAATCAATGAATCTGTTATTGTTTAAAGAAGCTGATTTGGTTTGGTGCTATTAGAATTAAACTGATTTGGTATGAAAGTTTTAGTTGTTTATGAGAGTACTGATTACGTCTGCTAGTTGAATTGGTGTTAATAATTGCATATTATTGGATTTGGATATGTTGTTTTTTTCAGTTTAAAATGTTTCTGATGTTTCCTGTCACTAATTTAAGTATCAGATTTGAATCTGTGGTCTAATCGGTTACTTGCCTGTCTATGTTTAAACTTGCTTGGACTGTGAATCTGGTATGGTTATAACCGAATAATGTCAAACGATTGATATAAGTTTTTTTTTAATTTTCGAATTTAGCCTGCGTTTATTGCTAGATTTTAGAACTGTTATGTTATAATGTATGCTGGTTTTTAGTCACTTGATTAGGACTTTAGAGTAACTGAATTGCATGATTTGGTTTGATTGTTACTGTTGTATCATAGCTTAACTAGGATGTTTGATTTGTTATGCTTGTTCTTAGCTTATCAGAGTTACTGTTCTGATTAAGCTCACAAGCTGTTTTCTAACAGCTTAACCATAATAAGCTCATAATAGTCTCTCCTGAGACATTTTAATCTTAATCTGTCAAAAAGAAAATTATTCCAAAAATATTTGTCTCTTGGGGGTCTCGAACTCGAGACCTCCCCTTCACTTACCAAACGTGTTTACAATCTGGGCTGCAAGCCCTTTTGAGTAAACTCTCATCTTTCTCATTGATATAGTGCTTTCCGCTTTGGCAGGTTTATTATTGTTGCGTCTTTATTTACTTTAAAATCGTTTTCAATCTTTTTTTCTTTAATTAGAGTTTTAATTAAAATGTTCTAGTTAAATAAGAATAATAAATTGTAATAAAAAATATATATAAAAAAAATATTTTTATTAAAAGTTTAATTAGTTTAGATTTTTTTTTTAATTAGATTTTGATATAATAGTTTTTAAAATAAACTTGTTTTAAATAGTTTCAATAGATTTATTAGAATTTTTAAAATAGCTTAAAAGTAATTTTAATTAAATAGTTTATTATTTTTCATAGATAATTAAATTAGTTTAAATTTTTAAGTAGTGTGTTAATTTTAAGTATTAAGTGTTTGTAGAATTTTTAAAATAGGCGGGGTTTACGATTCATGCACTTTAGGTTTATTTTAAATAGCTTAAAATTTGTAGATTTTAATTGTAGTTTAAAAACCACGAACCAATTCAAATCAATTGTCCAAATCAAAACAAAACGTCTCAAATTCATAAGATCTTCGTGTACAACGAACTTGATTCACTCACGTGTTTAATTGAATTCGTCATTGGTAATATTAGTCTATTACTTTTTCCTAAAGGTAATTTTCTAATTTACCCTATAACGTATTAAATTATCACATATACTATCCACGACACATCAGCCCAATAAGTAAATGTGGGACCCACTAGGCCCGAAATCTTCGTAAATAATTAAATCCGCTAAAACGAGCTCGATTTCGGCTTTCTTTGATCATTTCTTCACAACCGTATCGGTTTAGCCGGTTTTCGTGAACTTGGGCACACTTTTGGTCTTTTGACTTCTTCTTCGTCTCTTTTTGGACTTTTCTTCAACATTTGACCGTGAAATCCCGTGTTTTCTTTCCTTTTGATCATTTTACCTATTTTAACACAAAAACACAAAACCACGCGTAATTCCGACTTTTACGATATAAAACACATGATTAGGTCTTGTTTTTCCTAGATTTTAGTGGCAAAAAGGATAAGTGTTTACACACTTATTAAATCCCCTACACTTGACCATTGCAATGACCCCATGCAATGCATTATTTTAAAGCTTAAAGTTACATTTTTCTCATAATTAATCCATCTCGGCCTTTATTACTATTACTACTACTACGACGACGAAAAGATAAAAACTTTAAAAGAAACAAAAGTTATAACAATTTATTAACTTGGAAATTATTTGATGGAAGAAACTCGTAAAGAAATCTAAGACTTAGATTAGGGCTTTGGTGTCATGAATATTAATCACCCTCAAGTTTCACGTTCCACATACCAAGCTTAAAAACGAGATCATTGTTTACCATAAGTTCTTAGGTTAAGACCACTTATATAAAATAATTATGTAAAACTCTTTCTCCAATTCCTACATTGTATCTCTAGATTTTATTGATTGTCATTCACCCGTAGGCTCATTTGACTTATTTGATAATTATTAGTCCAAAAATGAAGGCCAAACGGTGCAAACCCGACACTCAAAACCTAACCTCGTCCTCAAACACGTTGTCACTAAAGTAAGCCCACATCAAGGATGATTTAACACGATTTGGGGAATAAATTCCCGGACCCAAAATTTGGCCAATAGTAATACTTATTAATTATTCCTCCAAAGTCATGTTGACTTTATGTGGAGTTTAGCAAGTTCACATCATATACCCTTAGGCTCTTTAAGATGTAAAAATGCTCCCCGTCTATTGTCCACACCCTAAGGCTCCTTGAACGATAAACGAGGGAATTGATTTTTTGAATCAATTTTTATTCAACACTTACCATGTCATACACCCTAAGGCTCTAATGACAAGGTCCGTGCTACATGCCCCGCACCCTAAGGTTCCTTGAGGTCATGTTTTAATCTTATTCTTTCTTTATTTATGATATATATAGTAGGTCAAATTCTGCGGTCCCATGGTCTGAATACCTCCTACTTAGTGGTTATGAGCCACCTTAGTCGGAAGTCCACAACGCTGGCACCCTCAATGTGTTCATGCTTTAATTACAAGGAGAATAAAGATTTGGCTAAGAGTTAAGATATCGAATCTACACCGCAAAAATCCTCATTTATTAAGCAATTAAATATACAAGCGGGAAGAAAGAGCCACAAAAACCATATAAGCAAAAATTAACCCCTAAACTTATAATCAACTCTATCATCTCTCGTTCTCCACAATTTAAAATCTCAAGGAATGAGACTCGTGGATGCTTAGCCTAATAAACCAATTAAGGTCCATATGGTTAAGGATACTAGCTAGAGTAAACTTGGACAAGTAAACTCGGGTTGAGTCAAAATATTCACGTCAGGCCTAAAATATCAAAGATATCCAAACTTGTTAAAACCATTTTATTTATTTATTTATTTATTTATTTATTTGACTTTATTCTTGAAATGAAAAATATAAATAAGATGTGAGGAAAGAAAATAAATGGAAAACTATTAGGCCAAAATAGATCAAAAATTTGAAAAACGTTGAAATTTTTTTAAATTTTCTGGTTAAATGGGGTCAAATTCATGGAAAAGCCCACTAAAATTTCGATAGAAATCCCCCTACACTTAATATAAACATGGTCCTCAACGTTTAAGCATGTGGGAGAATAAACTCCCCTACACTTAGGACATTGAGTACGTTGTTTAAAATCGAGCTAAGGAAGGGACAACTAAAGTGATTACATTTATTTGTTTTATTTATATACAAGATTGAATCACAATAGCAAAAACTTATCGAAGGAACCGGGTACACGGGAAACACGGGAACACGGGTCGTGTCAAAATACCAAAAGTAGATCATCAAAGCACATGTCCCTGCACACAACATCACAACACAAACAACCTACAAGGCTCCCCCTACACTTATTGGAGAAAATAGATAAAAGATAGATCATCGGGTTGCCTCCCGAGAAGCGCTTGTTTTTGTTAACCGAGTCACGAGCCTGACTCGACCCCGAATTAAATGGTCCATGGGGAAGCCTCGAATGTAATACCGAGATCAAAAATCTTATCCTCGGTCCCGGAGGAACATAATAAATGAGAGGCAGGAGGATAAGTCATAGAAGGTAAAAAGGTCCTCTCAACATATGTGAAATTATTATCCACGGGAGTATCAATATTAAGAAACTCATCGATCTCGGGAATGAGAAAACCATCATCATCACTAAAAGTGATACGTGGAAAAGAATCGATGGTAGAATCAAAAGTAATTGGCGAAGAGGCAAATGTGAATTTATCAAAATCCGAGTTTTGAAAATCAATATCAATATCAAGTTTTAAAACTCCATTTGCCTTGTCATCAATACCATGATCACAATTAAGCTCATGCGAGAAATCCAATAACACGGGATCATAAAAAGCATCCTCGTGATGGAATTTCTCAATACTCGGGGTAAAAAAGTCATCACTAAGGAGTAAAGAATCCGATAAATCATTAGTATCATGGTTTTCAAAAGTTTGGTAAAATAGGAGAATCATCATCATCCGAACCCGAGGAATAATTAAAAATGTAGTCGGAATCACAAGATAACTCATCCCTATCTACAAACTCCTTAGGTGAAGGACAACTTATGGGTTCTTCTTCTATGCACTCATTATAAAGTTCTTCACACTCCTCAAAAATTGGTTTATCAAAACATGTCTCGCTAAGAGGATTTGAAGAAAGCATAAAGTCATTTGAAGGAGTAGGTGAAGGAGTCATAAAAGAAATGGGGTCATCAATGGGTAATGGAGGCTCAAGTATAATCTCAGGAATTTCCTCAATAGGTGAGGAAAGAGGAGAGCTAACAGTATTCGTGGGTGTCAAAACCGGAGGGTGAGTAAAACTCATGATAATCTCCGGGCCTTGTCTCTCCTTTATTGGTGGAGAGATGGAAAGATCCACAGTGGGCACATCACTACTAGTAGTGGTGTTAGCCTCAATATCAACTCTCAAAGACGACTCAATATCACATTGAGCTTGATAGGTTTCTAAAATGAGCATGAATTTCCTATCGGTTTCCTCTTGCATTTCTCTTAAGAATCTATCATGTTCCTCAAGTTTATTAAGAATTAAATCCATTTGAGGTTGTGAAATACTCCCTTGATTATAGTTTTGAAAATTGCCTTCATTTGGAAAACCTTCATTATTTGAAAACCCTTGATTTTGAAATTCCCCATAAAACCGTTGATCATATTGTGGTGGGTCACTGGTTGTAGGAAAACTAGGGGAGCCAAAATAAGTATTAGTATCATAACACATACTTTCCTCATTATTATACACCTCCTCATAAGTTTTGTCACAATTAAAATAAGCATGAGGTCCACCACAAGTCGTACACTCCTCGGACATAATCTTATAACGCTCTTCTTGCAATATTTCTCAAATCGGACGATTATCCATGGTAGTGTCGAAAGAAATCGAAATACCAATAATTATTATGCTACGTAATATATTATAATAAAAGAAAAATCTTTTTGTATTTTTTAGAAAAATATATATTCACAAGAAAAATCGAAAGAAATTGAATTAAGAAAAATAACACTAATACGTAATATTTTTGGTGTAATACTTTTAGGAAAAAGTATTACTTTTTGATTTCTCTAAATTTTTTTTTGGTGCGAATCTTAGGAAAGAATTTGCTTTTTGTGATTTTTTAATTTTTTTGTATTTTTAAGTTTTTGATTTTTTTATGTTTTTGATTTTGTTACAAAAAAGCGTAACGTTCAAAATGAACGGATCCCAAAATCCAAACGTCTTCACGAAAAATCGTCAATCGTACGAGCGAAGCGGCAGCGGCGCCATTTTAATGTTAGAGATTTTACAATCTATTAAGTTCGTTTGTTCCTCGACTCACTCAAATTGATATTCAATTTAACGTAAGACTTAACTTTGTTTTTGGTAAAAATATATTTTTAGAATTTTAAACTAAAAACTATTTAATATAAAAACTATTTTAAAAATCTAATTTAAACTTAAATCTAATTTTAAAAACTAATTTTAAACTAAAACTTAAATAAAATGTTTGAATCTAATTAATTTTAAATGAAATCTATTTTTATGTAAAACTAAATGGAAAACTAATTTTTTAAAAAACTAAAATAAAGACTTTTAAATAAAAACTATTTTTAAATAAACAAAATAAGATGAAAACAAATTTAAAATTATAAAAGTAAATCAAATATTTTTTTATCTTTTTATATTTTTATAAAACTGATTAAAAGAAAAGTAATATAAAACTTTCTAATTAATTTTTAATAAAGCTAAAAAAAACTTATATTAAACTAATTACTGGCAGAATAAATTAAACTATATTAATTAACTAAAACAAAACACAACACAAGAAAGATACTAGAGCAAGTGGTTGTGGTGTTTGGCAGTTGGACAGGAGGTCCAGGGTACGAGTCCCTGGAGGGACTTATATTTTTGCTAATTCAATTTATTTATTGGATTTTGATACTCAGACCAAATGGTCTGAGTTTTATGCAGTATGATCAGCGTCGGAGTACCGGTCAAAAATAAACCTAATTACCTTATATTAGATAGGGTAAATGGGTATCGATCCACGAGGACTATGTGGTTTTAGTTTAAGTTTTTAGGTGATCACTGATCAATAAAGGTTTTGGTTTTGAAATCTGACAACTAAAATACTTTTGATAATAAAAATGCTGATTAAAAATTAAAATAATTATTAAACTAATAGTAAAGCTAGAAAAATAGAATAAGATGTAAACAATTAAAAGAAAAATGTAATCCCTTCCAGCTCCTAATATTTATGGTTGGTCACACTTATGGATTATCGAAACTTTTTAGTTCGTTTACAAAGATTATTTTGACTTAATATGAATGAATTAACGTCGGCATTTATTATGTTTATCGGTGACTCGCAATAATAAATCTTATATTAATCCAACCAATAATTATGTTTTAATAATTTATTTAGGTACAATTTATATCAATTATACGACCATCTTTTTTTTTACTAAATAAAATAAGTATGAATCGTTAACTAACAATAAATTGTCTCACACAAATAATTAAACATAATATCAAATCGATAAAAATAATTTATAAATAAATCATACATCAATGTAATAAAAATATGATAATCCAAAAGTAATGATCAAACCATAAATAAAGTTACCGGAAGGAATTACAACAAAATTAGCCGGACATCGCGGTGTACCCGACCCGTTGTCCACCGTTCATCTTTATTTCTTTACTTCTTCGATCTGCGGCCAAGTCGACTTTTGTTTTTCTCCTTCAATGCCAACGTACCGATCAAATTTTCTAGTAGTCAATCTTCAATTGATTTTTTTTTATTTTTTTTTATTCTTCTTTTTTTTTTTCCGATTCTCCTTGCAGCCAAGTTAAAAACGCAACCTTCCAATTGGTGGCTTTTTTTTTATCTTTTAAATATGCGGCTGACTAACCTTGAATTCCTCCCGTCCCCACCAACTTTTTTTTTCTTTTATACTTGCAAATGTCGGTTGTGGTTGGGCCATTGGGCTAAATAAATTTTTTTTTTTTTTTTTTCTTTTGAAATATAATAACATTGGCCCAAACAAAAATAGCCCAACACCAATAATTGCTCCAACGAAGCCCGGACAAATAAAATATGACCGAAAATATCGCGACCCGCTCAAATCTTTTTCTTCAATATTTTTTTCTTCATTCATCGGCGCTCACAATGTCTTTTCTCCAAAAAAAAATTAATTAAAGCGGCCATTTTATTCCACTTCGCTCGTAACCTACATAATCACAAAACACACTCAAAGTACATATATAACGAAAAATAAATATATAAATATACTAAATTAACATGCTATGAGGTGTATGCAAAATACACCGATTAACTCCCCTCAACTTTAACTTTTACCGTCTCGTGTAAAAATAAAATAAAAATATACAAGCATGTTAATTTCATAATTTTTAATCATACTATTGAAATTTAATCAAAAAAATCACATTCAACCTAATACATTAATAACCATCCTATATGACAAATAATCCAAAAATGATTACCAATATTTTTGTCCATCTTAAACACTTAGCATAAGCATTCCCATTGATTCCATTTACTTTATATTTCATATAATTAACCTTGTGGCCAACGTACCTATTACACACCTATAATCAATATAAACATTAATATAAAACAAAAGGTGAGAATATCTTACACCTTTTATAACGTTGGAGTTTTTATAGCATAAGAGCACATCATAAGCCATCATACTTTAGCTTACATACTTCCATTTTTTTTTCTCATCATTTTTTTTCTTTTCACACATTTTTTTTTCTTTTTTTCTTTCATTTTTTTTCACTTTTTTTTTTTTTTTACATCACACATAAGCTCTATCTTTTTAGCCATTCGGGACCGTTTCTTATACAAGTCATCTCGAACGCTTTATACACTCCTTTTAAGATTGATATAAAGACCAACTATTCAGAAAAAATGAATATCTATCCTATAGGTGCATACTACGATACATTGGCACATGAGAACCGGTTAATTAAGTCTGTTTAGTTAAATGGGAACAGTTACACTTCGTGCCTACTGGTACATCACATGATGGAATTATCTACCACATAGTCTAATTATACAATGCACTAAATTAAACTGATCTTCCTAATTTCATTACAACAATACAAGGATTGGGTTATTTCACCTAAAATTGTCTCAGCTAAGTGCAATGCTATCCATCATAAAAATTGGCGTCTGACCCATGCTAACAACTAAAGTATCACCTTGCGCGGGTGACAAATCAGATAGGCAAGCCCAGCATATGACTACCACCAATAATTATGACAGTTCTCCAACTCTTTTCTAAGGCCACCGTGCGCGGGTGGCGAGCCGAATAAGATCAATTTCAAGTGTCCTAACCCAACTATTACAATTTCATATTATTTATTTAAACTTTTTACTCGATCTAAGCAAAGGTAAGTAGAGAGAATTCAACCGGCGTAGTTTGATCATCTAATTATACATATGCCTAACTACATGCAAACAATCAAATCAATTTAATAATCAAATTATACAATGGAATCGGGTGCACCTGATAATTAAGGCCAAATCTTCTAGCTTGCTCTAATAAATCATCCACAAGCTAATCTTCAGAATCTGCACACACTCAACAAACATATATGTAGAAGAAACTTCCACATCTAATTAGCACAAGACTCTTATAATGTGATTTAAAATTTTAAAAATTTTCAATTTTTCCCAAAAATCACATTTTCACCCTTTTTGACCAAAATTTCACACAAAAACATGTAACACATGTGCCAACCCCCCCTCAACTTAAAGCATTGCATTATCCCTAATGCAAAAACTTTAAATTGAAATTTTGGTTAAAAATCAATTTGACAAACACACACAAAAAAAAAACAAAAACCTAACTCACTTTTGTAGGAATCACGGTTGCATTTAGCGTATGCAACAAGCCTTTAAACCACTCGGTAGCCCGACTGGACGAGTTTTGTCTCGTGAGGGTTTGTAGTGAACACACCCACAAAGTTCCACAAACCACGGGTTGCCTCCCGCGAAGCGCTAAGTTTACCGTCTTCAGCCAGACATAACTCAAAAGAGCTATTGAGACGGTTGGAGTGGTTCCAAGTAAACCACATCCACCGTTTCCATCTGATCACTTTCTAACTCAACATACGGCTTTAAACGGTGTCCATTAACTTTAAAAGGCTCTCCACCCACCATATTTTTTATTTCAATGGCTCCGTATGGAGAGACTCGAGTCACAACGTATGGACCCGTCCATTTACTTCTCAACTTTCCAGGAAAAAGCTTAAGTCTAGCATTGAATAACCAAACTTTTTGACCAACCAAGAAGGACTTCTTGGTGATGTGTCGATCATGAAAAGCTTTGGTTTTCTCCTTATAAATCCTAGAACTCTCATAAGCATCACGTCTAATCTCATCTAGTTCAGATAATTGAAGTTTCCTAGAACTACCCGCTTTCTCTAAATCCAGATTAACAGTCTTAATTGCCCATTCAGCCCTATGCTCTATCTCAACCGGTAAATGACACGCCTTTCCATATACCAACTTATACGGTGACATACCAATAGGAGTCTTAAAAGCCGTCCTATATGCCCACAATGCATCATCTAACCTCAAGGACCAATCTTTCCTATCACTACGGACGGTCTTTTCCAAAATTCGCTTAATCTCCCTATTAGATACTTCCACCTGTCCACTAGTCTGTGGGTGATAAGGGGTAGCTATCCTATGATTAACTCCATAATGTTTCAGTAATTTTCCAAATCTAAAGTTCTTAAAGTGGGAACCCCCATCACTAATTATAGCCTTAGGAATTCCATGTCTAGCAAAGATATTTTTCTTAACAAACTTAAGAACTACACTATGGTCATTTGTTCTAGTCGCCTCAGCCTCTACCCACTTAGACACATAATCAACTGCCACTAAAATGTAAACATTGCCATGTGAAGTGGGGAATGGTCCCATAAAGTCAATACCCCACACATCAAAGATCTCAACAACAAGTATGGGATTCATAGGCATTTGATCACGCCTTGAAATCCCTCCAACTTGTTGGCAACGAATACACGCTTTCACAAAAGACTGGGCATCCTTGAAGATAGTCGGCCAAAAAAAACCGCTTTGCAGGACTTTATGCCCAGTTTTCGTAGCACCAAAGTGACCACCACATGCATAAGAATGGCAATGAGCCAATATGTCCATATGCTCATGGTCAGGAACACATCTCCTAACAACTTGGTCAGCACATACCTTATATAGCTCCGGATCCTCCCAAAAATAATGCTTCAACTGAGAGAAGAAGTATTTTCTTTGTTGCTTGGACCAAAAATCCGGAAGCTTTTTAACAGCTAGGTAATTAACTATATTTGCGTACCAAGGAACCTTAGAAACCTCAAACAAACTTTCATCCGGAAAGCTTTCCATAATCACATCAGAAGGGTTGAACGGCGGAGGGATAATTCTAGACAAATGGTCAGCAACTACATTTTCTGACCCCTTTTTATCCCGGATTTCTAGATTAAATTCCTGTAAAAGCAAAATCCACCTAAGCAACCTCGGTTTTGTCTCTTTCTTAGTCAACAAATGTCTTAAGGCACTATGATCTGAAAATACTATCACCTTAGGATGCCCCCAAATATATGACCTAAACTTATCAAGAGCAAAAACCACGGCTAACAACTCTTTTTCAGTAGTGGTGTAATTCATTTGAGCTTCTGAAAAAGTCTTACTAGCATAAAAGATCACAACGGGTTTCTTATCGACCCGTTGTCCTAGAACCGCCCCAGCGGCATAATCACTCGCATCACACATAATCTCGAAAGGCTTCGACCAATCAGGTGATTGCAGAATAGGGGCTTCTACAAGCTTTTGCTTAAGCATGTTGAATGCTTTAAGACATGATTCATTAAAGTCAAAGCGTGCATCTTTTAAGAGTAGATTACAAAGAGGCTTTGATATTGCACTAAAATCTTTAATAAATCGCCTATAGAACCCGGCATGACCAAGAAAAGAACGCACACCTTTAACGGTAGTGGGAGGAGGAAGGGTCGAAATTACCTGAACTTTGGCACGGTCAACCTCAAATCCTTTTTCAGACACAACATGCCCTAGTACAATTCCCTCTCGAACCATGAAATGGCTCTTCTCCCAACTAAGCACCAAATTAGTTTCGGTGCATCTTTTTAACACACTTTCAAGCTGATCAAGGCAGCTTTCAAAGGATTGACCAAAGATGGAGAAATCATCCATAAATATCTCTACAGACTCTCCAACCATGTCAGAAAAGATACTCATCATACACCGCTGAAAGGTAGCGGGTGCATTACACAGGCCAAAAGGCATTCTTCGAAATGCAAACGTCCCATATGGACACGTAAACGTAGTTTTGGCCTGATCATCAGGATGGATGGGTATTTGATTATAACCAGAGTACCCATCCAAGAAGCAATAGAATTTCTTACCAGAAAGCTTCTCAACTATTTGATCAATGAAAGGTAGTGGGAAGTGATCTTTAGATGTGGCATTATTCAGCTTACGGTAATCTATACAAACTCTCCACCCAGTAACTGGTCGGGTTGTGAGCTTTTCCCCATTCTTGGTTTCTACAACGGTGATTCCGGCCTTTTTAGGCACCGTTTGAGTAGGACTTACCCATTTACTATCCGAGATGGGATAGATGATACCGGCATCTAACCATTTAAGAACTTCCGTCTTCACTACCTCTTTCATATTAGGATTCAGACGCCTTTGCGCATCTCTTGCTGGCTTAATATCTGGGTCCGTAACAATTCGATGCATACATAATGAAGGGCTGATCCCTTTCAAGTCTGCAATCGTCCATCCCACTGCTGCTTTGTACTTGGAAAGCACCTTTAGAAGTGCTTCCTCTTGTGATTCAGAAAGATCAGAAGCAACAATAACGGGTAACGTATTGTTAGGACCTAGAAAAGCATATTTGAGATTGGATGGTAAAGGTTTTAACTCAAGAGTTGGAGGCACCTCCAAAGACGGCTTCGTAGCCGTGTCAAAAGTAGAAGGCAAGGGCTCCACTTTATAAGACCAAGGTGGTTTTTGATGGTCCAAAGAACTGACCAAACACTCTTGAATCTCTAGAACTTCAGCAACATCAAGAATCTCCTCATTATCACCAGTTAAATATAATTCCAAAGGATCATCTTTAAGCATACGGGATGCATACTTTTGAACTTCCTCATCAATCACATCTACTTGGTAACATTCATTCATCGTAGGAGAATTCATAGAATTAAACACATTCAATCTTATCTTCTTATTACCGAATGCAATATCCATGGCGCCAGTTCGACAATTAATCCTAGCATCTATCGTGGCTAAGAATGGGCGTCCAAGGATAATAGTTGGTTGAACATCTTTGTATTGTGACTCGGTGTCCATAACAAAGAAGTCAACTGGGTAATAGAAATCATCAACTTTCACAATAACATCCTCTAAGATACCTCTAGGAATTTTGGTAGATCGATCGGCTAAGGAAATAATGGTGTCTGTCTTACGAAGAGTTCCTAAGTCATACTTATCAACCAAACTAGCAGGAAGGATGTTAATACTGGCACCAAGATCAAGGAGCGCCTTCTTAATGGCAATATTTCCGACCACTACTGAAATCAACAGTGCTCCGGGATCTTTGAATTTAGGAGGAAGAGAGCTAGATAAGATTGCACTAACATGCTCAGTTAGATCAATCTTTTTAGGCAAAGACGCCTTCAGCTTCCTCTTCTGAGTACACAAATCCTTTAAAAACTTGGCATAAGCAGGAATTTGCTTGATAGCATCAATAAGGGGAAGATTGATCTTAACTTGCTTGAAAGTCTCCCACATATCCTCAGCATGAGGACCCTTTTTAGCTAACCTTGCAGATGTCGATTTCTCCAAAGCCGTAGGGTAAGGTGTGCTGGACACACCACCCTCCTTAACTTCAGGAGATTCAGTAGCTTTAGGATTCGGTGTTGTTGGTTTAGGAAAATCATTTAACAAATCATTTACCAACTCAGAACCGGACTTAACATTATCAGAATTTTTACCTTCAACAATAATTTCGTCATCGGTAACGAAATCCTCGACATCAGGAGAATTTGGAATTCCCTTGTCATTGTTGTAGATTTTACCGTTTCGAAGAGATGTCACCATATTCACATGCTCATTTCCATTTTTCTTGTGTGCGGGATTCATGGTGGGGTAGCTCGGTAGCCTTCCCTCGTCTCTTTTGCTTAATTGATCCGCCAATTGACCAACTTGTCTCTCAAGAGCTGCAATAGATTTAGTAGTGGTCTCGTGTCTTTGATTAGTGACCTCAAATTTTCTATTAATCTCTTGATTGTTGGTAGATAATGAATCCATAAGCCTATCAAACTTTCGGTCAAGGTTCAAGAGACGGTTGTCATCTTGGCCTTGGCCCTGATTTGGATATTGTTGTTGTGGCCTATGATTGTAAGAATTTTGTTGGAAGTTAGATGAATCGCCACCCTCGTACCTTGGTTTGTAACCATAGTGTTGTTGTTGGGCATTATTAGGGCGAGTGTCTTCATCTTTCCAACGGAAATTGGGGTGATTGCGCCATCCAGGATTGTAACTTTCGGAGAATGGGTCATTTCGTGGACGACCACCGTAGACTCCATTTACCTCCTCATTTGGTGGTGCCCCCTAATTTTTACAATTATCGACAGAGTGACTTGGATCACCACACATTGAACACCCACTATGCGACACATTAGACACATTTGGAACACCTTTTCCTATATTTTTCAACAAAAGATCAACTTTCTTACTTAACTCGCTAATTTCAGAATTTGTGCCACGTTGGTTAGACACATAATTGGCGGAAGATGGGTGGTTGTTTCGATCCACTGAAGCTTGGGTCTTAGAACCTTTGCTTAGTTTTTCAAAAAACTCTCATTCTTCCTCCATAGGTCGCGAGAAAAACATACCCCCACTAGTGGCCATCACAAATTGTTGGTTGTTATAATCCAACCCATCATAGAAGACTTTGACAAGCTCCCATTTTGGAACATCGTGATGAGGGCATGTTCTTAATAACTCCTTAAGTCTATTAAATGCTTCATGAAACTGCTCGCCTGGGATTTGACGAAAGGATTTAATCTTATTCCTAATGGCAGCAGTCTTACTTATAGAATAAAATTCCTCAAGAAAAGCAGATTGCATTTCAGACCATGAGTTAATACTACCTGGCTCAAGAGATGAGAACCAGTCCTTAGCTTGATCTTTAAGAGAAAAAGGAAAAAGGCGAAGTCTTACCTCATCCTTAGTAATGTTATTAACCTGATGTGTGTCAGCAATTGAGAAGAATTCTCGCAGATGTGCATATGGCTCCTCACGACCTCTAAACACCGGCAAGATTGCTATGAGGTTCGGCTGGATCTTGAAGTTACTTGTAACCCCTTTAACCGGATCCGGATAAACGATAGGCGAAGGATCCTCGAAGATCCCCGGCCTGTAATAAGAATCAACACCCCGTGGTGGAGATTCTCCTCCGCTACTACTGCCGCTAGCACTTCCGCCAGCATCTTCGTCACCTGGCATTTCAGCGAAAAGCTCTGCTAAACCTGAAAAATCAAGATTAGTAGAAAACTGTCGAAACGTCTTTCTTCTTAACCTTGCACTTTTCTCAACCTCAGAATCGTAAGATAACGGTGATGTTCGTCCCGATCTGCGTGTGCGCATACACTAACCTGCACAGTCACAAGAAACAAACGCAACAAGAAACAAACAAACAAACAAGAAAAATAAAAATCTTTTTGTATTTTTGTATTTTATTAAAGAAAAATATTAACAAAAACTTAAACGAAAAGCTCACTGAGTCCCCGGCAGCGGCGCCAAAATTTGATCATCGTCGGAGTACCGGTCAAAAATAAACCTAATTACCTTATATTAGATAGGGTAAATGGGTATCGATCCACGAGGACTATGTGGTTTTAGTTTAAGTTTTTAGGTGATCACTGATCAATAAAGGTTTTGGTTTTGAAATCTGACAACTAAAATACTTTTGATAATAAAAATGCTGATTAAAAATTAAAATAATTATTAAACTAATAGTAAAGCTAGAAAAATAGAATAAGATGTAAACAATTAAAAGAAAAATGTAATCCCTTCCAGCTCCTAATATTTATGGTTGGTCACACTTATGGATTATCGAAACTTTTTAGTTCGTTTACAAAGATTATTTTGACTTAATATGAATGAATTAACGTCGGCATTTATTATGTTTATCGGTGACTCGCAATAATAAATCTTATATTAATCCAACCAATAATTATGTTTTAATAATTTATTTAGGTACAATTTATATCAATTATACGACCATCTTTTTTTTACTAAATAAAATAAGTATGAATCGTTAACTAACAATAAATTGTCTCACACAAATAATTAAACATAATATCAAATCGATAAAAATAATTTATAAATAAATCATACATCAATGTAATAAAAATATGATAATCCAAAAGTAATGATCAAACCATAAATAAAGTTACCGGAAGGAATTACAACAAAATTAGCCGGACATCGCGGTGTACCCGACCCGTTGTCCACCGTTCATCTTTATTTCTTTACTTCTTCGATCTGCGGCCAAGTCGACTTTTGTTTTTCTCCTTCAATGCCAACGTACCGATCAAATTTTCTAGTAGTCAATCTTCAATTGATTTTTTTTTTTTTTTTTTTTATTCTTCTTTTTTTTTTTTCCGATTCTCCTTGCAGCCAAGTTAAAAACGCAACCTTCCAATTGGTGGCTTTTTTTTTATCTTTTAAATATGCGGCTGACTAACCTTGAATTCCTCCCGTCTCCACCAACTTTTTTTTTCTTTTATACTTGCAAATGTCGGTTGTGGTTGGGCCATTGGGCTAAATAAATTTTTTTTTTTTTTTTTTTTTTTTTTCTTTTGAAATATAATAACTTTGGCCCAAACAAAAATAGCCCAACACCAATAATTGCTCCAACGAAGCCCGGACAAATAAAATATGACCGAAAATATCGCGACCCGCTCAAATCTTTTTCTTCAATCCGAAAATATCGCGACCCGCTCAAATCTTTTTCTTCAATATTTTTTCTTCATTCATCGGCGCTCACAATGTCTTTTCTCCAAAAAAAAATTAATTAAAGCGGCCATTTTATTTCACTTCGCTCGTAACCTACATAATCACAAAACACACTCAAAGTACATATATAACGAAAAATAAATATATAAATATACTAAATTAACATGCTATGAGGTGTATGCAAAATACACCGATTACAGTACAGTAACAAATAAACATCAAACAAGCTATAACAAGAAACGAATAAGCAGACAAAAGCAAATAAGCTGAAGGAAAATAAGCGAACTGAATTAGATAAGCTGATAAGCAAATATATATTTCAAAACTGAAAATCAATAATCACTCCAAAAAATAAGCAAACCAAACTGGAAGCAAAACTAGCAATCAGACAACCTAAATAGCAAACTAGGCCTAAACCAAGATAAGCAAAAACAAAAAAAACAAACAAGCATATAAATCTTAAAGAGCAGTCAAAATAAAAACTAATTAGCAATAAATCAAATAATCCAAAGACCTAATAAGCAGATTTAACAAACTATGTAAAACTCAAATCAAAATAAACTTGATAAACATAAACAAATTTAAATACACAACTACAAACGAAACAGTAACAGTACTAAACTCAAGCAGATCCGATTATCAAAAAAAAAAGCAGACTTAACGAATAAATAAAAACTTAAAACTTAACATAAAAATTAAAGAGAGATGAAACCTTGTGGAGACAGCCTTTGGGATGAAGGTAGGCGTTGTGCCTCCTTTCGGACCGAAACGAATAAACAAACACCACCGTTAATCAATCCGAGTCACCTTCTCGAACCAAGAATATCACTCGAACCAAACATCATACCATACGAACCATCAACAGTAGCTTCTTCTTTCTTTTTTTTTTCTTTTTTTTATAATAATAATAATAAAACACGAACAGTGGTAAAAAAGCAGATTTAAGGATTAAATTTAGACTTAACAGGAATTAAAATGAGAGACGAAAATAATTAAAATTGACTTTTCATTAATAATTTAAAATTACAAATGCTGGAAATTAAAAATTACATTAACCTATATCTAATTTTCAGAAAATTAAATCAAATTTAACCCTACTCCGAAATTAATTAAAAACAGTAAATAAAAATAAAGAAAAAAATGGACTATTTTACATATTGTGGAGTGGGGATTTATACGGAAAACCCTAATCTCCTTGGTGCTCACGGAATAAAATCTTGGCCGCATAACCCTTTTCTTCTTTCTCTTCTCTTGAATCAACGGCAGAAAATAAATCTTATCACGCGGATCGCCACGTTGTGCTTCTTGTTTTTCTTCTCTGATGATGTGGAGAGTTATGATTGGAGGGTTTGTGATGTGTGAGTTGTCAAAACCAATCAAAAGATAGAAAACAGCCACGTCTGATGAGGAGAGAGGACCACTCCCTTGGTGGATCTTCCGATTCTTTTGGGGATTTAATCCCAAACCGTGTGAATTACACGCTTGGATTAAAAGCCCCAATTTACGTTGGTTGATTTTGTGATCAAAGTAAATTTAGGGTTTGTGAAACAGTAAAAGGGTAACTGGTTTTTGGGGGAGACATTTGGGAGAGAGAGAAATAAATGAGTGAGTGGGTTTTTGTTCTTGTTAATATCGAATTTGTGAGGGGGATGGGGTAAAATAGTTTTATTTAATTTGTGAGGTGAGTGGTTGAGTGAATTGTACACGTGTGTGAGAAGGATGTGGGATTGGGATAAACGTTTGACTTTGACCAGGGTTTTTTTCTTAACTCAAGTAAAAAACATTTCATCCGTCCACTTTGATTAACAAATGGGCTTGGCCCAAGTTTAATCCTTTCTTCCGTTTTATTTTTGTGTAAGATAATGGGCTTGTGGCCCTAACATCTTCATCCGTATATTAGAATTGGGCCAAATGGGCTAATTTTACCAAGAAGAGAATAATGCTAACTCCTTTATTGGGCTTTTGGGCACAATAAGTAAATATGGGACCCACTAAGCCTGAAATCTTCGTAAATAATTAAATCCGCTAAAACGAGCTCGATTTCGGCTTTCTTTGATCATTTCTTCAAAACCGTGTCGGTTTAGCCGGTTTTCGTGAACTTGGGCACACTTTTGGTCTTTTGACTTCTTCTTCGTCTCTTTTTGGACTTTTCTTCAACATTTGACCGTAAAATCCCGTGTTTTCTTTCCTTTTGATCATTTGTACCTATTTTAACACAAAACCACGCGTAATTCCGACTTTTACGATATAAAACACATGATTATGTCTTGTTTTTCCTAGATTTTAGTGGCAAAAGGATAAGTGTTTACACACTTATTAATATGTATCACTTAATTTTTTTTAGATGGTTATGTCTTTTTCGGGTATTTATCACTTAAATATTTTTGGTTAGATATACTAAACTAAAGTTGTAACTTAACATAATTTTTTCTTTACAACCATATTAGTTTTAAAAAGTGTACGAAAATTATAGCTCTTGTGAAACAAATGTGTATATCACAAATAAACGTGTTCCTCGTAGTAGACTAAAAAAAAATAAACGTGTGTCACATGTATCATAAATAATAAAATATATAACTAAGGTAGGATGACTATTACATAAATGCAAATATAAAGAGTTTAGTAATTAAAAAAATATCCTTATCAATGGATTTGTGAGATGTACGCTTATATAAAGATAGAAAAGAACGCTAGTACCGGTTTTGTACTCGACGGTAATAGCCACATTAAAAGTTAAG
The DNA here is from genome assembly GCA_025667525.1 of Glebionis coronaria. Lineage (NCBI taxonomy): Eukaryota > Viridiplantae > Streptophyta > Magnoliopsida > Asterales > Asteraceae > Glebionis > Glebionis coronaria. Next base: position 475,162,334 of record CM046882.1, read on the forward strand.
TCAACTCATTTAAATGATACAACATGCCATTAGTCTTAAAAGGTATTACAAAAATACCATTAATTTAATACTCATCAAATCACACTATCTTTTATACATTTAACGATCCAGATTGGTTCTTATCGTTTTTATATTAAGAGTAGTTATATATATATATATATATATATATATATATATATATATATATATATATATATATATATATATATATATATATATATATATATATATATATATGATTATAAATATAAAATTTAAAACACGAGTCATAAAAAAAATAGATAAGATTTAACATAATGCATCAAAAAAATTATACAATTATCAACCAATACTAATAGATTATGAAAATTTTATGTAAAACTAGCGTGTGAATGGATGTTATAACTATTTAAGTATTAACAAGTTAATATAGTTTTATAAAAAATATTAAAAATAATAAAATCATGAATTTACGAATTGTGACAATATAAACTTCAAAAAAAATCCGTTACACTATCCGTCCAAATTGTGTGTGTGCATGGGTTAATGTAATTTTGTTTTACCAGTAATCAAGATCTAACTATTACGAATAAAAATACTGAGAGTAAACAAAGTTTGAAATTCGAACCGTAATAACTCAATTGTGTTTTCTATTACTTTATACGAATCAAAGTATAAAAAACATAATCAAATATTTAAAAATAAATTTTAAAAAAATATATATAATTCTCTTAAAATTATAATAACAAATTATTACTTAAATCATCATTTATGTCCAAAATCATATGCGTGCACATGTATTAAAACTAGTTTAATATGTGCGTTGAAAATAACCAATCGTATTTAAGTAAAGACCAATCGTATTAAGTAAAAATTGAAATCAATGTAAACCTTTAATTTTGAATATACCCAATCAACCAATTATATTCATTTATTTAAAAAAACACTTCTTAACATATACGGTTCCAAAATCGTATATGATTTTAAAAATCATATATGATTTTAAAAATCATATATGATTCCAGAAAAATCATATATCACGAATCATATATGATTTTATAAGACAAATTTTTTTATAAAGGTCGCTATTTGTACGATACATTTAATTACAAGCATAATTAAAAACATGATAAAGTCTGTGTAAGGAATGGAGGAATTAAATATATAGCCCGGTAATTTGTTTTTGTTATCGAAGATTAAGGGGTGTTTGTGATTGATTATTTAAAATAGATTATTCGTTTTGAGAATAAATAATTAGATTATCATTTGTAACAAAACGTAGTTTTAAAAAATAGTGTTTGAATTTAATTATTTGCTAAAAAAATGAGTTAATAAAATTTGAGAGTATTTTTTTTAATTTCCAAGTAATTTAATATTTTACCAAAACTCTATTTTAAAAAAGTAAATATCAAGCTACTTTTTTAAAACTTTATTTTGAGCCACTCAAAACGTAAATAAATGATTTTTTTTCATTTTTGTCAGACATGTATTTTAGATTAACTTCAACAAATAAACACAAAGAAATGGATGAACAAATATTCCACGTAGCCAATTAACTTCAAGTGAACACCACCTAATTCTACTTAGCGTGTTTGTTTCAGCTTATACGTGGGTTTACGAGCTTATTTAGTTTCAGATTATATTTCGTCACTATTCATTGTGAAAAACGATATTTTATGTTTCTCGTCCATAAGGCTGGGGGAGTGGTGTAAAAAAGCCACCCGTGGGATACATGTGGCAAAAAGCCACGCGTGGATTGCTATGAACCCCACTATCCCACCTCAAAAACTCACGCGTGGGTTGTGGTTCCTAGGGCAAAAAAAAAGTCAATACATGTGAGTTTCTCACCATTCACACTACCCCAAATCTTTCCTTTTCATCCCCATTTTATTTCTATATAATCCTTATTTTCACTTCTTTTTTTCATATCTCTCATTTCATCTTTCTCTCAATCAAAAAAATCATCTTTTCTAAATTCTAAATTTTTAGCATGGAAAACATTGATGAATATACATTTATGTACCCCGATCTAATGATCGAAGATGAAGAAGATGAACAGCCCTCGTGTCCGGTTGCTAGCAAAAGCGATGGCGTTTTTTCGAAATAGACGACAAAAAGTGTCTAGAAACCCGGTTAATCGAGATCGTTATGGTGCCCATGATCGTTTACTTGCCGTGTTTTTCACTGACAACCCGATCTACGACGAACGTGCATTCCGAAAGACATATCGAATGAATCGCTCACTTTTCAACGATATAGTTACGGCTGTAACTGCACATGATCCTTACTTTAATTCAAATATCGACTGACCGGAAGAGAAGGCGTTGCTCCATTGGTGAAATGCACTTCTGCAATTCGTCAATTGGCATACGGCATTGTTCCAGCCTTTTTAGATGAATATCTGCAAATCTCTAAAAGAACTTCACGGGAAAGTCTTGATCATTTTTGTTCTGCTATAAGGGCGATTTATGGGCCAGAATATCTGAGAAAACCCACGGTGAGTGATGTTGAATTACTATATCAACATCACGAAAGGAAGCACGGTTTCCCTGGGATGCTAGGAAGTCTAGACTGTACGGACTGGGAGTGGTTTGGTTGTCCGTACGCCCATAAAGTGCAATATGTTAGACGTGATCACGGATCGAATCCGTTCATTTTGTTGGAAGCTGTTGCGTCGGAAGACTTGTGGATATGGCATGCTTTCTTTGGTGTTTCTGGGTCTAACAACGACATCAATGTGTTATATCAATCCCCTTTGTTTAACGATTTGAAAACAGGACAAGCACCAGAGGTCCCTTTTACGGCTAACGACGTTAATTATCCATTTGGATACTATCTTACTGACGGGATATACCCCGAATTAGCTCCACTTGTTAAGACGATTCCAGAACCATCTAACGATGACCACAGTCGAATATTGTATAAGCAGAAGCAAGAATCGACAAGGAAGGATGTGGAACGCGCGTTTGGTGTTCTGAAAAAGAAATGGGCCATAATCGCCAATCCAGCACGTGCTTTGAAGAAAGAAAGACTTGTTAATATGATGTATGCATGCATAATATGATTCGTAAACACAAAGAATATGCGATAAGTCCCAAATGGTTCCGAGGAGAAGCACAACAACCGGACGATCTGGTACGAAGCACGGAAGAAATTCATGCTGTTATGGGATACATCAGATCATCTCAAGTGCATCAAAACATTCGATCCGATTTAATCCAGCACTTGGCTAATAATGCCTAATATTTTTAATGTTTATATTTACCCGCGTGTATCGTTTTTTAATTTGATGGAATAAAAGTATGTATTTTATAAATAAATTAAATAAAAGTGATAGTGGAAAGATGAGGTGGAGGTAAGGTGGTGGTGGGTTTTTTTTTCATTAAGAACCTTGAAATGTGAGTTTTGAGTGGGCTAGTGAGAAGAAAGAGAAAGCTGAGATGGACCTGACGTGACGGTAGGATTTTTAGTTGCCACTCCCCCTAGCCTAATTTCGACTTTTAATACATAACTTTTACTTGATTGCCCTTCATAAATGGCAAAAAGCGCAATGCACGCTTGATTAATTAGCAACTAGCACAACAAGCTTGTTTATCTAGAGATTCTAAGTACACATAATTTTATTGGTAGAGATAACTTACAGAGAAAAAAATTAACAACCAAAACAAAGTGAAAAACCGAAACAAAAAAAATACTAGCACAACATTTTAGTTTAGTCAGAGGGTCCTTAAGATCAAACAAGCTCAACGACAAAAGCCGATGCACCTCCACCTCCATTGCAAACACCCGCTGCTCCATATTTGCCGCCTTTCTGCCTCAAAACCTGTGTAGTATTGTCACGATTAGATCCACCTTAAGCACTATGCAAGGTATATAAAGTAGATGGTTTCAAATGAAAAACAAAATCGCAATTCCATATAGAATGTTATGTGGTATGGGTGGAATGTAACAGTAAATAACCATACCCCCAATAGTGTGACAATGATACGGGCACCACTGCAACCTAGAGGATGTCCCAGCGACACACCACCACCATGTACGTTTAGTTTTGCCTGGACAGTCAAAGTAGACACAAGATGTTTAATGCAATATCATATATGTGATGATGCTTTGTGTTTCTTTGTTGTGTGCGTATGCGAGGGAGTTGAGAAAGAGAGAGAACTCACTGGATCCAAGTTAAGCAGCTTTTGGTTTGAAAGTGCAACAGCCTGCGGTTTTCAGATGAAATAATAAGATTTGGAACAGCGATCTACTCTACATTGACTATATAAAAGTGGGAATGCTTACTGCAAATGCTTCATTAATTTCGTAGAAATCTATTTGGGAAGCCTCTAATCCGGCTCTTGAAATAGCCTTTGGTATAGCAAGGGAGGGAGAAGTTGTAAACAGCTCTGGTGCCTGCAACGTCAGTTGATACATCTCATGAGTGCTTATTCTATAACTTATGTAATCTAGCCCAATATTGGCAATTTGGCATCATAAATTATAATTATCGCATTGATTTTGCATTACAATTTATCTTGATATATATCATACGTATTACGTAATTACCTGTTCAGCATCTGCATATCCGGATACCTTAGCAATCACCTTTAACCCAAGCTCAAGTGCCTTCTCCCCACTAACCAACACAAGTGCAGCGGCACCATCATTTATACCAGAAGAATTTCCAGCAGTTACGCTACCACCATCCTCCTTAAAAGCTGGGCGCAGCTTCCTCAGTTTAGCAGGATCAAACTGTAAAAAATTAAATCAAATCAGAGTGATTAGAATTTGGAGTCGACTAACATGTATGAAAGCACAATGTCATGACTAGACTTAACATTCTCGGTTTTCATTAAGTGTATGTGGCATCAGCATATCGTTAGAACAGTTCATTACCTTTCCCAAATCCTCATCCTTGTCAACTATAGTCGATGGTCGTCCTCTTGGTCCAGGTACTTCAACCTGTACAGTTCCAGACATAGCAATTAGCACAAACGTAAAAAAGGCTTAGCATCTAAATTCCAGTAATACAAGTAATCTTACAGGAACTATTTCCCAAGCAAAGGCACCACTATCTCGAGCAGCAATACCACGTTCATAGCTTTGAATAGCATAGTCATCCTGCACGTAACAGTTAACAATGTCATATAGTGATGAACATATCCATCCTAAATATTTTCAGTTCATGGCAGTACAGAAAAGAAGTTCGTAATCACTGTACCTGTTGTTCTCTTGTAAGTTCGTGCATATCAGCACATATTTCAGCACAGTTTCCCATCTTAAAATCGTTAAAAACATCCCACAACCCGTCTTTCACCATTCCATCAACAAGAGTGTCATGTCCAAATTTAGATCCTTTCCTGCAAATTAGAAACAGTATCGCCTTTTTTTTTGTAAGCCCGTGCTAAAATTCTCAGCTAAATCGTGCATTATGCTAAAGTACAGAACTTCTGATTTAGTTTTGGAAAATCAGATAAAAATAGAAGGTATAGAGTAGGAAATGTGATCATTATCGGAATAACTTTTAATACTTTGTGAAGGTTTGTTCATTCGAAATTACTATTAATGTAAAGTACCAAAAACATTACAACCACTAATATAATGAGTTCTAGAGCTAGACAAAGATATGGTCGAGTTCATAAAGACATTAGCAATACAAGAAGTAAAGAGAATATTAACCTTGCATCGGCAATGTATTTGGGGACATTAGACATGCTTTCCATACCACCAGCCACAACTACGTCATTTATTCCCAATTGGATGCTCTGTGCTGCCAACATGGTTGCTGCAGATACCAAAAATATATTGTTACAGACGCCAAGTAATATTGCACCAAATTTAACCTCGCACTATGAACAAATGGATTATTGAATATAGTAAAGAGCATTTACAGAAATAGTTTCCCACCTTTCATTCCTGATGCACAAACTTTGTTTAAGGTGGTGCTGACGACTGTATTAGGAATCCCTGCACCTAATGCTGCTTGCCTAGCAGGACCCTGCCCCAAATTAGCACCAAGAACATTTCCAAAATAAACTTCTTGTACAAGTGATGGATCGACACTAGCCCTCTTTAGAGCACCTATAATATTGGATGAAACACAGTTAAGATGACATACAATTCACTGCCTAACAGACAACATAACATCGTCCGAACCTTATTAACAAAACAAACTACAGTATAACTTACTTTCAATTGCTATGGATCCGAGTTTGGTGGCTGGTAAGGATGAAAGAGAACCAAGAAATCCACCAAGTGGTGTACGTGCAACACCAACAATACAGACATCTGTAACGCCAACCAAAAACATTATAGTTATTTAAAACATGATATTGTTTTACTAGACTTATAGCAGTTGTTGCTTCTAGAATTTGAGAAAACGAGTAAGACATGACACATACACTCCTGATCTTAAAAGAAGCAACATTTTCTTCTTTCGGAAAAAATAAGTTGATGTGAAGTAGACATGTCTTACGCAACTTAATAGCAACAGTTTTTAAACTTGTTATACTAGTTGAAAATTTACGCTTAGTTACCAGTTACTTTCAAAGCGCCTAATAATTAGTTACTATATATCAAAACACAACGTATAAAGCATCGACTTTTCAAGTTGAAGCGTATTCTGTAAAAGGAAAACCAGTTGTATCAGACAGAGCAAATTCAAGTACTTATGCGTTTAAAGCAAAGAATTAAGATGATATCGAAGTTTTCAATTGTCACCATTCTGTGCCAATGAGCAAATCTCGAAACACAACACAAGCAAACAAAAACAGATCTATATAGTAAAAGAGCCCAATATATTAATAACACAAGGAATGAACAAAATTAACTGACAAAGTTACTACTTATTTTATTATTCATTTCAGATTTTAAAAAAGGTATCACATCTTGAATCAACCAAATAAAATATTCCACAGTGCAACAAGTCCAATGAAAACATACGTGCAACAAAATAGGGACTATTTTTTTTATATTACCTCTCGGTTTTATCGAATCCGATCCATTTGTTGCTGCTGCTGGAGCCATAACTAAATCTCCTTATATAATCAAATGTCTGCAATTCATACAACCATTAAAAATATTTAGATTCAAATCCAAACAAATCATCACTATTATCGTTAAACAAAAATATACAAGTGGAGAACACATCTACTAACATCATCTTCATTACTACCGAACAAAACCAAAACTAAACTAACAAAGTGTTTGTTTAAGCTTATTCGTGGCCTTATGATCTTACCTAATTCCAGCGTAGTTCTCAAAGTTTATTGCTTATTTCGAGATTTTGTGACCTTTTATAAGGTTGTTAACTTGTGATGATTAGTAAGCAATATAACTCCATAAGTCTTAAAAAAAGCCGGAAAATTACGCTTATAAAATATAAGCCGAAATCATAAAAGCTCATAAACCCATGTATATTGTTTCGGCTATTTTAGCCGACTTATTGGTTATTCGGGAGCTCACTTTTTGTGGCTTACTCCGTATTTTGAAACTTTTCGGGTTATATAAGTTAACTATGACTTACATAAGCCGAAAAGATCCAAAATAAGCCACAAAAGGTGAGCTTATGAGTTATGAAACATACTCCAAAAAAAAAATTAAGCCACAAGAAACAAACACCTAATTTAACAAATGCATCTAACACATTTGCCCATCATCTATATGCTGCTAACTTACTAGACCGTACTTATTTTATCTCGTATAAATTAATGTACTTTTAATTTTAACAACATCTTATTTTGTAAATACTTGTACACAGCTTATATGGAATGTGCAAATATATCCCTAAATAGTCACAAAGCTATATGGGCATAAGTTGTAGAAAAACAAACGTAACTAGATCTATATATAAACAGGTGATCATCTAAAGTATATAATTATATATAATGGATTCAAATAATGAGTAAATGAATATAAACATGAGTACCTTAAAACTGTAAACTGAATTATGTGTGTTTAGGTGTAAGTGTGTGAGAGAGAAACAAAAGTACAAAACCAAACAGGAAGGAAGGAAGGAGATGTTGTGTTTTACCATATATGTTACTGGTGGTGGTTGTATATATACTAATGTTGAATGAGGGTGCATGATAGGTGCTGTGCGGGTGGGTATAGACGATTAAACTTGTGTTTAGATGTGGCAATAAATATGGCACTTTTTAATACTTTTAAAAAAAAAATAGGGTAATTTTTTCTCGATCAGTTAAAAGAACGCACATGTAAAAAGTTAAATAAACTTAATGAGCTTATATGTAAAATACTAATTAGGTTATTCAGTGTATTAATTTTTTCAAGTATTTTTAATTTTTAATTTTATATTTTTATATGTTTTTTTTCCGATTTATCTTTGTTTGGCCCACCTATTTCATCTGTGTCCGTTTAACCCGCGCCTGTTTAGCCCGCCGCCCGTTTAACCTGCTGACCATGGCTGTCCGCCCGTTCGTTTTACCACTCCTACATGTGTTCATAAAAAAATCTTCATTTTACGATAACTAAATTTTAGTAAGAGTTGACTCGGCTTTTTTTATTGAAACAAAAACTGGTTTGGAGACTAGTTTGCATGTGATTATTAAATTTTTGTTTGTTAAGAACCGAATTAAATTAGTTTTTCATTTACCTTAATTCGGTTTGATATATTCGGTTGGGTCAACACTTTTAAAATTTTAACAAAAATAGAGTTTTTTCGAAAACCTTAGCGTCGGCAACAAGCGATTTAAAGTGTTTTGAAACGCTAAACGATTAGTGATTAGCAACTAGAGTTTGGAAATTATTTAACTGCTTTAATCTCAAAAAAAGTTTGAAAAATCATTTTAGCTTTTCACAGTTTGTTTAAAAATATACTCCTGAAGTATAATGAATACGACATATAAAAGAAATTGCTATCTCTCTTATTAATTATTAAAGTAATACATGTTTTTATGCATATTGTAAAAGCTACCTATATTACATGCTTAAGTAATATAATACTACATATTTATATGCATATTATAAAAGCTAATATAGTACGTAGATTACAAAATTTTAATTGAATTTTATCATTATAATCATCTCCACTATAAATTTTAAAAAAACATGTTCTAAAATACATAGACCTTATACCTTTTAAGTCCAAAAATTGATATAAGTTGGCTTGCGATAAAGTTATTTCTTAAAATTTTCATTATGCGCAAATTCGTTATTACAAAAAATATGTAATCGAAAAATAAGGCTCGCCATATGATTGGGTACTCGTCGCCGCATTGACGGGTACCCTGCTAGTTTCTTTAATCAGGTTTTATGCTCTTTTTTATAATTTATAGTTTTTAATTACATCTTACTATTTCATTACCAAACACTTATTTTAAACAAACAACTACCACTTACTTCTCTTACTAAGGGTGTGTTTGGTAATGCTAGCGGGAGTTAGAGCGGATTACTTGACTTAGTTGATGGAGCATGTTGCTCGAGCAAGGGCAGAAGCTTTTTATAAACGCTAGTCCTAAGATCATTTCATATAGTAGCTTATTTTAGCTTATTTTGCCACATGCTACTACAAGATATGCCAACCAAATGAAACTTATTTTTAAAAGTAACTTATTTTAAAAAAGAATAAGTTCATGCTTCGATAAGCTCTCGTAAGATTGCACGTCAAACATATCCTAATTGTTACTAATTCTGTTTGTTGTTATTGCTTATTGCTACTTCTACGTGTCGACAAACATACTTGACAAGTTAAAGCAGTAAAAACTAGCGTTATTCAAATTTGGTAAAACATCAAACTAGAGTTGAAGATTACTTAAAACACATAACAAGTACTACCTTTGTTCTATAATTATTTTCCATGTATGACTTTTTGAGTATTTATTTGTCAATTTGGATCTTAAATATTTTTGTTTATACTATTTAATATTTGATGCATAATATATGATGGACTGTATATTAAGTGTATTTTCCATTGGTATAATTTTTATTAAGTATTATATAACACTAAAATAATTATCCAAAGTTAAAATTAAAAGAAAGACCAAAAAATTAAAAGTGTACAATAATTATAGGACAAATGTAATATTGTTTTAAGAGGTGTTTGCTTTTTTTTGGTGGGAGGAAAAGTAAATACGGAGTTTTAATCTGTACTACATATAAAATATTATAGTATTTCTCTCCTCATTTAATTTTAACTAATGGTATAATTTGTAAATACATAAAACTTAATCTTACAAAACTTTCATCCACTAAATGTCTTTTAAATTTTAAATTTTAATCAATACACATTAAAGCATAAGGTACAATAAAAACTAATTAAATACGCTTATTAATATTAATATCTTAAAATTACTAAACATACTATGTTCTTATACATATTGTACAAACAAATAAAACACATAAATCTTCATGCAGTTTATATGCTAAGTTGATGGTTCAAATGGTTTTGGATCCGTCAGAACCGGGAGAACGGGTGAATCAACCCAGATTCTACCCATTTTTTAGCTAATCAAATCGTGATGGACCTATGAGAACCGGGGGGACGAGTGAATCAGAATGGATTCTAATCATTTTTTTCAACTACTCATATCGTTATTATATTTTGTTTGCGACTGGACTTTAATTACTAGGTACACGTATCTGCAACGCACGAGTACCCTGTTAGTACATTATAATGAGAAGATGTATTAGAGTTTTACCCTTACGAAACTAATTAAGAAATTTGTGTGTAACCACTTAGGCTATGTTTGGCGTGTGAGCTTATCAGAGCTTATCGTAGCATAAGCTTATTATTTTTTTTAAATAAGCTACTATTAAAAATAAGTCTCGTTTGACTGACAGAGCTTGAAGGAACTTGTTTAAAAAATAAGCTCTTAAATAACATTTAGTTAAAGTAGTGTGTAAATATAAGCTCAAGCTACATGCTTTAACATCCAGTTCTAGCAACCCGCTCCAACTCTTAAGAATGCCAAACATACCCTTAATATGGTAAGTTGGGAACCATCCCTCTAGTATTGTACGAAATAATGTACATTATAACTTTGGAATCATACTATCTTATTAAGCATTTTGCTTTTTTATTTTTAGAATACTTGAATTTTCAAGTTACACTATATAATGTTATTTGTACAAGCAAAACAAACATGTTTACTAAAAGTAGAAAACTTAAAACATATTACATTAAATTATATAATTAAACTTAAAAATATTACATTAAATTCTATAACTAAAACACCCTCTCATCATATTTTACAACTAAAACAACAAATGGTACAAGTAATAAAACAATCTTACAAATGTAATTAATAGTATAATAATTACAACATAATTAAAAATCAATTAAAGCATAAAAACATAATTAAATACTTATATTAAATACTCATATTAATACTAATTAATACATAATAATTAATACATATTTAAAAATAAAAACTATTAATACTAATTAATATGTCCCATTATTTAAAATTGCAATTATATATTTACATTACACAACAATTAAAAACATATATCTACAATTGTTGTTAAACTAAAATGATGGTGTACATAGCTTTAAAACCGAACTGGGCCAATGGGTTCAACCAGAAACAGGAGTCACCATCGATTCGGTTAGCCAATAAAAGTCGTTCAAGAACGAATGAGACAGGACTCATCGAAACTGATAAAAATGAACCAATTACATAAATTATACTACATATAAAAAAACTACACCCCCCTTCTAAAACTTTAAGCAGTACTAACATTACAATTTTTTTGTACGAACCTTTACAACACAAAAACTTTATAAATTAATTTATGTTTTAGTAATATGATAAAATAAATAAAACTAATATGCGACATGTACAAATTATTAATGCTATAAACAATATTTTTTACTACATAATGTAAGTTTAGTATCATATATATGTATTTGGTTATGAACATTCATTTTTTTTTTAAATTTGCATATTCGAAAACATACACCATCTGTGTATCTATTATAGAACATATTTAGTGAAATACTAATCATTTTTCTAATTAGTTTAATTGAATTGTACATGTCAAAGTAGTACGATTTTAATGTTATTGTAATGTATGAAAACGTGTAAACATATAAACTACGAAGATTGTTGATATTTACAAGTTATATAATATTACGACGAACGTTACACATATTAGCAAATACATTTTAAAATCAATCATCACAATATCGTTATTACTATTTTATATGATATAGTTTATTATTGCCTAAAGTTATTACAACTTAAATCTATTATCATTGTTCGCAAAATTATTATCAAGAAATATATATAATTGTAAAACATTATACACGAATAATTTTAGTTTCAGGGTACTCGTCGCCGCAACACGCGGATACCCTGCTAATAATAAGTTAATTGCTCTTGCAAATTGTTGCTCTAATTATGTGGATATAGAATTTAAAACCTAAAGCCTATTGGTAGCAGTTTGTTTCGTCGATTTATTTTAACGTAAAAATAATGTTAGATATCTGTAGGATTTTACTAACACTAAGAGGTGTTTAGGATTGCTTATTAAAAATAGATTATACATTTTGAAAATGAATAATTATATAATCAATAATTAGAACACGTGGTTTTAAAGAAATAGTGTTTGGATTCAATTATGTTATTTGAAATCACAATAATCAGATTATCAATCTTTTAGTGTTTGTCAAATCAGATTATTTGTTTAGTTGATAAGTAAAACTGCTATATATTTCATTTGAAAACTCTATTTTCAAAAAGCACCTCCTCACTTACTTTTTCAAAACTCCATTTTGCATGATTCAGAACGCAAATAATCACCTTTTTTCTATTATTATCCAAACACTTATTTTAACTTATCTCAATTTTAAAAATAAAGTAACTAAATAATCTAATTGTAAAATCAATTTCAAACACCCATAAATATTATATTAACATGTGTGTGAGAACATGATTGATGCGATGACCAATTGAATCAATGAACACTAGACCATATCGATAAAAAATAGGTTTTTTTAACCACAAGAATACCGGTTTAAAACATTAAAATGTGCATATATGACACATTTATCAATAAAATGTTGAGCTTTCCACAAAATATATATAAGTTATTTATAAAAATAAGTCTTGTTTAGTTAACATAACTTGTGGTAACATGTAAGAAAAAGTTAAAATAAGCTGTTAAATTAGGGTTTCATCGGGTATAAAAGGAACCCCCGAGGTTCCACAAAGGTACCATTCACATAATGTCTAAATCCTCACCGATTACTCAATAAACCGATTACTTACTCTCACGCTGGAGTCTAATCGTGGGATACGTTCCCACAATAAGCCTGACATTGTTCGTTCTTTAGTGTGCATGGTCTTCATACAAATTCACTTGGTGCAAAAGTCGGAGTCCTTAACACCCGAATTAAACCTAATTTAGGTTAAACAAAACCTATCCAACTTTTATATCAACACTTATGTTGTATAAGCCGAAATAAGCTTACGTAATATAAGCTAAAACAAACGGCCCCTTCATAGTTATTCTAAAAGTGTATGACATTTTTAGAAGAAACGAAACACTAGTATGACATTTTTATAATATATGACACTAACAAATGTGATTTAAAAAATTTATTTTCAGTTTAAGAACATAATTTATGATTATTTGTTTTTTTTATATATGAAAAATATATAAATCAACACTTTTTTTACTTTTTTTCATTCTTTTACTTTTTTTCATTCTTTTACTTTTATTCCTTTTTTTTCTTTCTTTAACAGCTCATAAACACACGTTATACTATAACGGAGGAATCCAAAAACAATGGAATTTATATATAAACGTTTTGTTTAAAAACCGTTTGCAAACGAACGTTGAAATATAATCCAAAAAGATACGAGTTACTTATCAAGAGAACATTTTGTATTTTAAACGTCAGCTAGTTACCGCACAACGTTTCAAAATGTCAAGCCAAAGAGATTGAGCTACCCTGATTTGACTACAACCTGGATTTGACCCAATGAAAGAACGTTTGGATCTTTTTTTAATTATTTTGCTTCGTTTTATTTAAATTTGTATAACGTGGACTCATGATACACGAAATTAAAAGAGTAGTAATTTATTTATAAGAAGAATGCACGGTAAAACGAAAACATAATCAAACATATAAACATTAGATGTTTTTAAAAAACATATATAATATACATTAAATCGTAATAACTAAATTATTAATTAATTTATCTTTTATGTTCAAGGCTCGTGTGTGTACGGACATTAAAACTAGTATATTAGAATGTAACAACCTATAAACACAAAAGAGTAATCAACCTTGTTGGCAGTTTCAGTTTAAGACGTGTTTAAACGCGAGTTTATACAAGCTTATAAAAGTAGGGGCGATAATTGAGTTGTATTCAGGTTGATCTATTTGGATTAGCGTCATGGCGGGTCACTGTGATCTATACTTAAACACGGCCCACTGATTGATCATGTCAAGAATGTAAATACAAATATCGCACTAAAACGATATTTAGGTTTTAATCATGCTTAACGTTTTTGTTAGCCCTATATTTTATATAGTCGAACAAGAATGTAATAGGTCATCTTAGTCGTTAAAGGTCTTGTATTTTAATAGGTTAGTCGGGAAAACCGGGCTTAGACTTTAAGCTAATATTGTATAAGTTAGGGGCGTAAGCCTAAAACAAAGCCAAGCCCGGCCCAAGTCACTTAAACCCACGGCCCATAAGCCAAGGGTATATACACCCTCTTCCATGTGTGGAAGAAGGTGTTGGTTCATTTTACTTTCTCACTCTAAGTAAACATTAACCTTCCAAATTCTCTCTTGTTTCTCTCTCTACTTTCTTCTCTTTCTCTCTCTAAATATCTCTTCTAAATCTTGTGTTATGGATTAAATGGGATTAACATTTGGTATCAGAGCCTATAGTGGATAGGTGATTGAAGATTCGTGTGGTGTGTTCTTGATTTTTTGTGGTCATATTTTTATGTTTGTATTACAAGTAACACATAAGTCTTTTTATCCATGAACTTATGTTCTAAACTTTTATAAAAAGTTTATACACTTTTATACACTTTAAGTGTAAAATAAAAATGGACAAAATGCATAAATAAACCTCTCTCCATCAGACATGTAAAGTCATCTGAGGCTACAAACAATGTTTACTTGTGATCTTGGATAAACATTTATGAGGCAACAAAAGTCAGACCTAACGGACCGCTGGGTAATGAGGCTGACGGGTTCCATGGGTGTATGATGTTGTGCCTATAAATACTAAGCTTTGTCCAAGAATAAGTCTCACCCCTCTTCTATCTTTTCTCTCTAAACTCTCTGCATATATCTAACTCTCCAACCTCCTTCTTGTCTATTCTCTTGTCTCTTTGATTTAGATCTTTGTGCATTTCAATATCGATTACGAGAAATCTCTATTCTAAACTTTGATCCTTTAAGGCTTCACTTCGTGTGAATGTGTTAAGTGTTACCTACACAATCACCATTGTTATACCCATTCCTTTACCTACTTGTGTAATAGTGTGGTTGGTGTTGTAAACCACAAGTATATAGCGTATAAGGCGTTGTTGTGCCTTTGTAAAGAACACGGCATCCTAGCTTAGGTGTCATTAAAGATTGTAAGCATAAGTATGAAGGTTTCTCCACCGGTGTAAAGGAGATTCATTTACTAGTGAAGTAGAACTCTCGAGTAGATACTCGAGGAGTGGAAGTAGGGGCAAGATAAGTGAGATCTTGCTAGGCCGAACCACTGTAAATCATTGTGTATTGTGGTTTGTTCCTTTCTTACTTCACGCCAATTACTTTGCTAGTCACACTTCATCTATATCCCTTAATAAATCACGAAAAAGTTTCAAAGTAACTAAAACTAATTGGTAAAAACTATTTAACCCCCCTTCTAGTTTTCTACAAATGGCATCAAGAGCTACATACTCAAGATCTTTAAAGTATATTGTACTTTAAAACTTGAATCGATGCATAGATTCTGAAAATTAAAAAGAAGGGCAATCTATGCAAATACCACCACTTTTTAAACCCGATGGTTATATATATTGGAAAACCGTTTTGAAACTTATGTGAAATCTAAGGATATAGATCTTTGGCACATAATCATTGAAGGTGATTATGCACCAACGGTTAGAAATATCATCACTAACCAATTTGAATCGGTACCACACGAAAAGCAAACCGATGATCAAAAGAAAATGTTGGCGAAAAAATAATGAAGCCAAAATGATGCTTTACAATGCTCTACCTAAAAAGTGGCATGAAAGAATATTCATGTGTCAAACCGCCAAAGAAATTTGGCACTCACTAATAGTCACACATCAAAGAAAATCACAAGTCAAGGATAATAAAATTGATCTAATTTCAACAATATGAGCAATTTTCTATCCTTGAATAAGAGGCAACTGATGTGGGATTTGCTCGGTTTAACACGATCATAACTTCACTTAAGGCACTTGATGAGTCTTTCTCCAATAAGAACTTTGTCAGGAAATTTCTTAGAGCTCTCCATCCAAAATGGCGAGCAAAAGTCATGACCATTGAAGAACCTAAAGATCTTTCAAGCTTGTCACTAGACGAACTCATCAGGAATCTCAAGGTATATGAAATGGTATTGGAAAAAGATTCTGAGATCATTAAAGGAAAGAAAGAAAAACAAAAGTCACTAGCGTTAAAACTAGAATTCAATCAAGTTTTGATGAAGAGTCCGATAGCGACAACGAAGAATATGCCATGGTCGTACGTGACTTCAAGAAATTCTTCAAAAGGCGAGTAATAAGTGTGAAAACAATTATCCTTTTACCACTTAATTATAATAATAACCAAGCCAAAACGTGTATTTTATGTCGTAAATGTCGGAATTATGCGTGGTTTGTGTTTTTGTTGTGATTTAGGATCAAAATGTGAAAAGGGAAGAAAATACGGTCTTTCACGGGCTTTTATCGAAGAAAAAGACAAAAGACGAAGTCAAAAGATCAAGAGTGCAAAAAAGAACGGAAGTCCAAGGCCTATTCTGAAGATTTATCGAAGAAAAAGTCTAAAGACGGAAGTTTAATGAAGTCGAAGAACTCAAGTCTAATAAATGAAGAAATTATAAGACGAGTTCAAATAATCCCGAGACAAAGTCGAGAAAGTCGAAGAATTTATAAAGACGAAAAGACGAGAAAAGGAAGAAAGCATCAAGACATACTAATCCTCCTATAAATACTCTCCTAATGTGTCATTAGGAGGTGGTTAGCTAATTTGACACATTAGTCTTTCCAATTTATTTTCAAAGCACTTTCATATTGTCATTTACTTAATTGCACCTTTAATTACCTTGTCTTGCACCTTAAATTTGTAAGTTTAACCTTTACTTTTATTGTTGAATCTTTAATTATAATCAAGTTTTTATATTAATCTCTCCTTCTAACTTTCTTATTTTTGTTAATCTTTATGCTTATTATCTTATTGTCATGCTTATTTGATTAATTATTATGTTTTTATGTGTTTGATTGTGCTAGCTTATTGATTTGATAGCTTATTGTGTGTTTGATTTGATTTTAGTTAAGTGTTTTTATTAGTTTATTTTATTAAAAGTTGATTTTTAATTTTTAATTTTATTAGTGTTTTTCAAGTTTTTGATTTGTGATTGAATTAGTTTTTCTTAAAAGTGTTTTAGATTAAGTTTTGGTAGATTGCTTATTTGATTCTAGCTTATTCGTGGCTTATTTTATGATTTTTTGAGTTACTGTATCTTTGATTTTTCAAGTTTTCAGATTAGGGTTAATTTTTCTGAAATTGTCATTTCTCTGAATTTCCTTTTTGTGAATTTGTCACTTTGTCTGAATGCCAATTATTCCGAAGAAGCCTTTTTTCCGAAATTTTCATTTTTCTGAATTTGTCATTTATCCGAAGATTTATCTTTTTCTGAAAAAGCTATTTTCCGAAGAAATCAATATTCCAAAAAAACAATTATTCCGAAAAAAGTTCTGAAAAAGTATTATTCAGAAGAAAACTCTGAAATAGCAAATATTCCGAAAAAGTGAAAAGTTCTGAAAATACACATATTACAAAGAAGTTAATTTTTCTTAAAATGAAAGTATTCCGAAGAAATAAGATTTGCTGAAATGTACTGTAGTTAGTTTTTTTTTTTCCGAAGAAACGAACTTTTCTGAAATGCAACTATTCTGAAATAGTAAATATTCCGAAGAATACTAAACTTCCGAAAACCACTGTTTGTTCTTATTCCGAAAAAATAATAGACCTGCCTACTTGCCTGGTTAATTACTTTTGGCGCCAAAATAAACAGCTAGCTTGCTAGCTTCCAGCTAGCTGTCTGCTAGCTTGTTTATTTAATAGTATTGTTCCGTAATTGTTTAGTTTTATCTAAAAGTTGTTCCGTTTTTAATTTTGAAAGTTACGTACTTTTAGTTGAATTTTTCGTCTATTTTTAAAATTAATATTTTTTCGTTAAGTTCAAGTTTTATCTTTTATTTAGTACCCGCTTTAGGTTTTCTCTCCTTTAACTTTAAAGTACCATTTAGTTTTATTCTCTCTTTTTTCATTAAGCAAACTTTATTATCGAGTCGATAGTTAATTTCGTCTTTTAGTTTTATTTTTATTAATTGTTTTGTTAGTTTTACGTTTTATTATTTGTTTCGCTCCTTTATTATTAGTTATTTGTTTTAATTTCTCGTCATTTACTTTTTAATCATTTATAGCTTTATTTACATTGCCTTTTACTGTACAATTTTGCAATTTTATTTTAAAACAACGACAAATCTATTGTTTTCACCAAAAGACGACTGAGTCACACTTAAACCAATAGTCAATTCGATTAGACATACGTCAAAGAACTTTTTAACTGAGTAAAATCTAGTTATTAAATGGCGCCGCTGCCGGCTCTTTTCGTAAAGATTAACGGTTTTCTGTGAGAGACGCGTTGAATTTTGGGATCCGTTCACTCGTGAACGTTATTTTTCTTGCTCAAAATTTTCAAAAGTCCATAAAAATTAAAAATTTTCAAAAATACAAAAACATTAAAAAAACTTATTAAAAGCATTTCCTTTTCAAAGTTTTGCACCAAAAAGATTTTATTTTTATTTTTACACGTACATATATATTCTCTATTTCTTTGGTATCTTTTTCTTTTGCTTTTGCAGGTGTATGCGTACTAGATCTTCATCTTATTCTTAGCCCGAGACTCGTGAAGATTTAGATATGGCAGGTGTGAACAACAATAATAACCCACCGCACCTCAACAATAATAACAACAACAATGTTCTTCTACCACCCGACCTTCGAACGATGGAGGAGCTTTGTCAACCTACGATGAATGGACGAGGAGAAGCGATTGCGCCGATGCAAATCACGGCTCCGGAGTTTTCGTTGAAGCATCACATGATCCAACAAGTTCAAAACACTTGTCCATTTCGCGGATTGCCGGATGATGATGCCAACAAACACCTCGACAAGTTCATTACCGTTACTCAAAGCATGAAGTTGCCCGATGTTACTATGGATTTCCTTCGCCTTCACCTATTTCCACACACCTTATCCCACCATGCCGAAAAATGGTTTGATCGTCTTCCGAAGAATTCAATTCATACTTGGGACGAGATGACTCAACGATTTTTGTCGCGCTACTTTCCACCATCCATGGTCACGAGCCTTCGAAATCAAATTAGTGGATTTACTCAAGAACCCAATGAATCACTTTTTGATGCTTGGGAACGCTATAATATTTTGATCGATCGATGTCCAAACCACAACATGCTCCCCGTCACCTTAATTGATACTTTCTACAATGGTTTAACTTTTTGTGATCGTGATACGATTAATGCAGCCGTCGGTGGCACATTTATGAGAAGAAGACCCGAGGAGTGTAGAGAGCTTATAGAGAACATGACTACTCATCACAAAAATTGGGATTCATCTGCATCTTCAAGATCAAACCCGAGAGTCAATGTTTCTTCTACTTCTTCAAACCCTGATATCACCGAATTGACCCGTGCAATGGTCGAAATGAGCAAGAATATGCAACTTTTGGCTACAAATCATCAACAACAAGTTAAATCTGTAGCAATTTCTTGTGAGACTTGCGGCGGTCCTCATTCATACATTGATTGTCCTTCTACTCATGACAATCCGGAAAACGTGTATGCGGCTTATGGTAACTATTCAACGGAAAACCATCAAGCTCGACCTCAAGGTGATCGTAACTTGCTAAGTTACCGTTCTAACAACTTTCTTGCACCCGGTTTTTCTCCTCAAAACCACAACCCCAACAACTACAATAGAAGCAACCTAAACCCACCTCGAGCTTCTAATCCTTATCACCCACCCGCTCAACAAGCCCCACCCATTAATCAAGATGTTGAAGCTTTTATGAGAACCTAAGGAGAGCAAATTAAGAATCTGCAAAGCCAAATTATCAACTTGAAAGGAGATATCACTAAGCAAGGGAATGATATTAGATCCGAGCTTCGACATGATATACAAACCTCATTTAGCACTCAAACAAATGATTTAAAGAATATGCTGGCAAGTTTCTTACCAACTACTCAACCCTCTACTTCGGGCTCTCTACCTTCAAACACCGTCACCAACCCAAGAGCGAATGTGAGTGCTATTACTACACGCAGTGGAGCAACCTTAGTAGGACCATCTATCCCTCCCCCAGTTACTCCATCTACACCTCCTCCACCACCATTTATCTATCCTACTCCCACGCCTACTATTAGTTCTCCATTACCGTCTCCACCTCTTACTGAAGTACCCAAGAAGAACCCTTCACCAACCCCACCTTCCACCTTTAAACCTTCAACATCTCAACCTTTACCTGCTACACCTACACCTTTCACCTATAAACCCAATATTCCTTATCCATCTCGCTTAGACAAGGCCAAACTGCAAACCAAGGATGACATTCAAGTGTCAAACTATTTGAAGAAAGTTTCGGAAATGACCATCACTTTTTGCCTTGTTGAAGCTCTAGCACAAATGCCTAAATTTGTTAAGATGTTTAAGGAATTACTTAGCAAGAAGGAGAAGATGGCCGAGTTTGTTAATACTCGATTGAATGAAAATTGTTCTGCCGTCCTTCTTAAAAAACTTCCGGAGAAACTTGGAGATCCCGGTCGTTTTGTGCTACCATGTACTTTTCACCAAACCGAAGAATTTACTGCCTTAGCTGATCTCGGGGCAAGTATTAATCTGATGCCTTTAAGTGTTTGGAAAAATTTATCATTAGCCGACCTTACAACAACAAAGATGACTCTTGAGCTTGCAAAACGCACTCTCGCTTACCCAGTTGGTATTGCCGAAGATGTGTTCATTAAAGTTGGCACCTTCACTTTTCCTGTCGACTTTGTTGTTGTTGATTATGAAATGGACCCTCGTATTCCTTTAATACTTGGTCGGCCATTCTTGAGAACCGGAAAAGCATTAGTCGATTTTGCCGAAGGTGAGTTAATCTTAAGAGTCGGGAATGATTAATAACTGAATTTTTACCCGTTGAAAGTTCTTCGTTTCTCGGAATCTCTTCGAATTGATCTCTGGTTAATTGTGCGACTCAGTTGTTCTTGGTGAATCAAGTAAAAGGGTGTCGTTGTCTAAAACTAATTAAAAATAAAGACTTGGAACAATTAAAAATAAAGTAAGGAAACAATAATGAAAGATTAAAACTTAACGGGAAATGAATGACGAGAATTTAAAGGCAATAAAAGTAAATGACTCAAATTAAAATTAAAATTGAAAGGAAAGCGAGTAAAAGTGCAAGTAAAGAAAACGAGGGAAAAATAAAGTTGAAAACCAAAAACTGAAAAACCTATTCGGAATAATCAGATATTCCGAATAGAGAATCCTATTCGGAATAATCAGATATTCCGAATAGAGAATCCTATTCGGAATAATCAGATATTCCGAATAGAGAATCCTATTCGGAATAATCAGATATTCCGAATAGAGAATCCTATTCGGAATAATCAGATATTCCGAATAGTGAATCCTATTCGGAATAATCAGATATTCCGAATAGAGGACTCCTATTCGGAATAACCTGATATTCCGAATAGATAACTAAATGAGCAGACCATTCGGAAAGTTCTGGGCAAGAACAGTAACTCGAAAATGAAGAACAGAAAGATGAAATGGAACACGAATTTGATCACATCTAACTAAAACAAACCAAAAGATTAAATCTAAACAACCAATAAACATCAACTAACAATAATCAATCAAAACAAATCATCAAAACTAACAAACAAAGCCAAATCAATCAAACCCCACTTGATTGAAAATAAGAAAACTCAAAAACATGAACACAAAGATCAAGAACAAATCAACAAGAAAGGATGAAGATGATTAATTAAAAGCTTAATTGAAAAGTAAAGATTCAATAACAAAAGCTTAAACACAAATCAATCTAGAGAGAGAAAGCATAAGTTTAGAGAGAGAAACTACCTACTCCTAATCTAATCCTAAAACTAAAACTAAAACTAACCAACCCTCTCACATGTTGTGAGGGTGGTATTTATAGGAGAGGGGAGTGGTTGGTGGCTTCCTCTTTCTTTCTTTCTTGGTCCTCAGTCTTTCAGTCTTCTTAAATTCTTCGACTTTTAAGACTTCGTCTCGGGATTTCTTTGAATTCGTCTTGTAATTTCTTCATAATTTAGACTTGAGTTCTTCGGCTTTTTAGTAAACTTCCGTCTTTTGACTTTTTCTTCGATAAATCTTCAGAATTGGTCTTGGACTTCCGTTCTTTTTCCACTCTTGATCTTTCGACTTCATCTTTCGTCTTTTTCTTCGATAAAAGCCCGTGAAAGACCGTGTTTTCCTTCCTTTTCACATTCTGACCCTAAAACACAATAAAAACACAAACCACACATAATTCCGCCATTTATGACATAAAATATACGTTTAGGTCCTGTTTTAATGTAATTAAGTGGTAGAAAAGATGGGTGTTTTCACACCTATCAAATCCCCTACACTTAACCATTGCAATGTCCTCATGCAATGCTTAGCAGTAAAGCAAGGTTTACACTTTCCATCATAATCAACCTACCTTGGCCTTTATTAAACAACTAAGGAAAATTTAAAAGATAGGAAATAACAAAATGCAACAAGGAAGAAACTTGTAAAGAAATCTAAGACTTACATTAGGGCTTGTGTGTCATGAATATTCGTCACCCTCAAGTTTCACGTTCCCCATGCCAAGCTTAAAAACAAGATCATTGTTAGTACAAGTTAGCATAACAAACATTTACTCATGTGGTTCAGTTAATCAATTAAACTCCCTTATTCCTACGAGTATCTCTTATATTTTATTGATGTCTTGAATGATCACGAGGATGCATTGTTGACTTATTTCGATAATTTATTTAGGCTGAAAGCAAAGTAGGACGATTTGACCAATAGTTAGCTAAAGGACAAAATATCTTAAAACTGCTTCTCGGGATATCAAAAAGTTCATATCTTGGCATAACTTGGTTCACGATTTGAGACCTTTCTCGGGCCGATATTTGGCATGTACTTCATACTTCATATCTTCGAGAGACGTTTTTGAGATAATGGTCTTCTCTTCGTTATAGAGTTTCTTCACTTGGAGACTTTTGAGGAGTACTCCAGCTTTGTTGACCACGACTTCATGATTATTCTTCAATCTCTAATTGGGATTTTGAGATACAACGATCCGCCTCCTTTTCGGACTTGGATCTATTCATCCTCATACCTTGTTAGGGTCTTTTCGAATAGACTTCTCCATGATCTTTATGGGAGTTGATTGCTTTTCATCGTGAGTCTTGATCCTTCATATTGATTTTGGGAATAATGCTTTTCACATCACTTTGGATCTTCAGCAATAAAATGGAATCCTCATGCCTTGTTAGGGCCTTTTCAGACTCGCCAATCTTCGCGCCCCACTTCATAAGTTATGCCTTGGCTATGAACTCTTATCATTACCGAGCAACTTTTAAACGATCTTGGGCTAGAAGCTAAGTAACTTTTCAAATCGTACGACCTTACTTATTGCAGATAATTTATTAGCAAGTGATGGGAGAAAAAGATCGTAATTGACTCACATAAGTTAATGAAATAATACCAAACTTGTAACCAACTCTATCATTTCTCGTCCTCCACAATTTAAAATCTCAAGTAATGAGACTCGTGGATGCTTAGCCTAATAAACCAATTAAGGTCTACATGGTTAAGGATACTAGCTAGAGTGAACTTGGATAAGTAAACTCGGGTTGAGTCAAAATATTCACAACGGGCCTAATATATCTAAGATATCTAAACTTGCTAAAACCATTTTGTTAAAATAATAGAAAAATAGCAAAAATAATGGGAACTACAACTAGGCCAAAATAGATTAAAAATTTTGAAAAATGTCGAAAAATTGATTTTCCGGTTAAAATGAGGACAAATACAAGGAAAAGGCCACTTAACTTCGATAGAAGTCCCCCCTACACTTAATATAAACATTGTCCTTAATGTTTAAGCATGTGGGAGTAAACTCCAATACACTTAGGACATTGTGCACTTTGTTTAAATCTCGTTAAGGGAAAGACAACTAAAGAGATTCCTATTTTAATATTGAGAAATATAAAATAGTGAATCGAAAAGAGTTGCGGATAGAACCGGGAAGAAGGGAACACGGAATCACGGTTCGTCAAAAGTCATCAAGATTGTGTCTTTGAAGCTCTAATCCCTGCATATGATAAGAAAGAGAACAAGAAAAACCAACGGGGCTCCCCCCTACACTTATGGTGAAATAAGATAGATAATTGGGTTGCCTCCCAAAAAGCGCTTGTTTTTGTTGACCGAGTCACGAGCCTGACTCGTCCCCGAATTAAATGGTCCATGGGGAAGCCTCGAATGTGATACCGGGATCAAAGACCTTGTCCTCGTTCCCGGAGGACATTAATAAAGGAGAGGCGGGGGGATAAGTCTTGAAAGGGAGAAAGGTCCTTTCAACATACGTATAGTATGTGAATTCAAGATCCACGGGAGGTGGGTTGGGTATAGTGAGCACATTGTCCTCCCCCAAAGACAATGGAAGCTGAGCAAACGGCAAAGCCGTGATGGTATCAAGCATAGCATAATCAATGTCACCTCCCGGGTCAAAGCACTCATCCTCATTTCCCTGTATAAAACGAGTAGAGTAAAAGTGATACATCACCCGCTTGGGTGTGCACGTGGGAGGATGAGGTGGCAATATAATATGAGAAGTATGAGAACAATTACCTTCCACCTGCGTCCCTTTTTCAGTAGATTCACATATTTCCACCTCTGGGATAGAAGGTGTAGTGTCATCGTGTAATAAATCCTCTAGAAAAAGTATATCTCCTTCCACATCAGAATACCCGGATATGTATTCCATGGGTGTATCAATATCAAGAAACTCATCGATCTCAGGAATGTGAAAACCATCATCACTAAGGAGTGAAGTATTTTCCTTTAGAAATTCCTCCTCGTCGAAAATAACCTCAATATCGTCATCACTCTCCTCATTATTTATAGGGCCAATAATATGCTCAGGGATATGGGTACTCGTCTGATCTTGCTGCTGTAAAAATGACTCCATACAAGTTCGTAGCGTGTGTAAAAGCTCTTTTGATTGCGCTTGAAAAGCTGTAGCAAGATCGACAATTGGTTCTTGGTAACTCATCCCGTGACGAGGCTGATGATCGAGTGAGTGCGGTGGGGGCTCAAGATTGTGAAAACCGGAATTATAGCACGGTTGTGGCTCATAGTGGTTCATCGGTTGACAATAATAGGTATCGTGAGGACCCCCACATTTGTTGCAAACCGGGTATGGAGAAAAATCAAGTGCGTCTTGTGGATAGCTATTATCATTGTCATAATTGTACCCCGGTTCTTGCCCGTGACCATACGGGTATCGAACCGGGCACGAAACATGCCAATGAGAATCGCTTCCACAATAGATGCACGGGGGAACAGGAGGTGGGTTCAAAAAGAGGGAATTAGTCGAGTTGCACAAGGGACAAAATCCGAATTGTGTGTAGTCGATATCGTTTCCGCACCGCTCACATGTACACCATTGACAAGAGTTGTTCCCAGATAATTGTTTCCCACACCGGACGCAATGGACATAAAAATCCATAAAGAAAGATAGATAAGCAAGAGGAATATTTTTGGTGCAAAACTTTGAAAAAGAAATGCCTTTTTATTATTTTTCAAATGTTTTTGGATTTTTGAAATTTTTTGATACGAAAAATAACGTTCACAAGTGAACGGGTCCCAAAAGCCAACGCGTCTCTCACAAAAAACCTTTAATCCTCACGAAAAGAGCCGGCAGCGGCGCCATTTTAATAACTGAATTTTTACCCGTTGAAAGTTCTTCGTTTCTCGGAATCTCTTCGAATTGATCTCTGGTTAATTGTGCGACTCAGTTGTTCTTGGTGAATCAAGTAAAAGGGTGTCGTTGTCTAAAACTAATTAAAAATAAAGACTTGGAACAATTAAAAATAAAGTAAGGAAACAATAATGAAAGATTAAAACTTAACGGGAAATGAATGACGAGAATTTAAAGGCAATAAAAGTAAATGACTCAAATTAAAATTAAAATTGAAAGGAAAGCGAGTAAAAGTGCAAGTAAAGAAAACGAGGGAAAAATAAAGTTGAAAACCAAAAACTGAAAAACCTATTCGGAATAATCAGATATTCCGAATAGAGAATCCTATTCGGAATAATCAGATATTCCGAATAGAGAATCCTATTCGGAATAATCAGATATTCCGAATAGAGAATCCTATTCGGAATAATCAGATATTCCGAATAGTGAATCCTATTCGGAATAATCAGATATTCCGAATAGAGGACTCCTATTCGGAATAACCTGATATTCCGAATAGATAACTAAATGAGCAGACCATTCGGAAAGTTCTGGGCAAGAACAGTAACTCGAAAATGAAGAACAAAAAGATGAAATGGAACACGAATTTGATCACATCTAACTAAAACAAACCAAAAGATTAAATCTAAACAACCAATAAACATCAACTAACAATAATCAATCAAAACAAATCATAAAAACTAACAAACAAAGCCAAATCAATCAAAACCCACTTGATTGAAAATAAGAAAACTCAAAAACATAAACACAAAGATCAAGAACAAATCAACAAGAAAGGATGAAGATGATTAATTAAAAGCTTAATTGAAAAGTAAAGATTCAATAATAAAAGCTTAAACACAAATCAATCTAGAGAGAGAAAGCATAAGTTTAGAGAGAGAAACTACCTACTCCTAATCTAATCCTAAAACTAAAACTAAAACTAACCAACCCTCTCACATGTTGTGAGGGTGGTATTTATAGGAGAGGGGAGTGGTTGGTGGCTTCCTCTTTCTTTCTTTCTTGGTCCTCAGTCTTTCAGTCTTTCAGTCTTCTTAAATTCTTCGACTTTTAAGACTTCGTCTCGGGATTTCTTTGAATTCGTCTTGTAATTTCTTCATAATTTAGACTTGAGTTCTTCGGCTTTTTAGTAAACTTCCGTCTTTTGACTTTTTCTTCGATAAATCTTCAGAATTGGTCTTGGACTTCCGTTCTTTTTCCACTCTTGATCTTTCGACTTCATCTTTCGTCTTTTTCTTCGATAAAAGCCCGTGAAAGACCGTGTTTTCCTTCCTTTTCACATTCTGACCCTAAAACACAATAAAAACACAAACCACACATAATTCCGCCATTTATGACATAAAATATACGTTTAGGTCCTGTTTTAATGTAATTAAGTGGTAGAAAAGATGGGTGTTTTCACACCTATCAATGATGCACAAGTGTTCAAAATGAGGAAGATCACAACCAAATCTAATGGAAGAGAATAAACGAATATGATTAATGTGCTTGATGATTTTATCGTCTACAACAATCCTCTATTCGATTCTTGCTATGATAATCCACTGTTCCAAGATGAAGTGGATGATTCTCTCTCCAATTCTGATCCTCCACCAATTTATGATTCTCCACCGATCTTTGATGCTTATGATGACGATTCTAGTTCCGATGGGGATGATTATGATAATTTTACTTCTGAGTATCCAGACATACCCACTTATGATGATTTTGATGAGGCTGATACTCTTTCGAGTGATTCTTCTCATGATGACCTTACTCCTACTTTTGATGAAGATCCTCCACCAACAATGCTTGATCCTACTTTGGATGACTACTCATTTGAGGAAGATTTTGCTACTTTTCTCAACACTTACTTCCCAAATGAGAGTGACTCTCCTCCTTTGGACTTTGATGATTATGGTCTTTATCCTCCTTTGGATATGAAGATACCCGTCTCAAAGGAGAAGAAACCGGAAGACACCAACATCCGCAGTACTTATGTCTTGACACCTCTCTATCCCCCTTCTAAGGATGAGATTGTGAGATTTATGAGCGGATCCTCTTCAAATTCTACTGAGCCCGAGTGTTATTTTCCCCTAAAGGAAAAAGTGTTCGATCCCGGTATTGCAATTTCTAAGCCATCTCAGTATCCATATGATGAAATAAAAGGAAAGATTTTTGGAAACCAAGGAGATATGCTTGCACCTCATCACCCTTGCTACCACCGTGCTCCATCTTTTCTTAAGGGAACCTTGCCTACTCTTCTTTGGCTTGCCTTGTTCGCCTTCAGCTTGTGTTATTTGATGGACGAAAACCATGTCTTTGATCCCGGTTGATATGTTTCAAGCTTCTTCCTATGCTAATCAAGGTCGAGTCAGACTCACGACTCGGTTAACAAAAACAAGCGCTTCTCGGGAGGCAACCCGCAATATCTATCCTTTTTCTTTTGTTTTTATAATAAGTGTAGGGGGAGATCCTAGTATGTGTTTGTTGTTTTCTTTCTAATCATGTGCAGGGATTCGCGCTTTCAAAGATCCATTCTTGATGACTTTTGACGACCCGTGATTCCGTATACCCGTCTTCCCGGTTCTATCCTAAACTCTTTTGATTCACTATTTTATATTCTTCAATATTAAAATAGGAATCACTTTAGTTGTCTCTTCCTTAGCGAGATTTAAACAACGTGCACAATGTCCTAAGTGTAGGGGAGTTTACTTCCACATGCTTAAACATTGAGGACAATGTATGTATTAAGTGTAGGGGGACTTCTATCGAAGTTAAGTGGGATTTTCCTTGTATTTGTCCTCATTTTAACCGAAAAATTGATTTTTCGACATTTTTCAAAAATTTTGATCTATTTTGGCCTTGTAGTTCTTCCTTTGTTATAGTTATTTTCTTTCTTTGCTAGAATAAATTTTGAATAAAGTGGTTTTAATTTTCAGACGTTGTGAATCTTTTGACTCAACCCGAGTTTACTTATCTAAGTTTACTCTAGCTAGTATCCTTAACGTGTTTAAGTCAAGTTTTGCTAGGCTTTTATATAGGGAACTTTAAAACGCGAAAGTCTTGACTCTTACGGGTTAAGAACAAGAACTTTTCGCAAGTTCCTATAATTGATCCTAGAAAGTTGTTTATCAAGGGAACTTTAAAATGCGAATTCTAAACTTGAAAAAGTCTAAGAAGTTGCAAGATCCTATAGATGACTTGAAAACCCAAAACTTTGATTTAATAGGCTAAGCATCCACGAGTCTCATTTCTTGAGATTTTAAATTGTGGAGAACGAGAGATGATAGAGTCAATTATAAGTTTGGTATTCTTTCATGAATTTATGTGAGTTAATTATGAGCTTTTACTCCCATCGCTTGCTAATAAATTTTTATTGCAATAAATAAGGTTGTACGATTTGAAAAGTTACTTAGCTTCTAGCACAAGATCGTTTAAATGTTGCTCGGTATTGATTAGAGTTCATAGCCAAGGCATAACTTATTGAAGCGGGATGCGAAGATTGGCGAGTCCGAAAAGGTCCTAACAAGACATGAGGGCTATATTTTGTTGCTAAAGATCCCAAGTGATGTGAAAAATCATTTATCAAAAATCAATATGAAGGATCGAGACACACGACGAAAAGAAATACTCCTCTAAAGATCATGGAGAAGTCTATCCAAAAAGGCCCTAACAAGGTATGAGGATAAATAGATCCAAGTCCTAAAAGGAGGCAGATCGTTGCATATCAAAATCCCAAATAAAGATTGGAGAAAAATAAAGAAGTCATGGTCCAAATATGAAGAATCTCTCAAAACTTCAAGGGAAGAAATTCCAATTATGAAGAGAAGACCATAATTTCAAGAACGTCTCTCAAGATTTGAAGTATGAAGTCACTGCCGAATATCGGTCCGAGAAAGGTCTCAAATCCTGAAGTGAGTTATGCCAAGATATGAACTTTATGAGGTCCCGAGAAGCAGTTTTAAAATATTTTGTCCTTTAGCTAACTATTGATTAAATCGTCCTACTTTATTTTCAGCTTAAATAACTATCGAAATAAGTCAACAATGCATCTTCGTGATCATTCAAGACAACAATAAAATATAAGAGATACACCTAGGAATAAGGGAGTCTAAGTGAATAATTGGCCCACATGAATTTGTGTTAGTTTGCTAACTTATAATAACAATGATCTCGTTTTTAAGCTTGGTTTGGGGAACGTGAAACTTGAGGGTGATAAACATTCATGACATTCCAAAACCCTAAGGTAAGTCTTTGATCTTTTTACTTGTTTTCTATCTCTTTAATAAAGGCCAATGTGGATTGATTATGATGGAAAATGTAAAACTTGCTTTGTAATTAATGCATTGCATGAGGACATTGCAATGGTCAAGTGTATGGGATTTAATAAGTGTGAAAACACTTATCCTTTTACCACTTAATTATAATAATAACCAAGCCAAAACGTGTATTTTATGTCGTAAATGTCGGAATTATGCGTGGTTTGTGTTTTTGTTGTGATTTAGGATCAAAATGTGAAAAGGGAAGAAAACGCGGTCTTTCACGGGCTTTTATCGAAGAAAAAGACAAAAGACGAAGTCAAAAGATCAAGAGTGCAAAAAAGAACGGAAGTCCAAGGCCTATTCTGAAGATTTATCGAAGAAAAAGTCTAAAGACGGAAGTTTAATGAAGTCGAAGAACTCAAGTCTAATAAATGAAGAAATTATAAGACGAGTTCAAATAATCCCGATACAAAGTCGAGAAAGTCGAAGAATTTATAAAGACGAAAAGACGAGAAAAGGAAGAAAGCGTCAAGACATACCAATCCTCCTATAAATACCCTCCTAATGTGTCATTAGGAGGTGGTTAGCTAATTTGACACATTAGTCTTTCCAATTTATTTTCCAAGCACTTTCATATTGTCATTTAGTTAATTGCACCTTTAATTACCTTGTCTTGCACCTTCAATTTGTAAGTTTAATCTTTACTTTTATTGTTGAATCTTTAATTTTAATCAAGTTTTTATATTAATCTCTCCTTATACCTTTCTTATTTGTTAATCTTTATGCTTATTATCTTATTGTCATGCTTATTTGATTAATTGTTATGTTTTTATGTGTTTGATTGTGTTAGCTTATTGATTTGATAGCTTATTGTGTGTTTGATTTGATTTTTAGTTAATTGTTTTTACTAGTTTATTTTATTAAAAGTTGATTTTTAATTTTTAATTTTATTAGTGTTTTTCAAGTTTTTGATTTGTGGTTGAATTAGTTTTTCTTAAAAGTGTTTTAGATTAAGTTTTGGTAGATTGCTTATTTGATTCTAGCTTATTCGTGGCTTATTTTATGATTTTTAGAGTTATTGTATCTTTGATTTTTCAAGTTTTCAGATTAGGGTTAATTTTTCTGAAATTGTCATTCTCTGAATTTCCTTTTTCTGATTTGTCACTTTGTCTGAATACCAATTATCCCCAAGAAGCCTTTTTTCCGAAATTTTCATTTTTCTGAATTTGTCATTTATCCGAAGATTTATCTTTTTCTGAAAAAGCTATTTTTTCGAAGAAATCAATATTCCGAAAAAACAATTATTCCGAAAAAAGTTCTGAAAAAGTATTATTCCGAAGCAAACTCTGAAATAGCAAATATTCCGAAAAAGTGAAAAGTTCTGAAAATACACTTATTGCGAAGAAGTTAATTTTTCTGAAAATGGAAGTATTCCGAAGAAACAAGATTTGCTGAAATGTACTGTAGTTAGCTTTTTTTTCCGAAGAAACGAACTTTTCTGAAATGCAACTATTCTAAAATAGTAAATATTCCGAAGAATACTAAACTTCCGAAAACCACTGTTTGTTCTTATTCCGAAAAATAATAGAGCTGCCTACTTGCCCGGTTAATTACTTTTGGCGCCAAAATAAGCAGCTAGCTTGCTAGCTTCCAGCTAGCTGCCTGCTAGCTTGTTTATTTAATAGTATTGTTCCGTAATTGTTTAGTTTTATCTGAAAGTTGTCCGTTTTTAATTTTGAAAGTTACGTATTTTTAGTTGAATTTTTCGTCTATTTTTAAAATTAATATTTTTTTCGTTAAATTCAAGTTTTATCTTTTATTTAGTACCCGCTTTAGGTTTTCCCTTGTTTAACTTTAAAGTACCATTTTAGTTTTATTCTCTCCTTTTTCATTAAGCAAACTTTATTATCGAGTCGATAGTTAATTTCGTCTTTTAGTTTTATTTTTATTAATTGTTTTGCTTTAGTTTTACGTTTTATTATTGTTTCGCTCCTTTATTATTAGTTATTTGTTTTGATTTCTCGTCATTTACTTTTTAATCATTTATAGCTTTATTTACATTGCCTTTTACTGTACAGTTTTGCAATTTTATTTTAAAACAACGACAAATCTATTGTTTTCGCCAAAAGATGACTGAGTCGCACTTAAACCAATAGTCAATTCGATTAGACATACGACAAAGAACTTTTTAACTGAGTAAAATCTAGTTATTAGCGAGGAAGACTTGTGAGGCAACCAATCGACAAGAAGACATCTCGAAAGACCTTTGACATCAAAAAGGCTAAGGATGAAAGGAAATGCTGTAAGTGTGGTGATCCAAATCACTTTATTGGTAATTATCCCAAGGCAAAGCCAAAGACATAAAGAGCTTTCGTAAGTAGAGCATGGAGTGCTAGTGATGATGAAGAAGATAACTCCAAAAAGGAAGAGCTAGCTCTTATGGCACACGATACTAACGAGATACATTCCGACTCCTTTTATTATTCTTCCTCATTAGATGATGACACATTACAAATTGAATATAACAAATTGTGTGAGTTAAGCCTTAAAATCATAAACAAAAATAAACTTTTAAAAACTAAAAATGAAAGTTTGGAAAACAAAGTTTTGGAACTAAAATCTAAATTACAAAGACTAGAAAAAGGCAAATCATCTAAAGACAAATGTGAAACGTGTCAGGAGCTCAATCTCGAAATTGAGAAACTTAAAGCTAGTCAAGATACGTGACCAAAAAAGCTTAAAATTTGTAAAATTTAACAAGAACGCTAAATGCATTGATGAGATGCTAAATTTCCAAAGAAATAGCAAAGACAAAACAGGACTAGGGTGTAGAAAACAAGATGTACCCTTCTAGCTCAACTACACCACCACAAATGACACAAGCAACGTTTCAAAAAATATTGTTACAGAAGATCACGACACCCATCGGACCCCTCTACACAGGGGGTCGGTACCCTTCAAAGGTCCGTGGGTCTGAGAGAAGAAAAAAAAGAAATCGTGCCGAATTCGTGGTTGTGTCTAGGAAACCTAAACAATTCAATCTGTAAAGATACAATACAAGATTTAGAAACACGGAAAGAAATACTAGAGCTAGGAACATACAAACTCGACCCAAACCTTCTTACCTCAAACACTCATTTCCGAAAAGTAACCAAGGAGTACTAGGAAGATATAGTCAAGTACTATTTAACTATGACTACTATAACCAATTCTCGATAGGAAATTTAGTACCATGGGATGTATTTGGCAACACTCCAATTGGGATTGCCATGAGAAGTATGTTTCACCTAAACGGACCCATGAGACGATGGGAACCAAACGCTTTAGTTTCATAATGTGTAGGTATGCTTGAAGGTTGGACTTGAACCGGATGAATGTATCAAGGACAGCGGATGTTCTAGACATATGACGGGTAAAGAAACATTTTAGCACCTACACATCAACGGACGGAGGTAATGTTACTTTTGGTGGCAACGTCAAAAGCAAAATCATCGCCAAAGGTATGATTTCTAATGACCACATCACCATAGATAATGTTGCTCACGTTGAAAACTTAGGATTTAACCTACTTAGTATTAGTCAACTTTGTAGCAACAAATGCAAAGTTCTCTTAGAAGAAAATGGAAGTAAAATACTAAAAGACGGCATAACCATAGTAAAAGAAATTAGGAAAAATAACATATATGTGATGAAGTTTGATTTATCAAAATACGCCATTTGTTTGACCACTATAGACGACACCTCCACCCTTTGGCATAGGCGTCTCGGTCATATCAACATGGGTCTTTTAGAATCTTTGGCCAATAAAAATCTTGTTAGAAATCAACCAAAAGTCAAATCTAAACAACACTTTTGTGATGCATGTAAAATCAGAAACAAGCACACTCAAGCCATAAGGCTAAAAATGCTGTGTCCACAACTAAATATCTATAACTCTTACATATGGACTTGTTTGGTCCATCCGTGGTGCAAAGTTATGGATCTAATCTTTACACTTTGGTTATCATGGATGACTACTCAAGATATACTTGGATAAAGTTTTGAAAACTAAAAATGAAGCCTTTGATCATTTTGAGATTTTAAGCAAGAAAATTGAAAATCAATTAAATAGTTGAATTGTGTCAATTTGCACGGATCATGATCGGGAGTTTGACAATGAGGTGCAATTTGGAGCATTTTGTGACATCAAGGGTATCACACATAATTTTTCAGCTCCTATAACACCTCAATCAAACGGGGTAGTTGAACGTAAAAATAGAACGCTTCAAGAAATGAGTATTACAATGTTAAATGAGTCAAAATGCCTCAAAAGTTTAGGTGTCATGTGGTTGATACCTCAACATATATTTTAAATCGGGTTTTAATTAGACCACTTCTAGATAAAACACCTTATGAAATATTAAAGGGAAGAAAATCGTTGAATACTTTAGAGTGTTTGGAAGCAAATGATTTCTTCTTAACACTAACGACTATCTCACTAAGTTCGACCCAAAGTCGTACGAAGGAGTTTTTCTTACATATTCTCAAAATAGTAAAACTTGCATTGTTTTAAATAAACAAACCATGTGCGTCGAGGAATCGTTGAACATAACCTTCGACGAAAGTCCACCTCCCTCTAACACATTACCTTTGGTAGATGATGATCTAGTTTAAAGTCAAGTCAATAACCATCAAGTCAATCTTGAAGAAGACAAGGGAAATGAACCAATTAAATCGAACCTTTAAATATTAAAGAGTCAAAAGGTCATTTTAAATGAACGGACCTTAAGGTCTCAAGCTCAAAATGAAAGTAGTTTCTTTTGTTTCGTGTCTAAAATTGAACCTAAGAATATTGATTAGGTCATTATTGATGAAAGTTGGGTTTTTTGCTATGCAAGAAGAATTCAATCAATTTGTGATTAATGATGTTTGGTTCTTGGTACCGAGACCTAAAAATCAAACGGTAATTGGTACAAAATGGGTCTTTTGAAATAAACTAGATGAAAACGGTGCCGTGTAGAGAAACAAATCTAGGCTTGTTGCTCAAGGGTATAATAAAAAAGAAGGTATAGACTATGATGAAACCTATGCCCCGGTTGCTCGGCTTAAGTCCATAAGAATTTTACTTGCCTATGATTGTGCACATGATTTCAAACTCTATCAAATGCATGTTAAAAGTGCATTCCTAAATGGATTTATAAATGAGGAAGTGTTTGTCGCACAACCTCCCGGTTTTGAAGACTTTGAAAAACCAAATCAAGTTTATAAACTCCAAAAGACTCTTTATAGTCTCAAGCAAGCAACCAAGACATCGTATGACCGACTTAAGTCTTTTTTAATTGAACATAAGTATTCAATGGGTCAAGTGGATGTTATTCATTAAGAAAAAGGGGTCGCACAAAATAATTGTTCAATATATGTTGGCAATATTGTTTTTGGGTCTACATGTCAGGAACTTTGTGATGAATTTTCTAAAATCATGCATCACGAATTTGAAATGAGTATGATGGGTGAACTTAATTTTTTATTGGGTCTACAAATTAATCAAATGGAATACGACATCTTCTTCAACCAATCTAAATATATAAAAGAAATGCTTAAGAAATTTGGACTAGAAGAATCTAAACCAACTAACACTCTAATGTCAACCGAAACTAAACTAACCAAAGATGGTACTAATGACTATTGATAGCACCAAATACCATGGTATGATTGGTAGTTTACTCTATCTCACGGCAAGTAGGCCGATATTATGTTAAGTGTTTGTATGTGTGCTCACTTCCAAGACAACCCAAATGTATCACATCTTGAATCCGCCAAGAGAATTTTTAGACATATCAAAGGAGCAACTCATCTTGGACTTCGGTATCCCAAAGGCACGGGAATGGAAACCGTTGTTTATGCGGATTCAGACCATGCCGGTGTGTCGATAGAAAAAGTACAAGTGGTGTATGTACATTTATCGGATGTTGTATTACCTCATGGTTCTCGAAAAAGAAAACCGTACTTGCCATCTCTAAAACCGAGGCCGAATATGTGTCGGCGGGAAAAGCATGTCAACAGGTATTATGGATGAAACAAGCTCTTGTTGACTATGACATCAAGTTAGAAGATGTGACAATTCTTTGCGACAACAAAAGAGCCATTGATCTCAGCAAAAATCTCGTGTTACATTCATGAACCAAACGCATCGAAATTCGGCATCATTTTCTACTAGACAACGTCCGAAAAGGTAATATCTTCATAGAAAAGGTATCTTCGAAAGATAACATAGCCGATATTCTAACAAAACCTCCTAAACGTGAACCATTTAACTTATTAAGACTAGGTTTAGGATTAATGGAAATCTCGTCTTGAAAGACAAAGTATTTTGTCCCCTGCACAGACGTAACCCGTCGGACCCCTTCCCCAAGGGGGCCGTGCAAGGGTCCGTCTGTCTGCAGAGTACTCCAAAACTAAGACAACCAAACAAACACCCAATTCATATTACTCCACTTTGGTTTTCTGCAAAACACGACCACCACCACAATTTTTTCATCTCTCTAACCATTCTAGGGTGAAACTAATCATTTTCTTTGTGAAAATAACTGTAAGTATTTCTAACTTTTCTACATTATTTTATCATTACGTTATCCTTAATCTGAGCCTAAGGTTCTATTTGATTGCACAAAATTGAAATTAGGGATTCATTTAGGTTAGTAAAATTAACCAATGCATTGATCATTCCACAATTTTCTTTATACTTGGTATGCATAATTCCTTTAAACCAAATCAATAGGCATTATTAGGAATCCCTAATTGATAACGCTAAAGGAATTTCATAATTCATATGCATTTTCGGGTACGTTCATTTAAAGCTACATTAAACTTAAGGAGCGTTTGGGTTATCTAAAAAACAATGCATTCTTCACTTCATGGCAAATAATTTTCTGGTCGAGATAACGCACCTCCACATTTGTTTCATATAAGCACACACTAGGCACTCCCTAAATTAGTTTCCTAATTTGACTAATTTGGAAAAATTCTGCCTTAGGATAAAAAATGTCAAGCGCTTTGGACTTATGACCATAAAGACACCACTAGCTACATACCCAAACACCACAATCCAAACACTTCTCTTCCGCACAAAGAGCTTTGTGCAAAGATCTAGAAAACCGTACCTTCCACAAAGATCGCCTAGTCCATCCATCCTTCACGGATAACACCAACATCCGTGAGGTATTCTCTAGGATCAACTTTGATTGCCTTCTAGATATAGACGAGAAAATTTGTCCCGAATTTGTTCTAGAGTTTTATATGTCCGTCAATGTCACTTTTAACGAATATCACACCCTTCTCATAAACTTTAAAACAAATGGCAACGGCTATTCATACTCCTTAGACCATTTTGCTCACATCCTTAAGATACCCAACGAAGGAACATGCTTTTATTCTGACCTTTACTCTCTCACAGTCCTAGAGAAAACCAATATACCTAGAAACGCTCAAGATAGGTATAACACTAGACTTGACGACAAGGACCTTACCAAGACAACCCTTTTCAAGCGTAGAGTCGATGACACTAGAAATTCAAATACAAATAGGGTTATCCACAAAGATCCATATGGAATGGAGGCTAGAGAACTCAAGGATAGATATGAGAAATGGGAAAGGATTTTAAGGTGCAATGTCATGAGCTTAGTGGGCAACAAAGATCACATAAATGCATGTGAAAATTACATGCTTTGTAGTCTAGAAACCGGTAAACCTTTTAATCTTGCCTATTACATTGCTAATAGGATGTCCCAAATCCGAAAACTTGTCACATTCGTGCTTCCCTATGGTATGTTAATCACCCACCTTTACCACCACATCACACCAATTCCACCTAGCCCTAATGGTCTAGAGGGTATCTATCACCTTGTTGACCATGTCATGACCCCAGTTAGTGATCAAAGAGTGACAAGGATTCTAGAAAATCACCCTAGGAGTAAATGGAAAAGACCTCAACATCATTCAAGTTCATCATCATCGGGTAGTGAAAATGATGGTCTTCTGGACTCTAGGATACCACCATTAGAATACCTAAGCCAATTACCCGAGATCCCTATTGCCTATCCTGAGTTCAAGCAAACAAAGGGCATGTTCAAGTGTCTCATAAATTTCCTTGCCAAGATGGAGAAGAAGAAAAGAAAGTGAATAAATATGGTATGAATGTGTACAAATAGACTATGTTTCATGTTTAAAACAATAATGGCTGTAAAATACTTAACACTTGTGTTTGTCTTTACACTTTCTTTTTACTTTAATACTTATTTGTAATTGATGCTAGGATTATCATAGCTTTTATGTGATATGTGGCTAGTTGGTCATACATGGCGAGAAAGGACTTGGATCGCCAAAAGGTACATTTTCTTGCTCTATACAAGTTCAATTACAGTACATTCATGTGAAACATTACCCAACTTCACTTCCAATATGAAAAACTGTGAGAACTCGTATTTTTTTCCGGTAAATAAATTATCCTTTATTCGTACCTTTCAATTTTATAATGTTTAACCTGTTTCTTTTACTTTTTATGTGTAAATCTTGAGAATTTAAGAATTTTAATTAAATTGTATTTTAATTAACAATGCAAAATAATTTATTTGTAATTATTAAAATTTTATTTTATTTGTCTATATTTATTTAAATCAAATATTTTGATTTAAAAGCACTCGCACGTGTTTTATATAAAACTTACCCGATTCGATGGAACCATTACCGATGGCTATTTCGACTCTAAGAAGTCAAAATAATTATGTTTCCATAAATATCATCGTTATGACATAGAAATATTTTTCTATTGTCGGCGTTTTAGTTTCGCATTTTACGAGCATTTCTTTGTAATTTACGTTAAACTTTTAGGCGTCATTCGTTTATTCGACGCGTTAAACCTTATTATATTATAAATCCCATTTATTTATAAATATATCAACGTGATCTGATTATCGATTTTTTTATTTTATATTGAGAGTTTATTTTTCATGTTTTACGTGTATCTTTCAAATCGCGTAACTTTTAAAATATTGGATCTCGATAATACTCGCTATAGCAAATTGTGGGGCAAAGTTATATAATAAACTCACCCCACTATCTTTGCATCAGTAGAAATAATATGTATAGAAACGTGTCATGTGAGGTCTTCCACTTCAACAAGTGTATACTTGTTTTTTTTTCAAAGTCATATTTAGAGATAATACTTATCTTCCTATTTCATTTGTCAACATCTATAGAAAAAAAATACTATTTCTTTCCCCCTGTTGGTTTTGACGAGCAACAAGTAATCACACCACATATTACCATTCATTTGATTAATTATCAATATCAAAAGTTGAAACATTGTATTGCTAGTTCTAGTCTTTGGTTTAAATCATCATGATAAATCGTCATCAACATCACTATTTTAGAAGATCATTAGGGGCTGAATAAAGGAGTTCTTCCATGAGTTTTCAAGTTTGATTAAAGATCATGTGATTGGTTAAATTATATGTTTGAGCTAAGGAGCTTTAAGATTGCCTTGTTGTTGTGATGATATCTTCCTTTTTCTTTGTAAGGATTCTTGATTTTATTGATTTGTATTCATTTTCTTTATACATTCATTCATAGGTTTTGATTAGTTTCAGTATTCATATTCATATATACGTAATTATACTTTGATCTCATTGATTATGGCATTGTATGAGATTGGGTGAATTTGAAATGGGTTAAAACTAGTGTTTGGATAAATTGGATTGCTGATTTTTGATAGGCCTGCATTGTTTGGCTGTTTTAAAAATGTTTTGTGAGATTCACATTTAAACGAAAACTAGGATGAGATACCTCCAGGTCTTAGGTTCATTTTTCCGGCTCGTTCAATCCAAGACGAGGTCCGATGATTTAGTTATGATTTAAATGGTGAAGGTGCGCAGATTTTGCACACCTGCTGTATATGGCCAATAACTCAAAAATTTTGTACATACCCACCCAAATATGTAAAACTATGACCTGTAGAGGACTCTTATATCTTTCATTTCCAATTGGTCTCATCTTAATTGGGTCTATAGATTAGAGGATACATCAACATTAGTAGACTGATTATATCTTGGTATAAATTTTGAAGGTCTGTGATATTTGGTTGATTTTGAAAATGTTAACTGGGTTTATACAGTTAGTTAAAAATATATGTACATAGATACAGGTCTTAGCTTGATGTATCAAGAAAGCTCATTGTGAGATGTATTACGGTTATTTAATTATGATTTTTGTGGTAAAACGGGTCTGATTTTGCACACTGCTGATAAACGGGTAATAACTCCATATTTTTCAACAATCTTTTAAAAAGAGCTCTTGATATATGTAGAGAACTCAGTGCGCTATCACCTCCCATTGAGTTTGCTTTGATAGCACTTGTAGATTTCAAATTACGCTCGTTTCCGTAAGCCTTAAAAATCAGTCACATGTTTTCTTTAGGACTGACTTGTAGTATTAAAATTATAAATCCAATTTAACTGAGATTTATGGTTTTATGGTAATTGTTACTGAAAACTAGACTCTTTTATGATTCTATAGATGTAAATAAGTAGTCTTAACGATTTACGGTTTTAGAATTATGATTTTTGCAAGTCGAATAAAGTTTCGGCCAAATTAGTAAAACTATTGAAGCAACGTCTTTAAAAGTGTCGGGAACTTACTATTTTTGGGAAGTTTGACTTTTTGACTTTTGAAAATCCTATGTACATTGCCTAATCTATATGAATCAAGTATAATCATGTGCATTTATTCCATTTTACACATATGCCTAAGACGCATAATTTGTTTCTAGGTGGTTCCTAAGAAACTTTTGGTTCTCCCGTCGATTTCTATCGCATCTTTTGATCTTGCGGCTTAAGGTGAGTTCATAGCCCCTTTTCTTATATACTTTGTTACAAATTGTGGGGTAAGAATAACATGCGTGGAATACAATCATTTAAAATTTTTTGTTTGCTATCCGAGAACTGTATGCTCACCTAGATTACACATTTACTTATTGCATTAGTACCTTAGTCAAAAAGCCCCTACATCATGAACCGTTAATTCACATTTTGCAAGCGCGAATGTTGTGGATGGATCCATCGGGATTGACAATCCCCGTCCCGATTACCTTGACGCACTTACATTTGACTACCTAAGTATTTTGACTAGATACTTACTAGGGGTAAAACTGTTATGCTAAAGCTTCGGTGTCGTGAGCTATTGCAGTAATTAATCATTAATAATTTTGTACGACGGTACTAATCTGTTGCTATTCTTATAAAATTTATGTTTGTATTCCACATCACTACTTATTAAACCTATGAATTACACTCAGCTTTATGTTGACCTTTTTACATGTTATTTCTCAGGTAATACTAATGCTTAATTTTGCTAAGGATGGGAGCCCGCAGGATATTTTTGCAGCTTGGAGATTTCTGTGTTATTTTTAAAGTTTGATTTTAGTAAAAGCTCACAAAAGTTTATTTTGGATTTTTGGTAACTATATATTACAAAACCATGTATAAATAATAGATTTATCCACATATAAAACTCTAGGACCTTTGTATAAAAAAACTCTGATGTTTTTGATGTAATGTATATGTCTTTATTACGTCAACTTGTGTCAACAGTATTTTATTGTTTCTTGTACCATGACGTGGTACCCCCATGTTGCCTACGTGTTCCTTGTCATATTTTGGGGGTCTCACAGATTGGTATCAGAGTCTTAGTTATAGGGAACTGAGTCGTTTTTAAAACTTAGTCTATAACCGAAAGTTCAAATATTTCATGTTTCTAAGTGTCATACACAGAATCTACCATTGTTGTTCGATATCTGCGCGGGTAATTCTCTAATACTTATTATTTACTTTTAAATTATCATTGTAGTATTTCATTTCTTGATTACATTTTAGAATATTACATTACCCTAATGACGATAATTAATATTTATTTCCAAATCTTTTGTGTTTCATGAATTAGCATTGGATATTACTGTGAATACATATGCCCTTACCGCATTACCTAAATTCTTATTTTTGTGAATTGATCTTGTTGGAATAATTTTATATTGTTATGACATTACATACTCGTATTCAGGGTGCATATGCTGCCGAATTTTCATACTCACTTTTCTGAGTACTATTTCTATTTTGTTTATGCGTGATACGATTGACCTCATATACTCGTTCATTTTGAACCGCCAGTTTTCTCAACTCACTGTTACATGGTGTGTGCATTTTCGTGATACCATTGTTTGGGATTAAGTAAGTGTTGCTTTCGATGAAACTTCCGATTTTCATTTTACTACTGTGCGTGTTACTTTCATCGTTAAACCTCTTTAAGATATATATTTAGATATCCAGTTTGTTTTCCGACCATTCTTGATTGGATGTCTAGTCTATAGACCTTTGGCCCAGTGTGTTCCCGGAAAAGACTAAAGGACATCGTATAAGTCACACATCTCGAAGCATTCCTTAAATCCGTGTGGTATATATCGTGGGTTTTTGTAACCTTGATTGACCTTTACGCTACCGTCTTACACGACACTCGTATATCGATTAAATATTATTTCATTGGTCATTCTACGTTTCAAGTATGAATTACAACGTTCGTTTGTACCTTGGAAACACCATCGTCATCTTGTAATTCATATCCTCTAATACGTGGCGATTGTTTGGAATACAATTCTACTTCTATAAACTTGTATCATTCCCTTTATTAAACCTCCTCGCTCCAGGAGTGCGACAAGTTCATAATCCATTCCTTTCTTGATAATCTTCTTTGTAAATTTCCACCTCGATTGTAAGATTTCTTAACTTGATCCAATTTCATTTTAATCTTTATTCTTATTGATGAGTTTTTTGTTTTTGATGTTCTTGGATGATTTGTGATTAATGGTATGACATTATGATAGTATTAGGATACATAGAAAGCTAAGTTATGTTGTTGAAATTGATGTTTAGAGGTGTTTCGATGTGACCATTTTAGGACAGCGGGTTTGGGGTTTATTTCGGCAAATTTAAACTTTTCCAAACTGATTTTCTTAAGGTCTTGGTTGAAAGATAATGTCACAGGGTTCGTTTCTGTATAAAATTTGCTTTCTAACTCTTTAAAATAAGAAAGTTATGACCTATTTAACCCTTATGTTTTGCCTTGGGTAGTTAGTAGACATTATAAGCTTAGCTTGGCCGCTGAGTTTGCGTTAATAGCCATCACCAATTGAATTTTATGACTAAAACGGTGATCGTTAATTTTATAACTGATTTTCTAAAATTTTAACCTTTTGCTAAGATGGATTTTTTTTTTCCATTTCGAAAACTGAGATAAATTCATATAGCTAGGTATGTCGGGTATGAAAATACCTTTCCGACGGTATAAGGTTCATCGTCTATCTCTTCATAATGAAGAAATAGCACACATCTTAGAAACTAGTCTAATAGGGAACAACCGACCTAAACTAGTGTTTGGTTTAGCGTGCTTGGTATGGTTAACGGGTGTTTAGCCAAGATTTATCACTTGAAACATTTGATAAACATATTATGCTGACTTTTGATGCAAATGTTTAGTGTCCGTTAGCTACCTTTAAATTTTTGACACATAAGTGGGTACTGTTGACTTATTTGAAAATTTATAAAATTATGCTTTTATCGCTGCTGTCACAGGGATAAGTGTGTCGTAAAAGTGTTTTCAGCCTTCGGATAAAACTACAAAGTTGTCTGAAATGATGTTTTTAGTCACCTACTCGGAAACGGAAGTTTTAAAGTGGACATTTGACCCTCAAAAATGCAAAATACAGACTGTAAAGTTTGACTTTTTGGCGCAGAATGCGTTTTGGTTTTTATTTTTAAAAAGGCATCTAGACTTCAAAACTTTTCTTAAAATTCACAAGATATTAACTTCATTATGTATATAACTTCTCTGAATTTTTGTAGAATTTTTCCAAGAGTCTATATAGGATTTTTAAGCTTCGCGAAAAGGAGTTTTCTACACTTTTTCATTAAGCGAGTAAATGACTAGTTCATTACCCAAACACCCTTTAAGCAAGCCTAAACCTTATGGAATGGATTTGGGATGATCGATATTCATACTTAGATGTATAACATCACAATTGAAGTGAAATTTAGGTCTAATGATTAATAATTCGCCTCAAGTCGGAAAAGCCAAAAGTTGACTATTTTCTATACGTTTAGTCAAAACTTATAAAAATGAGTTCTAAGCTATATAGCTTGATGAAACAAGTTTGTATGACCATATTTTGTTGTATTCCAGTAACTTACATGCATTTTTATACAAATTTTCATTATTGAGTCATACGCGGGTAATACTTTGACCTTTGTTGACTTTTTACGTATTAGGTCGCAGTTAACATATAATTGGCGTTTTCAGGTTTCAATTTTTGAGAA
Organism: Glebionis coronaria; assembly: GCA_025667525.1. Classification (NCBI taxonomy): domain Eukaryota; kingdom Viridiplantae; phylum Streptophyta; class Magnoliopsida; order Asterales; family Asteraceae; genus Glebionis; species Glebionis coronaria. The sequence continues at coordinate 475,207,250 of CM046882.1, forward strand.
TCTTAGTCTAAGACACATAACTTTCATTTTATGTATTTCCTACAGATTTTAAGCTTTATAGGTCATGTTTACACTTAGACTCGGTTACTTGTCCAAGTTACTTATGTATCTCAATTTTTTTACAAAATATTTCGATACAAACGTTTTATACTTTTATAAAACAAATATCTAAGGTCGTGATCACACTTATAGGTCGTCGATAATTCTTAAAGTATTACTATTTCTTTTCTCTATTTGTACGCATATGGATTCTTTTATCCTTTCTTTTATACATGACTCATTTGTCATTTCATTTTATCTTTCTTTTCTTCTATCGCACCATTGATTTGGGTCAAGATTTGAAGTTCTCATTTTCACATCTTGCATCATCATATTTGACACGTGTCTCACGGCGAATCTGGCTAAACCTTTTGAAACCTTATCGCATTGTAACCATTTCATCGATTTTCTTATGAACTACTCTTTACTGCTCTCGTGTAACTCACTCGCTATTTTATAAGATATCTCCATATCACTATATAATCTTAAACTGGTATTCTTTAAGAATCATTTTACAAATTGTTCTACATTGGTCTTATAAAGAATTCTTGTAACATTAAAATTTTTGATCTAAATATCTAGCCAATTACTTACTTGCGAAAAGTTTTTTGAATTATTCTGATTTCTACTTTTGGTATTATATATATATATATATATATATATATATATATATATATATATATATATATATATATATATATATATATATATATATATATATATATATATATAATTTAAATATATAATATGTAATACTAGTTTGACGAAACCGTGCATCGTATTGCTAGTCCTAAATTATGCATGGATTGATCACCTATGCGTAATTTAGAAGGAGCCATGCGAGGCCGAATAGTAGTCACCTTAAATATTTGGCCAAGAACCAACTTTTTACTTGTGTTTATGAAAAGTTAGGTAAATTAAGATTTTGAAAACTTTTACATATTATGCGAGTAACACCTGTTCATGATATACGCATTTGTTTCCTTTTCTTTTCTTGAACAAATTACGTGTCTGCGAGCACATATATCTTTACTTAACAATCTTTGTTTTATTTGTTACCTCATCTTCCCTCGTGATATAATTCTCGTTACCACTCGTCTAACTACTGACCATTGGTGCCAGACTTGGAAGTTTCATGTTTTTATGTTTCTTCATCAACCAACCTTCTTTATCTACTTTGGTAGACTTTCTAAACGTCTCCGGACGCGAATAATGATTTATGACTGGATGCGAACGATGATTTCGTATATTTTGTCATGATGTGTCTTTGACTCTATCGTCTCAAAATCTATTCGTGTGAACTATGTGTCGACTTCGCTCTCTCTTTCCTAATGTTGTTCATTTTGTTGGAATTACTCTCAAGTGACTTCTTAAGAACTTTCCTTGATTCGAAACTTTGTTTTGTGGCTTTTCTCTTTCGATAGTGTCACCGAGAACTTAATAAGCCGTTGTTTGTGACGGCAACCACACTCGTGAATTAATCTTGCTAAATACTTTGTTCTTATTATTTTTATCATCGATTCCTCTATTCTACGATGCTCGTTAAGAAATTGATACGAACTTTGTTTTATTTCCTCTTGTCATTGCCTGTATACTAATTGCTGACAACTATTTGCTTCATATTCGTTTGCTATCTTGTCATCTTTGAAAACTGAATGTGTCCCCTGTTTACTATTTGATGCATTAAACACCTTTATGGATTTCTATAAATTATTCTAAATTTTTTTAGAATGTTTTACACATTTTACCAAGCGTTGAAATTACAAAAATACTCGTTTCAAGTTAAACATCGGATCTATACATCCTTTTTGCTAGATTTATAACTAGTGTTTAAAAGGGCGCCATACCTTATCTTTTAAAGTATTTGATTTTTTTATCATACTTTCAAGTTAATGAAATTATTGATGTAATTTACATTTCTGTTAATGATTCTAAATAATATGGAAATTTGATTTTCTCTAATCGTAACCATAAACCCGAGTTTTAACAATAATTTTATGCAATCATCCAAAATTTCTTAAGACGATCAAAATAATATTTGAAATGTTTGACTTTTACTTTGAACACCATCTTTATCAAAGAAAAGACATAGCGATTGTTTACTCATTCAATATATAATTTCGGTTAAATCCCAATGTAACATAGTCAAAAATTTCCTTTACTAATAATTTTGATTTGAAAACACCAAAGCCCTTGATAAGCAAAGTATCCTTATTTATTCCCGTCTCTTTTTTATCTCCAGTTAAACTCTGGGGGACCAGAGTTCCTTTAGGGGAGCCGACTGTGAGAACTCGTATTTTTTTTCTGGTAAATAAATTATCCTTTATTCGTACCTTTCAATTTTATAATGTTTAACCTGTTTCTTTTACTTTTTATGCGTAAATCTTGAGAATTTAAGAATTTTAATTAAATTGTATTTTAATTAAAAATGCAAAATAATTTATTTGTAATTATTAAAATTTTATTTTATTTGTCTATATTTATTTAAATCAAATGTTTTGATTTAAAATCACTCGCACGTGTTTTATAAAAAGTTTACCCGATTCGATGGAACCATTACCGATGGCTATTTCGACTATAAGAAGTCAAAATAATTATGTTTCCATAAATATCATCGTTATGACATAGAAATATTTTTCTATTGTCAGCATTTTAGTTTCTCATTTTACGAGCATTTCTTTGTAATTTACGTTAAACTTTTAGGCGTCATTCGTTTATTCGACGCGTTAAACCTTATTATATTATAAATCCCATTTATTTATAAATATATCAATGTGAATGTTTTTATTTTATATTGAGAGTTTATTTTTCGTGTTTTACGTGTATCTTTCAAATCGCGTAACTTTTAAAATATCGAATCTCGATAATACTCGCTATAGCAAATTGTGGGGCAAAGTTATATAATAAACTCACCCCACTATCTTTACATCAGTAGAAATAATATGTATAGAAATGTGTCATGTGAGGTCTTCCACTTCAACAAGTGTATACTTGTTTTTTCTTTTCAAAGTCATATTTAGAGATAATACTTATCTTCCTATTTCATTTGTCAACATCTATAGAAAAAAAATACTCTTTCTTTCCCCCTGTTGGTTTTGACGAGCAACAAGTAATCACACGACATATTACCATTCATTTGATTAATTATCAATATCAAAAGTTGAAAGATTGTATTGCTAGTTCTAGTCTTTGGTTTAAATCATCATGATAAATCATCATCAACATCACTATTTTAGAAGATCATTAGGGGCTGAATAAAGGAGTTCTTCCATGAGTTTTCAAGTTTGATTAAAGATCATGTGATTGGTAAATTATGGGTTTGAGCTAAGGAGCTTTAAGATTGCCTTGTTGTTGTGATGATATCTTCCTTTTTCTTTGTAAGGATTCTTGATTTTCTTGATTTGTATTCATTTTCTTTATACAATCATTCATGGGTTTTGAATAGTTTTCAGTATTCATATTTATAAATACGTAATTATACTTTGATCTCATTGATTATGGCATTGTATGAGATTGGGTGAATTTGAAATGGGTTAAAACTAGTGTTTGGATAAATTGGATTGTTGATTTTTGATAGGCCTGCATTGTTTGGCTGTTTTAAAAATGTTTCGTGAGATTCACATTTAAAAAAAAATAGGATGAGATAGCTCCAGGTCTTAGGTTCGTTTTGCCGGCTCGTTCAATCCAAGACGAGGTCCGATGATTTAGTTATGATTTAAATGGTGAAGGTGCGCAGATTTTGCACACCTGTTGTATATGGCCAATAACTCAAATATTTTGTACATAAACACCAAAATATGTAAAACTATGACCTGTATATGACTCTTATATCTTTCATTTCCAATTGGTCTCATCTTAATTGGGTATATATATTGGAGGATACATCAACATTAGTGGACTGATTATATTTTGGTATAAATTTTGAAGGTCTGTGATGTTTGGTTGATTTTGAAAATGTTAAATGGGTTTATACAGTTAGTTAAAAATATATGGACATAGATAAAGGTCTTAGCTTGATGTATCAAGAAAGCTCATTGTAAGATGTGTTACGGTTATTTAATTATGATTTTTGTGGTAAAACGGGTCTGATTTTGCACACTGCTGATAAACAGGTAATAACTCCAGATTTTTCTACAATCATTTAAAAAGAGCTCTTGATCCATGTAGATAACTCAGTGGGCTATCACCTCCCACTGAGTTTGCTTTGATAGCACTTGTAGATTTCAAATTACGCCCGTTTCCGTAAGCCTTAAAAATCAGTCACATGTTTTCTTTAGGACTGACTTGTAGTATTAAAATTATAAATCCAATTTAACTGAGATTTATGGTTTTATGGTAATTGTGATTTTTGTGGTAAAACGGGTCTGATTTTGCACACTGCTAATAAACGGGTAATAACTCCAGATTTTTCTACAATCATTTAAAAAGAGCTCTTGATCCATGTAGAGAACTCAGTGGGCTATCACCTCCCACTGAGTTTGCTTTGATAGCACTTGTAGATTTCAAATTACGCCCGTTTCCGTAAGACTTAAAAGTCAGTCACATGTTTTCTTTAGGACTGACTTGTAGTATTAAAATTATAAATCCAATTTAACTGAGATTTATGGTTTTATGGTAATCGTTACTGAAAAGTAGACTCTTTTAGGATTCTAGGGATGTAAATAAGTAGTCTTAACAATTTACGGTTTGAGAATTATGATTTTTGCAAGTCGAATAAAGTTTCGGCCAAATTAGTAAAACTATTGAAGCAACGTCTTTAAAAGTGTCGAGAACTTACTATTTTTTGGAAGTTTGACTTTTTGACTTTTGAAAATCCTATGTACAATGCCTAATCTGTATGAATCAAGTATAATCATGTGCATTCATTCCATTTTACACATATGCCTAAGACGCATAATTCGTTTCTAGGTGGTTCCTAAGAAACTTTCGGTTCTCCCGTCGATTTCTATCGCATCTTTTGATCTTGCGGCTTAAGGTGAGTTCATAGCCCCTTTTCTTATATACTTTGTTACAAATTGCGGGGTAAGAATAACATGCGTGGAATACAATCATTTAAAATTTTTGTTTGCTATCTGAGAACTGTATGCTTCCCCCAGATTACACATTTACTTATTGCATTAGTACCTTAGTCAAAAAGCCCCTACATCATGAACCGTTAATTCACATTTTGCAAGCGCGAATGTTGTGGATGGATCCATCGGGATTGACAATCCCCGTCCCGATTACCTTGACGCACTTACATTTGACTACCTAAGTATTTTGACTAGATACTTACTAGGGGTAAAACTGTTATGTTAAAGCTTCGGTGTCGTGAGCTATTGCAGTAATTAATTATTAATGATTTTGTACGACGGTACTAAATCATATTATGTTGCTATTCTTATAAAATTTATGTTTGTATTCCACATCACTACTTATTAAACCTATGAATTACACTCAGCTTTATGTTGACCTTTTTACATGTTATTTCTCAGGTAATACTAATGCTTAATTTTGCTAAGGATGGGAGCCCGTAGGATATTTTCGCAGTTTGGAGATTTCTGTGTTATTTTTAAAGTTTGATTTTAGTAAAAGCTCACAGAAGTTTATTTTGGATTTTTGGTAACTATATATTACAAAACCATGTATAAATAATAGATTTATCCACTTATAAAACTCTGGGACCTTTGTATAAAAAAAACTCTGATGTTTTTTATGTAATGTATATGTCTTTATTACGTCAACTTGTGTCAACAGTATTTTATTGTTTCTTGTACCATGACGTGATACCCCCATGTTGCCTACGTGTTCCTTGTCAGATTTTGGGGGTCTCGCAAAAACACTTAGGTTCGGGTCAAAAATCTCACATTTCTTTCCTTTAAAATTTGCTAGTCACAGACAGGTACGGACCCCGTCAGACCCCTTGAGGAAGGGGCCGACCGGTTCCTTGCATTTCCCTCATAAAATAAAATTCAAAAATTACTCGTCTTTTTACTAGGACCCCGTCGTACCCCTTCCCAAATGGGTCGGCCGGGTACCGTGTGTCTACATCATAAATGCAAATCTTCATCATTACCTTTCATTAATTTTTCATTTCTTTGAACACTCTTCCTCCTCTCATTAGCATTGACTCTATAATAGCTGCACATTTAACTCATTCTCATCTTTTTCCTTCCTCCAATCCAACATCATTTATTAAATCATTCAATATCCAAAAACATCTAGTTAGATGGATCCATCTTTATCTTCTTCCTCACTACCTCCTCACCACTTACTCTAGCCAAATCTCAGTTTTCTCTATTATCACCATGACTAAGAGCTCCTCACATATCCCAAAATCCAATACCACTATCCGTCTTCGGGTAAAACCATGTTGCACCACTCCTCAAACATCATCACCACCATCACCAAATCAATTTTCCAATATCACTTCACCATCGGGCTGAAATCCCACAAAATCTAGGCACATTACTTCAACAACCTAGATCTCCAATCACACCTCCACCCACCAAAACATCCATTGCCACCACTCCACCTCTCGCACCAACTCATCCACCTACTCATCCACCAACAATTACTTCCACAATCCCTAGAACCACCATCCTCCAACCCATGGAGTTGTTCGCAACACCCCCGACATCTCCAAATCCGATTTTGGATGAAAACGAGGAAGCTTCACCTAGATCTCCACCTCCTATATTCTCTCATCCATCACCAACCACTTTTAATCACTTGACCCAAATATCCTTTTCACTGGACCTTCAACCCTATTGATGAACTTTCTCTACCATCAGGAGACTCTCCCTACATTCCCTCATTTATGAGGATAAATAACTTACTGTGGTATGGCTCGCCACCCATAGAACCCTTAACTCCATATACCCATTCACCTTGCTCACCTACTAGTGTGCTCCCACCCGCTCAACAAAGGAAAGCATGACTTGATGAGCTCAATTATCTCTACGCCTTCAATGACATTATTAACGTGAATCTAAATGAGGCGGAACGACTCTGTATATTTACAAATCACACCATTCACCATGATATCCCTACCACAAACACACCTCATGTATGCGACCATTGTCGTTATACACAAACTCTAGTTACGGACCTTTGTGACTAAATGAGGTTCATTCTCAACACCATCCTTCAAAGTGTGAATGGTCTTCTACATCCACCCTCTCAGTAGCATTAAGACTACAAGCTTTCGGGACTCCATTTCTTTTTTTTCTTTGTTTCTGATCATAGAGAACCATGGACCCCATCAAACAGGGGTCCGTCTCCCTCTAGAGGGGGCCGTGGGTTACTATTCACTTTTATTTACTTCTTTTTAATAAGTGTAATTCATCTTGTTCACCAATGTTTCACATGCTTAAAGTTGTAATTTTACTTGGGGCAAGATGAATGAACTCTTTTTTTTCTAATTCATGACTTGTACATGTATGTTAATGTGTTTGAATGTGTGTTCATATTCCTATCTCGGCTATTCTAAAAAAATAACTCTCTTTTGCAGGAAATTTGTTAAGCTTTGCTTGATCATATAGGCATGAATCAAGGGGGAGTACCATGTGACTCAATAAAACTGTTCAAACCATTTTTCTTCTACTTGTAACAATGTGTAATTTATTCGGTCTCATGACTGGGCTCTTTCATGTACATGTATTTATGTGTCTATCCTTCTAACCCTTTTTCTTACAGGATTTTCATAATTCATGTCTCGCGGTTCTCCAAATTAGGGGAGTATGAACCGAGGGGAAGACAATGGAAAAATATTTGCTATCTATATTGCTTTCTCATGATATCTCAATATCTCTCTCAAAAATTTTCAATTCCACCTTTCCTTTTTATTTTAACAAAAAGGGGGAGAAGAGAAATAAGTTGATATTTCTAAAAACTTATATGTTGTAACACCCCAGAAATCGACGTCATTATTTAATCCTATTTTTCGTATATTTTTGAAATTTTTTAGAATTTTTGTTGGTAATATATTTGACGGTTTAAGTTGAAACCAATATTGGAGGTCTTAATTTTAACGTTTTACGATTTAAGAGGAACCGATGATGATTACGATACCGACGGATGCCCAAAAATTTATCTTTTATTATCGATTGATCGATATTTGGGTTTTTCGAAGATTTATTTTTATTGCGTGTTAAGTCGAGTCGGAACCGTTTTTATTCCATTTGGGGTGCGTTTGAACCATTTAGAAGTATTTTGGAGTAGCTGGGATGAACCCCGACTCCCGCAAAAATTCAAAACAGATAAACGGGTTAAATTCCCGCTCTTTAAATCAGTGTTTGCCATTTAGGCCAAAAGAAAGCAAAAATTGCAAGTTTGGTCCCTCCATTTTAACCAAAGGAAGAACCAAAACACACACAACACAAAATACATTTCAAAAATTTTCTTCACTCTCTCTCTTCTCTCTCTTTGCCGTCGGCCATCACCATCACCACTACTCCACCACCATTTTTTTTCAAGTTTTGGAGAAACTAATCATAGACCACCATTTCTTTTACCTTTGTAAGTCTTTTTAATCATTCAAATCAAACATGCATCCATTTGATTTTCTACAAAAATTATGATTTTTTTAAAGAAGGTTTTGATCTAATTAAGCTTAATGCATGTTTTAACTAAGTGTTAATATGGATAAATCATGAATAAAACAAGTTGGAAACAATTTTTATTGGTGTTTTTGAACCCCAAAACCCACGGCTAAATGGGGATTTTGTTTGTTTTTGATATTTGATCTATTTTGGTTGTTTGGTTATGTTTAAGTACATGTTTACATGATTTTTACTTTTGTTGGTTAGATTACATGTGATTTTTATGAAATGAGTTTTTATGAGGATGATTCATCCAAGTGATTTAGAATGATATAAAGGTGTTAGGATAGTTAGATGATGATTTTAGGACCATAGGAATTGATAGAATGGATTGAAAATGGGTAGAAATGTGATTTTTAAAGTGTCATTTTCAAACAGATTATTTAAGGCTATTTTTCATGGTTTTAAGTTTGAGTCTAGAATTTTTATTATAGGATAGAGTTGTAGAGATTCTTTTTAGCTTCGTTTTGATATAAGATAGAGCTTTTAACTCCAAACGAGTCAAAAGTTACGTTAGTTTGAAGTTTCGTGTACCGGGAGATGAAAGTCGACATAATCCGAATTTTTATTCGATTTTAGGTCAAATCTCGGGGACTATAAGTATAGTTTTAAAATGGTTTGATGACGTACGGGTGTAAATCTGCCTAGATTTTCAAGGATGGAAATGTGTTAGGCAGCGTGACTTAAAAGTAATATCTTTTTATGAAATTTTTTATGAGCTTTTTACATGATATAAGTGAAGTCTACAACGAGTTTCGTAAAAATTCGTAATGTTTAAGTATGGGAATTCAGTCCGTACATTAGGTATGTACCGACAAAATTGTAAATCGAGTAATAGTTTTAATAACGTATAACAATGAATGTGTCTAGTAAATATCACTTGTTTGGGATTTTGGCGTGAGTTTATATGAACTTTGAGTGTTCTTAATTTTGTACATACAGTACTTGAAGGTACTTTAAGGTTTTGATTCATTACGTGATTTGTTTGTTAGGTGTTGTATTGATTTCCCGGGGCGTCCTCATCGTCGGTGATTGTTTTTCATCTACATCTTCGTTAATACAACCACTACTACTTAAGGTGAGTCTATAGCCTCTCTTTCTACTGTATTTTAAATGATTTTTACCCGCGAGGGGATACATGATATTTAAATGAAAAGGAACATAAGTCGTGAATGATTATTGGACCCGAATGATGTCTTGAATTATGTTGAGTAGCTAGTTACCAAAGACCCTAAATTCATGAACCGTTAACTATTATTTGATCCTAGTGTGGGTTGGGAATAGCCGCTTGAACAATTGATAGTACTATTGGGTTGACGACCCTATCCTAGATGAGAGCTAGTACGTTGAGTACCCTCTACGTATGGATAACTTGTGTCGAGAAAAAGGTATGAGTGGCAACGAATACCTAAGAGGGGAAATGGTTTCCCTTGAATCACGCCGGCATTTGGCGCGGGTGATTAGTTTATGGGGTTGGTGTCATGAGCTTAAACATAATTAAATAGCCTATGCTATGATGAGTAATACCCAATAATAGTTTGTAACGATCTGCATACTATTGAATAATCGTGAATGATTTTTATACTTATGTTCAACTATGATTTTGTAAACCTATAGATCTCGCTCAACATTATTTGTTGACGATTTTAAGCATGTGTTTCAGGTAATCAAGGATGATTGTGGCGGAGCATGAAATGGATGTTGTTGTGGCTTGTGGGCGGTCTAACTTCTTTTCCTCCCTTTTATCAAAGAAAATTTATATTTCTTGAATGTCTTGTAAACAATTTGGGTTGGTTTTAAATGGGTTGAGATTTGTGGGGACCTAACGCTACTCTGGTTATATTTTGGGGTTGGAAACATTTAGACATTGATGTTATTGATGTAATTTAACAAGTCTTTAAATTATTTATGCTTTAAACGTCTCTTTTGAGTCGTTCAATATGGCTTGTGTGGGATGATTCTTTGACTAACACCCAATTGTAATATTCCGCTGCGCAAGGTAAATTAGGGGTGTTAGAGATTGGTAATCAAAGCCACAAGTTATAGAGAACTATGTCGTTTTTGAAAAAGGTCCTAAAATATAACTTTGGTGTTGTAAATATTTTGTTCCCAAAGCACACAACTATCCCGCATGGATCCGGTAAGAATTCTTTTAGCATTGTTTTATTATTAGATGTATCCCTTTTGAAACTGAAATGATTTTCTGAATATTTATTAAGTAAATATTATGGTATTATATGGAGGTATTGTGAACGTACGCGGAGTACTTAACATCGTAATTTTTGCATTGCATTTGCATGGCTATCATTTTGTTACATTTTGGCATACGTACTACATTTGCATTGCATGTGCATGCATGTATATATAAGTTTGGGATAATGGCCTTATATACCCTCGAACTTTCTGTATTTTGCAGAAATGGCAGATATACCACCGAACAATAATGGAGACGAGTACGTTGTAGGGGCTGAGGGTGGACCTAATGCTCCTAACCCGCAAGGCGAAAATGGATGGATTGAACCAGATGAGGTTGAAAGGAATGAGGTTGGAAAAGATGAGATTGACAGCGATGAGGACCCGGAAGAGGATCCCGTGGAGGATGAAGTTCCTGTGGCTGCGGTTGGACGTCTGAGCCACAACCTGTTCGTTATCGGTCTGCTACACCCACATGTGATGCTTATTGGAGGGATTTGCCAGTAGTTTCTCATGATAGTAGTGATGATGATCAAGTTGATTCTAGTACTGCGGTTAATGCGCGTTCTCTCCACGAAAACATAGCAAGGGTCAACTGTCCTGGACCAAGGATTTACAGTAACACGTAGTATTGTTTGAAGAAGTTCGATCGACTTTTGTACGAGAGGTATGTGGTAGAGACTAGGGTGATTAAGAGGTTTTAGAAAAATGAGAAGGCTTTTTAAGAGATTTTATTCAGGTGTGAAGAGGGCTAACAACACTAGGGATCGTGAAAGCATAGAGATGGCAAAGTTGAAAATGATTGTGGAGAATCTGTGTGCTGAGTTTGAAGGAATCAAGGGAGATCGTGTCATGTTTGATCGTCTTCGATGTTGGGAGGCTCGTGTACGACCTTTCTTGATGAATGCATGGAAGTTTCGAAGTGATCCAAAGTATGCGAACATGCATTTCATGGTCGAACCACCAGAAGTTGGCGACTACTATACTTTTGAGGATAAGTTGTATTTAGCTCAGCGTATGGTTCCATCAAGTGAAGGCTCAACTTCGAAAAGAAAGAGGAAGGTAGAGGAGGGAACTACTTCGAAGGGTAAGGAAAAGATGGAGGATGGTGAGGAAAAGCCAGAAGAAGAGGACGATGATGACAAGGACGAGCGACCATCAAAGAGATCATGTGGATCATCACGTGATTAGTTACTGTATTTCATTTTTATTCCTCGTTGTAACTGAACTATTTCAGACTTCTGTATTATGGTATTATGATAGAACTTGATGACTTTAAGTTTTATTTGGTGAATGATTGTAGTGGCATATTTTGTCACAATTTTGTTGATATCAATGCAATCAATGTTTACCTCTCATGATCTATGATGTGTCTTTACTAGCTCTTTTGTGATTTGGTTGATGAATATTTGTAGCATTCGTTGATTGTGCTTGTTGTATTTATATTATGTCTTGAAAAAGAAATCCTTCTTAATCTCGATGTGTATACTTACTTTGTTCCCTTTCTATGTCATTGCAGTGAGGCGTAAGGGAAGGAGTTGTGAGGCATTGTTCTGTTATCACTAAACCATTGTGTGACTAATTGTTAAGCATGCCTCCAAAGTTGACAACTGATCGTGTGAACACTATGATTCAAGAGGCGATTGCTAATGCTCTTGAAGCGGATCGTGCGGCTAGAGTTCAAGGCCAAGGTGGCAATGCTGGTGGAAATGCTGGAGGACAACAAGTCCCAAGGGAGTGTTCTTATGCTAGTTTTATGAAGTGCGGACCTACGCAATTTCGTGGGACTGGAGGAGCTTTAGAACTTCGTGGTTCGGTGGAGAAGATTGAAAACACGTTTGAAATCAGTGGGTGCTCTGAGGCTAATAAAGTGAAGTTCGCGACTGCTACTTTTCTTGATGACGCTTTGAGTTGGTGGAATAATCAAGTAGCTACTGTTGGGCTGGTAGTGGCCAATGGGAGGACTTGGGATGCTACAAAGGAACTTTTGACCAAGGAGTTATGTCCCGAAGAGGAATTGGGTCAGTTAGAGGATGAACTGAGACATCTAGTGTTGAGAAACAATGACATCACTGCTTACACAAGGAGATTTAATGAGTTGAGCTTGCTGTGCCTTGATACTTTTATGGATGACCGCAAGAAGATGAAGCAATACATCAAAGGATTGTCAAGCAACATAAAGGGTGAGACTACTTCGTCAAAGCTGAGATCTTTTGATGAAGTTGTCCAAATGGATCATGCTCTAATGGATGTGAAGGTGCAAGATAAGAAAGATAGTGTGGCTGAAGGTAACAAGAGGAAATGAGAGACGGCTCAAGCAAGTCAAGCACAAGGTCAGAATCGTGGTGGTTACCGCAATAACACCCAAGGAGCTAACTGAAATCAGCAGTTTAATCAAAGGAGGAATGATGGAGTGAGAGCTGCCACAGTGCCAAAAGGAAACAAGGTCAATCCGAAATGTGACCGTTGTAGTTTGTATCACGTGGGGAATTTCCCTCCTGCGTGTAACAAGTGTGGAAAGGCAGGGCATAAGGCTGTGGAATGTCGAGCAAGAAGCGTGGCGACGGGTGCAAATGCCACAAGAGTGATGGTATGCTTTGGATGTGGTGAGAAGGGACACAAACAAGGAAACTGTCCTAAGGCTAGAAATCGACAAGGAGGAAATGTTGCTGCTCCATCTTATGTTGTAGGAAACGTGGAAAATCCCCAGGGTCCTAACATGATGAACGATACGTTTTGCTTAATGCTCGTTATGCTGGTATATTGTTTAATTCTGGTTCAGATAGGAGTTTTTGTAGATGTATAAATTCAGTCGCCTTATCGATTAAGAACCAATAGAGTTAGCAACTAAGTATAATGTGGAACTAGCCGATGGAAAGATTGTTAGCACTAATTCTATACTAAAAGGGTGTTCGTTGAAGTTAGGGAATTACGTGTTTGATGTAGAATTGACACCTTTAGAATTAGGATCGTTCGATGAAATTAGGGGGATGGATTAGTTAGTTTCGTGGCGCCAGTGATGTGTTGTTATGAAGAAGGACGGATCATTCAAAATGTGTATCGGCTATACGGAGCTAAATCAAATGAGTTAACACGCCTGTGTTATTTGATCCTTATAACTGATTGGTTCGTGTATGTACTCGAATATCGACTTGAGATCGGGTTATCACCAACTACGAGTTAGAGAGGAAGATACTTCCTATAACTGTTTTCCATACCTGGTGTGGTCATTTTGATTTTCAAGAGATGTCGTTTAGTCTTACGAATACGACAGCTGTGTTTATGGAATTGATGAACCGTGTATATGTGTGCAAGCCGTAAATAGGATAAGTTCGTCATTGTGTTTATTGATGAGATCCTTATTTATTCCAAGAGCAAGGAAGAACCTGAGGAGCGTTTGAGAACAATTCCAGAATTGTTGAAGAAAGAGAAGTTGTACGCTAAATTTCTCTGAGTGAACCATTATTCGCACTTAGATTGAGGCATTTTGGTTGGGTTCGGTATGATATTCTTGGGCATGTGATTGACAACAAAGGTGTTTGTGGAGATCCTGCCAAGATTGAGGCAATTAAGGACTGGTCGGTACCAACAACGCCAACTGAAGTTAGACAATTTCTTGGTTTAGCTAGTTATTATCGGTGATTCATCGAAGAATTTTCGTTGATCGCGAAGCCATTGAATAAGCTTACTAAGAAGAATCAGGATATAAGTAGCGAGCCGATCATCTGTGAGTGCATCTGCTATGAGTGCATCTGCTGTGAGTGCATCTGCTACTACGACACTTAGTAGGAAGGAAAGGGAAAGGCCTCTTAGAGTTAGAGTTTCGGTGATGACGGAGAGTGTGGATTCGACTGGAAAGATTTTAAAGGCATATATGAAAGAGATCATGTGTCGACATGGGGTACCTTTATCGATTGTTTTGGAGCGCGACAGTAGATTTACTTCTGAGTTTTGGAGATTTCTTTAGCGCGCGTTAGGCACTGAGTGAGTTTGAGTGCGACCTATCAACTCGAGACCGATGGCAAGAGCCAAAGGACTATTCTTCCAAAGTGTCTGAATATGTGTTATTGTTTTGGAAGACGTGTTCGAGCGTGTGTTATTGAATTTGGTGGAAACTAGGAATGTCGTTTGTCTTCAGCGGAATCGTATAGCAACAATTATCATGTGAGTGTTAAGGCAGCGCTATTTTGAAGCTTCGAATGGGCAGAAAATATAGATCGACGGTATGTTGGAGTGAAGTAGGATGAAGTTAATTGATTGGACCTGAGATGATTTGAAAGACTACTGAGAAGATTGTGCAAATCAAGAACCATTTACTTACTGCGAGAAATCGACAAAAGAATTACACTTTTCTATGGGATAGGAAATTGTGTTTTGTAGTTTGTTTGGAAAGGAAGGAAAGTTAAGTTTGAAGTATATTGGGTCATTGGAGATCGTTAAACGGATTGGACGATAGCTTATAAGTTGGATTTACCGAATGAGCTTAGTGCTATTCATAACGCGTTTCACGTGTCAAAACTGGAGAAATGCTTAGCGGATAAGGATTTAGAGATTACTTTGGATGAGATTCAACTCGACGATAAATTGTAGTAGCGGAGGAACCGGTGGAGATTATGGACCAAGAAGTCAAGAGATGGAAGCATAGTAGAATTCCATCGTATTTTCATAATAGTGATTTTATGAGAGTTCCTTGTGACGATGAAATTCTAGGCATGGACTGAAATTTACGTAGGAACGTGAGGACTTCTTTAGGGAAAAGTATCCTCATTTGTTCTAGTGGTACGAAATGTGAGTATAAGAAGAGGAGAACGCAGGGACGTCGTTCCTTTAAGGAGGGGAGGATGTAACACCTCAGAAATCGACGTCATTATTTAATCCTATTTTTCGTATATTTTTGAAATTTTTAGAATTTTTGTTGGTAATATGTTTGACGGTTTAAGTTGAAACAAATGTTGGAGGTCTTAATTGTCATGTTTTACGATTTAAGAGGAACCGATGACGATTACGATACCGACGGATGCCCAAAAGTTTATCTTTTATTATCGATTGATCGATATTTGGATTTTTCAAAGTCTTTATTTTTATTGCGTGTTAAGTTGAGTCGGAACCGTTTTTATTCTATTTTGGGTGCGTTTGAACCATTTAGAAGTATTTTGGAGTAGCCGGGATGAACCCCGACTCCCGAAAAATTCAAAACCGACAAATGGGTTAAATTCCCGCTCTTTAAATCACTGTTTGCCATTTAGGCCAAAAGAAAGCCAAAATTACAAGTTTGGTCCCTCCATTTTTACAAAAGGAAGAACCAAAACACAAATAACACAAAATATATTTCAAAATTTTTCTTCACTCTATCTCTTCTCTCTCTTTACCGCTGGCCATCACCATCACCACCACTCCACCACCATTTTTTTCAAGTTTTGGAAAAGTAATCATAGACCACCATTTCTTTTACCTTTGTAAGTCTTTTTAATCATTCAAATCAAACATGCATCCATTTGATTCTCTACAAAAATTATGATTTTTTTAAAAGAAGGTTTTGATCTAATTAAGCTTAATGCATGTTTTAATTAAGTGTTAATATAGATAAATCATGAATAAAACAAGTTGGAAACAATTTTTCTTGGTGTTTTTGAACCCCAAAACCCACGGCTAAAGGGGGGTTTTGTTTGTTTTTTTTATTTTTGATCTATTTTTGGTTGTTTGGTTAAGTTTAAATACATGCTTACATGATTTTTAATTTTGTTGGTTAGATTGCATATGATTTTTATGAAATGGGTTTTTATGAGGATGATTCATCCAAGTGATTTAGGATGATATGAAGGTGTTAGGATAGTTTGATGATGATTTTAGGACCATAGAAATTGATGGAATGGATTGAAAATGGGTAGAAATGTGATTTTTAAAGTATCATTTTCAAACAGATTATTTAAGGCTATTTTTCATGATTTTAAGTTTGAGTCCAGATTTTTATCATACGATATAGTTGTAGAGATTCTTTTTAGCTTCGTTTAGATATAAGATAGAGATTTTAACTCCAAACAAATCAAAAGTTATGTTAGTTTGAAGTTTCGTGTACCGGGAGATGAAAGTCGACATAATTTGAATTTGTGTTCGATTTTAGGTCAAATATCGGGGACTATAAGTAGAGTTTTAAAAGTGTTTGAGGGATGTTATTTAGCTCAAAACCTGGAGTTATGAGTCTATTTTCAAACTTAGGAATTGGTTTTACAAATGGAATTGGTTAGGTGAGTCAAAATGGTTTGATGACGTAAGGGTGTAAATCTGCCCGGATTTCAAGGTTGGAAATGTGTTGGGCAGCGTGACTTAAAAGTAATATATTTTTATGAAAATTTTTGTGAGCTTTTTATATGATGTAAGTGAAGTCTACAGCGAGTTTCGTAAAAATTTGTGATGTTTAAGTATGGGAATTCAGTCCGTACATTAGGTATGTACTGGCAGAATTGTAAATCGAGTAATAGTTTAATAACGTATAACAATGAATGTGTCTAGTAAATATCACTTGTTTGGGATTTTGGCGTGAGTTTATATTAACTTTGAGTGTTCTTAATTCTTTACATACAGTACTTGAAGGTACTTTAAGGTTTTGATTCATTACGTGATTTATTTGTTAGGTGTTGTATTGATTTCCCGGGGCGTCCTCATCGTCGGTGATTGTTTTTCATCTACATATTTGTTAATACAACCACTACTACTTAAGGTGAGTCTATAGCCTCTCTTTCTACTGTATTTTAAATGATTTTTACCCGCGAGGGGGATACATGTTATTTAAATGAAAAGGAACATAAGTCGTGAATGATTATTGGACCCGAATGATGTCTTGAATTATGTTGAGTAGCTAGTTGCCAAAGACCCTAAATTCATAAACCGTTAACTATTTTTTGATCCTAATGTGGATTGAAAATAGCCGCTTGAACAATTAATAGTACTATTGGGTTGACGACCCTATCCTAGATGAGAGCTAGTACTTTGAGTACCCTCTACGTATGGATAACTTGTGTCGAGAAAAAGGTATGAGTGGCAACGAATACCTAAGAGGGGCAATGGTTTCACTTGAATCACGCCAGCATTTGGCGCGGGTGATTAGTTTATGGGGTCGGCGTCATGAGCTTAAACATAATTAAATAGCCTATGATGAGTAATACCCAATAATAGTTTGTAATGATCTGTATACTATTGAATAATCGTGAATGATTTTTATACTTATGTTCAACTGTGATTTTGTAAACCTATAGATCTCGCTCAACATTATTTTTTGACGCTTTTAAGCATGTGTTTCAGGTAATCGAGGATGATTGTGGCGGAGCATGCAATGGATGTTGTTGTGGCTTGTGGGTGGTCTAACTTGTTTTCCTCCCTTTTATCGAAGAAAAATTATATTTCTTGAATGTCTTGTAAACAATTTGGGTTGGTTTTAAATGGGTTGAGATTTGTGGGGACCTAACGCTACTCTGGTTATATTTTGGGGTTGGAAACATTTAGACATTGATGTTGTTGATGTAATTTAACAAGTCTTTAAATTATTTATGCTTTAAACGTCTCTTTTGAGTCGTTCAATATGGCTTGTGTGGGATGATTCTTTGACTAACACCCAATTGTAATATTCCGCTGCGCAAGGTAAATTAGGGGTGTTAGATATGTTGATGCTCTTACTAACTAAAAATGAATTCATGTTTTGTCTTCAACAAAAAGGGGGAGATTGTATATGCAAATATCGCACGAAAACGATATTTACGTTTTAATCATGCTTAACTTTTTCTTAATGACAAAACATCAAACATATTTTTATGTTTGTATTACAAGCAACACATAAGCCTTTTTATCCATGCACTTATGTTCTAAACTTTTATAAAAAGTTTATACACTTTTATATACTTTAAATGTAAAAATAAAATTGGACAAAATGCATAAATAAACCTCTGTCCATCAAACATATAAAGTCAACCAAGGCTACATACAATGTTTACTTGTGATCTTGGACAAACATTTATGACGTAACAAAAGTCAGACCCGGCGGACCCGGGCGGACCCTTGGGTAAGGGGGCCAACGGATTCCGTGGGTGTCTGATGTTGTGCCTGTAAATACCAAGGTTTGTCCAAGCATAAGTCTCACCCCTCTTTTATCTTTTCTCTCTAAACTCTCTGCATATATCTAACTCTCTAACCTCACTTTTGTCTATTCTCTTGTCTCTTGTGATTTAGATCTTTGTGTATTTCAAGATCAGTTACAAGAAATATCTATTCTAAGATTTGATCATTCAAGGCTTCATTTTGTGTGAATGTGTTAAGTGTTACACAATCACCATTGTTGTACCCATTCTTCTACATACTTGTGTAATAGTGTGGTTGGTGTTGTAAACCACAAGCATATAGTGTATAAGGCGTTGTTGTGCCATTGTAAAGAACACGACATCCTAACTTAGGTGTCGTTAAAGATTGTAAGCATCAGTGTGAAGGTTTCTCCACCAGTGTAAAGGAGATTTGTTTACTAGTGAAGTAGAACTCTCGAGTGGATAGTCGAGGAGTGGAAGTAGGGGCAAGATAAGTGAGGTCTTGCTAGGACGAACCACTATAAATCATTTTGTATTGTGGTTTATTTCTTTCTTACTTCACGTCTATTACTTTGCTAGTCACACTTCATCTATATCCATTAATAAATCAAAAAAAGTTTCAAAGTAATTAAAACTAATCGGTAAAAATTATTCTAACCCCCCATTCAAGTTTTCTATAAATAAATTCATTCTTATCCAGACATGGTAACAAGTGTAACCCATTTATGGCACGTTTGATATGTTTAAATAAATAGATCAAATGGTGAATAAAGTTCATGATTTATCGATTGAATTAATTAAATATAAAATCTTCAAATTGATAAACATAACATACATTGATAGGTGTGTAAACACCCATCTTTTCTACCACTTAATTACAATAATAACCGGACCAAAACGTGTATTTTATGTCTTTTATGTCGGAATTATGCGTGGTTTGTGTTTTTGTTGTGATTTCGGACGAAAAGGTGAAAAGTGGAGAAAACACGGGAATTCACGGGCATTTACGGACTTTTATTGAAGAAAAGGATGAAAGACGAAGTCAAGAAGTCAAAAGTGGATAAAGAACGGAAGTCCAAGACCAATTCTGAAGATTTATCGAAGAAAAAGTCAAAAGACGAAAGTTTACTTAAAGCCGAGGAACTCAAGTCTTATTTATCGAAGAATTAAAAGACGAGTCCAAAGAAATCCCGAGCCAAAAGTCGTTAAAGCCCAAGATTAAAGAAGATTTGAAGGCTTAAGGACTAATGGCGCAATTAACAAAAAGATTAAAGAAGAGGAGGGACCTAAGCATGCAATTAAGGAAGAAAGGAAGGAGAGAGGAAGCTTCCTCTAACCTCTCCCCTAATCACCTATAAATACTCTCATTTTCATTTCATTTAGTTTTGTTGACTAATCGTGACAATTAGTTCTTCCATGGTTGGTGGCTTGACAAACCATTCTTCCACTTTATTTTATGCACTTTTAATTACTTGCACATTTAAATACATGTTTTGCACCTTTAATTACTTTTAATTTTCAAGTAAGTGTTTCTTTAATTTCTTGCACCTTTACTTTATCTTGTTAATCTTCTTCTACCTTTCTTTGATTTACACGTTTTTAACTTGTTAATTTGTTTAAAGATTTGATTTTTATGCTTTTGATTGTTTTAAACCTTTTAATTTCATAGCTTATTTGATTTATTTTCAAGTTTATATAGTTTTTATAAAAGTTATTTTTGTATAAAAGTTGTTTTTCTTAAAGTTTATCTTTTTAGTGTCTTAAAAGTTTTTAACTTTCAGTTTTATAACTTATTTTTACACGGTTTTAGCTAAGTTTTTCGTCTAGTGCTTATTAGGATTATAGCTTATTTACTTAGCTTATTTTTAGAATTCTTTTCCGTATTCCGATTGGTATCAATCGGAAAGGGGTTTATCTTTCCGATTGGCAAGATCAGAAAAGGGTTTGACATTCCTATCTATCATTCCGATTGGGGGAATTCCTATCATTATTCCGATTGGTGAATTGGCCTGGTATTCCGATCAGGGAGGGACTTGAGGTATTCCGATCAAGGTAAGGTGACATATTCCGATTGGTACCAGTATGTTCATTCCGATTGAGGTGTAGTTTGGTATTCCGATTGGGTGAGGTGACAGCTATTCCGATCGTGGGTTCCGATTGACATTCCGACCAGCGTCTTTCCCATATTCCGATCAAAGTGTTTGGTTATTCCGATTGGGTGAGTGACAACATTCCGATTGGGGGTAAGCCATCATTCCGATTGAGGTGATTGTGCACCGATCGGAATATATTCCGATTGGGCTATATTTTAGTGTTTTGTCTTGTTTTATTTTTACGTTATCATTTTCTATACTTGTCTAATTTTTTCGTCACATTTTTTTAATATCACACCCTTTTGTTTAATTAGACTTAGATTTATTTTCACACACTTTACTTTAACGCCACTTTACTTTCAACGACATTTACCTTTTACGTCTTGCACATTTAAATTTAAAAACCAACCAAAAATATTCTTTTTCACCAAAATAGACTGAGTCACACATTAAACACAAGTTTTTCAATTCGAAGAGATTGGTACAACGAACTTTTTAACTAAGTAAAAGCTAGTTATTAAATGGCGCCGCTGCCGGCTCTTTTCGTTAAGATCAACAGTTTTCTGTGAGAGACACGTTGCTTTTTGGGATCCGTTCACTTGTGAACGTTACTTTTCTTGCATAAAAAATAAAAAATCATAAAAAATAAAAAAATTCATAAAAAACATAAAAATTAAAAATTTCGAAAATCCAAAAAGATTTTATCTTTCTTGTGTATATATATTGTCTTTGTGTTTGGTTTTGTTTTCTTTTGCATTTTCAGGTGTATGCGTACTAGATCTTCTACTTATCAAGAGCCCGAGCCTCAAGAAGATTTAGATATGGCAGGTGTTAACAACAACAACATGCCACCGCACCTCAATAATAATAATAATAACAACAATGCTCTTCCACAGCCCGATCTTCGGACCATGGAGGAACTTTGTCAACCAACAATGTTTGGACGAGGAGGACCGATTGCGCCGATGCAAATCAACGCTCCTGAGTTTTCGTTGAAGCACCACATGATTCAGCAAGTACAAACAAACCCATTTAGAGGATTGCCTGATGATGATGCCAACAAACACCTCGACAAGTTCATTACTATCACCCAGAGCATGAAGTTGGCTGGTGCCACTATGGATGAGCTTCGCCTACAACTCTTTCCACACACTCTATTACATCATGCCGAGAAATGGTTTGATCGTCTCCCGAAGAATTCTATTCACACTTGGGATGACATGACTCAACGCTTTCTATCGCGCTACTTTCCACCATCCATGGTCACTAGCCTTCGCAATCAAATCAGCGGTTTCATGCAAGACCCTGATGAATCTCTTTTTGATGCTTGGGAGAGATATAATGTCTTGATCGACCGATGTCCAAACCACAACATGCTTCCGGTCACCTTGATCGATACCTTCTACAACGGATTGACTTTTCGAGATCGTGATACGATTAATGCAGCCGCCGGTGGCACATTCATGAAAAGGAGACCCGAGGAGTGTAGAGAGTTAATTGAGAACATGACTACTCACCACAAGAACTGGGATTCCTCTGCATCTTCTAGGAACAACCCGAGAGTCAATGTTTCCTCAACCTCAGCAAACCCTAAGATGACCGAACTCACCCGCATGATGACTGAAATGAGCAAAAGTATTACGCTTCTCGCTTCAAATCAACAACAACAACAAGTTAAAGCGGTTGCTAATCTTTGTGAAACATGTGGCGGTCCTCACTCATACACCGATTGTCCTTCGACACAAGGAAATCCGGAAAATGTGTATGCAGCTTACGGTAATTATTCACCGGAAAATTACCAAGCTAGACAACAAGGGGATAGAAATCTGCTGAGCTACCGTTCCAACAACTACCTTTCACCCGGTTTTTCTCCTCAAAACCAGAACCCCGCCAACAACTACACTAGAAGCAACCAAATCCCACCAAGAGCTTCTAATCCTTATCACCCACCCACCCAACAAACCCCAACCATTAATCCCGATGTTGAGGCCATCATGAGAACCCAAGGTGAGCAAATCAAGAACTTGCAGAGCCAAATTATCAATCTTAAAGGAGATATCACAAAGCAAGGAAATGAGATAAGATCCGAGCTTCGAAATGATATTCAATCATCCTTCAGCAATCAAACCAATGATTTGAAGAATATGCTTGCTAGTTTCTTGCCAGCCGCTCAACCTTCTTCTTCAAGTTCTCTACCTTCAAACACCGTCACTAACCCGCGAGCCAATGTGAGTGCTATTACTACTCGTAGTGGAGTCACCATTGTAGGACCACCAATCCCACCCCCATCATCTACACCTCCTCCACCACCATGTATCCCTACTCTTCCTACACCTAGTATTAGTGCACCATTACCGTCTCCGCCTCGACGTGATGAAGTTCCCACCAATGATCCTTCAACATCTCAACCTTTACCTACAACTGCACCTTCACCACCCAAACCCAATATCCCTTATCCTTCTCGCTTGGGCAAGAACAAAATGCTAAACAAGGAGGACGCTCAAGTGACTAGCTATATCAAGATGATTTCTCAAATGAATTTCAACATTAGCTTTCTTGAAGCACTTGTCCACATGCCCAAATTTGTTAAAGCATTTAAGGAATTGCTTAACAAGAAGGAGAAGCTGATTGAACTCGCCAACACACGCTTAAATGAAAACTGCTCTGCAGTTATTCTTAAAGAACTTCCGGAAAAACTTGGAGATCCCGGTCGTTTTGTGTTGCCTTGCGTGTTCAACAAAACTGAAGAATTTACTGCCCTTGCTGATCTCGGGGCTAGTATTAATTTGATGCCTTTGAGTGTTTGGAAAACACTATCATTACCCGACCTCACTCCAACAAAGATGACTCTTGAACTTGCAAATCGCACTCTCGCTTACCCCGTTGGTATAGCCGAAGACGTGTTTATCAAAGTTGGCACATTTACTTTCCCGGTTGATTTTGTTGTCGTTGATTATGAAATGGACCCTCGTATTCCTTTAATACTTGGTCGGCCATTCTTGAGAACCGGACGTGCTTTAGTAGATGTGGCCGAAGGTGAGTTAATCTTACGAGTCGGGGATGATGCAAAAGTTTTCAAAATGGGGAAGCTTACTAGTTTAACTTTTGGAGGCCGAGAATCAGTGAATATGATTAATGTGCTAGATGACTTTACCGTCTACGAAAATCCTCTATTCGACTCTTGCATCGATAATCCACTTTTTCATGATGATGTGGATGATTCTCTCCCTACTTTGGACGCTTCTCCCATTTATGATTCGTCACCGGTCTTTGACGCTTATGATGATGATGATTCTAGCTCAGATTCGGATGATTTTGATTGTACTTCTGAGTATCCCGAGCTGCCCACTTTCGATGATTTTGATGAGGCTGATACTCTCTCGAGCGATTCTTCACATGATGAAGATCCTCCGTCATCACTCGATCCTACTTTGGACGATTATTCATTTGAGGAAGATTTCTCTGAATTTCTCAACACATACTTCCCTCATGAGAGTGATGCTCCTCCTTTTGACTTTGAAGATTATCGCCTTGATCCTACTTTGGATTTGAAGAGCATTTTGTCAAAGGAAAAGAAACCGGTTGACACCGAAATCCGTTGCACGTATGATTTAACACCTCTTTGTCCCACTTCTGAGGACGAGGTTGTGCTTCTTTGCGGATCTTCTTCACACTCGGCTGAGCCTGAGTGCTATTTTTCCCTGAAGGAAAAGGTGTTCGATCCCGGTATTGAAGTATTTAAGCCATCTCAGTATCCACCTGATGAAATAAAAGGAAAAATCTTTGGAAATTTGGAAGACATGCTTGCACCACTTCATCATTGCTCCTACTGTGCTCCACCACTGCTTAAGGGAACCCTGCCACTTCTCTTTTGGCTTGCCTTGTTCGCCTTAAGCTCTTGCTTATTGATGGATGAAAACTATGTCTTTGATCCTGGTGGATTTGTTTCATGCTACTTCCGTTGATGATCAAGGTCGAGTCAGGCTCACGACTCGGTTAACAAAAACCAAGCGCTTCTTGGGAGGCAACCCATGCATCTATCTTTTCGCTTTCTTTACCATAAGTGTAGGGGGGACCCTTTGGATTGCTATTTCCTCTCCTCACTTCTTAATCAGGGATTCGAGCTTCAATGATCCACTCTTGATGATTCTTGACGACCCGTGATTCCGTGTTCTACTTCTTCCCGGTTCTATCCTAAACTCTTTTCGATTCACTATTTTATATTTTCTCAATATTAAAATAGGAATCTCTTTAGTTGTCTTTTCCTTAGCGAGATTTAAACAACGTGCACAATGTCCTAAGTGTAGGGGAGTTCACTCCCACATGCTTAAACATTGAGGACAATGTTTATCTTAAGTGTAGGGGGGACTTCTATCGAAGTTAAGTGGCCTTTTCCTTGTATTTGCCCTCATTTTAACCGGAAAATCAATTTTTCGACATTTTTCAAAATTTTTGATCTATTTTGGCCTATTAGTTTTTCCCTTTATATAGTTATTTTCTTGCCTTATTAGAATAAATCTTCAATAAGTGGTTTTAATTTTCAAAACGTTGTGAATCTTTTGACTCAATCCGAGTTTACTCTAGCTAGTATCCTTAACGTGTTTAAGTCAAGTTTTGCTAGGCTTTTATATAGGGAGCTATAAAACGCGAAAGTCTTAACTCTCACGGGTTAAGAACAAGAACTTTTCGCAAGTTCCTATAATTGATCCTAGAGAGTCGTTTATCAAGGGAACTTTAAAATGCGATTTCTAAACTTGAAAAAGTCTAAGAATTTGCAAGATCCTATAGGCGACTCGAAAACCCAAAACTTTGATTTAATAGGCTAAGTATCCACGAGTCTCATTACTTGAGATTTTAAACTGTGGAGAACGAGAGATGATAGAGCCAATTATAAGTTCGGTATTCTTTCGTGAATTTATGTTAGTTAATTATAAGCCTATTCTCCCATCGCTTGCTAATAAATTTATCTGCTAATAAATAAGGTTGTACGATTTGAAAAGTTACTTAGCTTCTAGCCCCAGATCGTTTAAAAGTTGCTCGGTAATGACGAGAGTTCATAGCCAAGGCATAACTTATGAAGCGGGGCGCGAAGATTGGCGAGTCCGAAAAGGCCCTAACAAGGCATGAGGGCTATGTTTTGTTGCTAAAGATCCAAAAGTGATGTGAAGAATCATTTATCGAAAATCAATATGAAGGATCGAGACACACGACGAAAAGCAGAAACTCCCAAAAAGTCATGGAGAAGTGTATCCGAAAAGACCCTTACAAGGTATGAGGATAAATAGATCCAAGTCAATAAAGGAGGCGGATCGTTGTATATCAAAGTCCAAAATAAAGATTGGAGAAAAAATGAAGAAGTCGTGGTCCAAGTATGAATCTCTCAAAACTTCAAGTGAAGAAATCCCAATTATGAAGAGAAGACCATTATTTCATGAACGTCTCCCAAGATTTGAAGTATGAAGTCGCTGCCAAATATCGGCCCGAGAAAGGTCTCAAATCGCGAACCAAGTTATGCCAAGATATGAACTTTTTGATATCCCGAGAAGCAGTTTTAAAAGATTTGGTCCTTTAGCTAACTATTGATTAAATCGTGCACCTTATTTTCAGACTAATAACTATCTAAATAAGTCGAACAATGCATCTTCGTGATCATTCAAGACAAATAATAAAATATAAGAGATACCCATAGGAATAAGGGAGTCTAAGTGAATAATTGGCCCACATGAGTTCGTGTTAGTTTACTAACTTATAATAACAATGATCTCGTTTTTAAGCTTGGTTTGGAGAAAGTGAAAAGTTGAGGATGATGATTATTCATGACATTTTCAAAACCCAAGGTATGCTTTTAATTTCTTTGCTTTGCATTTTTATAATTTTCTATCTCCTTAATAAAGGCCAATGTGGATTGATTATGATGAAAAGTGTAAACATGCTTTGTAACTAATGCATTGCATGAGGACATTGCAATGGTCAAGTGTAGGGGATTTGATAGGTGTGTAAACACCCATCTTTTCTACCACTTAATTACAATAATAACCGGACCAAAACGTGTATTTTATGTCTTTTATGTCGGAATTATGCGTGGTTTGTGTTTTTGTTGTGATTTCGGACAAAAAGGTGAAAAGTGGAGAAAACACGGGAATTCACGGGCATTTACAGACTTTTATTGAAGAAAAGGATGAAAGACGAAGTCAAGAAGTCAAAAGTGGATAAAGAACGGAAGTCCAAGACCAATTCTGAAGATTTATCGAAGAAAAAGTCAAAAGACGAAAGTTTACTTAAAGCCGAGGAACTCAAGTCTTATTTATCGAAGAATTAAAAGACGAGTCCAAAGAAATCCCGAGCCAAAAGTCGTTAAAGCCCAAGATTAAAGAAGATTTGAAGGCTTAAGGACTAATGGCGCAATTAACAAAAAGATTAAAGAAGAGGAGGGACCTAAGCATGCAATTAAGGAAGAAAGGAAGGAGAGAGGAAGCTTCCTCTAACCTCTCCCCTAATCACCTATAAATACTCTCATTTTCATTTCATTTAGTTTTGTTGACTAATCGTGACAATTAGTTCTTCCATGGTTGGTGGCTTGACAAACCATTCTTCCACTTTATTTTATGCACTTTTAATTACTTGCACATTTAAATACATGTTTTGCACCTTTAATTACTTTTAATTTTCAAGTAAGTGTTTCTTTAATTTCTTGCACCTTTACTTTATCTTGTTAATCTTCTTCTACCTTTCTTTGATTTACACGTTTTTAACTTGTTAATTTGTTTAAAGATTTGATTTTTATGCTTTTGATTGTTTTAAACCTTTTAATTTCATAGCTTATTTGATTTATTTTCAAGTTTATATAGTTTTTATAAAAGTTATTTTTGTATAAAAGTTGTTTTTCTTAAAGTTTATCTTTTTAGTGTCTTAAAAGTTTTTAACTTTCAGTTTTATAACTTATTTTTACACGGTTTTAGCTAAGTTTTTCGTCTAGTGCTTATTAGGATTATAGCTTATTTACTTAGCTTATTTTTAGAATTCTTTTCCGTATTCCGATTGGTATCAATCGGAAAGGGGTTTATCTTTCCGATTGGCAAGATCAGAAAAGGGTTTGACATTCCTATCTATCATTCCGATTGGGGGAATTCCTATCATTATTCCGATTGGTGAATTGGCCTGGTATTCCGATCAGGGAGGGACTTGAGGTATTCCGATCAAGGTAAGGTGACATATTCCGATTGGTACCAGTATGTTCATTCCGATTGAGGTGTAGTTTGGTATTCCGATTGGGTGAGGTGACAGCTATTCCGATCGTGGGTTCCGATTGACATTCCGACCAGCGTCTTTCCCATATTCCGATCAAAGTGTTTGGTTATTCCGATTGGGTGAGTGACAACATTCCGATTGGGGGTAAGCCATCATTCCGATTGAGGTGATTGTGCACCGATCGGAATATATTCCGATTGGGCTATATTTTAGTGTTTTGTCTTGTTTTATTTTTACGTTATCATTTTCTATACTTGTCTAATTTTTTCGTCACATTTTTTTAATATCACACCCTTTTGTTTAATTAGACTTAGATTTATTTTCACACACTTTACTTTAACGCCACTTTACTTTCAACGACATTTACCTTTTACGTCTTGCACATTTAAATTTAAAAACCAACCAAAAATATTCTTTTTCACCAAAATAGACTGAGTCACACATTAAACACAAGTTTTTCAATTCGAAGAGATTGGTACAACGAACTTTTTAACTAAGTAAAAGCTAGTTATTATACATATAAGTATATAACCATAAGATCATAACTCATAAATTTGTAATAAACATTTACAAATCTAGCCAAATACATGTAAAAGGTTTAAAGTTCGACGTATGGTACAGTACAATAATCTAGCATAAATCCTGCGTAAAATTTGTCATTCAAATTATTCGTGTATTATAATATATAGTAGGGTATCCGTGCGTTGCGACGGCGGGTTCCTAAAATAAATGCTATGTGCAGACAATGTTGTAGTATGTCCGCGAGATTTCATAGGGTAAATAGTGAGCTAGTAAACAAATGCATCACGACATTATATACTTATAAAAGTGTAACAATTGACAATAAAAGCTTTTTTGCTTTTTATGATACCAAGCTTATATAACAATACATATCTAACCACATTAGTTTTTCATAAATTGCTAAAACTCGATAACATTACAAATATACGACAACTATCAAATCATTATATCATCATACCTACATAAACTTAAAGTGCTATCTTAGTTTATGTTGTTTATCTAATCAAAACAAACAATTGTTTTATGAAGACAAACTTATGAATATATACTCTAGTATAGCCCATTTAACCTAAAATCTAACAAATCACCCTTGATCATTTTATGTACAATTAAGCCCAATTAATCCAACGAAAGCCAACGATGTAATTATAAGCACACTTTATAATCTTTTTCATACTCCCTATAACACTTCTAACATCTATCGTCGCTTTCTTTCTAGCCATACTCGTTCTTCACAGTTCTTGCAGACACAAACTCACCTTCGTAAACCACATGCAACAATCAAAGTTGAAACATTTATTTGATTCGATCTTTAAAGATGTAATCAAACCCTTGTTTTTGCTTCAAACTTGAACTACAAGGGTTTTGCTTCAATATCTTTAATGGTCTCAGGTGAGTGGTATGTGTTTTTTCTTGTTTATATCAAAAGAGAGAAGGAAAGTAATAAGTTTGCTTGATTTGTTTCTTAAAGTTTTTCGGATGTTACGAAATAAGCAATTCTTCTCTTATATCTATAATGGGTTCTTGTTCAATAACTTAAGATCTATAAGATCTTCGAACAAACTAGGACTGTTTATTTTTGGTGTTCGGGTTTTACATGTGATCAAGTGCTAAGGAAGGTCGTGACTTTGTGAGTCGGGCACTGACGTAAGGCACACATGATTGGTTCCGGAAGTATGTTTCGTTTCGTGGTGGTTGCGTCAGGTGGTGGCTAGCGATCGGCGGTTGTGGCTTAACCGTGGTTGATGAGAGGTCTTGTGGTTGTGGCTTAACTGTGGGGTTGTAACAGCCTAGTGGATGAAGATAAGGTTGGGAGACTAAAATGAGTTGTAGTAACACACACACACACACACACACACACATATATATATATATATATATATATATATATATATATATATATATATATATATATATATATATATATATATATATATATATATATATATATTAAAAAGTTAACCGCATACATTTACTTTTGATAAAAGTTTATGCCTGTTACCTTTTTTAAATATATTGGAAAAACGTATAAATTAAAGATTTTAAATGAAATGGAAAAGTATACAAAGTTTGACTAAATTTTAGATTTTAAATGCGTTGAAAGAATGTAATGTTGAATGGAAGCAGGTCAAACAATGTATTGTTAGGGTTTAGTGCATCCATTCTCTTTTTTTTTAATTTGTGTTGGGTATTTAGTAAGTATAGCAAGTGAATGGGTAAAATGATGATTAAGTATTCAATAATTGGGTTTTTATTGTATAAAATATGAAGATAAATCATATAATTGGTTGTAAATTAGGGATAATGAGAATATGTGGTTTATATAGATAATATTAAATATCCTATGTTTTTAGTAAAAAAAAATTTAAATTATAAATTTGATTTTTCTATTTTGTGTCATAAGTGCACATGATAAAAAGATAAAAAGTACTCAGGGTTCCACAAAAATATACAATAATCCACATTTTACGTATTTCTGTGTACTTTTTTGTAAGACCCTATGTACTTTTATGTATTTTATACCTTTTTATCATGTGCCCATAGCACAAGATAGAAAAACCATTATAGATACTCCAGATTTTTAATCAAAATATTTTATAAATATTATGTTTGTTTTTCATGTTTGATGAAGAAAAGCACGAAGGAAATGAAGTTTTATGGTGGGGAACATATGAAATCAAAAACCGAGAAAAAATTTAATGTGATCAAATTCGTAATAGATTTTGTTATATTTGTTGTATGGGTAAAAAAGTTGTACAATAGGCACTTGAACTTGTATTACCTAAATTTTTATTTGAATTGATACAATAAAATGATGTATAATAAGCTACGTAGTATAAAACTAATAACGTAGAACAAATGACCAAATCAAATGCTCGTGGTTAAATAATAAGTTTAAAAGGAGAATTATTTTAGATATCATATTTATTTTGGATAATTGGTGACTTATCCCAGCAATCATCTTTATCTCATCTAATGGATAAGATTAATAATATTTTATTATTTTACTTTTTTTTTATAAAACTATTTGATTAATGTTGATATGATTTATTAACATTAATAATAATTAACATTATTTTACTTATTTTTATAACTTAAATATCTCGTAAATCGTTAAATGTTAAACCAAATATATATATATATATATATATATATATATATATATATATATATATATATATATATATATATATATATATATATATATATATATATATCATAACAACGAGCATTTAATTAGCTTTTTACAGATATGCACTATGATATACTTTTTGAAGAAAAAAACTTCTTTTTTTTCGGTTTATAAAGTGTTTCATCATATATGATAAAATGTTTCATCATATATGATATTGGTATATATCATATATGCTAAGTTATATCATATATGATACTTGTGTTACTATTTATACTGTATATTAAAAGAAAACATCTTCTATTTTTAGAAATATTACAAAATCAACTTACAACACTATATGCATAAAGTACAAGTATATAAACATAATTAGAAATTAATTCATAAATAATTTAATACTAATTATTAAAACTAATTAATACATAATTCAATACTCATTATTAAAACTAATTAATACTAAACCTTATATTTTTAGAAATATTACAAAATCAACTTACAATACTATATGCATAAAGTACAAGTATATAAATATAATTAGAAATTAATTCATACATAATTTAATACTAATTATTAAAACTAATTAATACAAAATTTAATACTCATTATTAAAATTAATTAATATATAATATTAAACTAATTAATACATAATATTGAACTAACTAATACATAATTTAATACTCATATTAAAACTAACTAATACATAATAATTAATATACACTTAAAAAATTATTAATACACCACATTACTTAGAAATACTATTATATATTCACATTAAATAACAATTAAAATAATATATATATATCTACTAGATCGTATATATGTCTACCTAAAATGATGAGGTTCAACTAAATACCGAAACCGGAGTCACAATCGGTTCAACTAGCCAATAAAAACCGTCAGAAAATAAACCAAAGAGGACCCACAAAAATTGATAAAAACAGAACCGTTAAATTATATTGTATTACTTTTTTGAACAACACATAAATATGTACTATTTATATAAGAGATTGTACTCCCTCTCTCCAAAGTTTTAAATAGTACTACCCCCGTCCCATATTAAGTGTCTAAAATAGAATATTATAAGTCTTTGTTACTGAACTTTGATCATAAATATTTGTATTTGTGTTATATAATACTTGATGAAAGTCTTACGAATAGATTCGATTTTAAAATGTATTTTCATTTATATAATTTTAATCAAATATTATAGAATACAAATAAAAATATTTATAGTCAAAGTAAGATAAAAAAAGATTTAAAAGTCAAAATTGGACACTTAATATGAGACGGAGGGAGTTCAACATTATAAGGTTTTGGTACAACCTTTACAACACAAAAATTTCATAAATTTATTTATATATTAATTGATGGACAATACACACTGAATGACAAAATTAATTTTTATAAATTAATATGCAACATGTACAAATGATTATTGTTATAAATTATAATTTTTTAGATACAATTATTTAAATTATTTGCTAATGTAAGTTTAATACCAAATTTCTGTGTTTGATTTTGAACCATTTTTTTATAAATTTAGATTTTCAAACATATATCGCCTATGTATATATTTAGTACAAATTTAGTGAAACAGTGATCATTTTACTAATTAATTCAATTACATCGTAGACATTAAAGTAGAAATATTTTAAGGTCATTATGACGTATGAAAACATGTAAACATATAAATTAAGAAGATTTTATATAGTTATGTGTTATATAATATTGCGATGTTATATAGATTTTCAAATACCTTTCATCATAAATCATCACAATAATATGAAATTGTTTATTATTGCTCAAAGCTATTTCAACTTAAAGTTATCGCCATTATCTATAAATATAACTATAAAATATTGCGCTTGCAGAATTTTAGTTTCAGGGTACCCGCAGCCGCAACGCGCGGGGATCCTGCTAGTCATATATGATATTTAGTATCATATATGATAGTTTTCGAAAAAAACGTAAAAAACGATTTTTTTTGGCGAAAGTATATCATATAACATATTTATGGAAAGATAATTAAATGTCCGTCGTGATGGTATATATTTTTTTTCGCATAACGATTAACGATTTAAAAAGATATTAATGTTTGAAGAAAAAAGAAGAAATAAGTTTTAGATTTAATATTTGTCAATTGATTAAGATGGATATAAAGGATAAAGATTAGTCATTGATATTCAAATAAAATTTGATATCCAAATGAAATTAAATCAAAATTTAATTATAAACATCGTTAATAACACTAATTAAATATTAAACATGACCATGAACGAAGAGATTGAGTTTGAGGATTCAAGGTTGCTAAAAAATGAGAATCTGACCGACGGTCCTCGTTGATGAAACATAAAAACACATGTTTCGTTGAGCCAGTCATTAGTCCACTCACAAAATAACAATATAATATAAAAGTTTGAATTTGCCAACCAATAACTCACATTTCTCCCACATAACCTTTTTTTTTTTTTAACTAAACAGGTAACACTTTATTACCAAGAAAATGTAGCAACTAAGTGGGTGTTTGAATGTGTTTATTGAAAACAAATTATTTATTTTGAAAACTCTATTTTGAAAACTCCATTTTAAAAAATAGTGTTTGGATTTGATATTCCAGTTTGAAATCGCAATAATCAAATAATCATTTTTTTTAGTGATTGACAAATTTGATTTTTTGATAATAAACTCCATTTTAAAAGCTTACTTTTCCAAAAATTCATTTTAAAAATGAAATAAATAGCTTCCCACTAACTTTTTCAAAACTCCATTTTGGAGCTTTTAAACGCAAATAATCACTTATCTCAATTTATTACTCAAACATTTTTTTTTAACTTATCTCTATTCTGAAACTGAGATTTGGAGATAATCTCCTCCTAACCGTACATCCAAACACCCCCTAATTTGATTCAAAATTTTGAACTTGCACATTTAGAGTAACTGATTTAGAAATTAAAGAAACTAAATCTGTGAATATTAGTGAAGATAGTGATAATTATATGGAAAATGAGATAAACGTGGGCACACAAAGGAGGAAAACGAGTGTCGTATACCGATAAATGGTCGTTTTCTTTTCCTTTTTAAAGATAGGGGGTGTTTGGTTGGGAAAATAAAAAAATATTTATAGCATTTATATATTTTTTTAAACATTGTGTTTGGTATTAAAAAAAAAACTAAATGTTCTCTAAACTGTCAAAAAGGAGAAATTAAAATAGCTTAAAAAATGAAAATTTTCATTACTTAAAAACTATTTTTGATAAAAAAAATTTCTAGTGGTTTTTATTCAGGTTTTTACTCGTTTAAATAAATTTTAATAAAATTTATATAAAAAAATTTTATTCGGTTTTTACTCGTTTAAATAGAAAAATAAAATTTATATAAAAAAAACATCTAAACTTTTTTTATGAAATTTATATAAAAGTTTTAATCGTTTAAATAGAAAATTTATAATTTAAAAAAAGTTATAATATTTATTTTTACTCATTTAAAAATAAAAATTAAACTTATATAAACAAATTATATAAATTTTATATCTTTTTTTGTAAAAATCTATAAAAAATAAAAAATTTATTTTTTACTCATTTAAATAGAAATTTTAGAAAATTTAAAACACATTAATAAAAAATATATATTTGGGTTTTACTCAATAAATAGGAAAAATAGAATATATATATAGATTAATATAAATTTTATATAAAATTTATACAAAAAGTAAAAAATTTGTTTTAATCATTTAAATAGAAAATTTGTAAAGGTTATATGAAAAATATTTATTCGTGCTAATTGGGGTGTAAAACCAAGATTTTAAAATATTATGAATTTTTGCCAATCGAACATGCATAAGCATTTTGAATTCGAGAATTTTTCAATTCTAAAAAATATTCTTAAAATTTAAAATTCTGAAATTTTAAATTCACTAATCAAACGATACCTTAAAATAAATTTCAAAATATAAAATCCATATTTGCCAATTTTATACTC
The DNA here is from genome assembly GCA_025667525.1 of Glebionis coronaria. Lineage (NCBI taxonomy): Eukaryota > Viridiplantae > Streptophyta > Magnoliopsida > Asterales > Asteraceae > Glebionis > Glebionis coronaria. The sequence goes on from CM046882.1 coordinate 475,242,606, forward strand.
TCTCCATCTCGTTTTTAGTTTCTATGATCTCGTTTCTGGACGTCCCAATTTAATTGTTCGTCACTAAAAATAGATTAGAAAATGTAATCGAGTTTCCTATATTACCTTTATTTAAAATCATTACACAAGATTTAAAGAATAGTTAAATTAATTAGTTAAAAGTAAAACTGTTATTCTGTCAAAAAGTAAGAAAAAGAAAGGTGTAATAAATGAACTTTTCTTTTATTTTGTGTTTTTTCGGAGGACAACAATTTTGGGACGGATGGAATAATATTTAAGTTCATTATAGTTGTCAACTAAGGCTGGTGGTAGTGGCAAACAAAACCAACCTTCCATCTCAACATCACCTTAGTTTTCTTTTTCTTCTCACCAACTCAAAAAAATTTCACTTTTTCACTATAATAAGAAAAAAACTCAATACCAGCTCACTTTTTCGCTACTCCACTTTGTCTCGAAGTTATTGTCCCCCCAAAAACACAGTTTTAAAAAGTGCATTTATTACAATTTTCTCTCTTACTTTTTGTTATAATGACATTTTACCCTACTAATCAATTTAATTCTTCTTTAAAGTTTGTAGAAACAAGTTAAGCAAGCGTAATATGATAAACTTGATCAAACTTCTTTATCTATTTTTAGTAGTGAACAACTAGAATGGGACATAAAAAAACGTGAAATATAAATTTAGGATGGAGGAAGATCATTTTATTTAATTAATTATTCTTAAACTTAAAACTTTTATTCATAAAATAAATATGATACATGGTAAATAAAAAACTTAAATTGTACAAAATTAAAAACGATAAACGTACTAAATTAAAAACTTAAACTAAAAATTCAAATTCCATCTCTCCTTGTAATCCGCCATGAGTTGTTCATGGTATGCCCGTGCAGGCCTTGTTAAATGATCATATACAACAAGAACTTCATGTCGTTACACTTTTCACAGTTTCCTCCATTTTTAACCGTCGAGCCTGATTTGCCAACTTGAATTTCTAAAAATGATAATCGTTCGTCTCGGCCTATATTTATCATCTTGGATACCATCAACCTTGTCAATTCTTCGTCATTCGCACCTGAGGAGCCTGATGCTTGGTTCCTATATTCTTAGCAGCTTTCGCTCTATCCCTGCCGATTGGCCGTTGAAATTATAGCACCTCATCATTGCCAACATTTGAATTATGCTTGTGTCTCCAGACTTCGATGTCTTGGACCTCTTACCGCTGTTTTTGCTACCTTGAGATTTTTCAATAAATCTCACAACCTTACCACAAAATAATTTCTGACTACCTTATAAAACATTCAAACTATGACAATATCTAAACCTCATACCAAACTCAGCTTCATAGTCCTCAAGTGCCCTATTAACGTAATCCGCGTCGCTGGCTCCACTCTCGACCGCCATACGCATCATGTTATTCTACACTATAACAAATCGGCACACTTGAGTTCGTATCGACTTCCATTTCTTGTTAACACTATCTTACGTATTTTACCGTACTGCACTGTTTTACTCTTCAAGTACTTCAAAACCTGAGTCCAAAGACCTGCGGTATTCCTATCATTACCCTTCGTCCTGTTTTCAAAAACAGACACTCAATCGTTACACAACTCTACTTCAATCTCATGTGTTCTTGCAACATATCGACCAAGGTTCGGATCCCGTTAGGTGTTGCATCCTCTACTCGCCCTCGAATTTGTTGGTTGTGGTGGTGGGGCCGAAACTTCAAAAACAAGAGAGTCTTCTCGAACTATCTCTTTTTTAGTAGCCTAAAAAGAGTCCAAAAACAAGGCATGTACAAGTCTTGAGTTCGGATTAAAGGTATGGTCGAATCGGGCGTTTCGACGCATAGTTGTGATGACAAACCACAAACGTAGTTAGTACAAGGGAAAGCGAATTGTTTTGACAAAATTTTTGAATCCCGGGTGTTTGGGAAGATTAGGTAAAATTGTACGGGTTGGGATATGGTTGGTTCGTGTATGTTTCTGGCACCGGGTTCCAGTACGGTGGGTTTGGGTATGGTTGGTTAACAAAGTATGGGCGGTATTGTTGGTTTGGTGACGGGTTCCCATGGTTAAATGTTCTAGGAGGCTTCGATGGACAGTAGGTGGTATTTTTTCGTTGGCGTCGTCTGCCACGTGGAAAAGATACTAGCCTATTTATAAATGTGATATTTGTGTGTGTTTTAAAAATGGTAAAACAGGTGGTATAGATAAAAAAAGATATTTTAAATTTTCTTCAATTTTTTTAACAAAACGGTCGAAATTGATGGGGCCCATATTTTTAAAACATGTGAATAGTGAGTAGGTGACAATTAATAGATCTATGGGGGAAGCCGCCCCGGTTCAGTTTGTGTGTACTTGTCACAAAAGATTAGGCCCGACCTCCAGACTGTTTGAACATATTGTATTGAGAAGTCAGGTATACGGCAATGTACCATTAATCTGGAGGTAACGAAAATTAATAAATCTCTTATCATATTAGACCTAACGGAGTGTCTAAGGGCTCGGTTCCATGAGCTTATTGCAATTTATGCTATATACAATTATTATTGTTGATGCAAATTATTATTTAATGCTTGTTAAGCATGCCACAAACTTATAATCTTTGCTTGTGTTCAAATTGATTACATAAACCTATAGATTCACTCGGCATTTTTGCTGATTGTTTTACTCACATGTATTTCAGGTAATCAAGAAGTGGAAGCTTGGAGGTCATGGGAATGAAGTTGTGCACTGCTTTTGTTGTTCAAACTCTTTGATTTATTTATCGTTCCATTCTTAAAACAAACTAATATGTTGTTTTAAATTATCTTTTGGTAACGATTACTTGGGACTACGCTACTCTGATAAATGTTTTAGGAACGATAAATTTGAAACGTCTCTTTTCGAGTCGTTCTTTATAAATTGTGTGTTTTTATACCATTGTTTAGCACCCAAAGGTATATTCCGCTGCGTGTAAATTTGGGGGTGTTAAAGATTGCTACCAGAGCCATGAGTTATAGAGAACTAGGTCTTTATTTTAAAAACCTAAACTATAACTGTCAGTTTTATTTTTCAAAGAGTCGGTGCACATGACTTCGCGTGACTTCAGGTTCAAGCTACTTCTGAGATTATAATTTTAGTATACGTTATTACGTATACCTTATTGGCAAGTATTTATAAATAAATGCTATGATCCATTTATGGATATATATTTATATCTAGGATCCATTTTCGATATATATTTATGTCGTTAAACTTTTCGATAAAAGTTTATCATTTATTAATGATTAACTTAAATAAATACAATGAATTTTCAAGATCTTTGTGTATTTATTTTTGAAGTATTTAAATTGCTTTTATTGCAAAAATTTTATATTATGACCTTACATACCTTCATTTGCGCGTGTTATTTTCATTGTTTAACCATTTGTGATATCTATATAGATATCCAAATCGTCTTCCGGTTGTTTGTGCTTGGACGTCTTGAAACGTAATCTCTAGACCATTGTGTAGCACAATGTGTCCTTGGAATATACTAACCGCTATCGTGTGATTCACACATTTTGAAATACTTCCTATAATCGTGTTGAATAATATCATGGTTTTTCTTAATATTTTGTTGATTTTTGTCACCAGTTTACACGGCATGCGAAGATTTAATTCATCGACATTTATATGAATCGACTCCGAAGTGTATTGTTCGCTTATATCTCGATAACGTCATCGTCATTTTATAAATCATCGTCTAGATTATGGCGCTAGATTGGAATACGATTTTACTTCTATAAAATTGTATCATTTGTTTTTCATTAACCTTCTTGCTCCCGGAGTGCAACCCGTTAATGTTCCATTCTTTTCTTGTTATGTTTTGTGTTTTTGGACAATCGTGGCATCAAGGAGAATTGCCTACATTGCACCTTGAAACTTAAATTATGAATGTCATTCACCGTTTTGTTTCCTAAATTTCGTGTTAGATACCTTGAAGCATCTTCTGTCATTCATTATGCTATATTTTTATTTGATGCTCATTATGAGAATTATTTTTCGTTGATGTAAAATCCACAAGACATGTGTGTATATATATATTTTTTGAGCCGTTAGGAAGTGACGAAAAATATATTTAATGGAGAAACTGCAGGGGCAGTATAAACAGGTCACAACTTAAAAGTAAAACCTGCGCTTTTTTCTTAAAATAAAATAGTCAAACCTGCACAGAACTTGCAGGTGTATTTTGGTCATTTTATATTGTGTTTCAGGTCTTGGATAAAACTAGAAAGTCGTCTGAAACGTCGTTTTGCATCAAAATGCTTTAGACTCCGAGTCTTGGAAATGTCGTTTATCGGGTCAATCAATCAGCTCATATTTAAAAGTCAAATCTGATAGAAAATTTAGAACATGAGTTTTAAACGTTTCTAAGCAGTTTTGATTTCATTTGAGATCGTAAAATTTTAACAAATATTATTTTACAACTAACGAATACTAGTTGCATGTGAAAATGTTTAAAAATAGAAACATTACAGGATTAGCAATTACCGGATTAATGGTGTAATTTGAAAATGAATAATATACTTTCTTAAAAGCATGTTGTGTCGAGTATCTTACATAATACACATATGGATTGATTTATTCTTTATATATATATATATGACTCATTTGTCATTCGATGTTATTTTATTTTTATTTTCTTCTAACCTTCCACTGATTTAGATTGAGTTTTGAAGTTTTGCCTTCACATTCTTCGTCGACATTCTCATCACGTGTCTCATGGCGTTTCCGTCTAAACCTTATAACCTTTTGAAACCTTAACAACTTGTAACCATTTCATTGATTTTCCTATGAGCTACTATTTGCAACTTTTTGCAAACCTTTGGTTATTATATACCTCATTAAATGTCACCTTATAAATTTAATAGACATTTTTACTACAATTATTTTCACAAATTGTTTTACCTTGATATTATGAAATAAATTTTTATAACATTTAAGTTGTTGCTTAAAAATCTCTCAAATTACTTGTATCCTATAAATTTATAAACTATTTTTAAATTCCATTTTACAATTGGCATGGTTTATATATAAACATAAGAAACGTAATACTTTTCGACGAAATGAAGCACTGCATTGCTATTCCTAAATTATACATGGCCTGATCACCTATGTCTAATTTAGAAGGAGCCATTTTAGGCTGAATAGTAGTCCACTTAAAAATCTTGATAATAATCAACTTTTTTCTTGTAATTATGATAAAGATAAATAAAATGGAATCAAGTGAAAAGAAGTTTTGAAAACCTTTATATTTTATGCAAGTAGCATAATTTCTTTGAATCCGCATACGTTTTCTTACCTTTTCTTAAACGAATTACGCGCTTACGAATACGTTTTTACTCGACGATCGTTTTTCTACTTGTTACTTCATTTTGTCTTATAACTGATTTCTTTTGACCGTTCGTCTAATTACTGACTATTGATAAATGACTTGAGAGTCTCGATGTTTTATCCTTCCTTCTTGTCCAATCTTCTTTATGCGACTGGGTAGATCTTTGGAATGTCTCCGCACGTGAATAATGAATTATCACTAGAGTGATTTCCGTATATCCGGGATGACGTCCGTCACTCTCGTTTGTCTCGAAATCCACTCTTGTGAACCGTGCTTTGACTTCTCTCTTTAAACACTAACATCGCCCATTTGATTTGTCTTAATTACAAGTGATTATTAGGAATTTTCTTTGATTAAAATTTTTGTATGGATCTTATTTCCGATCGTGTATCGACCACCGCTAAGTTAACGAGCTGATGTTGGTGAACCATCGACCGCACTAACAAAATTGACAACTTGTTTAATCTATTATTTCTTATCGTCATACCATCAATGCCTTTATTTTATTATTCTCTTTAAGAATTCATACGACATTTGTTTCGTCCCCTTTTGTACCGTTGATCTCGTACTAATTGTTGACCATTATTTTCATTCGTATTTGTTTGTTATCTTGTCACATTTTGAAACCCAAATATATCCCATGTTTATCTTGAAATAATAAACACCTTATTGTATTTCTACAACATATTATAAAATTTTTATGGAACTTGTCTACATTTTCTAATGATTTTCAATTAATGAAATAACTATCATAAGAAAAAGGTCAAATTTATACACCATATTTTGTATAACTAAAACTAATGTTTAAAATGAAATTATGTTCTACCTTTTGAACCAATTGACTTATCATACTTTACTTTTAATGTAATGAAATTACAGGTTTAATTTATATTCCTAATAATGATTTAATTTAGAAATTATATTTTCTAATTGTAACCATCAATACGAGTTTAATTAATAAATTCATGTCATTCTTTCAAAGTTTCTTAAGACGACCAAAATAAATTTTGAAACTATTTTACTTCTATTTTTAATATATCATCTTTATCAAGAAAGTACCTCAACTGAGTTTTAAGGTAATACCAAATCCGGGACGGATAATTGTGACAAACGTTATTTTAATGTTAATATTTAATTCTTTCTTCGGTCTCATTTTTCTAGTATTGTGAATTATTATGTTTTACGGTTACGTGATTTGAGATCTCTCGTCGATCGTCAACCTTAAATCATTTTACCACATCTTGTCCGTTTATGCGTTTACTGAATTCATTTTTATCTCGTTCTGTTCCTCGTATTGAAGATCACTATTTTATTCTGAGTTTAAAATGAATCTTGGGAAGCAGTGTATAAGAAGAAACGATAAGTGTCACCAGGATTTATGCGTGTACTTGTGGAATGATTGAGGACCAAATCTCTTAAGGAATGGAGTTAATAAATTTGTTACGACCTCGAGGAGTATGTTGAAGCCGACACCACAAGTGGAAAGACTCTTGAGATCAAGTGGTTATTATCAAGGGTTCGTTCAAGGTTTTCTCGATGATTAATGGTGGAGATCTATAATCGATGTTTATGTTCGACCTTTTCTTTTATGTACTTATATGGTGTGTGATCTAGTCAAATGATCGTAAGTTGTGAGAACTTGAGACGGCATCATCCGATGACGTCCGATCATGTAGAACACATATTATGTAATATCTTTCTGACTTTCAACGACGATGTTTATTGAGACTTTAATGCGCGTTGGCGAAAGTGAGATGGTGTCTTTGTATTATCTTTTGAGTAGGGACCCGCGTGTGAGCACCCTCCGATGACGAAAATGTTTTTCCTGTTAGTTCTTTTGATGTATGTCCATGGCTATCCAGCAAGTGGCGATCCTTTAAATTGCAACATTCCTTTTAACTGGACTTATCCGAAAATCCTGTCATCTATTCCTGTCGTCAAAATAGCTTCGTTTGATTCATAAAATTTTCATGTGTCGAGCTTGACGGGTGACTTGTGGATAAGGATTTATTTATTCCTTTTTGGTGAGATACAACTTGACGACAAGTTGCGTTTTGTGAAAGAACCAGTGGAGATCGTGGATCGAGATACACGTGGGAACGTGGGGACTTCTTTATAAGGTATGTCGTCATCCTTCCGGGTAGTGAACAACTCGTGTATAAGGTGAGTTGAGCGCCGGGACGTCGCTCCCTTAAGGTGGTGAGGATGTAAAACCCGTAAAAAAGGTCATAATTTAATTCTATTTTCAATTATTTTGAAGTATTTTATAACGTTAAATACTATTATGTTTAACGGCTTAAGTTAATATAAAATTTTAGGCATCCGCCGGTATCGGACTACTAGTGATCGCGATACCGACGGATGCCTAAAATTTTATATTTTATTATCGATCGTTTCGATAATTAATACTTTCGACGATATCATTTTAATTACGTATCGAGTCGTTATATTATTATTTTTCGTGTGCGTTTAAACTTTTTAGTATTTTTATGAAACCCGAGTCTCGTAAATATTTTAAAATTTACAATTTACATTTTCTACCCTTTTAAACTATTTTATTACATTTTGGACCAAAACTATCACAAATTGGCAAAAACTATCCTAACCTTACACTATATAAATAAATTCCACTATCTCGTTTTCATTATAAAAATGATTTAAACAAAAAAATCCATTTTCTTCCTCTCTTTCACTTTGTTGGCCGTACACCACCACACACCAAATCATCAAAAATTTTGATGATCAACTTTGATCCATCCAAAAACAAAACAAGTCCCATCCTAGATATTCAAAGGGCTACACATTGGTATGATTTTCTTCAACATGCACTAATTTTTCCAAAAAAATTATTTTCTTGATGAACTATACTTGTTTGATTCATTTTGAAGGAATAAATGGGTGTTAATCTTATTATATTATATAGTGGAGTGTTTGCATGTTTAAAATTTTGAGTTTGATTTATTAGATTTGTACATGCAAGTATGTTAGAGGTTTGATCATAGTGTAGGAGTGATGGAATGATCATATTAGTGGTATAGAAATGGGTAAAATGTGTTGAAAAATTGATTTTGTATGGTTTTTAAATGGTCAATTTTAGGCAGTAGGTTTGAGGCCAATTTCGGGGGTCTTAAGTCCAAATATAGATTGATATTATGGGATTATGTTGTACAGAATTTCGTTAGCTTCGATTTGATATAAGGTAGGCCTTCCAACTCCAAACGAGGTGGAAGATACACTAGTTTGATTTTCGTGTACCGAGAGACGAGTGTTGACACAATCCGAAAATTGTTGTTGATATTTGGATCGAATCTCGGGGACTATAAAATGAGTTTCAAAATGATTCAAGGGCTGTTCTCAGGCTCCAAGTTTAGTATTTTGAGTCTATTTTTAGAATCAAGTGTCGATTTTATAAATGGAGTTGTTTTGAATGGTCAAAATGGTTTCGTAAGTCAAGGTCACTAAACTGTCCGGATTTTGTGATTCAAAGATGAGTCGGGCAGGGAACTTTAGAAGTAAAATCTTTTAATGGGCTCTTGGTAGGACTTTCTACATATAGTAAGTAAGTTCTCTGAGTAGTATCATAAAAATTTGATATGTTTAAGTATGGGAAAACGGCTTGGACATTCGGTATGTTCCGGCATATTTTTATTAAAGGCATAGAATAATAAAATGGATATATAGGAGAGTGTAATAGAATCACTTGTATCGTTTTCTCTCGAGTTGTCATGATTTTATTCTTGAGTTTGATTTTATTATGTATCATTTATTTCTCGAGTCTATTATTAATGTACGCACCTTATTTGCTAGGTTGCGGTTGTCGTGTTTATCGGGCATCTACTATCGTCGACGATCGTCTTCAACTACTATAAGTACTAAGGTGAGTCTATAGCCTCGTTTGAGCTCATTCAAATATTTTTATAACCCGCGAGGGGGAATACATGTTTTATAAACTTAGAACACAAGATTTTTATGGTATGCTTGTCCCTCTTTGAATGGACCCGTGGTTGCCTTTAAATTGCATTAAGTGATTGCCATTGTTAAAGCCTCAGTTATGGACCGTTAATTAACCTATGATGGGTTAACCGCTAGTACAATTAATAGATCTATGGGGGAAGCCGCCCCGGTTCAGTTTGTGTGGACTTGTCACAGAAGCTTAGGCCCGACCTCCACACTGTTTGAACATATTGTATTGAGAAGTCAGGTATACGGTAATGTACCATTAATCTGGAGGTAACGACAATAATAAATCTCTTGTCATATTAGACCTAACGGGGTGTCTAAGGGCTCGGTTCCATGAGCTTATTGCAATTTATGCTATATATAATTATTATTGTTGATGCAAATTATTATTTGATGCTTGTTAAGCATGCCACAAACTTATAATCTTTTCTTGTGTTCAAATTGATTACATAAACCTATAGATTCACTCGGACATTTTTACTGATTGTTTTACTCACATGTATTTCAGGTAATCAAGAAGTGGAAGCTTGGAGGTCACGGGAATGAAGTTGTTCACTGCTTATGTTGTTCAAACTCTTTGATTTATTTATCGTTCCATTTTTAAAACAAACTAATATCTTGTTTTAAATTATCTTTTGGTAACGATTACTTGGGACTACGCTACTCTGATAAATATTTTAGGAACGATAAATTTGAAACGTCTCTTTTCGAGTCGTTCTTTATAAATTGTGTGTTTTTATACCATTATTTAGCACCCAAAGGTATATTCCGCTGCGTGTAAATTTAGGGGTGTTAAAATTTAGGCCTTGTTTGTTTTTTTACAGTTTTTCCCTATTTATATGCAAACCATGTCTATAGAAAAAGAGGTGATGGTAAATTTTTCGTCTGAAAGAAAAATTTTAGTTGTGCACTTTATCCTCTATAATTTTAGGCCCACCCGCTATATGTAAGGTTGATATGAACCAAACTAGATATCCGTTAAGATATGAAGAATGATTCCATAAAACAACTAGGAATTTAAAAAAACATAAATCAAATATGAAATTGATTACAATAGAAGAGTTTGTTAAAGATGTTGGTTAGAAAACCACAGAGAAATTTTTTTTACAACAATATGAATAATCTAACTCAGAAAATGCTATCTAACTAGTATTAATACTTATTACTGTTTTACTAAGCTTACATGAATATTTTATTACTTTTTGTTGATTTGGCGGGAAAAAAAATGGACACGTATCCCCTTACGTGTCTTATTAACAAATCTCTATGCCATAGTTTTATAGTAGATCATCACCACAACACAACACAACACATCCACCGCCGCATCCCCATTTCCCCAAAATCAGTAAGCCTTAATCCGGCGGCCTCATCCGACCACAAAGTGCGTTTTTTATACATGTTGATTTTCTGGGTTTCTTTTAGTGTTTCGGTAACAAAGAACTCGCCAGATCTATGTCTTCCATAGATGCACACACTTGATTGTTAAAGGTTTGATTTTTTCTTTATTTTAGTTTTACTAATGTGTTTATTTTATTAAATTGGTTGTTTTTCTAATTTATTTAAATTAGAGCTTTATTAAAATCTAATGTTATGAAACCTCAAGATTCTAGGGAGGATGGTGAAAATGATTTTCGGTTGTGTGGATGGCAACAGATTCACAACAAGAATTGATAAAAAAAAGTTTTTCTTTTATGATTTTAGTGTCGTTTTATGGGTTTTGGACTTTTGGGTTTCATATGTGATACAAAGCGACTGTTTGTTGATAGTTTCCTCCACATTTGGTAGGTTTTAGATTAGTTACATGAAGTATAATGGGTAATATAGGTTCATGTGAAAGAGTTCGATAATATATGTTGTCTTTCTATTAGTATATGATGAATTTCGTGAGCCTTTTTTTTATAAATGGTTCCTTTTTTTATTACACTAGGTGCAATCTGTTAATATTTGACAATTGCTCAGTTTTGTGGAAAGAAGCTCAACTATTACAATAGGTGCATCTCTACACATATGTGTAACCATGCCTTAACTGGAGATATTCATCATTGACCACATACATGCTTCTAAACTAATTCTATGATAATGGCATGCAGGTTGCGTAGCTTGAAGTTGTATAATCAAATAAGTAGTTGTTTGCTAAACGTATTAATTTAGTAACTATCATACTGGCATGAGCGCACATGGAAACAATGATCAGAGGCGGATGTTACCCCGGGTAAATGACATTGCTTTTATTTATGTGCTAGGCTTCCCTGTTGTTACTTATGTCTTTTTTCCCATATGTGCTCATCGCTTCCTCTTTTTAACTAACAACACACACTTATGTAAGTGGTTAAGTTATATATACAAAACATGTAGGCAATGATTTTGATTTTGCTAACTTTTTTTTCAAATTGCTATTGCTACAGTGTAGATGAAAGGACGCGATCACATTTAGGTACGACACATAGAAATACTGGAAACTCACATTCCGTGACAAGGTGAGTAGATGAAATGATTTTCATGAACCATGTAATACGATCATTTTATTATGGCGACTTAAAGTAATTATTAGCAGTTTTCATGTTCAGCTCACAGGTTCCTCCTTGACGCACTCATACAAGGAGGCGACACAATGGTATGTCTTCTATAATTTGACGAAAATTGAGCATATTGTTATTATCATTTTCCAACCCGTTTGAATGTTTGCAAAATTAGTCGATTCATTTTTGGTAATAGAATGTTTTAAATTAGGTTAACGATTCGTAATAGAATGTTTTAAATTAGGTTAACGTTTCCATTACGTATCGGAAGTTGGAGGATAGTCACGTATTTATTATAAGTGTGGGAAATGGATAGCAATTGAATGAGTAGGATTGAGGGTAAACTGGTCGAACGGTAGTATAAGATTGTAGGCTCAGTGAGGAGATAAATGTGTGACACTGCGTTATCAATTTAAATGTCTGTTGGGGGGATAGTTGCATTTGGATTCAACATTTACACATGTTAATGATGTAGCTTATTTGGATTTCAAATCAAAATATATGTCTATTTCATATCAAAGTTCTTCCACAAGTCTGTTACTGGCTAAATTAGTTGCTTTATCTATTTTAAATTTAGTTGAAGAAATGTATTTTTTTCAAGCTCATAGTACGACCGAAAATGGATGCAGGGGATAAGCGATTTCTTGAGCGAAATGCCAGAGATGACGAGTCAAAACAAACCCGCAATAAGTGGCTGATAGGTTATTAGAAACTATTCAGTACTATCAAATGCGTTCACAGGTTCTATAAAAGGTGGTCATTGTATGGATTCTCCCACCGGATCATTGCGATTTGAGGTTAGTTCTTGAGTTTGTCCGTATACACTGAATAGACGTGAAATGATTGGGGGTCATTTACTCATTTTAGAACATTTCATTGCGCCTCACCTCTCAAGACTGATCAATTAACGAAATTTAACATGTTTTCTTTATAGGGTTGACCCGAAAAACCTTTGCCCGATATTTTCAACTTTTTTTTTATAAATTAATAGTATGTCAAATACGATTGCAGAAATACTAATATTTGAATGTGAAAATAGATTTTCAAATAAAATGGTTAGGGAAGACTTATGCTGTAAAAGTACACATTTGGTGAGTTTCATTCTGCATAAAAGCATAACAGGAATCCATTTACGGTTATTGTACAATTTTTACAAAATTGAGTCAAAATGACTCCATAAACCTACACGTTACACTCTTTTCCCTATGATCAATCACTTTGATTCATCTCCAATTCAACCCACCTAATCTAATACATGAATTCATCTCCAATTCAACCCACCTAATCTAATACATGAATTCGTTGCAGTCCTTCTCTTGACCTCTTTTGGCAGATCAAAGCAGTGCTATCTTTGTTTCACTCAAGTATCTTCTAAGATTTATGCTAAAATAGTTACATATATATTGAACTTTAACTTTTCATGATATAGATTATAAACGGATGATACCTAAGAATAACAAATACTAGACATGCTCGATTTTTTGGGCAAAAGATGATTGTGATATTGTCATTTGTAATACATTAAGTCCAAAACAACAAGTTTCTCGAATGACTGCTACTAAAGATCTGTGGTTGATGTTAGAATGCTTAATCTATTTTTTTAATGATACATTCTACATAATTGCATAGAATAGTTGTTCTAATAATAGGAAGAAACGATAGCCTTTTTGTTCAATCGAGAGCATTCTTTCCTTGGTCCCAGATGTATGGGTGTAGATGTTTTAACAATAGCTTGATCATTTGAGCTTTGATACAGAAGGTAATAATGATGTTGGATGTGTTTGTCAAGGTAACACGTTAGTGACGTATCAGATTACGCACATTGGTAGTGATTTCCCATTGTAGCAAATGTTGACAGTAGCTTTCCAGCAAACAGGAGTGGACGACGGAACAAATCCAGTGCAGCTGTGCAGGTATGCAAGTATACGCGCTTATATGCATATACGAAGATAATGAACTGCTTGGATTTGGTATGTCATGTCTCTTAGTAAGGAAATACATATAGTTATAGATGCACCACTGTCCATGTCTTCCACCACACACACGCTACTCTAAATAGATATTTTCCAATGTTAGTTGTGAATTGATCATTTGAGAATAGTCTAGGTAGAATTAAATCTAAAGGTTGTTGCCGAATGAAAATAGCCATAAAAAATATTTATACGTGGTCATAGGGTATTCATAATTTAACATTGTTGTTTCATTTTAAAGTTTGGTAGTTCATGAATGCTCCCAATGCCCCGAGGAATTTTTTGTAATGTTGCATAATTCCTTTTTTTTCTGTTTGTTTCTCCTGTTGCTTATTTAAAGTTGAACATTTGATTCCAGGTAGTGTTCCATGCTGGGCAGTATGCTAAATCAATAAGAGAAAGGAGTAAAGGAATGTTTCATAAATAATACACGTTTACGAGTAAAGACTTTATGCAAGATTGTATTATGTGTGTGTAATATTCATGTATAAGTTTTATTTTAGTTCCAAAAGTGTAACACACTTATGTATGGTTTTATTGCATTTCCTTTCAGCTTATAATGTTTTAGGCATGTGTGTACTTCCATCTTGCATTTAAAAGACGATAAAAAAGAAGACCCCGCGGCGAAGCGCGGGTCTTCCATACTTGTTTATACTAAATGGGTAAGGCTTGGTGTAGATTTGACTACTAATTTGACTTCCCCATATGACTTGTATCAATCTATTTCCCCTTAAAGATATTCTTGTCCTCAAGAATGTATTTGAAAATATAAATCATTCTCGGTTCATTTCGGTAAGGCTCTTGATGCACCAGCCAATTTCCATTTCTTAAACAAAAAGTGTATCCTGTAATTCCGCTAAACCATGCGTATGCTTCCCGAAAAACCCCAAATGAGAAGGACTTTAACTTCAACTTTTGAATCCCTTTCCCATCAATCTTGACTCCATAAGTAAAAATATAGAACCTAAATACTAAAAGTAGATCACAATTTTTTCCTAATCTACATTGTCCTACTAACACCTTGCTCCAACATGCTCGATCCAATAAAATAAAACCTATTTCAAACCATCCTATAGCTCCACTCCCAACACATCTCTAAGCACAACATTCATCACCCTTCGTGCTTTCCTTCTTTCTTTTCTTATGTGGTCATTCCCGTAGGTCAAATTCCCTCTTTTCATGCTTAATCTTGAAATTCGTGGCATCTACTCTCTGTCTATAGGGCCATTTCCATATGTCAATCTTCAGTTTCCCAAGACCCTATCCGTTCTTTATAACATATGCCTTTCCATTATTTGAAAGACTTCATAGTTTATGTGCATCTTTAGTCCTTATAACTGATGACCAACTTCTTGTTTGACTACCCATGTGTGCAAAACTTGTAGTTTCTTTCTCTAAATTCCCGTTCCACTTCACCTTTGTATGAAACAACTCATCATCAATAGTGTAGAAACTAAAAGGTGGGTTGAATAGTTTTACCATTTGAAAACTTATTTCATAATAGTTAAGCTAATTTATAATGTTTCAAAAACATTTGCTATCTTGATTATGATTGACTTAAGATGATAACAATAATAAGTAAAGAGTAAGGGAAAAAACAACCTAAAGGAAGACACCAAGGATTTATAGTGTTTCAGTAACAAAACTCTCTCTTCGTTCCTACTGCATTCATCGAGTACACATACTCGAGATTTTCACTATATCCACAAGCTCCCTTCTTGGCGGAGAAAACCTTACATCGTTGCTTACAAAAATTTCTGACACTAAGCTAAATGTCGAGTTCTAATCTTAGATAGAACCAATCTACGCTCGTCGTCTATTTCAATTTTCTGACACAAGACTAGATGTCGAGTTCTAATCTTAGGTAGAAACAATCTACACTCATCACTCACACTCACATCACTATAAAGCTAAGTGAGAACTTCTACATACAACACTCATACATACATCACTATAAAGCAAGTGAGAACTTAGACACACAACACTCAATACTCACGTCACTTTAAAACCAAGTGAGAACTTAGACACACGACACTTCCTAGTATACACTTATAACTTGAATCTACACAAGACTCAAAAGAATGAATGTGATAACATGACTTGATCTATAGAAAGGGATCTTCATCAAAGCTTCATCTTTTAGCACTATACAAGTATGTGAGTGATATTCTCTTTAGAGATAGGAAGAAGGGGATCAAGGAGATAATCATAAGTAAGCACACTTAAGACATTAAGTGATAATTTACTAATTATTGGGAAAGAGATTAAGAAGTAGAAAAGAGAAGTCCAAAAAGGTTGAGGGGAATGAAAAAATGATCCACTATTTATAGGGACATGAGGCTAACGTCTATCTGGTCATGGTTCTTTATTGTTCCTACGGTTCGATATATATATCGAACTGTTGGACCCTATATAGAACCATAGGCGTAGACTACGCTTCTCTTTTTGTCTTTTAGTGGAGAAAAGAATATCTGGCCAGTTTAGACCTGAAAGGAATATCCAATTTCACTTAGAATATCCAATATTCAAACTTTCCATTTATCATTTTTCATTTAACATTTTCTTAAAAAAAAGTATATTTGGAAATGTTTTGTCACATTTAATCAAATGTGAGTTTTAAGTAAATCACTTTTATAGATCACTAAACATGTTAGAAATATATTTGTGCAAGACTTAAATGATTATAACGTAAATTATAGTGTTTGTTAAATAATTCGTCTTTCAATTATCTTTAACGATAAATGTTTTTACACTTTGTTGTGATAAAAACTAAGAAAGATTAGTTATCACAAATATTGTTTTTAGGCATCGTTTGCATTAACAATCTCCCCCATTTTTATTACGACAAATTATAAACTCATATGTGTAAATACAAAAGTTTTCGAATTATTAATGAGTTTATCCACTACCATTTATCCCTCTTTTGTCGAAGCAAAAAGGTAGCAAAAGTCTCGAGGAAGAGAATAATCGAATTTGCTAAGAACTCCCCCTTGGGTGCTTACTCCCTTAGATTGGGGCACCAAATGATTGAGCTATGGGGGAGATACATACAAGGGTTAGTAGAAAGAAAGAAACACACATGTAAAGCAAGAGCCACAAATATATACTAGATAATTTGAGAGGGAGAAAGAGAAGAAATCTCGAATTAAAGAGCAATAATTGTTAAGTATGTCGAAAGAGAGTATTTGACAAGATAAATTCAAATGTATTGGGTTTAAGAGAGAAAAGAAACATCCAATAAATTTGAAGATTGATGTAAAAAGGTTAAAATATTAAACTTTTAGAACCACAAGAAAAGTTCATATTTTACCATAATCAACTCTCAATAATATATGTGAAAAAGAAATTATAACAAACAACTAACACACATAAAAGGTCATATTATATTAAACATGAAAGCACATACATAAACGATATTCTTATATAAGAATATGAATATTACTAAATAAAGAAAATAAACCTAAGCATAATAACTATTCAAGTAGAATTAGTCCTCCAAGATTTTCTTAGATAATTTTGAACCAAAGGATTAGTCCTCCAAACGGAATCTTTTAAAGACTGGTTAACGATAAATAGATACCAAAAAATGGATACATTGTGCACGGTTCGATAAATTCCTTCACGGTTCTTTATCAATAAAGAAGCGCAAGATGATTTAATGAACCGTGGGAAGTAGGTATCAAAATACGATTTTCCCAAATTTTAAAAAAGACAAGAGGTTTTAAAATTTTAGCAAATCTTGGATTTATACCTCTATTAGGAATAGTGATATACTTGGGTTGCATAAAAAACAACATACTTTTAATAAGAGTATATTGACAACCATGTGACAAAATATTAACATAACATATTGATCCAATTTTAGTCCAATTTAGAGGTGACAATACATTAGGTTTAATTTTAAGATATAGGTAAAATTGATCAAGATGTGTAAAGAGAAATAACACATAGAGAAAGATTCAAATACATTAATCAACAATACATGAAATCTCATGTATTAAAAATACAACTAAGAAAAAGAAAATAATATTAGATATTAAAAATAACTAATTACAAAATTTAGCTAATTAAATCTTGACATAGATAATCTCTTTAGGCCAATATTTCTAAAATATTATAAGAGAGATCAACATCTCACTCCATAGGTGGAGGAGGAGGAGGAGCAAAGAAAGACATGAGGATATGCTCTAACCTTGCATGCATGTGATGATCTCCATCTTTAGAGAGTGGATGAGGTGGTTGTTGTATAAACAACATGTACAATTTGTTCCATGTGCCTCCAGGAAAGCAAGGAGATATGAGTCACCCATGGGATGGTAAATGGGGATACCCAAGATAGGAGTATATTGAGGTGGAGGAGGTGGAAGGTTGTCTAGTAGAGAGGTAGGAGAGGGAACATCAGAGTCATCCTCAGAAGGGATGCTTTGGAGAGGTTGAGGGATTTACTCCAAAAAGTGACTTGGAGAAAAAGGAGATGAAACCTCATTCATTCTAGATTGGAATGAGGAGGAGGTAAAACCATAAGAATGGTTAGTAAGATAAGTGAAATAGGTTGCATGGTGCATTTGGAGGAAAGGGTGATGAGGATATGAGGATGGGTGAAAGAATTAATTCATTCTTTGGTTGGAGAGTGTTTGAGCAAGAGCCTCTTTTGAAATTTTTATTTTGATTTTAAGGCTTTTGAGTGTTGAGAAGTTTTTAAAGGAAGAATAAGAAGCTCTTGTGGAAACCATGGTTATGGTTGTTGAAGGTTTTAGAGAAGAGATGGATGAAGAAGATGAAACGAGAAGAGGCTGTATAAAAAGAGGAGGGATTTACCAAAGTGGTATGAGTTTGAAATGATTTTAGAAAATCCTAAATCATGTCATGCTTTAAAAAGAAAATCTAGTGTTTAGAAAAAGTTTTGGCTATGTTTACAGAAATTTAGAAAGAACAGTGAAGAAAAAGATTCCCTTCGAAAGTGAGACCCATGGTTCTTTAATTATTTCCGCGGTTCGTTATATATATCACACCATGGAACAATAACGGAACGCGAATAGAAGGGTTGGAAAATGAAGTTCCAGAAATTTTTAAAAATCCAGATTTTCTATGTTTTGTATTCAGCCTAAAGAGACCAACCACCAAAATCTAAATACCTAGGCAACACAAATAATGCACATAAACATGTAATTCAGATAATAAAAACATGAACTCATTATGGATTAAAATCAATCCAAACACATAGTTCATACAAGAAAGATGTCTAGATAAACAAAGTTAACTTAAAGTTAAACAACTAAAATTAAGTTAAAAACCCAAAATGACATCCAAGAAGAATCATCTCTTCTTCTTTCCCAAGCCTTTGAACATCTTACCAATGGACTTGAATCCTCCTTTCGTTTCCTCCTGTTTCTCATGAACATCCTTCCGGATTTGAAGGTTTTGTCGATAAAGAGTCTCAAGGTTTATGTCATGAGGAATATCGAAAGAAGTGGAAGACATTGTATGAGGTATTTGGGGTAAACCATCAACAAAAGTGTATATTAGGTGTGGAGTCACTCGGGGAACCCATGCCGACACTTGTTTCACCTTCATTATCATGATGAGGTGAAGATGACTCTTTCCCAACATCGAAGGTTGCTTCCTGATGAACACTTCTCCTTGCACCAATATCACTCTTAGGCGTACGTGGACGATTTCTTTGAATGGAAGCATCACATGATTAATGGGCTCATAGGAGGATAATCCGAGGTGTGGAAATTGTAAGGGAGCAGAAAAGACACGTGCACACCATATTATGTCCCACCATGGCGGAATATGGGGCGCGACGTATGGATATCATCACAACAATAGCGTGTCTATAAAGTTAACTAAATGAAATAGAAATGTCATAAAAAGGTGACACAATGTCATGACAATATCTCAAATAATGTAGGCGTCTAGGTAAGTAGGTAACAGGCCTACCTCTTACCAAACACATTTAAATAACACACATCAAACATATAGGTATCAAAAAATTTACTAAATCCAAATACAAAATAAAATCTAAGAGGAAAGAGATTCCTCCTAATGCAATCCTAGCAGCCTCTATACTCTAGCCACTTCTAACATCATCTTGCACAACTACCTCACCTGAAAATGACACTAAAATATGTCAACATAAAGTTGGTGAGAACATAGGTTTAAGTTATATTGAACATCATAAGAAACCTTGACATCTGCTATAAATAAGTTGAAGAAAAACAATTTATAGTAATGGACCATAATGTGATAATCATGTTACATGCATCCACAACAAAACTTAAACCAAGTACCGATAACATCTACAATTCACAAAGAACCCTATAACAATCAAGAAGTATCCCGTCACACACACAAGAACACACACCACACTATCCGGATGTTTCTCGCACCACCTGTGGAAGATGAACTATATCCCCGTCGAGATATCTTGCCTCCGAAGAGACGATGCACAAGTACTCAGGACGGATCGTGCCCCACGAACCAAGAACTCAGAACCAATAACTCAAGACGGACCGTGCCCCACGCTCCACACACATCACAACTGGTCCCATAGACGCCCATACATCTATGTACCAATCCCAATCATAACACAATCAAGATTCACATATCAGAACACATATAAAAGCACATATCAAAGCACATATGAGAACACATAAGCACGCAAGTCATACAATAACACATCTATGTCCAAATATTTATAAAAATATAGTACCAAAACATTTTAAGAACACCACAAGTGTCATCTTCATCCCATACTAGAAGAAAACATTTAAAAACTCAATGAATATAGGACTATGAACTCACCTTACGAAAGCAATCCAAAGTCTCATCACGAACAACCAATTACCTAAAGCACATAATACAATAATACGCACGTCAACATTGACTCCGGAACTCTAATCCTTTATCAATGTAACAATCCCTATGATGGATACATCTCAAATTCTGTCTCAAGTCAGCCCCATGTTATCCCTCTAAGTGCCCATTAACCCAAAATACCCAAAACATGATTTTAAGCCTTGTCGTACAAACACTAAACCTTGAACTCAACACTTGTACAAATAATTCGACCAAGCTACTGACCTCCATAGGCTATACATTCTGATAATTTGAAAAGTACGTTCCGAGTACATAATTTTAGGCTTTTGAATCACCCAAAAAACTTTAAAAACGAATAAGTTATGACCAAAACGATTTTACCTAGAATCTGCCCAGACATTAGCGACGGATTCTGACAGTTTAGCGACGAATTCTGGCAGATTAGCGACAGTTTCTGCCTAATCCGACTTAAACCCTAAAAACGATTTTAAACCCTAAAAACCCCTCATTAATTACCAAATTCAAGCCCTAAATTATTTTAATTCCAGAAAATTAAAAACCCTAATCCATCATATGATTATTAACATGATTCTAACATAATTAATTAAATAAGAACAAGAATTTAATAAAGATCACTACCTTTAGATGATCAAAACCATGTTTTTTTTCTTTTCAAGAACCCTAACTTTTTCCCCTTTTTTCCTTTTTCTTCCTGCGTTTTTTTTCATTCGTTGATTGTATTTGTTTTTTTTTTATCAAATCTATTTATATAGTATATACTACTAGTTCAAGCCCAATACAAAAAGCCCCTTCTTTTTCTCTTTTTTTTCTTTTGCCGACTATTTCACAAAATTTTCCAAAAATATAATTTTTTATTTATTTAATTATTAAATTCGTTTTTTAATTAATATTTCCTTATTTATATTTATTATTTATTTATTCCTTAATTAATTAATTACACCTAAACCTTTAAACTAATAAATTAAACTACTGTATTAAAAATACATAAATTCCATTTCTAAATAATTTCATTCTTATAAAATCCCTAATTTATAACTCTTAAACTACTACAACCTTTACCACTAAATGCTTACATATATAATTACGTAATAACATTACGTACACAATATTAAATACGTACACTCAAAATGTAAAATAATACTATAATTTCAATAGTTATTACATACACATAAAATGACCTTAAAAATGTCATATCACTTCATAGTCACATCCATGTGAACTCATGAGCACGAACTATTCCCAATGTATCATCATATAACGTACCACGTATTACATAAACAATGCGTGAACCCAAGTCAAAGTCTCATACACAAACATATAACACATAAACGCACACTCAACACATAATCAAAGTGAAACATTCACAAATGGCAAATCTCAAAATCTAGGGTTGTCACAACACTCCCTCTTAATAGAAATATCGTCCCGAAATTTACTCCCAAACTCAAAGTTATTCTCAACAAACAAACGAGGATACATATCCCTGATAAAACCTTCACGTTCAAGCGTGAACTCAGTTTATACTAAATAATCTCAACTAACAACACATGAGCCTGAAACGTCTGTGAGGAAACTTATTAAAACCATAAAGTTATGTAACCAACCTAACTAAATCTCGCAACTCATCAAACAAGAACTGTCTTGAAACCAAGTTAGGAGCCATCACATAACTCGACGGGTTTAAAATCGTCACCCCGATTTCAGTCTTACTTATAAATGCCATAAATCAAAACTCATCAAAATATAACCACGTGTTCTAAGGTCTAAAGAACTCTCAAATTCTATCCCAACTCATCTCTATCATAAGAACGTAACTGGATCATCCGTATGACTACAACAACGCTCCCAATGAATATAAGTTCACGACAAATTTTAGGACCCCCAACTTCAGATAACGGATC
The DNA here is from genome assembly GCA_025667525.1 of Glebionis coronaria. Classification (NCBI taxonomy): domain Eukaryota; kingdom Viridiplantae; phylum Streptophyta; class Magnoliopsida; order Asterales; family Asteraceae; genus Glebionis; species Glebionis coronaria. Next base: position 475,265,158 of record CM046882.1, read on the forward strand.
AAACCCATGGACGACTAACGGAAGTTTACATGAACGAATTTAAAAATATGAACAAAAACCATGAGACTCCAAAAGATACTCAAACATAAACATGTATCGACTCCAAACGAACCATGGAAATGGACCAATGACACAAGAAGCACCCAACGACAACCAAAACGTATTACGACCACATGAACCGAACTTAACACCACACTTGACTACCATCCTACTGAATTTATGTTTTCCTATGATCTAAAAACTCCAACAACAAATTTAGCTTTCTACTTACACGTTTAACCCCTTCGTTTGGTCTCTACGCCAAAAGTCGTTTTTACCAAAACTGATCTTCTGTAAATGCTAAATGTTTGTCACCAAAAGCCCGACCTTAACACCATAACTTTTATTGAAAAACTCCAGTCCTTTTACATACATTATAAAGAGTTCCCAAATCAAACATATTTGGCTATCTTATCCGTTTGGTTACGTTTTGACTCAAATTCCCAAAATCCAAATTTATTCCTGAACAACGTACTGTTTTTGTAAAAATTATTTGATAACCTTCCCTAACTCCATTTTCGACCAACCTTACATTTTTGAAAAATAGACTCTCTGAACTTAATATTAAAAAAAAGAAACTCGACCAAAGGTGCTACCTACTGCCCGGAACAGTCAACACAAGATAGCCTTAAAAATCAGACTGTTTTACGCCTTTATACACAAACCCTCTAAACATCATTAATTATCCCTAAATTCTTAACACAAACCCTAACACCATTGATGGATCTTAATTACTATATATATATTTTTTTAACCACGTTTCCGACACTTTAACCTTATTTTTCACCGACTACCAACAACTATTTCAACTCTTTGTAAATTCCAATTTTTTTTACCATGTAAGACTCAACACAAAAGATACCGTTATCCCAAACGTAAAAACAAAGAAAATCTTAAACTATCTCAATAGCCTCTACACCATAAGTACCGTACAAACAAACACGTGAAATGAGGACTCGAGAAATACGCTACTACAGAAGTTGAACATCTCAAAGAGAAACGAGCTAGCAACCATCCCAAGAATACAACCGATAAGTAGAAAATAATTTTACATATATAGGCACAGGCGTACATACACTCAAATCCATCCAACATAACATAAGGTCCAAAATTCCATGTATCAAAATAACATAGCCAATGCATGAAACTCATAAACTCGTAGTCCAGCTGAACCAGCGTAGACAAAATTCAAAATGTATAAAGAACATGAAAGCATAATTAAACGAAATCCAACAATGACTAGTGTATATGATTATTGTTCAACCCGCACTAGTCAAAACTCGTAAATAAAGTAACATGTAGCTAAGTATGAACTTACTATGGTTCAATTCATACTAAAACATCGCAATAAATAACATCCAAACACATTAATTAATATAAAATGCACACATACTCCTATGACGCCTATATGCATGGACCCTTAAGCTATAGACTAGGCTACACGACTAGGCAACCTAATTCTCTATAACCATTGGCTCTGATACCATTCTGTCACACCCCACCATGGCGGAATATGAGGCGCGACGTATGGATATCATCACAACAATAGCGTGTCTATAGAGTTAACTAAATGAAATAGAAATGTCATAAAAAGGTGACACAATGTCATGACAATATCTCAAATAATGTAGGCGTCTAGGTAAGTAGGTAACAGGCCTACCTCTTACCAAACACATTTAAATAATACACATCAAACATATAGGTATCAAACAATTTACTAAATCCAAAGGACAAAATAAAATCTAAGAGGAAAGGGATTCCTCCTAATGCAATCCTAGCAGCCTCTATACTCTAGCCACTTCTAACATCATCTTGCACAACTACCTCACCTGAAAATGATGCTAAAATCTGTCAACATAAAGTTGGTAAGAACATAGGTTTAAGTTATCTAGAACATCATAAGAAACCTTGACATCCACTGTAAATAAGTTGAAGAAAAATAATTTATAGTAATGGACCATAATGTGATAATCATGTTACATGCATCCATAACAAAACTTAAACCAAGTACCGATAACATCTACAATTCACAAAGAACACTATAACAATCAAGAAGTATCCCGTCACACACACAAGAACACACACCACACTATCCAGATCTTTCCCACACCACCTGTGGAAGATGAACTATATCCCCGTCGAGATATCTTGCCTCCGAAGAGACGATGCACAAGTACTCAGGACAGATCGTGCCCCACGAACCAAGAACTCAGAACCAAGAACTCAGGACGGATCGTGCCCCACGCTCCACACACATCACAACTGGTCCCATAGACGCCCATACATCTATGTACCAATCCCAATCATAACACAATTAAGATTCACATATCAGAACACATATCAAAGCACATATCAAAGCACATATGAGAACACATAAGCATGCAAGTCACACAATAACACATCTATGTCCAAATATTTATAAAAATATAGTACCAAAACATTTTAAGAACACCACAAGTGTCATCTCCATCCCATACTAGAAGAAAACATTTAAAAACTCAATGAAAATGGGACTATGAACTCACCTTACGAAAGCAATCCAAAGTCTCCTCACGAACAACCAATTACCTAAAGCACATAATACAATAATACGCACGTCAACATTGACTCCGGAACTCTAATCCTTTATCAATGTAACAATTCCTATGATGGATACATCTCAAATTCTTTCTCAAGTCAGCCCCATGTTAGCCCTCTAAGTGCTTATTAACCCAAAATACCCAAAACATGATTTTAAGCCTTGTCGTACAAACACTAACCTTGAACTCGACACTTGTACAAATAATTTGACCAAGCTACTGACCTCCATAGGCTATACATTCTGATAATTTGAAAAGTACGTTCCGAGTACATAATTTTAGGCTTTTGAATCACCGAAAAAGTTTTAAAAACGAATAAGTTATGACCAAAACGATTTTACCTAAAATCTGCCCAGACATTAGCGACGGATTTTGACAGTTTAGCGACGAATTCAGGCAGATTAGCGACAGTTTCTGCCTAATCCGACTTACACCCTAAAAAACGATTTTAAACCCTAAAAACCCCTCATTAATTACCAAATTCAAGCCCTAAATTATTTTAATTCCAGAAAATTAAAAACCCTAATCCATCATATGATTATTAACATGATTCTAACATAATTAATTAAATAAGAACAAGAATTTAATAAAGATCACTAGCTTTAGATGATCAAAACCATGTTTTTTTTTTCTTTTCAAGAACCCTAACTTTTTCTCATTTTTTTCCTTTTCCTTCCTGCGTTTTTTTTCATTCGTTGATTGTATTTGTTTTTTTATCAAATCTATTTGTATAGTATATACTACTAGTTCAAACCCAATACAAAAAGCCCCTTCTTTTTCTCTTTTTTTTCTTTTGCCGACTATTTTACAAAATTTTCCAAAAATATAATTTTTTATTTATTTAAATATTAAATTCGTTTTTTAATTAATATTTCCTTATTTATATTTATTATTTATTTATTTATTCCTTAATTAATTAATTACACATAAACCTTTAAACTAATAAATTAAACTACTGTATTAAAAATACATAAATTCCATTTCTAAATAATTTCATTCTTATAAAATCCCTAACTTATAACTCTTTAACTACTACAACCTATACCACTAAATGCTTACATATATAATTACGTAATAACATTACGTACACAATATTAAATACGTACACTCGAAATATAAAATAATACTATAATTCCAATAGTTATTACATACACATAAAATGACTTTAAAAATGCCACATCACTTCATAGTCACATCCATGTGAACTCATGAGCACGAACTATTCTCAATGTATCATCATATAATGTACCACATACTACATAAACGATGCCTAAACCCAAGTCAAAGTCTCAAACACAAACATATAACACATAAACGCACACTCAACACATAATCAAAGTGAAACATTCACAAATGGCAAATCTCAAAATTTAGGGTTGTCACATATTATCTTCGAGATAATAAAACATTGAGAACGCTCACCGAAAAACTCAACATAATTATGTAAGAGGCATTGCAAGCCCAATACTGGGAACTTTCCCCATATATTTGAAATTGTTTTTCACATTTAATCAAATGTGAGTTTTAAGGTAAATCACTTTTAATAATCACTAAACATGTTAGAAATATGTTTGTGCAAGACTTAAATGATTATAACCTGAATGATTATGTTTGTTAAATAATTCTTCTTGCAATTACCTTTATCGATGAGTCTTTTTACACTTTGTCGCAATCAAAACTAAGAAAGATCAGTTATTACAAATAATAAATTTAGTCATCGTTTTCATTAAGAAGTAGGTACCTTACAATCTTTATTCCCATAACTCCAACCTTCGGTATACCTCAAATCATAATACACATCCAACAAAATGAGACCCTTTTGTATACAACCAACTCATGAAAATGTTTTATTCTCATTAGCACCAGTAGGTACACAATTAAAAAAGGATCATGTTGTATCAAGAGGTGTTTACATTACATACCAACCTTATCATACCACTTTACCTCTATACTTTCACCACTATCCTTACACAATTCCCTCATGTCACCTTCTTTACCACTCCTAAGCTCATAACCTAAATCATTTGCACCTATAATATGCTCATCAACTAAAGTCCCGAGTAGACTTATGCCCAGATTCAATGCACCATAGAGTAAATCATCACATGGGTCCTTTATGTGGTATAATTACCATAAACCTTCCTTATTACTTCCTAAAACGAAATCACTTTCCATCAGACTGTTGTCATCTTTGCCTCTATTTTGTTTCCCATTATAATCTTTCATTTCCGCTAACTTGTTCACGCTACTATTCTCATATGTCTTATTCGAATCATACACTCCATTACAAACTTTATCCATACCGCCAAATTTTTTTGCTAGTGCCCCATTCTCAATCTACACCTTCAACTTCTCCTTCAAAATATCATAACAACCCGTCAAACCAATACCCATGTTTTCACAAATCATAGCATCCTCACTTTCAACCCCTTCTCGATGAACTAATCCAAGATTTGGGAAACTACCTTTCTCCACTGACATTTCATCAAACGTCTCATATGGACATTCATTAGTTCTCAAATATTGGTGGAAGAACCGTCTAAAATCACCTCCATAAGTTGTGGCATAAACTGCTCCTTAAGTTCCATTCTAAATCGGCTAATTTCTTCGCAGAAAGCAGCAATTAGTTGCTCCGTCCTTTCATCACTGAATAGAATAAAAGTTGTAGCTTTCATTCACGATTGAAGATTAGTGAAAGCTTTTTAATAAAAAAAACAATTACGAGCCCTAATTATGAATTCAGAAACCCTAATTGAAATTGACCCTAATTTGAATTGAAATTCAAGAATCTCAAAAGATATGAACGAATTGTTGCCAGGGAAAAGGCTCTGATACCAATTTATATGAACCAAACTAGATATTTGTTAGAATATGAAGATCGATTCCGTAAACAACTAGGAATTCAAGAAGACGAGAATTTAATTTGAAATTGATTAAAACGGAAGAGTTTTGTTACAGGAGTTGGTTACGAAACTATAGAGAGAAGAATATATTTTACAAATTTATTCTACATAAATTTGTATGAATAAGCTAACAATACTATTGAGAGAAGAATATATTTTACAACAATATGAATAAGCTAACAAAACTTTTTGATGCCATACCAATTTATGTATTTTGACGTTAGTGTTCTATTATATTCTATACGTGTTATATGTAAATTAAATTACTATTGAGAAAGATATATGCAAAGTGTTATTTGCAATAAACAAAACACGAGCTCCGGGCAAACGTAATACAAGTTTTAGGCTATGTTTAGTGTGTGAGCTTATCAGAGCTTATTATAACACGAGGTTACTGTTTTAAAAAAAAAAAAAAGCTATTATTAAAAATAAGTCTCGTTTGGCTGACAGAGCTTGAAGGAACATGTTTAAAAAATAAGTTTTAAAATGAAATATTAGTTAAACTAGCATGTAAAAATAAACTCACACAACATGCTCTAGCATTCAACTCCAGCGACCGACTCTAATGATCCGCTCCAGCTCTTAAGAATACCAAACATACTCGTGAGATATCTTCAATTTTATTTGGTATAAAATGTTATGTTAAAAACACACTAGAAAATAAAATTCCTGGGTATTCGGACCTATTTCTGCCCGTTGTTAAAAGTGTCGGTTTTGGGAATTATAACTGCTTATGGCAGTTACAACCTTACAGACGTTTTTGGTCATATAACGTTTGTTATCTCTGGTTCTGATATATAACAACAAAAACACATTCACTGTTCGATTCTGAGTTTTATCCGATTGAAGATTTCGATAGAATCATCGAAATATTTTGATCTGAAAGTGTTTGACACGACTCTCAGATACCATGATCCATCAAAATTCTAAGAGGAGCGAGATATGACTGAGTGACTGACATGTTTAACGCACTTTTTAATTTAATGTTTAACATGTTAAAGGTTATATCACGATTACAAGTACTATTGAATTTGTCCAAACGAATACGAGCTGGACACAGTAGAGTAAATAATTGGGCTTTAGGCCCAAACACTCCAATTCCGAAAGAATGTAAGTTTGAAACACACGATTATGATGTTTTATACTCACATAGTCACATGGCCATATTTAACTTGTGTTAACAAAATGTGATGTTTGATAAACGGATAAACAAATAAAAAGATAAGGTTTTCATGTTCATCCTATTTGGGAAAGGTTAGACTCGTATTTAAGGTAAACCATGACGGTTGTTGACCACCTGAGACTTGACAAATTCAGTTTAACGAACTTGCGTAAGTTTGCGTACTTGCATTACATGCTTGCTCTTTCAACTAGTGTGCATAAACCGGACCATAAAATCATCCTTGAACTTTCGGTTCTAGTAACCTTGGCCCAACTAGCCCTAAACATAATTTTAACTTGGGCCCTGCTTTAAGGGTCAAATTATTGACCCATATTTCAAGTATTTACTAGTTAAAAAAATGATTGATGTATTACTTCATTTGTTCATTAGAATCTAGTGATTTGATTGGTTGAATTGAATAATTAATCGATTGAATATAGAGACAGATAATGCATACTACAGTTTTCAAATGATTTATGAATTAAGCTTGCATTTAAGCTTGCGTTCTAAAACTAAATAACATTATTCTACTAATTATTACCTTTTTTTTTAGTAATTATAATTTTCGATTTTTTAACCAACTAACTCAAGTGGTTTGGACCAAGCACCACCCAGACGTATAAGCAACATGAGATTCGTCTCACAAGTTAGGAGGCTGAAAGATAGATTGCGCGTTGGAGATCGAATTGGTCACTTAAAGTGGGAGACGACCATTGAACCATGATCATCCAAGACCAGTGATGTAGAATGTTATGATTTTGTAGGACATGGTTAAGGCACCATCAATTTAATTAGCTACATGTTGTTCATAATAATTCATAACCTAACAACTAAACTATTCTTTATATAAAAGTTAGAAACAATAATGTTATTTTCTTGGTGATGAAATCTTGAAAAAATAAATGCCAAAGTGGTTAGTCTTAGTAAAGAGGTACTCACATGGCCACTTCTCAAATTTCAAACCAACAATTTTATGTTTTAGGGTTTTAGTGTCTCTTCAATTCACTCATTAGTTGTCATCTTAACTTAAAACTCTCATTCTCACTAATTCACACATTTCTCAACCAAATGAAATCCTATGTTTATTTCCTAAAGAACCCATGGATCTTTGCATTTCTTCTTCCCATTTTCATATTTGCTTATGGCTCTTTTTGTTATTTCACTATCTCCATTTTCTTAATCACCACAATCTTGATCTTTGTGTCTTCTTCATTCATGCACTTAACACTCTCCAAACACAACCTAGATAAGAGTGTTCTAGTCAGCTCTGATAACAAGAGTTCAAATGACCCTGCTAATGATGAAGCAAAGATTATTAGATATTTAGATATGGATGTGCCAGAATCTTGGTTGGAAAATGAAATGATAGGTGGTTTTACTAGCGAAGAACATTCGGAATTTGAGAGTGAGAGTCTCGAATGCTCAGACGGATCCATGACCGACGAGGAGAGCTTAATAGAAATCGAGCTTCCAACGACAAATTATGAGTGGTCAGAGATGAATGAGGAAGAAAATTTGATTGAAATCGATATATCTATAGGGTCCATTAAGTGATCAAGGTTTTTATGTCGTGAATCATGTCAATCTTTTATAATGATGTTTGATTCCACGTACATTCGTATGTAAAAAGAAGTCTTGAATTTAGTTGATGCGTGTATTTTCTGGATCAAGATATTAAGATCAACTTTACTTGTGAATCGTTTTGTCACTCTTTATATATAATTACTTGACGTTTTATAAGTAAAAAAGTGACGAGTTTAATGAAAGCAAGCATAGGATTCTAAGTTTTTAAAAAAGACATAATATAATGGACCCTTTTGTTATAGTTATTACTTTCCCAATATCTTTGCTCCAAATCCAATAACTAAAAAAGTGGTCAAATTCCCATTATATGGAGTCCACATGCTATGCATTTCCACTCTCCCAATATGTGAAAATGCATGTATACATAATAAATACTCAGGTCCTAAGATCGTTCATGTAATGTTGTAAAGTGACTAAATGAGAGCTTTTATGTTTATCACTTCATCTTGTTAAGTCTAATTTTTGCCCATCATTAAAAGAAAGTTAATCCATATGAAAACCATATTGGGATTAATGTTAAACTAGTTAGGACATGTTTGGTTTATTTAATTTAGAGTAATTTGTTGTAATGTAATTTAAATTTCAATTTTTATAAAGTGTTTAGTTGCATAATGAGTGTAATTGTGATTTTTTTTAATTACAATAGACCCATCATATGGATGTAATGTCAATTACATTAGCATTAGGAAAGAAAGTTTAAAATTACAAAGAAATGACTCATTTAAATAATTAAACCACTTGTCACTATACACATGTTATATTTTTTTAAATTTAACTTATAATTAGTTTACATTACAATTTCTAATTACATTATATTGTGTCAATCAAACACAAAACATATTTTAACAATTTATATTATAATTCATTCACATTAAAATTCATTTTGTAAATTACAATTATATCATAAACATTCAACAACCAAACGGAGCCGTAGGTTCTATAAATAGTAGAAACGACAAGTTGGATAAGCCTAAATTAGTCAATGATCCCAAGAAACCAAATAAAAAATAAAAAATGACAATTTGGATTTGATAGGACCTAAAATATGACACTGTAATTTTTCTTTACAAAACCAGAAACCAACTCTCACTAACAAATTACAAATAACACAAAAAAATCCAAAAACTTTTAATCACATACGTTTGTTGCTAAATTTCACTAATTTTCAAAACGCATTGCAAATAAACATATTTTGACTAAACTACCTCTCTATAAAAAAAACATGATAAAATGTGGGTCCTTTAGTTTAGCACTAAAAGTTTCTAACGACAACGGGAATAATTATGTTGAATTATATGACTTTAATTTTTTCAACTTTCATATAATATTCGAAAAAAGTAATACTTTCCTACTTCTTGGTATATAGAAAACTTTGTTTATGTTAAGAAAAAATAACTAGTGAATATTAGCAGTGATTAGTAGCTGTACTTAAAAAAAAATGTTTAATATGTAGTGTTAGTTCTAATTATTAACAGCTTTTGAATGCTCAAAGTTTATAAAAAAAATAAAAATTCTAAAACAATAAAAATCGTTTTTAAATGCTTATCAAACGAACATTAAAACTCACAACTCACAACTATCATCGCCTATCTCTCCTAAATGCATTTAAAAACTTTTCACCAAACACGTATAGGTATCAGTATTACTCACAATTTCTTTTTATTGTTTTCTTACTTTAATGACAAAACCAAACATCTATGCACTTACAATATTATTTTTTTTAAGCAAAAGTAAGGCCACAAGAGAGTCAAGCCTTAGCTTTGCTCAGCAAGCTTTCATAATGAAACTCGACCTCGTGCTGGGAAGGATTCTAGATAGGCTCGAAGTACTTCGGTTAAGATTGATCTCAACTAGGGTGTAAGTTAAAATGAGAGATAGATGTGGATAATGGTAGTAAGAATTAGTTATGGGCAGTATCAATGAACATTATGTTTTTTTTTTAAAAGCATTGAAAATTATTATTTTAAAAAATAACACCACTCTTGTGTAAAACGATTAATAAGAACACTCACCGCTCATTTTGTCAAACACACATTAAAAATAAAAAATTCTTTTACCTACCGTTTACCGTCTCAAAAAGTTTTATCACCGCTCTCTGCCAAACATAGCCTTATAACATATTGGCGAGCTTCAATGACATGCGCGACCTCGATCTACCTCGATCTAGAAGGAAGATTCGCAAAAGAAAGATATGAGATTTTTTTTTTTGAGCAAAAGAAACATATGAGATTAGCTCAAGGTATTCTTGTAAAAGCTCATTGCTGGCTTGAGAGCTTAACAAGCTTTTATGATTTGACTTGAGTGAGGAAAATTTTAAATTATAGTTGTGAGTAATTTAATAAGTTTATTATATTGCATTTAGTGATATTAAAAATTATAAAGTTTATTTAAAGGTTTAATTAATTCTATAAAGGTATGATTGTCATTTTGTAAAAAAAAGTAAAAGAAAAAATCTTGTAATTATTACATTTTTTAAAATGTGTGAATATTATCGGGAGACAATTAATTTAGGACGAAATGATTATAATATAAATTAATTTTGAATTGTGTATTTAAACTTTTATTGTATTTTACAGCAACTAAAATATAAATTAAAATTAAGTTACAAATTAAAGTATCTGTTTATAAAATATAAACCAAAATGTAATCATGCAAATTTGTAACTTTTCGTATATTGTTTTTAAAATACAAATTAAATGTAATCATGCAAATTTATAACTTTAAATCAAAATGTAATATGGAAAACATTACTAACACCTAGTGGCGGGATAACGGGTAAGTTGACGGACACGAGTGGTGAGCAAAACAGATGGTGATATAAACAGACGCGGGTCAAATGAGCGACGAGCCAAACGATCATAGACTAAAATAGATAAAAAAGAACATATAAAAACTTAAAAATAAAAAATACTATTAATACTCGCTTAAAAGTCGAAAAAAATAAATTACATCCGAATAAATTAATTTGGTTTTTATTTACGCCTATTAAAACTCATTTAGTATTAATTGAACCATCAATAATAATAAATAAATAAAATGCTTATACTTTGTATGTTTCCACATAATAATAATTACAAATATACTTTTATCCCAATTTAAAAGGAAGCATAAAAAGTCAAACATGACCCCCATTTCACTTTCACATCCAACCGTCCAAACCCACATATCCACTATCCAATTCTGCCACGTCACCATCATCTTATCACCAAATAAATAAACGGCCATTATCCCGCCACGTGTCACCTCTCATCCAATTATTACACCCCAATCCAACGGACCACACCATTTCACCCCTCACCCTTCCCGGAAAAAAAACAAACAAACTCTCCTAAACCACCGGAAACCCTAACAAACTTTCCCGCCAAATTTCAAAAAAACCCAATGGCAGACTCCGACAACGAGTCCGGGGGGCACAACAACAACGACCTGTCCGCACGCGAGCAAGACAGGTTCCTGCCCATCGCCAACGTCAGCCGGATCATGAAAAAGGCCCTCCCTGCCAACGCGAAGATCTCGAAAGACGCCAAAGAGACGGTCCAGGAGTGCGTTTCGGAGTTCATCAGCTTCATCACAGGAGAAGCTTCAGATAAGTGTCAGAGGGAGAAGAGGAAGACCATCAATGGGGATGATTTGTTGTGGGCCATGACTACTTTAGGGTTTGAGGAGTATGTGGAGCCTTTGAAAGTCTATCTCGCCAAGTATCGCGAGATAGAGGGGGAGAAAACTGTCGGTGGAAGGCTTAGTGATTTGAATGCTGATGTGGCGCTAAGCGGATATAATAATAATAAAAATAGTAATAATAATGGGATGTATGTGGGAGGGTACCCGCAGCAGCAACCGCATCAGATGTACAATGCGGGTTATAATAGTCAGGGTATGGGTACGGGTGCGGGTAATTTGGGTAGGTCGGGTAGCTTTGGTGGTCGTGGCGGTGGTAGTGGTAGTGGTTCTACTTTGAAGCCTAGTAGGTGAAGTGGTTAAGATGGGTTAGTGGGAAAATAATTCAAAGTGGAGAAAAGGAATGAAAAGAACATGATTGGTTTTATGTTTTTTTTTTTTTATGATATTTGCTAATTTGGTTTTTTTTGTATTGACATGTGAAAATATTATAATTTTTAGGTTCTGATGTTGAATTTTTGGTTAATGTTATATTGTTGTCTTTTAGTTGAGATGTAAACTTTTGTCACATTTTTGAATCTAATTTCTCAGTTTGTATATAAACCCAAGTGTGAGTTTTAAGTGGTTCAGTTTGCTGCTAATAAAAGAAGTGTAATGGTGCCCATTATGGTTTTTAGATGATACAAAACTGGGTATAGTTGATTTTTTTAATTAACATCATTTGAAAGTTGAAACCTTGTGTATTGGGTACTAATTGAGTGATTGATGACACAAAAAAGATATTGTCAATGGTTTTTTTTGTTATGATCTTTTGGATGAAGTGTAAATAGTGGCTGTAGTGTGTTGCCTGCTAGTTTAGCTGGTTGTGTAGAGAAAAATGGTTCGGGTAGTCATAAGCGGCTCGGATAGTACCAAAAATAAGTAGTATTTAGTACGAGACTGAGGATTATCTTAGGATTGATGAAAATTGATGTAGATGTCGTAAATATCGAACGAGAAGATAATGTAATGACAAGAAGGCTAGTATTGTTTCGTGTGTGCCGCAAACGTTAGTGGAGTAGAGTGGTTTGCTTGGTTCGAGGAATAGTATTTGACAACCCGGTTTCCCACTACGAAACGGAAATTGTTGGGAGGTGATGCGGGTTTGGAGAAGCTTTCGTCCGGTAAGAGACCAAGGGGTGTCTATGTGTTGTCAAGGTATGGATACGGGTGCGAGTAAATTGGGTACATGGGCAACTTTGGTGTCTGACAGTACTCAGTAGTAGCGGTAGTGGTAGTGGTAGTGTTCTACTTTGAAGCCTAGTAGGTGAAGTGGTTAAGTTGGGTTGGTGAAAATATAATTTTTAGGTTCTAATGTGGAATTTTTAGTTAATGTATATGATTGTTTTTTAGTTGAGATCCAAACTTTTGTTATATTATGGATTCCAAATTTAGTATGTTAGTGTTTTCCTATTTTGCGTTGCTTGTTATGGTATACAATGCCTGCTCGATTTGTAATTGCTTCACATCTTTTGTAACATTGAGTGGTACGACTCAACACAACTTGGCTAGCTGAAAGATTTATCAAAACAATAACATCTAGATCGATCCGAGTCAAAATGTTATTAAAAGAGTTTGAAGACTGCCAAGACAGGATAGAAGACTAGAGGCTTTGTCCAAGAAGCTTATTTGTCTGTCGAGGCTTTGTCCAAGAAGCTTATTTGTCTGTCATGTCATGTTCTTGACTAGCATAGGTGTCTGTTTCGGTATGATGGAAATGGTTATGAGTTTTCTTTTGAAAATGTATTCTGGCAGTTTGTATTAGGAGCATGCTTCTAAATAGCCCGCTATAGATCGCTTTAAGGCGCATTAAAGCTTAAAGCGTCGCGTCTACGCTACGCAATATGTTAAGGCGCGCTACGACATGAAGTGCGGTTATTTTTTGAATTCAACTTCAAAATATAAATATTAATATATGTAAAGAGAGTTTTTCTAACTTTAATTATTATGAACAACACTTACTGTGAATTAAATATAAATATATTATTGAAATATGATAAAACAGACAAAGATTATTATATGTTGTGCCGCCATAACCCATGTTTAAAAATGCTAAAACTTTGCCTTAGCCGCTAAATCATATAGCTTGGACATGTCGTTACGCCACGCTTCACGCTATTTATAACCATGATTAGGAGTGTGGGCATGTCCACTATTATCTTGTGTTTATCTTGTGTAAACGTTTTTAAAGTATTAATATATGTTCATCGTTTAAAAAAAAAGAAAAAGTCTAGCTTCGTCAATAAGAAAGCATCTTATAAATCAAAATTTCAACTCATGACGATGGTTTTACCTTTGTGAACAAAAGAATTGGAACAAAATCTTGAAGCTAAAAAAAGTGCACAAAAAGACATGAAAACTTTAACAAAAATCATATATGGGATACTCAAAGATCATCTTTTAAACACTTTATTCTAGTTCTCTTCGTGCCATAAAATGGTAAGGTTGGTTTGGTATCATGGAGAATATATGAACAGATGCTGAGTCTATATATGCATCTTTTCTAGGCATAACTTGGAACTTTCTAAATTACTACTATATCATCATGATTGCTGGTGATTATACCTCCAATATAGGCACTTTCATGATTCTAGCGCTATGTTGGGGCGGGGGCGGGGAAAGGTACGGCTCGGAGGAAAGAATTTGGGTCCTAAAATCATCTGGTAAAACATTCCATTGGATTTAAAACCAACGCGACCACTTGCGAGTTCTGTTGGAGCATACGTTCTTCATCCAATGGAGATACAGCCTTTTGTACCAAAGCTATAGGGCATGAGCGGATTCGGTTCGAGGGTCACACTTTCATATTTTTATATACTACAATACAAAATGATTCTTATGAGGTCAAACTATGAAAAAACCCCGAATATCTTTGAAAATTTACACTACAACTTTTTCGCTAAATGGGTCACATGACCCTTGTGACCCCATTTGTCTCCACCACTGCTATAGGGTCATCGGTCTTTATGTGATGCACATTGTTCAAGCGTGAACAATATTACGCTAATGCCATAAAAGCCAAACCAGAATCACTAAATGAGTGTTTAAACTCAAACTTACCTAGATATATGGTTAATGAACTCCATAACTACTAAAGCTACACCCTGGACTGCTAGACCAATCCCCCGAAAAGCTACCTAATTTCCTCCGCTACTCTAAAAACCAACTCTAACCAACCTTGGCCTTGAAAAGCTGCCTATGAGCTCTTCAGGAGCCATTATTTATCAGTTTACTTTCTACCACATGTGCACTCAAAAAAGGAGCAAAGAGCAAACCCACTACTCTAGCACTTCTAACTTATTCCTACAATTTTTGCTCTATATATGTAATCACAGTGCTCTATAAACCAGTGAAGAAAAAAAAAACTAAAGCTTGTTCTTTCTTCAAAAAGCTTTAAATCAAACAAAAAGTATGCATATTCGAAGACTTATAACTGCATATACAATTAGGCAAATCAAGACCATTCAATTGGTCTTGTTATTTGATCAGGCAAGGTCAGCATCACATTGGGACCTTTATCTAGCCACTGATGAACTAAATGGCTAAGGTCAGAATGGTGTAACCTTTGGGTCATTAAAAGTAACTAAATATCCTCTATGTATTGAAGTCGATAAGATATTCTATTATCCAACACATTATGCCCACAACGGCACTTTGTATAAGGACACAAGATACAACTAAAAACAAAAAAAGGTTGGGTTTTTGCACTGCATGAAACAGTCAACTGATAGATTGCATAACACTGTCTATCTTAGAAATAGCAACAAGCTGGGTCCAGCCCGGAACGCCAAATGTTCAAGCTTGTGCTATTCCTTTCTTTAGAAGCATGTCATACAATCTATCCACTGGTTCACGCTTGTCCGATTCCCTTCTTTAGAAGCATGTCATACACTCTATCCACCTTGTTTGGATCGACATTAAATAGGCGATGTGCATCAGACTTTTGAGCTATGTGGCCGTTCAAAACCTCTATAGACAGTTTCTCTAACATATTCAGATAATGTGCAGGAAGGACCTTGATCTCTGTGCACAGCCGTTTCTCCTACACAATAGTTTCTTAAAAATAAAATAATAGTAAAAAATAATAATAGAGTTTGATCTGAAGATCAGAGGTCTTACAGCTTCCGAGAGTAAATCAGCACCCAAATGTCCATTGATATCCCACTCATCCAAATTGTTGATAGCTAACCCTCCAGGCGTAGAAGAAGAGTCTTTGCCGCCATCAAGATCCCCTTTGAGATGATTTGCTCTTTGCAAGAATTTACCGCTAGGACCAGGCTGTACATTATCTTTCGGCCTGCGAGCATTTTCATCAGCTTCTCTCTTTTTCTTCTGTTCAATGTATCTTTCAGCATCCGCAGATGTCCGACAACCAGCAGCTCGAGCTTCCTGAACATGTAATGCTAATATGAGTACCAAGAAAGCAAATACGAGGGCATATTAAAACTTATGTACGATGTTTTCAAACCCGGTCGGGTCGATTGTTTGACCCGGTTCTGGTCGAAAAAACAGGTCATACTGACTCGGGTTTCACATTTTCGAAACCCGGCTCGACCCGCCGGTTTTGGGGAAACCCGAGTCAACCTGGTTCTTGAGATCCGGTCGGGTTTCGATTTTTTCGGGTTTTAAAAAAAAATGTAAATATTATGTACTTTCGACGAAATTTTATTTTTACATATTATATTAGTTGGTAAACAATTTAATAAATTGAATTTATATCTTCAATATACATGAGTTTTTATGTTTTTATATATAATTTTTGTAATTATTAAAAATATAAAAAAAATTATTTAAAAAAAAAAAAACTGGGTTGACTCAGGTTGATCCGGACCCGATGACTCGACCGAGTCGATTTAAAACCGGGTTTTAAAACATTGCTTATGTATGAAATCATTCACATGAGGTGTTTATATCCTTTTGCACAAACCTGCAGATCCTCTATTCTTCGTCTAATCCTGTGTTCTTCAATGACAGTCTTGAGCAATTCAGCATGTTCCTCTTTTGTATGGAAACGCATAAACACCCTATAGCGGCGACAAATTTCTTTCTCTTCTGGAGAAAGACCCTGCTCAAAAGGGTCAGCATAAAGTAAGTTCCTTTCTAGGATGAAGTCTTTTCTGCGTTTCCTCTCGTCCAGCCTGCCAAATATAACCAAAAACCTTCAGATTATGATACACCTATGCACATATACAAACTAATTTAGAGAGAAATCAAAACGTCTTTAATTGACCTTTTATTGTATATACGCAAGACACGCAGTTTAAGTTCACGTTCAGCATCAGTATCAGTATCTTTAAATTCCATGTCAGCCAGCAACTGTTCAGCATCATTGTCATACTCAACTTCAAATTCTTGCCTCTTGAAGTTATAGCCACTTATCTCAGTAACTGAAGGTCCTTCTTCTACTGATGTCCTTAACTTTTTCTCTCCAAAGCTCCTGTCTGCATGAGTATCTGAAAATAACACACATCATTAGCACAAAACTATAATCATAAAGTAATGATGGTTACCTGGATATTAGAACAATTCTTGACCTACCTTCTATTTTAATTCCATCGCCACCTTTGTCGTTTTGTACAACACTTGCTGGTCTTTTACCTACCGCAGATGATGCATTAATGGAACTAGAACCGCCAACTGAGCCTGCATCTATGTTAAACATTGTTACATAAATAAACCTTATGTGTATGAACACACGCGTGTGTATGTGTGTAATAGAGGTATAACTCAAAAGAGAGGTAGCACCTACCTGAAGCTAAGGCAGGTGATGACCGACCTGCTGAACCTTCTTTTCTCAAATCTTCAATCCTGATAAAGTAATGCAAGTGAATTATAGAAGATTAAATCATGGAATTTGCATGAGATATAGAGTTAGTTACAAAAGTTCGAGAGATATGATATACTTGACTCTTGCAGAAAATGGAGATTCCTCTTTCACAGAAATTTCCCCTCCAGTTGGGAGCCCTGATGCAATTTAGAAATTTATTCAACTTACACAACATCCATACATAGAGTATATATACACACAATGGGAACAATATTTTAATTTCACATCAGTTCGTCTCCAAAAAGAGAGTCCACATATGACTTGTTTCGAGTGTCAAATGAGGTACTTATTTACATATAACTAGATAGAAGCTTGTTGCACCCTTCAAGCCAATATAACTGATAGTTAGGGGGTGTTTGATGCTTATTTTATCTGCTTTTCTGCTTATATTCTTATTTTGAGGTAACATAAGTAGGATTTAGATAAGAAAGGAGGAATCTGCTTGATTTGAAATGCTTAATTGGGATGAATTAAATTTATACCGTCATATGAACATTTTTAAATGATTTTTTCTCAAGTTTTTTCACCAAGTTAATGTTTTTTTCAAGTATATAGGCTTCTTTACAAAATAGGCAAATCCACTAAGCAGCTTGCAAGTACTTTTTTGTGACAGTGGCATAAAAGAACAAATAAGCAACCCCAAAAACCCCTTTTTAAATAAGCATGTAAATTAACCCATTACAAAAAAAAAACATGTAAATTTTGGAAGATGGTAAAGCATAATACATTATATTAACGACACTTATATTTATAGGATATAAAGAGAACAGGCAAATAAATATATATCAATTGAACACAACAAATAACCTTTCGTAGCTTCGCTATGCTCTCTGGCCATTGCAAGGAGTTCCTCCCTGTTCTTCCCCATAACATGAGACATGTCCTGACATGGAATAAGACATCAGATTCCACCATTGTGCCAAGAAAAAGGATATTATATGAGGAAAAGAAACATGAAACAGTTTTTATACCGGAAGAGGAAAGCAAATTGAATTCATGTATATGGTATTATAATGTTCAATACAAGTTGCTTTGCTTTTGGTTCCAACATGCTCAGCAACCTCGTTCCAGTTTGCCAACCCATACATTTCTATCCCCTGCAGAAAGATGATTTTCATTAAAAATGAAATATAACATTATTCTAGTATTAGTGATATATATATAAAAGTACAAGCATATATGTTGTTACTAAGGGGTGAGCATCAGTCACAAACGAACTGAACCAAAAACTGAATTTAAGGAAAAAATGAACCGAAAACCGAACCGAAATTTACCGACGAAACCGAAACCAAACCGGAAAAAACGAGCCGAATAGATAGTTTTGGCGTATTCTCGTGGTTTTAAACCAAAACCGACAAAAACCGAACCCAACAAAAATCTAACTGAGTGGACAAAACCATAAATAAGCAAAGCCGAAAACCTAACCAAAAATGGTCGGTTCGGCTCGGTTTGTCGTTTCGGTTCGGTTTTTGGTTGGTTTTGCTCAAGTAACTTGTTACATTGTACAATTACAAAGAAAGTTAACATGATGTACTTAGTCTAACGGTATACCTCCTAACCAGCAGTAATTTCGAAAATGTAATTTACATAGTCATGCAGAAAAGTTCAAGGTGGATATAGCAGAAAGTACCTCGACTAGCAATATCTCTTCATCTGCATTCCAATCAGCACAGAAGAGCGGAAATGACAAATTATCCTGTCAAATAAAAAACTATAAGGTATGAGTCATAGCCTTTTGCCAAATAAGGCTTTTTAAAACGGCACAACAAAAGTTTTAAAAGATGGTAAGAAAGCGAATTTGGCAACAACTGTTAATTTAGTAGACATTACAAACATGGCTAGCTCATAAGTTATATATCACTAGATGAAAGAAAGTCATATTTCGTGTTTGATATTGGTAACAAGTATCTACTGCTTAGATTCCCTGTAAGATGTAACAGTTGGCTGAAAGTCAATGATCTAAATTTAGAAAGGTTATGTATCAAGTCATAATGAAAAGTAATGATGTCACTGACCATAACCCTGTATGGATGGTTGCTTTTATGAGGATAAACCTCAGCTCCAACAGAAAAACACTCTACACAAAGATCGAAGTCAGAACAGCAGGCACACTTGATGCGGATCTTTCCTGAAATGTCCTTGTTACAGTAGTTACAATGGTACAAAGCCTTTTTCCCTTCACTCATCACTTGGCCTATCATATTTCAAAACACAATCAGATTGCTAAAAAGAACATAAATGCAGTAAAAAAAATAGAATTTAAACCAAGTAACAATTTGTTAATACTCAAATGTTCTATAATTGTCATTACGTTTTGATTTACTACATAGACGAAAATGCTAATTTATCAAAATCACTTATTATGATTATATAAAGCTATCTAAATACCTGAAGTTGCAGCCTCCAAATTCTCCAAATTTGAGGCAGTTCGCTTTCGCTTCGATCGGCTATATCACACAAAAATAAACCAAATGGTTAGAAAATTTCAATCAAAAACCATTAACAATTATAAGAAGAAAGAAGGACAGGAAAACAGATAACAAAACGAAATTAGCCATAGAATGAACTTATTTTGCAAACAAATCGATAAACCAAGATTGCTACATTCATTTTAGCGAAATCTATGTAAAGATGATAGGTGATGATGAGCCATACAGATGATCTAACCGTCCTGTCGAGCCCCACATAGTTAATGTAGTCCTAACCATCCGGGAGAGTCTACTTGATCGGTATGTATATTTTTATCTTTTAATCAGTATGTATATTGAAGCCAGAACTTAAAGGCCAACTTAATAGCAAAATTGTAATGACAAATGAGAAGTAAGCATTAAAGCATGCAACGACAAAATAAACTTACATACAAAACTGATGACGTTGTCACACGCTTCACATTTTTTTCACCCTAATATTTGTTTTTCTCTACATAAATCAAAACTGTCAACTAGAATTTGATCCATTTGTATCTGACAATTTGACCTTTTTCATTTTCTCGATATTTAAATCACAAACACTAGATTACAACAGTTTGTTAAATTACAAGATATCCTCTTTGAGGTATTGTATAGAGCAATATTATACGCCATCTAACGCTCATCAAACTGCTTTTAATTTTCTCATTAACATGGACATGCGCTATTAAATTTAGATTTGTTAATAACTACCAGAGAGAATAAGCAAAGATAACAGATATACAAATAGATTGGATTAATCTTGTGATAGCAAATCAAGTTATTGCATACATACAAAATCAAACCAAAAAAAGTAACAACATATACATATGTAACGACAAAAACGAACAATCAAAATCACAATGAAAAGGTAAAGAATGCAAGAAAACAAAAGAACAAACATGATATATGTGTTTCAATCGATCGGAGTAGTCAAAAGAAGCCACCGGTGCACAAGAGAGCTGCCTTATATATTTCGACGTAGGGTTTACAATCACATAGGAGTCGTATCTATACTAAAAAGACTAGGTTAAACCCTATATGGGCCGAGCCCGTAATTCAAATTTTCGTTCCAAAGGCGCACCCGCCCTTGACACCCTCCTGCTGACCTGGCAGCAGGACGCAAACTAAGTTGCTCCCGCCCCCTCGGTTCATAAATTCAAACAGCAAAAACATTTAAGTAACGACTCTCTATGTACACACTACATACACAAACAAACATATAGAGATTCCTAATGGTGTATTTACTTTCCCCTTCTACATTGTATAATTCCAATAACATACAAACCGTGTCATAAACCAGATTACATCGACTTGAGAGTGAGCACTTATTAGTTACTCCATTACACAATCAGAGCCATCTTATAAATATAGCTTCTTAACTCACTATATCATCTTTCTTATCATGTCCAAAACTACGACGAAGATTTATCTTCACGATGCAGAACATCATTTCAATAGTCTTCCTATTTATCACCGATAGTGCATTAAACAAGTTCAAATTTGATCAAACGGAACTAGCTCATGTTTTTCATATCCCCATACCAGATTCGTCTTATACACTCTTAAACTACCATATAAACATAAATGACTAAACAAAGATGAAAGATGTAAACTTGATAGTCGATGCACTTGCTCCGGTTTGCGCAGCGACCATCAAGTATACGTGAGTCCGACACAAAATAATGATCATTTCTAACTATACATCTAAACAACTCGTAAAACGAACCCACAAATTATTTCTCAGCTGTTAACACAAACAGTTACACGAATACAACGTATCTTCAGGGCAATTAACAACTTCATTAATAAACTTTAGCCTTTACAAATTATACACACAACACTAATCATTCATCAAAATCAAAACTTTATTGACGCAACAACTTCCGGGGTATTTTTCTTAGCTTATTTGATGAGCAGACGAGCTTATCGAAAATTCGATAAGTAGACAACTCATAAGCCATCAAAATAACCTTACGAGCTTATAAAAATTTTAGAAAGCTCATAAGCCCATCAAATAAGCTAAAAAAAGCACACCACTCTTAAAATAAACATATGTGAGTCCGTCACAAAATAATGATCATTTCTAACTATGCATCTAAACAGCTCGTAAAAGTAATCTGCAAGTTATTTCTCAACTGTTAACGCAAACAGTTACACGTATACACACGTATCTCAAGAGCAATTAACAACTCCATTAATACACTTTAGCCTTTGCAAATTATACATACAACAGTAATCATCCATCAAAATCAAAACTTTATTGACGCAACAAATTTCGGGGCAGTTCTCTTAGCTTATTCAATGAGTGTACGAGCTTATCGAAAATTCAATAAGTTAATAAGCTCAGCTAGACAAACTCATATAACCTTACGAGGTTATCAAATTTTTAAAAAGGATCATAAGCCCATCGAATAAGCTAAGAAAAACACCCAATTCTTAACTTTTCCAAATCTTTAAAAAAAAAAAACAATCCCAAGTGCTTATTTTTTTCCCAAACAAATCAAAACCGAAACTTTAACACGTGTCACAACTCCAATTTCACAATCACAACTAACCAACAACTCGCAGGTTTTTTTTAGCATATTTGATGGGCGTACAAGCTTTATCAAAAATCCTTAGACATCAAAATAACCTTGAGCTTATCAAATTTTGTAAAAAAACTCATAAGCCCATCAAATAAGCTAAGAAAAACACCCCATTCTTATATTTTCCAAACATTATCACATCTTAAAAAAAAAAAAAAAGCAATCCAAGTGCTTATTTTTTCCCCAAAACAAATAAAAATCGAAACTTTATCGCGCGAAAACACTTGGCGCAACAAAACAACAATCCAAACACAACCAATTACAGAAATAAAATAAAAATCAAGAAAAAAATTATACCTTTGATTAGAATCCTCTTCAGCAGAGTGATTCACAGCTCTTGAACGCCCCATTTTATTACCAAACCCTAGAAATCGCAAAATTAATTATTTTTTTTGTTTTTTTGTAAAATTGAAATGGGTTTTTGTTCAAATTTATGATGGACTTTAACTTTTTTTTTGTTTTTTTGTTATTTATATTGGGGGAGAGAGTGTGAGTTTCGTTTTTTTTGTCTTTGGAACCCCCTGTTTGGTTTGTTCAAGTCAAAGTGTTGTAGATATGGGTGTGTTTGGATTTGAAGCTAACAAGATAAAGAAACTATGCCTTTTAAAGATTTAGGAATGGTTTTGTAGATTAAAAAAAGTACTCCAACATACTTAATATGGACTAAGATCGAACTTGGGCTAAATCCAAGTTGGTAATTATTATGAGATACCATTAATTTG
Source organism: Glebionis coronaria (assembly GCA_025667525.1). Classification (NCBI taxonomy): domain Eukaryota; kingdom Viridiplantae; phylum Streptophyta; class Magnoliopsida; order Asterales; family Asteraceae; genus Glebionis; species Glebionis coronaria. The sequence goes on from CM046882.1 coordinate 475,288,666, forward strand.
AGTTTATGTGTGAAAACGTAAGCTGGTAATTATTATGAGATACGATTAATTTGAGTTTATGTGTGAAAACGTATAAGAATGTGAAGGAATATAAGGGTGAGTAAGAGAACGTAAATACGCAATAGTGATAAATTGTATATTAAGATGAGAGATTGGTTTCTTATTCGATTGATAAATAACTATTGAGTAATCAGCATTTAAGGATATCGTTGGTATTAATAAATAATAAGAGTCGTGGACTATCTTCACATGATGTTATTCTAGCGGTTGATGTATAGCTCACTAAGGTTTCGTTTGTTTTTTTAGAGGTTTTACTTTTTCATTCACGAACCATGTCGAAGAAGAGGTGTGTCTAGAGTTTTTATCTAGACGAAAAAAACCGTTTGTTTTTTTTACAATTGTAGTACTTCTTTCTTATTTATTTTTCTTCATCTTTTTCACTAGTGTTTTTTACGTTTTCGTCTGTTAATGTGCGTTTTACCCATTTGTACATTTTTGTCCAACTTTTACGTTTTCGAGCTTTTTCGTACGTTCTTTATACGTTTTTGTAATGATGAAAACGCATAATTTGAGTTTATGTGTGAAAACGTAAGCTGGTAATTATTATGAGATACGATTAATTTGAGTTTATGTGTGAAAACATATAAGAATGTGAAGGAATATAAGGGTGAGTAAGAGAACGCAAATACGCAATAGTGATAGATTGTATATTAAGATGAGAGGTTGATTTCTTATTCGATTGATAAATAACTATTGAGTAATCAACATTTAAGGATATGGGTTGGTATTAATAAATAATAAGAATTGTGGACTATCTTCACATGATGTTATTCTAGCGGTAAATGTACATGTCACTAAGGCTGAAGGGAGTGGTGCATAAGTCGCTCGCTGCTTCCCTAAATCGCGCGCGACTACCATGAAAGTCACCAGAACTCGCGCGCGAGTCTGTTGTTGGCATAAAAAAAGAAGGCAGACTCACCCAGCGTGAGTTGCATATGGTGGGCCCATGTATTTTTTTTAAACGTTAAATGTTTAGTAAAAAAATAAAAAAATTTAACCTAAATTTATTTATAAACACTATCATCTTCTTCATTCTTCACATCATCTTCTTCATTTTTCACACACAAACAATAAAACCTCTCATCTCCATTTTCCCAAATCACGTCTCAAGAAAACACACCCCGATCCGGCAACAAACGTCGAGGTAATCGAAATACCCAAAACTCACCACCCACACCGCGAGGTACCTTCGATCTAGAAAACCCGTCACCCCAACAAATGAATACCATGCGACCACCATCAATTTATCAACAACAACCTTACCAAAACCTACCTTACTGTTGCCCGGACCCAAGCCAATACCAAAGCCAATATCCAACCCAATACCCAACCCAATACCAATACCCGCCACCCGGATTTTTGCCACAAACACATATGGGTGGTTCGTCATCACAACCGAACTATGTGTCACCCACACACATGGTGGTTCCTCATCTCAACCCGGCTATGAAACTCAAGAGTGCTACATCCCGCAGTATTCGGAAGAGTTTCAAGGGTTTGCTTCGTATCAACAAACCAGGTCTCTCGAGCAAGAAACGGTTCCAGAAATCCAAGAAACAGTCCAAAGACCTAAACCGAAGAAGGCAGTATCTAGGGCCCGTCAAAAGAAGAAGGTTGTCGAAGAACCTGTAAAACGACAACAACATTGGACAACAGCGGAAGAAATTTATTTGGCAAAAGGTTGGGTATCCGTGTCTAATGACAACATTCATGGAAACGAAATGACTAAGGAGGGATTTTGGACAAAAATCCTTGAGTACTTTGAGAGCAAAACGGGAGATAAAGGGTCTCGTACTTATGATTCTTTGAATGGGAAGTGGAAGACAGTTCGACCGGCTATAGCTCGTTTTTGTGGGGTTTATACCAACGTAATGCGTCGGGCGCCAGAAAGTGGTGCAACGGATAGTGATACTTTTAACAGGGCGTTGGTGGATTATGAAGTTGAAGTGGGAATAGCGTTCAAATTACGTCACATGTGGGAGGTTGTGAAAGACAGCGAGAAATGGAAGGAGGTTGAGTTGCCTAAAGAATTAGCTAGCACTTCTCAAATAAGCAAGAGATACAAGTCATTTGAGTCAAGTTCGTTTAATACAAATTTTGTGGATGCAAGTAACAGTGTGGAAGTTGATGGCACCGATAATGATGAGGTGCGACCGATCCCACGTCCAATGGGCAGGGACAAAGCTAAGGCAAGGTCTATAGGGAGCAGAGGTTCGGTGGAGTCTAGTTCAAACGACGAGGCTTTGGCTAGGTTGATGTTTTCAGGGTTGGGTGAACAACAAGAATGGGCCTTTGTTGTGCAGGGTGAACAACAGGCCGCATAATTTGAGATGAAGAATAAATAGATAGAAATCCAGGAAAAGAAGTGGAATTAGCCCGAAAAAAGTAGCAAAACAAGGACTTGGACTATTATTTGCAGCCGATAGATCATTTGTCGGGACATGAACTCGCAGTCGCGGAGTGGCGCCGAGCTCAGATCAAGGAGGCCTATAATATCCCTTTTTAGTTTTTTTTTAAATGTTGTTTTTAAATTTTCTATGTTTTTATTTTTATTACTGTGTTTTAATTTTCTATGTACCCGTGTTTTAATAAAATGTATGAATAAAAAATATTTAATAAAACGTGGAGGTGATGTGTAGTGAGTTGTAGTGAGTTTGGGTGAGTGACATTACCTCCTGTGGGGAGTTTGGGTGAGTTTGTTAAAAAGCTGAGGTGGTGGTGAGTTTGGGTGGCAACACTCCCCTTAGTCTAAGGCCTCGTTGTTTTAAAGGTTTTACCTTTTTCATATGCGAACCACATCTGCAGAAGAAAATGTGTATTTAAAGTTTTCATTTACATTAAAAAGATCATTTTTCTTACTATTGAAGTAGTTCTTTCTTATTTTTTTCTCTTCATCTTTTTCACTAGTGTTTTTTACATTTTCGTCTGTTTATGTACGTTTTTCCCATTTGTACGTTTTCGTACATTTTTGTCCAACTTTTACGTTTTCGAGCTTTTTCGTACGTTCTTTATACGTTTTGCAGTGATGAAAACGCATAATAACGTTAAAAAGGCATAAAAATGTACAAACACATAAAAAATGAATGAAAATGTACGAATACGAATAAAACTTAAAAAAGGGTATAAAATGTTTAATGTATAAACACGTAAAAAATCGGACGAAAGGGTAGAAAAACACACGAAAACGTAGAAAAACCTACAAGATGGACAAAAAAGAAAAAAAATAAAGGAGAAAACACATAAAAACGGAGAAAATGTATAAAAACTTGCAAAAAATACGAAATGATTCACTTCGGTTTAAAAATATAAAAACATAAAAGTGCAAACGAATATTGCAGGTGGTAGTGGGAGGTGAGTGTTGAAGAAGTGAGAAGAATAGAGAATAAGTAAAAGTTTATGTCTTAAAGGTTGAAGATGTGATAAGTGCTTTTTATCACTTTTGTCTAAAAATAACAAAAAAAAACTATTCCCGCTTCAAACAAAAGAGTGAAAAGAGGTTAGAATAGGTTATTTGGAAAAAACGAACGAGCCCTAAATCTTTTTCGAGAAACTAAGTAAAAAATGCAATTTGTTAATGCAAAGCAATGCCTAAAAACATTGTTAGTATTAATTAATCTTTCTTAGTTTTGATCACGACAAATTACAAAGACATTTATTGTCAAACAGAATCATAAAACGAATTATCTAACAAACACTATCATCAAGGTAATAATCATTACACTAACATTTCTTAATCATACTTAGTGATCATAAAAGTGATTAGCCTTAAAACTCACTTTTATCAAATGTAACAAAAGATTTTTAATAAACTTTATTTTTAAGAAAATGTTTTATTAAAATAAAAATGTAAATTTGAATATGGCATATTCCAAATGCCATAAGAATATCCTTTGAAGGTTTAAACAGCCTCAGATATTTCAAATTCACTAAAAGACAAAAAGGAGCGGAGTCTACACTCTACGGTTCCTTAAGTGCCTATGCGGTTCCCTATCGATAAGGAACCACCTGGGTAGCTAAGCAACCGCCCCCAGCTAGCCGTTGGCATTTGTCTTCTATAAATAGTGGATCAAATCTGTATTTTCATTAACCCTTTTTGGACATCTCTTTCAGCCTTCTTTCTTCTATCTAATCCTAGTCATTTGTAAATGATCACTTAATGTGTTAAGTATGTTTACTTATGATTATCATCTTGATCTCCTTCTTTACCTTGTCCAAAGAGAAGATCACTCATACACTTGTGATGTGATTAAAGATGAAGCCTTGATGAAGATCATCCTCTCCTAAAGATCTAGTCATGTTCATCATTTATTTATTTGTGTCTTGTGTAGATCCAATGTATTTGTGAATACTTGGACTAGTTGTGTTCATCCAAGCTATGTGGAATGCTTGGATTAGATTTGTGTAAATCCTTTGCATATGTGTGTGCTTGGATTTATGTTGTGCATGTGTGTACTTGGATATGTTTAGTTGAGTTGTAATAAGTTGTGTTAGTTCTCACTAAACTATAAAGTGATGTGGTTGTATCTTGTGAGTTCTCACTAAACTATAAAGTGATGTGTAGTTGTGTTGTGTGAAGTTATCACTTATCTTCAAAGTGAAGAGTCGTGAATATTGGTTCTAGATTTGGATTAGAACTCGACATCTAGCCTTGTGTCTGAATATGGTGAATTAGGCAACGTTGTGAAGATTGGTTCTAGCTTTGGATTAGAACTCGACATCTAGCCTTATGTCGTAAAATGGTGAAGTGGGCGATGTTGTGTAGATTGGTCCTAGCTAAGATTAGGTCTCGACATTTAGCTTAGTGTCGAAAAATAATGTAAGCGACGTTGTAAGGTTTTCTCCGCCAAGAAGGGAGCTTGTGGATATAGTGGAAATCTTGAGTAAGGTGTACTCAAGGAGTGGATTAGGAACGAGGATAGAGCCTTGTTGTCGAACCACTATAAATCTTGGTGTCTTCCTACTAGGTTGTTTCTTTCCTTACTCATTACTTACATTCAACATCATTACACTTACTACTCATTGTTAATGCATTAGAATTGAACCTAATCATTATACAACTAGCTTTCAAGTAAAAAATAGTTTTGGCACTCACCTAATTGAAAGGAATTTTAATTAGGAGATAAATCGATGAGAAACTATTCAACCCCTCCCCCCCCCTCTAGTTTCTACAATTGGTATCAGAGCGATGGTGACACAAGGTCTTTGAAGTATATTGTACTTTAAAACTTGGATCGATCCATTGTCTCCTCAAATTAGAAGGTTAAGTTGTACTAAAGTTTTTCTTTGGTCAAAACTATTTTTTATTGAAAATAAGCCTTTTAAATTGAAAATATTGCATCTCATTTAGATTAGTAGTATTAATGTATTTTAAAATTACTTTTGAAATGTATCTACTAGTTTGCATCTTGTTATGTGTAGGTACTCACGAAGATAAATCATTCAATTGATTATGGATTGAGTTACTTGCACTTGTAGAAGACTCATCTTCTTTGATTTCCAACATCATTGAATGATGATATCAAGATGGATAGAAGTGATAATAGTCCTTGAAGACTTAGTAGTCACTATTAGTCATAGTTGGGCTTTGCATTGGTTCCTTGTAAGCTTGGGATGCAATTTGTGGCCAGGGTACGTTTTCGTTCTTCCACACGCCCTATTGATCATTCTTTTGATCATTAATTGACTATATGTTTGTTCTTGGCATCCTTGCCTAGACATTTGTTTGTGGTTTGTGATTCTTCCCTTTTTCCTCTCAAACCTTTATTGCTTGGATACTTGACTCACTATGGAGATGTAGAGCGAGTTAGTAGAAGCTTAAAGTATCAAGCATGATTTCCATGGTTTGCATCCTTACGGTTAGTAGGCCCAATATCATGTGTAACTTGTGCAATTAAGCTCATCTCTAGGATGATTGGTGAATCCCTTGAGATACCAAAATACTTCATTAAGTTGTAGGTGGATTTTACACATTTGGAATTGAAATTTCCAAGGATATTGTTATTGTTAATCCTAGCAATAATTATCCGATCATGTGGGAGAGAAAGTGAATCTATACTTTGATCACATTTTGAAATAGAATAAGACTACTCTTGAAAATGATCTTATTCTATGTATCAAAGTTGCTTGGTATAGTTCATTACCAAAGCCGTTTAGACTTTCGCCGAAAAGGCACGTCTTAAACCACTATATATGACACAAGCTGTTCGTCTCCTCGATTTAAAGAATGTCATTTGTCTCTTGAGCAATGTTCTTGGTCTTGATTGACTTCTCTTAACTCCTATCCCCTTTGCTTCTTTGCTACGAGTAGTCGTTTGTCCGTTTCGGTCTTTTTCTATCTCGATTCAACTCGTAATCCTTCAATAAAGCATTATTACCTAGTGTTGTGGTGGTCCAATGATTTCCTAAAGGCTTAAGACATATTTTAAGGTTTTTAGAAAAATTTGGTTTTGGAAATTTCTTTTGATATTCCTTGTTAAAAACATGCCACTGTAGGCGGTTCGTTATCGACGCGGTTCACACCGGCGGTTCCTTATCGTTAAGGAACCACGTCCAGTACCCGCGACTAAAGAGACAATTTTTATTAAAATATCACTTTTTCAAAAACTCCTTCTCTCTCTTCTCCAACATAGTGACGAGAATACCCAGTTTTCTACCATTGTTGTTTTTCCAAAACCTTCAATTACTCAAGATTAATTGATTTCAATTTATGGGTTTCACTCATCCTTTATCCAAGATCAATTATCTGTAAGTTATTTCTTTCAATTTCATCTAATTTGTTCTAGGGTTCATACATTCATAATTGGGGATTTTTAAAATTGACATTGAATTAGAACCTTACTAGGAATAAGAGTTGACATAGTATTGTTACTATGATTCCTTAGGTTCATATTCATTGAGATTTCACTAAAACCCACTTGTAGAACAAATCCGAATTTTGACTAAATAATTTTGGTTAATTGATGAAATTGATATGAACCCATGCACAAGTTGGTAATGGCATTGTTAAATGCTTACCTAAAAACCTTGTTTTGAAAAACCATTGTTTAAGTTTATTATTGATCTTACATGGTCATTGTCATTGTTAATGATGAACTAGGTACATTGTGAATATGAGAATGATAAGGATTAAACCTTGGTTTGTCAAGAGATTGATGAAACACATTCTCATCTTTTTTATTTTTGGTTTATATGTAACATATGAGTAATTGGGGAAATACTTTTGTGTTTATTTAGGTACTAATCATGCCTTCAGAATTTCAACAAGACCACCAATACACTAGAAAATATATGCCAAACCTTTCCGAAATGTGTGCTTCCCCTCAACTTACAAACACCTATTCCTCACTCCAAAAACGTTGCTTTCACGAGGGTAGAGTTGTCGAAGAGGATATTGAGGGATATATATATATACTCGATCGATGTTCGGAGAAATTAGGTTTGATTGTTTGTTGGACATCAAAGAGGATATATATCCCGAATTCCTCTTAGAGTTCTTTAGCACATACTCTCTCATTTATGATAACGGTAGAGTATATGTTAGGTTCATCCTTGAAGGTCGACTCATTAAACTCTCTCTTGAAGACTTTGGTCAAGCTCTTCGTGTTCCATTTGTGGGCACTTGTCGATTTTCTGATAAATGGAAACTTGATTATCTTCTTGAACCATTCGACTGTGCTCCAGATTAAAATGAAGAGATTGACCTTGACTACATTCTTGATGTCATTTGTAAAGAGCGTAGTGGAAACGTTGTAAGAAACCTCCACTCTACCAAGCGTCGAGTAAAACGCTATGAGGTTCTCTTAAGCGACCTAATTGATTGTATGGTCCGTTGGGCCGACATCCTTAGGGAGAATATATTTTGTCTTGGCAGAAACCGGGATCATATTCTGGCGTGTATGGCGCATATGTTATGTTGCATCGCTACCAACGCCAAGTACAATCTCGCATACTATATCGCTCGACGAATCACTTATGCTCTTTCCAAACCCAAAACAAATCTTCCCTATGCCATGCTCCTTACTCGCCTTCTCAAGAAGGTTGGTGAAGACTATCCCGACATCAACATTTCTCGCTTTCGTTCGGTCGAACGTGTCATGCTACCTATTCAAAGGGTACAACCACGAAATACTAGAAGTGATCGAGGTTCAAGAAAGTCCGATCCACAAGAGTTCAATGATGAGGACTTTGATATGTCACCAAGTGATGGTGGTGGCGTAGGCACAAGTGCTCACGTTGGTTCTTTGATTAACTCTCAGCCATCCATGGACACTTTCATGGAAGGGTTAGAAGAAATCATCCCTCCTCCTCACTATGCCACTAGTGGACTTCCGGAGAATTTTGGTCTTGAGGATGTCTACCGAGCTAATCTTAAAACCCAAGGTGAGTTGTATGATCATCGAGTGGAGTTAAGAGGATCGTTCAAGAGCATAACCAGATTGATCAAGGGACTTGGAAAGAAGAAGAAATGAAGCTTGGTTTATCAAGGTTAACATGCTTGTAAACATGTTTGAATTGTTGAACTATTTATCCTTATTCTCTTTTTATTTTTAGGGTGTTATGTTTGCTAACTAATACTTTGTGTTTGGATTACTTAGTATTTTAATCCTTATCGTCTATGCTATTGATCCTTCAATTTGCATAGCTTTGTGCATATTATGTGTTTGTTAGCTTCCTAGTTTTTTTATTAATAGTTAACTTTCGCTTGCTATTTACTTGTGTGAAATCTGGACTAACCAAAGTTTAAGGAAGTGCACATTTTTGACATCTCTGGTCGCGGTTCCATATCGAACCCGCGGTTCCTTAGCGATAAAGAACCGCGACCCTACATAAGGAACCGTCTTTCACTGTTTCGACAGAATCTTTGCTTTAAACTGTTTTCCTTAATCTATGTAAAACTTTGATAAATTTTTTGCAAAAACCTGCACTTTCCTAAACTAGGCTACCTAATTTCATTATTCACCTAAAATGATTTTAACCCATTACTAGTTTGGATCATTCCCTTCTCTTCTTAAACCCTCTCTTGTTGATTGTGTTCTTCATCCCTTCAACTCTTCTCTAAACATTAACACACAACCATGGTGTCCACTAAAACATCCACTTCTTCCAAAACTCCCTCTTCCAAAAGAAGCCTTAAAATTAAGATTAAGTTACCTAATATTGGTTATTCATCTTTTCACATTCCCAAAAATGAGATTTCTCCTATTCTCATTTCCTCTTCACCTTCACCACCCCTTGCTCCATGCAAGACAAACTCAACTCATGGTACTAACCATTCACATGGTTCTACCTCTTCTTCATTCCAATCAAGAATGAATGAGCTTTCTTCACCTTTCACTCCTAGTCCTCCTTTGGATGGGAATTCTCAACCTCAACCTATACAAAGCATTCCCTTTGTCCTTGAGCCTTTAGTTACCTCTCCTTTCACTCTACCAAATTCTCCCATCTCACCATTGGACACTATGCCTCCACCACCTCCTCCATCCTCAAACACTAATGCTCCTATTTTGGGCATTCCTATTGCTCACTTCATGGGTGATCCTTACTTCTTTGGGTTCCTAGAAGCTCATGATGCAAATTGCCTATGTTGTCTCTATAATAACTACATCATTCAAAACCTAAGGTTGGAGATGCTTGGTCTTCATAGAAGGTTGCATGATTTCTTGTTTGCATTGTTCTCCATGCCTCCTCCTCCTAGGAGATGAATGATGGTTTTCAAAATAAAATGTTTTCTAAAGAAGGTCAATCCAAAGAGGACTATGCATTCAAGACCTAGTTTTAGCTAACTTTGTATTAGTTAGTTGTTATTTTATTTCATGTATTTCCTTTCCTTTAATTCATGATTTTCTCATGAGGATGATCTATGGATTTATTTTTATGTGTTTTAACCTATGTGGTCACATTAATCAACTTTAATTTATTTAAAATTGAACCTAAATCTATCACAACCTCTAAAAACTTGACTTAAAATTGGATCAAAATGTTATCTAAATATTTTGTCACCCTTGTCAAGACATTCTTTGTGAATGTGTTGCTTTTATGCAACCCTAGCATACTCTAGTGCTAAAAGAGGTAAAAATCTAAGATTTGCAAAATTTTGAAAAAGTCTTATTTTTCTCAAAATTTTTTTGAAAATCATGGTATGTGGTCCACTGGATGCGGCTCCTTAGCCACTAGGCGGCTCTATATCGATATGGAACCGCAAGCTCCCTTAAGGAACCGCGTACGGGAAAGCTACTTTTAGCTTATTTTTGGTCTTTCTTCTTTGACCACTATCTTGGTTAAGATTCTTTGTTTATCCAATTTGGCTAAACATTCCCTAAAACCTTTTGTTTTCATTTCAAATCTTTGCTTTGTCTATTTCTTTAAATTCTTCTCTTGTGGGAGTTCTTCTCTTCATCCCTCATAATGCCTAACTCTTTCATTCCTAACCTTGACATTTCTTTGTCACAATCTTCTCAACCTAAAGCTTCTTCTTCTAAGCTTTCAAAGAAACCAAAAATCTCGGTTCGACCCGTTTGGATAAAAAAGAACAAGAATCCTCATGATTCTTCTTCTCCAAAATCCTCCAAGAATTATTCTTTCTCTCCGATTAAATATTGGAATGAGACTTACTCTATAAATCCAATTACCAGAGAAAAGGAAATTCTTCCACCACCACCTAAACCTTGTAACTCTCCTCAACTCAATGACCTATCTTCTTTCCCTAATCTCACTAGGCATTGTGAAAACATCTCTTATCCATTATCTCCCTCTCCACCAAACTCTCATTTTGATGGACCTCCCCTATTTAACGACTTTGTTTTGCATCATGGTTCCTCGTGTGCTTGTTGTCATTTTCAACAAATTGAACTTGCTCATATCTATGACAAGCTAAATTTCCTTGAATTCCTCCTCACTAGACCTCCTTTCAAAGTTTTCGTTCCCGTGAACAAAACTTCGAATGATGCTTCGTCGTCTTTCTTTTCCAGCTAAGGCATATTTTCTATTTTAGTTGTTTGAGTCAATAAAACTTAAGCAATCTTAGAAGATTATCACTATTAAAGTAGTCTATGCTTTGTGGTTTATTTTACATATTTTTTGCTTTAAATATTCATATTGTGTGTATGAATATTTCTCTTGTATGTTATTTCATATTTGTGTAATATGAATGTTATGTGTGTTATCTTTCTCGCTAATTCTTTTTTACACATTTGTTAAAAAGTTGATCATGGTTAAAACTTACAATTAATTATGGGTGATTCAATAATTTCTAAATTTTAACCCCTTGACATTTTAGTCTATCTTTGATTGGTTTGGATGTTTCTTTTCTTCCTTTATTCCACCAATTGAACTATGATGTTGTCAACTCACACTCTTTGGACATACTTAGCAAATACTTGCTTCTAATTTAAGATTTCTTTTCCTTCTCCCTCTTAAGTTAGTTAGTAGGTAGTGCACATATATACATTTGTGTTTCTTTTCTTTCTTCTAACATTTGTGTAGCATGTCACCTTAGCTCATTTACTTGGTGCCCCAAGCAAGGGGGAGTAAGCACCAATGGGGAGCTACTAGCAAAGTCCGGTTTTTTTCTTCTTCAAAGACTTATGAAAAACAAATACTCATTAATAATTCGAATACTCTTGTATTTTACGTAAATGAGTTTATAGTTTGTCGTAATCAAAAAAGGGGAGATTGTTAATGCAAAACAATGCCTAAAAACATTGTTAGTATTAATTAATCTTTCTTAGTTTTGATTACGACAAATTACAAAGACATTTATTATCAAACACAATCATAAAACGAATTATCTAAGAAACACTCATCAAGGTAATAATCATTACACTAACATATCTTAATCATGCTTAGTGATCATAAAAGTGATTAGCCTTAAAACTCACTTTTGTCAAATGTAACAAAAGATTTTTAATAAACTTTATTTTTAAGAAAATGTTTTATTAAAATAAAAATGTAAATTTGAATATGGCATATTCCAAATGCCATAAGAATATCATTTGAATGTTTAAACAGCCTCAGATATTTCAAATTCACTAAAAGACAAAAAGGAGCAGAGTCTACACTCCGTGGTTCCTTAAGTGCCTACGCGGTTCCCTATCGATAAGGAACCGCCTGGTTAGTTAAGGAACCGCCCCCAGCTAGCCATTGGCATTTGTCTTCTATAAATAGTAGATCAAATCTGCATTTTCATTAACCCTTTTTGGACATCTCTTTCAGCCTTACTTCTTCTATCTAATCCTAGTCATTTGTAAATGATCACTTAATGTGTTAAGTATGTTTACTTATGATTATCCTCTTGATCTCCTTCTTTACCTTGTCCAAAGAGAAGATCACTCACACACTTGTGATGTGATTAAAGATGAAGCCTTGATGAAGATCATCCTCTCCTAAAGATCTAGTCATGTTCATCATTTGTTTATTTGTGTCTTGTGTAGATCCAATGTATTTGTGAATACTTGGACTAGTTGTGTTCATCCAAGCTATGTGTGAATGCTTGGATTAGAGTTGTGTAAATCCTTTGCATATGTGTGTGCTTGGATTTGTGTTGTGTAGATCCAAGCTACATGTGTGTACTTGGATATGTTTAGTTGAGTTGTAATAAGTTGTGTTAGTTCTCACTAAACTATAAAGTGATGTGGTTGTGTCTTGTGAGTCCTCACTGAACTATAAAGTGATGTGTAGTTGTGTTATGTGAAGTTCTCACTTAGCTTAAAGTGAAGAGTCGTGAATATTGGTTCTAGCTTTGGATTAGAACTCGATATCTAGCCTTGTGTCGGAAAATGGTGAATTAGGCAACGTTGTGAAGATTGGTTCTAACTTTGGATTAGAACTCGACATCTAGCCTTGTGTCGTAAAATGGTGAAGTGGGCGACGTTGTGTAGATTGGTCCTAGCTAAGGTTAGGTTTCGACATTTAGCTTAGTGTCAGAAAATAATGTAAGCGACGTTGTAAGGTTTTCTCCGCCAAGAAGGGAACTTGTGGATATAGTGGAAATCTTGAGTAAGGTGTACTCGAGGAGTGGAGTAGGAACGAGGATAGAGCCTCGTTGTCGAACCACTATAAATCTTGGTGCCTTCCTACTAGGTTGTTTCTTTCCTTACTCATTACTTAGATTCAACATCATTACACTTATTACTCATTGTTAATGTATTAGAATTGAACCTAATCATTATACAACTAGCTTTCAAGTAAAAGATAGTTTTGGCACTCGCCTAATTGAAAGGAATTTTAATTAGGAGATAAATCGACGAGAAACTATTCAACCCACCCTTCTAGTTTCTACACAATTATATTTAGAAGGAATATCCTCTGTGAATTGACTTGGTCTGTCAAGGTTATTCAAAGTTGAGAGCACAATGATCTTTTCGATAACCAACATCTTTCATACAAACATTCTTGTGCCTACACCTTTGTGGGTTCAAATTGTGGAATGACATATCATAATTTCACTTTTATTTTATAATGTGAGGAAAATACGGAGTGAGGTACAATCTAAATACTTCGTAAATATTTAACCTAATCGTCCTAGATATCTTTATATTTTTTCTATAACTCGTTAGCCTGCAAAATAATTACAAATATAATATGTTACTTTTCTTTATCATCCAATAATGGACAATTATTTTCTCACACATAAACCTTTCAAATAAGTATAGTCATACAACCCAACATCTTATGTTGTGTTTATACTGAATAAACAATTGTCTACATGTGGGGATAGCCTTAAACAGGCTATTTATGGCACGTGCCACACATAGGTTGGTTGTGGTAAGCATAAGCACTGTTATCATCTATGATAAGGAAATCAGTTACACAAGGTCATATCCATGAAGTTAAGGTGTGCAAGGGAGCACCAATTATCTCTCACTTATTCTTCGCATATGATAGCATATTCTTCTCGAGAGCTTCAGAATTTAAGGTTTGCAAACTGAAAAGTATTTTGGACTAATATTGTAAAGCATCAGGACAAGTCATAAATTACGAAAAATCAGAAATTTTTTTAGTGCAAAAGTCGAGCAACATGTAAGGTCTCGATTTATTCAATCCCTTTTGGTACATGAATTTGCACTTTAGACGAAATATTTGGGTCTCCCTTCCATCATCGATAGATAAAAAAATATTGTAGTTTAGTCCATTATAGACAAGATCAAGAAAAAACTAGGAGGATGGAAAGAAAAAACCTTTTCAATTGCAGGGAAGGAAGTGCTTATCAAATCGGTTGCCCAAGCAATGCCTATGTACGTGATAAATATATTTCTTCTTCCTGAAACTTTAATTGGTAAAGCTCTCAAATTCTTTCTGGTGGGGTAACGGGATGAAAATTTAGTGAGGTGGTGCACGTAGGAAAGAATGTGTGTATCAAAATTTTAGGGAGGCATGGGATTTCAACATTTAGGGCTTTTCAATAAAGCTTTAATTGCAAAGCAAGTGTGGAGTTTGATCATGTACCCATCTACTTTATCATCAAGGTTGCTAAAGGCTCGCTATTACCCACGGTCCAGCTTCTTTTATGCACATGTCGGTTATCGATCGAGTTATATTTGGCGCAGTTTTGTTGCAGTGAAAGACTTGGTCCACATGGGTTGCAAATGGAACATAGGTGATGGTCGTTCTATAAATGCGTGGGAGGACTTCTGGCTTGCAGACCATAAGAAATTGGGTCCAAAACCACAAAATACGGAAGTAACCTATGTTCGTGACTTGCTTAACAACTAAGATAACGATTGGGACTATGGAAAGTTGACATCTTTTTTCCCACCTGTTATTTCCAACAAAATCGTATGTTGTTTTGTGAATGGTCTAACGCACACAACATCTATACAGGAAAATTCTCTTGCAAGTTGGCTTATATTTTGGCCCTCGAAACATCCCAAGAGCTGATACAAAATTCCTCTGATGAAGCTATTAGGTTTGTTCATGCTGTGTGGAAGGCAAAGGTACCTAAGAAAGTTAAAAATTTTGTATGACGAGCTTGCGCAACTTTATTCCTTCCGTTAACAATTTACAAGCTAGGGGTTAAATATAACAACGCTCTCTTGTACACTTTGTGACGACAGAGAAGAGGACGTAGTCATGCACTTTTTAAGTGCTCAAAAGCAAGGATGTATGGGATCGTTGTAGCTTCGAAACGCTATATCACACACCCGGGGCTAGTACAATTGGGGATTTTTGTCGAGTAATTTTGGACACCTCTCCTACACACTGGAACATTTTTATGATAATTCTTTAGGGATTGTGGACAAGACGTAATAATCATTTTCATCGCCAATATGGCAGGAAAAATGTTAAGATTTCTCTGATGCAAACAAGAAGGATATCTTAGGAGGGCTTGGCTCGACACAAACTACACCTGTGGGTGTGTGGAACAAGCCATAAGCTGGCAACATTAAATTCATTTGTGATGCGGCTTGGCAAAAAGAGTCCGAGAAAGTGGGTTTAGCTTTTGTAGCTCGCAATTTCAATGGAGATGTGTTAAAGCTATATGGTGGGCTTCTAGACATGCTCGAAGTAGAGGTTACTCTAATGTAATCTTCGAATATGATTCTCTATCCATGGTTACCGTAAAACCAGACCATTCCTTTACAAATTGCGGCCTTGTTCTCGAATATTCTATTGATCTCAAGGGGCTTTAATATCTGTGAATAGTCGTTTGTTAGAAAGGATGGGAGAATAAGGTAGCTCACAGTATAGCGTCATGGGTGTTGGCTTGCACTAATAACTTCCTGTTCAGCTGCTAAAGATACAGTTTCTCCTGTTTATTGAATTCATCTTTTCTATAAAAAAGAAGAAGTTAATATTGTCTTATTGATCGGTACCTGTCTATGTATTTATATTCAGTTTTCATAGGGTTAATTAAGATATAATGCAATTATTATATAAATCGTTTATCATAAGTAAGTATTTAAAAGTTGTTAATTAGTATTAAACATCATTTAAAATATCAAAAGTGATTTGCGTAATTGATAGCCAAATAATATACTAACTAGTTTTCTAGCCTTTTAATTCCTAATATAGCCCTTTTCACCATTCACATTATGCGTTTCATTGTTTGAATTGTTAACATTTCCTAAGATTGTCCTTTTCTAACCATTCTTGTGTTTGAATTGTTGAGGTTTATAAACATTATGTCTAATTGCTTTCAACATTCCATATATATATCAACTATGTTTTGAAATTTCAACATTTTCAACAATTAGAATTCCTCCTTTATAACGAGTATAGATAAAGAGTATAGATATAGATAAATAGATATAGATTGTTGATCTCTTTTTTTATGCTAATTTGCCTATGTTTTTTATATGCACATTTGTTTTGTTTTTTGTTTTCATTCTTAAGCACTATACTAATTTTAGGCCAGGGGTGTTTGTTCTAGTATTTATTTCAGCATATATTTTATTGGCCCATTTTGATACATATGTGCATTTTTTGATACTTTTCAAAAAAGTTGGGACACTTTTTTCCATTCTTTATTATAGATGGGCTAAACGAGCGCGCATGTAAGAAACTGTGAGACCCCCAAAATCAGGCAAGGAAACAACTAAGCAGCAAGGGGGTTCCACGTCATGGTACAAGAAACAATGAAATACTGTTGACACAAAGTTGACGTAATAATAACATATACATTACACCATAAAAGATCAAAGTTTTAAACATAGGTCCTAGAGTTTTATAAGCGGAAAAATCTATTATTTAATTATGGTTCTGTAACTTATAGTTACTAAGAATACATGATAAACTTCTGACAGTTTTTTAGATAAAACCAAGGTTTAAAAAATATCACAGAAATCTCCAAGTTGCGATTATATCCTTCGGGCTCCCATCCAAGCAAAGCTAAGTAATAATGCCTGAGATTAAACATGTAAAATCGTCAACATAAAGTTGAGTTATATTCATAGCTTTAGCAGTAAAGGTGTGGAACACAAGCATCCATTTGTAAACAAGAAATAGGGAAAATGGTTACGTACGATAACCATAGTCCGAAACATTATTATTGTTGTTTAGTTCATGAACCGAAGCTTAACTCATTTAAGTTCCTCTAATGAGTATTTAGCCTAAATACTCAAGTAACAAATCAAATGTTAAATGCATCAAGGTAATCAGGACGGGGATCGTCAATCCCGATGGATCCACCCACAACATTCGCGCTTACAAAACCCAAGTAAATTAACGGTTCATGATCAAGAGAGGCAAATTAAGGCTGTTGACTAAAAGCAATAATATCAATGAAAACTGTTTAAAAATCATACAAGTCTGGATAGCATACAAGTTCTGGATAGCATACAGTTTTTTAAATGGACGTGTTCCACCATGTAAAATCTCACCCCACGTTTAGAAACAATGTGCAAGTAAAAAGGGGATATGAACTCGCCTTAGCCATGAGGTAAGTGAATCATTGTACTCAGAAGCTGAGTAGAAACAGTAGTGGCAAGACGATCACCGACGATATGGATGCCCGGTAAACATGAAAGTCGCAACCTAACAAGTAAGGCGCGCTCATTAATAATTGTCTCAAGCAATAACCATACTTAATAACATAAACTCATAATCACAAGACCACGACAAACCAAAAATAACAACAATGCAAGTGGTACAACAATACCCTTCTAGATGTTCACTTTATTAACTACTTACTCGATAAAAATCTGCCGCTACATACCAAATGTACAAGCTCGTTTCCCTTACTTAGACAACTCGGATTTTTATGAAACTTGGTGAAAAACTCAATAATAACCTGAATAAAACTCAGTTTAAATTTGATTAATTAATTTACATTTTAGAACCACCTGCTCGACACATTTCTAAACTTGAAAAACTGGACAAATTTGTACACTCGACTCATGAAACCATTTTGACCATCCTAACCTTTACCATTAGCAAAATCGACACTTAAGTTTGAAAATAGACTCACAACCCTAGTGTTAGCCTCAAATTATTGAGTCAAACAAGAATGTTCGGTCATAGGTTTATATTGTAATATTTATTAGAACGTTGTAATAGTTAGTTAATATAGTCGTGACATTACGGGCTTGATGGCTAGTTTAAAAGGCCTCTTTCAAGGTACTAAGCATTTATTCAAGCCCGGTCCAAAACATATATAGTCCATTAGAAAGCCCGCATGTGGGTGGACTATATAAGCACCCTCCTAGCATGTTAGGAGGGTGGCAAGTAATCATTTCTCTCTAATCTAATTTCTCTTAGTTAATCACCTCTCTCTCTACTTTCTCTCTCTAAAATTCATATCTTTTCCATCTCATTTCTTTAATCTATCATCATATAATAAGGGGCAACAATTGGTATCAATCGCCATGGGGTAGATTTGTGTTAAGTTTGTGGTAATTATTTTTGATTCGTGTGATTTTAATCTTTAAATCATCTCGTCTCAAAAAATTTTGTGTTTTCGAGCTCTAAATCTTCGTACAAATTGTCTACAAAGTTGTGGTAGGAATTTGTGTTACTCATTTTGGTGATTTCCTTACAAAAATGGAAGTTTTGGCTTGATTATTGGGTAAAAATTCGTCATCTTTAATCTTTTGGTTAGTTCACTGTTCGGAATAATAGGGTTTGTTAAGTCGGGAAACAAGAGGGAGCGTTTCAAATTCCGGATAAGGTGGGTTTCTCATATTCCGGATAAGGCGGGTTTCTCACATTCCGGATAAGGTGCAAAACTGGATTCCGGATAAGGCCGTGCTTTTGTTATTCCGATTAAGGTCTGGTTCGTTGATTCTGGATTAGGTTAGAAAGTGATATTCCAGATTACATCAAGCTCACGGATTCCGGATTACGTTTGAAATATTATTCCGGATAAGGTTCAGATTAGTTATTCCGAACAAGGTCATGTTTTCTCATTATTCCGAACAAGGTCAGGTTTCATTATTCCGAATTAGGTTAGTTTATGTTATTCCGAATTAGGTACGGATCACGGATTCCGAATTAAGTACAGAAGCAAATTCCGACTTGTATCCGTTTGGATTCCGGATTGATTACTTGGATTTCGAATTGTACCAAATTTTTGTTTGAAGTGTTAGACTTAGCCACCCTCTAGACTTGTCCCGAGTTTTTTGGCGGGAAAACCATAGTAAATTTTATTTTTTCCTAGACTATTTTTAGGCCATTTAAGCTTAGATTTTAAATTTTGGCGATGCAAAAAAATTTCGACCAAAAATTTAAATTTTCGGACCAAAATTCAAATTTTTAAGCCAAATTTCAAATTTTTGAGGTTTTATTTTTCGTTAAAATTTTCATTATTTCAAAAATTTTCCCTTTTAGTTTTTGGCTATTTTGAACTCCACTTAAAAATTTGGTAATTCAAAATTTTCGGTTTACCGTTTTATCGGATTGAGAAATTTATTGTCGGACTGAGAAAAAAATGGAAATTTCGGAATTTTAACCACAACTCAATCACACCATATCTACTTAAGATCCGAAGTCACTTCATCAACCAAGACACCATCATCATGGAAAAGAGCAACGAGTGTTCAGTTGTGACAACTCTTGAGATGGAACAATTACAACAACGTACACGCTTCTTGAGAGATAAATGCATGGAAAGTTTGAGAATACTTCAATCATCGTTTGAGAGCCTTTCAAAAGTCCTGCTAGACTTAGGTGAATCCACTAGCACGTTCATAAGAGCTTTCACACAAGCCATGGAGAAACTTGCGGCACAACTCACCAAAGAAAGACTTTTTATGAGTGAATGCAAGATCACCTTCACTGAACTCAAGACGACATTTGAAAAGACTTTTGATTCAGAATTTCTCATGTCTTCGAGTACACATGGATGCTTCATGAGACATCATAAAACTGCTCAAACGTTCGAAGACCTGATCCCAAGTAACATTAAATCCATTAAAACCTATGTCTACAGAATAATAATTCACGAACAAGAGATAGATAAAAGGTTCAAGGAAAATTGTGGTACAGTATCCGGTCATGTGAATGAAAGCTGCACATCACGGAACAAAAAGCATGGTACGCAAGATGATCATACCATACATGGGAAAGAAAGCAGCAACACTAGCACACAAGACATCAGTTCGGAGAATGTCATCAGCAATACACCTTCCTATGATAATGGCCCTGTCTTCGGCTCTGACCCATTGGAAGAGGCACACAATGATGAATATAATGTGTTTGCCAATGATAATACGCATGAGTATTGTGATCAAACTCAAACCCTTATTGACACATGTATGACGGAAAAGGTTGATAGAAATACCATACCTGATTCCTCAGACACGTGCAATAATGAGTCTAACGCTGATCAACATGCAAATGAGTATGATGATGAGGAGCGTATTGCTCTTGCTAATTTAATTGCCACTTTAGAAAAAGATGTCAAAGAAACTAGAAAGAGTCAAAAGCAATTAAAGAAGGCATACACTACGCTCACTCAAATTTTGAAGAATGCAAAGCTGCTCTAATTAAATCTAGTGAGACCATTGATAGCTACAGAGCTCAACTTCTTCAAAAGACCAATGAGATTGAGGGGTACAAAGGGTGTTTAATTAACGTCAAAAAGGACGATTATCAACAAAAATATAACGAAACTCTTAAGCTTCTAGAACAAGAGAAACGTAATCATAACACCTCTTTGAGTATTGAACGTCACAAAACGTATCTTGCTACCACTAAAGTCAATGAGCTAACTCAAGTAAATGGTTTTCTTCAAGAGGAAAAAACTAAACTTGCTAATGAAAAGAAAGCAGTGGTTGAAAAGTTGGAAAAGGATTTCAAAACTAAACAAGCGACTGACATCGACAAAATGGTGGAACTTGAAACTCAAATTGATTTTTACAAGAAAATTGTTTACAAAAATAATCTATCAATTCAAACCATGAGAATGTTGGCACCTCGTTCGTTATTTAAGAATAGACCTAGTTTTGCAAATCCTAAGTACCTTGAGCAAGCTCAATCTGAGAATCAGCACTTATATCTTGATGAGTCCCAATGGACCGATCTTGATTGCCTTGTTGTTAGGCCTGATAGTGAAGAGACAAACGATTTGGAAGAAGAGTAGACTAAAAGTTAATAAAGAATTTGTTAAACCATATAATTATGCTTATGAAAATAGTATTTATGGTCTTTCTAATCCGCAAACACAGAAGTCTCGTGAGCAAATATTTTTCGAATGTGAACAAATAAGAATTAAATGGAGACAAGTTTTTGCTACTAAGAAAACTAATGTTTCAAAATTTATTGAGTACTTTCCATATAAAGCTTATGTAAGCAAGAGTAAGCAAGCACTTAGTATTCTCAAGAGTAACATTGAAAATTTCAAAAAAGTTGTTGATGATGACTGGAAAAAACGTGAACTTTTGAAAGACAACAAAGAAATTTCTCACGATATAACTGTGCTTGTGAAAAGTATTTTGATTCCGCTTGCGGAAAGAACACAAAAACATATTTTGGAATTTGAAACATTAATTAAGAAAGAAATGTTTGATGATTTGAAATATGTGGAATATCTTGAACAAGAAGTGAATGACCATCAACCTGAAAGAGATGAGTTTTCTACAACATATGATCTAATCTTACAGGAATGTCTCTCCAAAGATATTTTGTGTGTTGCTCTTACATCTTGTGCAGATATAGATGAATATTTTGACGTGGCATGCAAATATCTTGATCAAGTCAAAGAGTGTGAACGTCTTGAAACTGAGCTTTCGGAAAACAAAGATAATGTTGATCAAAAGGTTTTTACGTTAATTCAACACCGATGTGGTTTTCTTCAAAAACATTGTCATTCTCTTGAACTTGCTTTGCAAGCCAAAGTCGGAAAGGAACCAAATGATAATAACTTGCAAGTCAAACTTTCAGTATCGTGTCGAGAAATGAATGAAATGAGTATGGAAACTACAGACTTGAAATCTCAGTTGCAAGAAAAGGACATGGCGATAGAAGAGTTGAAGCAACTCGTTGCCAAAATGGGTGGGAAAACCGTGGAACCTAAAGTTGTGAAACATGTTGTTCGACAACCTAATGCCTACAAGGATCCAAAGCCATCTATCTTAGGAAAACCGACTCCTTTCTCCATATCTTCCCATGTAAAATCTAGGTTACTCCCTAAGACTGATGTGCAACCAAGTGTTCCAAAACCATCCATATCACCCTATGTTCCTCCATTTAGAAAGCACACTGTTTCTAAACCAAACCATGTGAATGCACCTAGCACTTCTAGGACTCCTCCAAAACGTGTGACATTCGCCTCCATAAAGGAATCTATAGGTTCAAATGACTTACTTCATACCAACAACCTAGAGGATGTTAAGCAAATAGGGAAGATTCAGAAAGACAAACTCGTGTACTCTAAACCTAGTTCACCAAATCCTGCTAAAGTTCCACATACTCCTAATGATAGTCAACCAAAACCTAGGATCCCTCACCAGCAATCTAGGAATTGGAAATCATCCATGAATAGTCGTGTTTCGATCACTACGCCTTAACGATTTGGAAAACCAAGGGATACAAGTACTTTTGTGAATCCCAAATTCCCTGTATGTCCCACTTGCAAAAAGGGCATTCATAATGGAAATCATGATCATTGCATTTTGCAATACCTCTATGAGGTCAAATCTCGTTCCTTTGAATAGAGATCGAATATAGAATCCCATAAGACAACAAGGAGATACAAACCCGTCACAAAGAAAAGCAATAACAAACAATCTGAAACGTGGATTAAAAAAGGACATAGTTTCTCTCCAAAGAAGTCTTTCGTTGTGCAAGAGAAAATTACTCCTATATCTAGTCTTCAGTGGAAACCAACGGGTAGGTTCTTCAAGGACGTTGGTCTTAAGTGGATTCCAATAGAGAAGAGTTATGACACCTGCGCCAGCACTAATGCTACTGTTCTACACGCTGAAAAGGATTTTGTTACTCCTTATACTAGTATTTTTGCAAACTCTTCTTCTGTGATTGCAGGTACCTCAGCGGATTCTGAACCCACTTCTTCCTCAACGGGTTCCAATTTTGTACAGTCTATATCACCTTCTTTTGTTGTACAAAAATCTATTTTGGATTATTTTCGAAAAACTTGAAAAATGCAAAAATAAAATAAAATGTAAATAGCATTAGAAAAACAAAATAAAAAAATGAAAAACGTTTCAAAATACCAAAAATATTCTTCTCGACATGTCTTTCAGTATCGATAATATGGACGTACCTATAAATGTCGCTCAATAACGACACGGGTGTGTACATAAAGCTCGAATGAAAGTTGTACATAGTTCTCAAAACATGTCATTTCTACTTTTATAAAGAAAAATGTCTATTTTGGACAATTTTTCAAACAACGGGTAGAGCAATCTATCTTGGGTTGAGCCGTCACAAAACATTCAACGTTTTGAGCTCAACACAATGGCTTGTAATCACTTTCAGATTGCAACCCGGATCTATATTCACGGGGGAATGTACGCTTTAGTGCCCTTACCCTCAACAAAAGAAGTTAAATCTTCTTACACTTGAGTGGATTTGTCAAGACATTCAAAGTCTATGAACTCAAGTTTATGCTTTAGAAAAAAAATTCGCCAAAAAGAAATAGAGTTTTTCAAAAAGCGTTAAACACAATTTTTTCAAGAATTTCTCAATGATTATTCAAAATCTTTCAAAAATTGTGTGTTCAACAACTCCTATCCTCAAAAAGTGAAATCTAGATCACATCCTTACAATGACAATTCAATTGGATCAATTTTTAAGGGGGAGCGTTCCAAATTCATGCTAAGTTTGACACATTTTTCTCCTGAAAGTTTTCAAGACTATTTTTCACAGTATATTTTAATCAAGTTTGATATCTCTAATATCAAACGATTTTATATATTAGAGATAGGGGGAGAAAATATGATTAAAATGTGATCTAAAGACTCAAGCACTTATGGTTACGATCAAATACCCACAACATCTTTAATTCACGACGTTATTGGTGTCAAAAGGGTGGTTAGGTTTAAGTCATATGATCCAACCAGAACCGGAGGGATCTTCCTAGGGACAATTCAATAGATTATTAGAAGTCCTTAGGAAAGATGGAGTAGAATGTGAACATAGCTGAATGCAGACTAAGTACTGAAGCTAGCACTGGAACAATCACAACAAGGCGTTAGTAATGATGTCTTGGTAAGCATTGAAGGGGTTGAAGAATGAAAAAGAAATGTAAGGATAAAGGGTGTAAAGAAAGAAGCCCTCCATACAACTTAGGCAGAAACCGGGTCAACACATCATGAATACAACGCATCATGGACCCAGTGATATATTGCACAACCCCTTCCCAGCTAACTCAGGCTTCTCTCAAAAGAAGTTTGTTTTATTGTCACGGAGATTAACACAACTTCTATTGACTTTCTCACTCCGAGATAGTTGATATTGAATAGGTGACATCTGCTCCAGCCTCCGACCACTAAAAGTACACAAATCGAGTCTAGAGCCAAGAGATCAATCAAATCTCATTAGGACACACGGATGATGATCAAGAGAGTCCTACGCTATATCCTTGCGATATTGCTAGAACACTTAAAGTGATACTACCTAGTATTCACAATGATGAGTGGAAATCCTTCTAGTGTTAACATCAAACAACACTGCGGTAGGTCATGTGTAAGATTCTTTATGAATTGAACATATGTAAAACTGAAAAGCAACGGTGGTTTGTTTCTTTATCGATTCAAACTCATTTCAGGTTTCTACGCAATATCTTTATGGTCTTGCCAGAACATTCAGAGTGATATTTATTAATATTCACAGTGACGAATGGAAATCCTTCTAGCGTCAACATTAAACAGCGCTACGGTAGGTAACTTGCGAGATTCTTATGAATCAAGCTTGTGTCAACTGAAAAGCAACAATGGTAAGATTCTTCAAAGAATCAAACTTGTTCCAGGAATTTGAATTGACGAATTTAATCAAGCGGATATTTATCCAATTGATTCACTCTTTATATTCGCAGTCTTGCTTTGAGACGGTCGAGTAAAGAGAACGGCTAGTACAGTCGCGAAACCCTATCAAGGAGATTCTTAATTGAATCTATCTATCACAGGTATGATATTTAATATCGTGTAACGGTCTTCACCTACCGGAGGTAAAACATTACCGATTTAGGATGAATGTCAAAGCCATTCAGTCCGTTTCTATGTTTTGTCTCGATAAGGTGGCGTTACGGTGTACTCAGCAAAGTCAAAGATTCAAAACCACATACTCATGCCCAAAGATATTCAACAATCAAGAAAGCTAAATACTTCCACAACTCTGATGATTAAAATCTTCCTAATTAATTAAAGTAGAGGTATGACCTCTCTTCAAAGGAGATTGTTAGCAAGCTTTCAAGATAGTACAAAGTATGAGCATGTGGATAAAGACACAAGATCACAAGATGGCAAAGACAAGTCAAGGATAATTTGAAGATCTCAAGATAAAAGACAAAGTCAAAAGACAATGACAAAGGCTTAAAGATCACATCATGAAGGAACAAGACTACTATTACACGTTCAAGACTCATATATGACGAAATTCGCAATCTCCATTGATCTCCAAATATCGAAGATGAATGACCTCACATTGGGGGAGATTGTTAGCCTTAATATATTGAGTCAAACAAGAATGTTCGGTCATAGGTTTATATTGTAATATTTATTAGAACGTTGTAATAGTTAGTTAATATAGTAGTGACATTACGGGCTTGATGGCTAGCTTAAAAGGCCTCTTTCAAGGTACTAAGCATTTATTCAAGCCCGTCCCAAAACATATATAGTCTATTAGAAAGCCCGCATGTGGGTGGACTATATAAGCACCCTCCTAGCATGTTAGGAGGGTGGCAAGTAATCATTTCTCTCTAATCTAATTTCTCCTAGTTAATAACCTCTCTCTCTACTTTCTCTCTCTACTTTCTCTCTCTAAAATTCATATCTTTTCTATCTCATTTCTTTAATCTATCATCATATAATAAGGGGCAACACCTAGGTTTAGAGCCCAAGAACAGCCTTTGACTACTTTTAAAACTCATTTTATAGTCCCCGAGATTCGATCCAAATATCGACAACAAATTCGGTTTGTGCCGATACTCGTCTCCCTATACACAAATAATTAATCTATCATAACTTCCTCCTCTTTTTGAGTTAGAAGCTCTAATTTATATCAAATCGAAGCTAACGAAAATCGCTACGACGCTATCTTATTAGTTTAACAATTTTTCAAACTTAAGATACCCAAAAATTAGCCTCAACCTACTGCCCTAATATCACCACTCTAAAATCATATCAAAATACTTTTCAACACAAATCACCATTTTCTTACCAATACTATCATCCTATAATCAACCCTTATTAACTTTAACACTTGCATGTGTCAAAAACAAAAATCAAAATCAAAAACTTTAACTTTTTAACTTCAACACATGAAGATCATAACATGATCATCACATGCATGATGATAAAACTCATAACAACCATAAAAATCATAAGAACATGAAATCTTGATGCATGTGTAATATTTTTACATCAATAGGATCACCTTTAAATTCCAAGATGTGGTCTTAATTTAGTTTTGTTTAAAACATGGTAAAAATTGATGATCTTGGTTGGTTTTGGTGTGAGGGTTCACGGCAAGGGGGAGGAGAGGGGATAATTTTTTTGTTGTGTGTGTTTTTTTTATGATGAGACAAATGAGGTTAGTTGTAAAAAAATAACTTATATAGTGGAGTGAGGGCTAGTCTTGCCAATTGTGAAATCTTTTGGACCTAAAAGCAATTTTATAGTTTAAAGGGTAGAAAATGACTATTAGTCAATTTTGAAAATATTTACGGGGCTCGAGTTACATAAAAATACTTTTCAAAATGTAAAATGCATCATAAATGTGATATTATGGTTTCCAAAAACGACTTGACACGTAATTAAAACGAAATCGCCGAAAATATTAATTCTTGAAACAATCGATAATAAAATGTAAAATATCGGGCATCCGTCGGTATCGTGATCATTAGTAGTTCTCGTTATTCATTGATTTTGGGTAAACTCATTGTAAAATGCACGCGGGTAATTTTTAATAAAAAAATTTGATTTAAATAAATATGAAAAATAAAATAAATTTTTTATAATTCCAAGTAAAGTATTATCAATGATCAAAAAATACTTAAAAGTATAATTTATAAAAATTATCATGATCTCAGGATTTACATATAAGAATACAAGAAAGTGTAATATGTTAGAAAATTCAAGAAGCACGAATAAAAGAATAAAATAATACCGGAAAAAATACGAGTTCGTACAGTCTACCCCCCTAAAGGAACTTTGGTCCCTCAGAGTTCTACTAGAGACAAAAGTAGATGCAAACAAAAGGAGGTACATAGTTTAGAACTGATTCATTGCTTCCCAGGTAATTCTGCACCACGGCGAACCTTAACAATTTGGATTCACTATGCTTCAGTTTCTTAATTCCTTGTATAAATTTTCATACTTAGATTAGAATAATGACCTTTTGGTATGGAGAAATATCAAGAGATAGAATTGAATGTTTATTAACATCACAACAATTATATAAAACCTAAACGAGATCAAAGCACATATAGCGGAAGCGATTTAACAAGATCATAATAATAACACAATTATAATTAATTGAATTAGGTTTACAGACCTTTACGCTAAAGCAAATCCACAAGACTAAGAACGAATCACCAATTCAGGCTTATACCGTATATCACCAAGATATAGTCTAAAGTAAGACTATATTACGATCTTGTACACATGTAATACAACGAGCTAACCGTGATTCTAGCATGTGAAAACCGAGCTACAACACTTGTATATAATCTACCCAACAACCCTAGAGAGGGGCTAGGACTAGATTGTAAGTAAAACAACCAACCAATAAAACCAACCAAAACCCTTGTGTGGGTATTCTTGCGATCGGCCAAAAGAGAAAGAGAGGGGAAATATTTTTTGTGTCTTGAATTATAAGGAGAAGGATTTGTTTATATAGGCATAAGCTTGTATCCAAAAACAAATAAAAGGAAGTTTTTCCCCCTTCCTTTTTCCCATAACCGACCGACCAAGCACACCCTTACAGGTGTTCCGGAATCTTCCAAACTTCTTTCTTTATATTTACTTACTATATATTTATTTAACACTCGTTAATACTTAACTATTAATTAATTAACGATCATTAAAGTTATGTCTCGATTTAATTTAATAAATACATAAATATATATTTATTAAATAAATTAATAAATACAATAAATATATTTATTAATTAAACTAACTCTTTAGGTATTATGTGTAATCTCGTAATCTCGAGTTCGATCCTATCACACGACTAATAAATATAAGTCCATAAACATACAACTCCCACTTGGACATATTTCAAATATCGTGATCACATTGACTAGCGTCTAGTTACACTTAGCAATGTCTCTAGTACAACTCGAGTAAGGTTTCCTGGACAAAACCTTTTAACGATTCTACATCGTTATTATTATCCTTTTATTTCTAATACAACGTTAATAAGGATATGGATCTCAGTCATTCCTTTCATTAACCATTTTGTTTCTCGTTCACAGATTCAGCAAGATTACCAAAACAAATTTGGGTGTGGCCACACAAACATCTTACTAATCTCACAAGGGCCCCAGCTGTATTAAACTCCAAAATGAAATTGGAGGAAATAAATTCCATATCGACTACAAGCAAAACTTATGAATTTTGCAACACTTCCAAAAATAGTCCTTATAGCTACCAGTCACGTTTAGCGTTAGATTATTCTATAGAGATGCACTAGATTCACAACAGTTTTCTGGTATCTCAAGTCTAAGGATAACTATTTATGTTTTACTTGATGACAAAGATCCATAAAGTAAAACATATAGTTGGGATACGTTCAATATTCAATTCATTGAATATCATCCAAAATCGATCAATATACTTTCAAGTATACTCTAACGCTATTTTGATTTGTCTTAATTAAATAATATTCCCATATTATTAATCGACAACGGACATTTAGCATAACATTTATTCATGGATTAAACATGTAAAATAAGATACAAAATTAGATAATAAAAATAAATGAAACCACTCTTTATTTATTATATAATAATGTCATAACATCCTTTATCCAAATACTAATTATAGATTTATTGCATGAGTTCGCTAGCTAGTTGCAGCCCAATCGCCTTGGCATGCTTAACTACCTTTGGTCTAGGCAAAGCCTTAGTTAAAGGATCAACTACCTTATCATCTGTGTGAACTTTTATCAATTTGATTTCACGAGCTTCAACTTGTTCTCGGACGTAGTGATGTCTACGCATAAAGTGTCTGGCGCCTTTCATGACTCCAAGGTCATTGGCAAATATTATTGCGGCAGAATTGTCACAATACATATCTATAGGTTCTTTAATTGAAGGCATCACTCCAAGATCTTCAATAAACTTCCTAATCTAAACAGCTTCCATTGCAGCTTCTGAAGCAGCCATGTACTCAGACTGAGTAGCGTGCATTACAATCGTTGTATGTTTCTTGCTCTTCCAGTCAACTGCTCCTCTATTGATAACAAAAACGTAACCCGTCTGAGACTTCGTATCATCTTTATCACATATCCAGGACGCATCACAGAAACCTATCACATTCAGTTCCGTGTCTAGTTTCCCTCCATATACCAAGAACATATCTTTCGTACTCCTTAAATACTTCAGAATATGTTTAATAGCAGTCCAGTGGAGCTTTCCTGGATTCTGTTGGTATCTACTGACCAAGTTCTAAGCAAACGCCACATAAGGCCTTGTGCATCTAACAACATACATTATAGATCCTACAGCCGAAGCATAAGTCACCTTCTGCATGTATGCCTCCTCTTCAGGAGTTGATGCATCCATCTATTTATCTTGACATAGACCAATTAACCGTCTTTTCCTATCTTGATAGATCTTAATTCTCAAAATGTATGCAGCTTCTCCTAAATCCTTCATAGAAAAACATTTACCAAGATAATCCTTAACAACGTTAAGTCTTGGAATGTTACTTCCCATTATTAATATGTCATCAAAATATTGGACTAGGAATACTACATCACTCCCACTAGCTTTGCGATATACACATGGCTCATCACGATTCTGAATAAATCCAAACTTTTTGATTTCTTCATCAAATATTTTATTCCATTGACATGATGCTTGCTTCAAACCATAAATGGATATTTAAAGTTTGCACACGTGTACTGGATTCTTAGGATCAACATAACCTTCTTGTTGCTACATATAGATGTCTTCATCTAAGCGACCGTTCAAGAAGGCAGTTTTAACATCCATTTTCCATATCTCATAGTCATAGTATGCTGCTATAACTATAAGAATCCTAATAGCTCTTAAGTCTGCTACAAGAGAAAATGTCTCCTCGTAGTCTACGCTAAAAGTTTGAGTAAAACCTTTAGCTACTAAACGAGCTTTATAGGATTGTACTTTTCCGTCCATGTCGGTTTTCTTACTGTATATCCACTTATGTCTCACTACTTAGCATTTGGTGGTGGTTCTACAAGAATCCAAACATCATTTACTTTCATGGATTTCATTTCCTCATCTATAGCAACCATCCACTTATCCTTCTCAGGATCAAGTATGGCGGATTTATAATTAGCGGGTTCACCAAGATCCCCTAACTCATCATCATCCTGTATGTTAAGACATATATTGCTATTTGCGTTTTTAATCCTTTTGGATCTACGCAGAGGAACTAATTCCAGTGGAACCGCCAGACTTTCTAGTTCTACATAAATTACATCACTAGTGTTTTCAGAAGGTAATGTATCTATATGACTAATAACTAGATTTTACTTAGTTATGAAAGTATTATCGTCTGATCTTTTCGAATTGATTACTAGTTAAGAGTGCGACTCAGTCGT
Source organism: Glebionis coronaria (assembly GCA_025667525.1). Classification (NCBI taxonomy): domain Eukaryota; kingdom Viridiplantae; phylum Streptophyta; class Magnoliopsida; order Asterales; family Asteraceae; genus Glebionis; species Glebionis coronaria. The sequence continues at coordinate 475,319,587 of CM046882.1, forward strand.
TCTTGGTGGAAAAATAAATGGTTTGGTTATCTGAAATGTGTATAATGCAAGTTCGTTTTCTCAGTTCTTAACTAATAGAAAGTCCAATCAATATCAAATTTATAATTGTTTTTGGTTGTTCAAGCTTGCTTGGTAATCTATTGCTAATTCAAACAAAACTATCTAAAAATGAAAAATATAAACCTACTTATACGTAAAACAAATTGCAAATTCCAAATTTTATTCAAGTAAAATATAAAAATGCAAAATTTAAAACTATAAGGACTGAAAATGTAATTTCTATGAAATGAAAATGCTTGAAATGTAAATTCTAAAAGTTATAAGGACTAAAAATGTAAAACAGTTAACTATAAGGACTAAACTTGTAAAAACTTTAACAAACTAACCAAATTTCAACAAACTAACAAACTAACAAACTGAAATTTAACAAACTAACAAAGTCCAGGGACTAACTTTAAGCAAACCCTAAAAACTAGGAAGATTAGCCAAAAATTAACACTAATTGAAAAACAAGGACTAAAGTGCAATAAACCCAAACTTTTAACTAAAAACGGGACAATGGAAAGATTAAGCTCGTCTGAGCTTATTTCTCAACCAAATAAGCTGAAATCACTTGCAAAACTTTTAAAATCCAATTATAGCTACGTGTGTTCAAGGAAATAAGCTAAAAATCCAAAATAAGCAATTGAGTGCTTATCAATAAGCTCAAAATAAGCTACAGCCTAATCCAAACATCCACAACTTGATTTTATTATCAAAACTGATTAAGCACTTGATTTAAAGAAGGGGAAATCAAATTAGAACAAATTTCATCCAGTAATAAGCCAGATATCTGAAATAAGCTAAAATGAGCTTATGTTGACCAGGTTTGACCAAAATTTTGGAAAAAGCTCAAAATTTCAAAACTTCATATTCAATGCTAACTAGATGGATTGGTGAAAGAAAATCAAGACTTTTCTGAAGTGGATAATGAGAACTAGTAAAACAGTAAGCCTTTCACATCAGAGAATGACATTTGCTCAGTCATGAGCTAAAAAGCTTATTCCTAGCTTATTCCTGAATACTGTAGATTTTCCTCTTAAAGTCTAAAAGTTTATGTTATAAGCTATAACTAGAAACTGGTTTGAGCAAATTTCATTAAGTATTGAAGAAGAAACAATCAATTGAAATTGGCAAGTTTCAAAGAACTAAGCTGAAACAAGGATGACCCAAACTTTTTGATTACCAATTGCCTGTTTGACTATTGTATTAACTTGTAAAAGACTTAGAACCAATTGTTAACACCTAATGACTGAAAATGATTACTTAAACACCAATTACCTACACTTGAAAACTGATTACAACTATTCCCAAACACTCCTTTATCTGATTTGATCAAACTTTTACAAAGACTTATTAAGTACTGGTTTGAACTGATTAAAGAGCTATAGCAGACTTGTTTAAGTGAACAAAATGGAAGCTAATGAAACTGAGATGAAGCAATTAACAAGACTAAAACTCAATTAAGGTGTTATGCTAGAATGTGACTGAAAATGAGCAGAAACTACAAATGGAGCTTATAACAATGAACAAGTAGGCAAGATTAAGCTACAAATGAACTCAAATCAATCAATCAACAACTATTTATCAAGCAAAACAGGCAGCCATCAAAGTTATCTAGGAAATTTAGCATGCAAGGACTTGTTTAGAGGAACATAAAACAGAAGCTAAGAAACCTATTGTAGAGGTCCTTTGGGAAGAAGAGGAGCGCTGAGCTCTCTTGCCCTAGTGATACCACCACCTATCACTAGTAATCAACTCAAATCAACAATCAAAACAGCTACAAATCATCAATCTGCCATGAAATCTTCAAGAAACTAGGAATGAACTTGAACTCTGATCAAACAGCAACAAGTCTTCAACAATGTCAGTTATGATCAATGTATGATCATAACAAACATCTAACAGCAACAATGGAATCACACAACAGCAGGAAAGAAGCAGGAATTGAAGAACAGAATTTGGCGGGAAAACTTGAATTTGAAATTTTATTGAAGAATTCAGTTACAAAAGGTAGTTACAAGCTTCTAACTAACTAACTGACTCAAGAGTTTGTCAGACTCTTGAGTAGTTAGGTGAAAAGGAGGGAAAAAGGGAAAAGGAAATTTAAGAACTAGGTGTTTACAAAATTAAGCTACCAATCACAAATGAAGTACTAGCTAGGTATTTATAGGCAAGAAAGGGAGATTCTGTTGGAGTTGTGACGTGTTTGGGCCAATCATGGCTTGACACGTGGAGGAATTCTGCAAATCCACTTTGAAGGTGATGAACTTGAATTGGGGGTTTTTGATTCAATTGATGATATGTTAATTAGATTGCACCATTGGATTCGTCTTCCAAAATTAAGCAACTTTGGTGTTTTGATCATCTCTTGAAACGGCTTAAATCTCAAACCCGTTCCTGGTAAATATTTTTGTTGAAAGAGAAGGACACGTGGCATCTTCTGGTTGGTCGTGAGAGTGTCACACGGATTGCACTGTAGAGATAGGGTATTAATTGTGACGGCTGTGAGTGGATATTTATTGCTTGATCCGTGTGAAGTGTATTCTTGCTTCTGATTGGTTCTTTCCCTTTTCACTTGGATTAAACATGGCATAACTTTCCAAACTTGGCAAAATAAGCCCTTGTACTTGGCAGATTGCTATTTAAGGCCAGAATCTTCATTCCTTTGTCATTTTTGGTCCTTTAACTTCCAAAACTTGTATAAAATGACCCTTTGACTGAGTTGACTTGATAGTTTGACCAGTTTTGACTTTAATCTTGACTTTTCATAATTTGCACTTTAAGTCCTTCAACTTTCACAAATTGTCAAGATAGGTCCTTGAACTTCAAAGTCTTGTCACTTTTGATCCTCTTTTGTCTTTTTCATCCATTTGAGCTTGGTTTTTCCTTGTTTGCTTGAAATTGTATCCTTTTACCTACATAAGAGCACACAAACACAAACATACCACATAACACTGCTTTTTACAAGATAAATGGGTATTTTGCTTCATGTTTTAGGGTTATTTGTTGATAAAAGGATATGAGTTTAAGCTCATATCAAATTCCCCTACACTTGAGCATTGCCATGTCCTCATGCAATATTATATTTCAAGGCTTAAAAATTTACATTTCCCTCATAATTAATCCACCTTGGCCATATGAAATGCATCTACACTACTCTAAACTAGATGATGCATGATTTTGATTTTTAATAATGCAATGAATCAAAATACAATTCTATCTATATTTTTTTGATTTTTCTTGAAATGGTTTTGATGGAAATAACTCATAAAGAATTCAATGACTTGGATTAGGGCTTGGGTACCATGGACACTTATCACCCTCAAGTTTCACTTTCCCCATACCAAGCTAGTAAATGGGATCATTGCATTCACAAGTAAAAAGTGCATCAACTTATTCATGACAATTAAATGTGGAACCGGTTATTAATTGAGCAAATTGCTTGTGGGCAAATTTGTCATTATTAAAGTGTGAAATATAAGAAATGTAAAATCCAAAAATAAGGAAGCACGGTTTTAATCCTAAGTAATCTTCTCATCCATTACTTGAAAAACCGCTCACAATTAATACAAGTCCGTATTAAGAGTAATAAGTCATTCGCCTTATGTGTAAAATCCTCATGTCATGCTTTCATAAGTAACTACACACTCGCTAAGGAAAGAAAAATAAAACTCACGCAATAATTTACATCCGCATCTTTTTGAGATTTTGGATCTTCAACCCCGCAACCCGTCAAGGTAATATTGGATTGGAGCAATCTATTGAATCCCCGCAACCCGTCAAGGTAATATTGGAACTCAATAGTCACTATAATTAACACCACACTGCCCCTCTTGGGAGTCTTGCATTATTTTTTTTTTTCTTTTTTTTTTTCTAGCCACTCATTTTTTTATAAGCCGCTCTTATTTTTCTTTATTCCTCACCAAGAAATTTGCAAAGAAGAAAAGGAAAAACACCCGCTAAATATGGAGCATGACATAAGTCTAGTACACATAAAACGTGCTAACTTAGAATCTTAAGACGTACTCATATCAACCATAAATGATTAGCCAAAAATGCATAAGAGATTACGAACCAATTAAAACCGTACTTGATTATTTATTAACAATTATATACAAGCGAAGAAAATAGAGGTAGAGAAGAGAAGGGTTTAGCCACAAGTAATTGCCATGAAGTCTATCTAGCCCTTTTACACTTGCTTCAACTCTATCATTTCCCATTCTCCACAAATTTAAAATTTCAAAGAATGAAATTGGTGGAAGCTTAGCCTAATAGACCAATGAAGGACTACATGGTTAAGGATACTAGCTAGAGAGTGCTAAAATAAGCAAACTCGGGTTGAGTCAAAATATCCATGGCGGGCCTAATATGTCAAAGAAGTCTAAACTTGTTAAAACCATGTTTTATTTTATTTTTCCTTTTTATATATTTTTGATGCAAAAGAAAGAAATATATACAATGCAAATGTGTTATGCAAATGAAAAATGATTGATGCAAAAATTATGAATGCATATTTTTGTTGGCCAAAGTAGATCAAAAATTTGAAAAATGTTGAAAAATTAAGTTTTCCAAGTTATCATGAAAGACAATGACAAGTTCTAGGTAATGGTCACTTCGATAGAAGACCCCCCTACACTTAAGCTAAACATTTTCCTCAATGTTTAAGAGCATGGAAGTATAAAAACTTCCCCTACACTTATGACAATGAATAGACTTTGCTTAACCAAAGTTAAGGAAAGGACTAATATTAGTGAAATCATGTTTAATCACAAGGTGTCAATGAAAAATCACTAAAGTAACGAAGTGAACCGGATACAAGGGCCTCCTCCATAAGCTCCAAAGCATGAGATGAGTGAGCAACCCTACAAACAAGCATGAAGACAAAAGAAGGTCTCCCCTACACTTATCTCCAAATCTATGCCTTTATTTCTAACCTACAACACTCTAACCTAGTTATACGATGCTTGAGTTAATGAGTCTCTAGCTCGACTCGTCCCTCAATGAATTAATTCATGGGGAAAATGGGGACCTCTTGGACCATTTCAACGGAAATGTCCTCCCCAAAGTAGTGCTTAACACGGTGACCATTCACTTTAAAATTTGGACCATCGGGTTGGGACAACTCAAGAGTTCCATATGGAAACACTTGAGCAATAGTGAATGGACCGGACCATCTTGACTTAAGCTTGCCCGCAAAAAGCTTCAATCTTGAGTTAAAGAGGAGAACCGGCTCTCCAACTTTGAACTCACGATTCTTGATCTTAGCATCATGCAATTTCTTAGTCTTTTCCTTGTATAGCAAAGAATTCTCATAGGCATTGGCTCTCAACTCATCCATTTCATTGATTTGATCTTTCCTATGTGAACCGGCTTGGTTTAAATCAAAGTTAGCCCACTTGAGAGCCCAAGATGCCTTATGTTCTAACTCAAATGGGAGGTGGCACGCTTTTCCATAGACAAGCCTATAAGGAGTACAACCAATTGGTGTCTTAAAAGCCGTCCTAAACGCCCACAAAGCATCATCAAGCTTATCCGACCAAGAAGCTCTATGCTCTCCCACCGTTCTCTCTAAAATCCTCTTTAAACCACGATTTGTGACCTCGGTTTGGCCATTTGTTTGAGGGTGATACGCGGTAGAAAGTCTATGATTCACTCCATATTTCTTCATAACTCTCGTGAATTGATCATTACAAAAGTGCGTACCACGATCACTGATGATGGCCCGAGGTACACCAAATCTAGCAAACAATTGTTTCAAGAACTTTACAACCACTCTAGCATCATTAGTAGGTAAGGCTTTAGCCTCCACCCACTTGGACACATAATCCACCGCCACAAGTATATACTTGTTTCCCTTAGAAGATGGAAAAGGTCCCATGAAATCTATTCCCCATACATCAAATATCTCACACTCTTGGATAAAATTTTGTGGCATCTCATCACGTTGTGTAATTTTGCCTTGTCTTTGACAAACATCACAAAATTTCACCATCTCTTGAGCATCCTTGTAAATGGAAGGCCAATAGTAACCCGAATCAAAGACTTTCTTGGCGGTGTAGTTAGGCCCAAAATGTCCACCCGTAGGTCCTTTATGACATGCCTCTAAGATTTTAAATGCCTCGGGCCCATCTACACACCGTCTAATGATTTGGTCCGCACATTGCCTAAAAAGATATGGATCATCCCAAAAGTAATACTTAACTTCCTTAAGAAACTTTTTCTTTTGTTGATAAGTAAGACCCTCAATAAGCACATTGCCCACAAGATAGTTTGCAATATCCGCAAACCAAGGTGTGGCATCCTCTTGGGAAGAGATAGACATGAGCTCCTCTAGTGGAAAGGATTCATTGATTTCTTGATGTGGGAAATCTCCTTGAAAAGGATGCTCAAGTCTACTCAAATGATCCGCCGCTAAATTCTCGGCCCCTTTTTTTATCACGAATCTCTATCTTAAACTCTTGAAGCAACAAAACCCATCTCAAAAGCCTAGGCTTAGCATCTTGTTTTGTCATAAGATACTTGAGAGCGGAATGATCCGTATACACTATGGTCTTGGAAAGCACAAGGTATGGTCTAAACTTCTCAAAAGCATATACTATAGCAAGCAACTCTTTTTCCGTGGTAGTGTAATGAAGTTGTGCACCGGTCATGGTTTTACTCGCATAGTGTATAGGTTGGAAATGCTTATTAACTCGTTGTCCTAAGACGGCCCCCACCGCATAATCACTAGCATCACACATAAGCTCAAAAGGTAATTCCCAATTTGGAGAAACCAAAACGGGAGCCTTTGTCAATTTTTCCTTAAGTGTCTCAAAAGAGTCTAAACAAGCTTGGTCAAAAATGAAAGGAGCCTCTTTCTCCAAGAGATGAGTCATCGGTCTAGCTATCTTAGAAAAATCTTGTATAAAGCGCCTATAAAAACCCGCATGACCTAAGAAACTCCTCACACCTTTAACCGAGGTGGGTGGGGGAAGCTTAGCAATCACATCAATTTTGGCTCGATCAACTTCTAATCCCTTATTGGATATCTTGTGTCCTAAAACAATCCCCTCTTTAACCATAAAGTGACATTTCTCCCAATTAAGCACCAAACGTGTTTCCTCACAACGCTTAAGCATTCTCTCAAGATTGATGAGACAAGAGCTAAAGGAGTTCCCAAATACGGAAAAATCATCCATAAAAACCTCCATGGTTTGCTCTATCATATCATGGAAAATTGCCATCATGCACCTTTGAAACGTCCCCGGTGCATTACATAGGCCAAAAGGCATCCTCTTGTAAGCAAATGTACCGTATGGACAAGTGAATGTGGTCTTTTCTTGATCCTTAGGGTCAATGGGTATTTGGAAATAACCCGAAAAGCCATCAAGAAAACAATAGTACTCATTTCCCGCTAAGCGTTCAAGCATTTGATCCATAAAGGGAAGCGGGAAATGGTCTTTCCTAGTTGCCTCATTGAGTTTTCTATAATCAATGCAAACTCTCCAACCGGTTACAAGTCTCGTGGGAATAAGCTCATTGTTCTCATTAGGCACCACGGTGATTCCACCCTTCTTTGGAACACAATGAACCGGGCTAACCCATGGAGAGTCGGAAATGGGGTAAATCATACCCGCATCTAAGAGTTTAATCACTTCTTTCTTAATAACCTCATGAATTTTTGGGTTAACTCTCCTTTGGTTTTGAATGGCGGGTTTATAATCATCCTCCATAAGGATTTTGTGAGTACAAAAATGTGGATCAATTCCCCTTATGTCGGATATTTTCCATGCTAAAGCTTTCTTATGTTTCTTAAGGACTTCAATAAGTTGCTCCTTCTCATCCTCTTTCAATTCCTTAGCAATAATCACCGGTAATTGGTCTTTTCCTTCTAAGAAAGCATATTCTAAGTGGGATGGAAGTTCCTTAAGTTCAATGGGAGGTGGACTCTCTATGGAAGGTTTTACTATGGAAGGTTCCTCAATGGTAATCTCTTGTGGAATAGGGGAGGGAATAGGGTCCTCATTGAGCAACTTTTGGATTGTAAGAATATCTTCTTCCCAATTAATGGGAGAATCATCATCACCAAGAAAGTTGGACTCAAATTCCTCCAAGAGGAAATCACTCTCTCCAAAAGGTGTTAAAGAGGGAGCAATTGAGGCCACGGTTTCAACATGTGGAATCTCATCACTAGCATTCTTACAAGCATCATGAAAGTGTTCATTACACACTTCATCTAGCACATCCACAATGTTAATCGTCTCACAAGGTCTAGACTCCTTAACCTCTTTTCTATCACAAACTTTCCCTAACTTAAACACCACTTTCTCATCCTCTACTCTCATAATTAATTCTCCTTCCGCCACATCTATCAAGGTACGACCCGTTCTCAAAAACGGTCTACCAACAATCAAAGGCACTCTAGGATCCATGTCATAATCGACCACTACAAAGTCGGCCGGAAAGGTAAACTTATCCACACCTACAAACACATCTTCCGCTATACCTACGGGGTGAGCGATGGTTCGGTTGGCTAGTTCAAGAGTCATCCTAGTGGGGGTGAGCTCGGGAAGAGAGAGTTGTTTCCAAACCGATAAAGGCATGAGATTTATGCTTGCCCCTAAATCCGCCAAAGCCATGCAATTTTCAACACCGGGAAAATTACAAGGTATCAAGAAGCGCCCCGGATCTCCAAGTTTTGTTGGTAAGGTTTTAAGTAACACCGCGGAACAATTTTCATTAAGTGATGTGTTGGGCAAATCAACCAATTTTTCTTTGTTTGAGAGCAAATCCTTGAACATCTTAGCAAACTTTGGCATATAAGCAAGAGCTTCCGCAAAGGATATGTTGATATTGAGTTGCTTGAACATCCTTAAGAAATTGGAGACTTGTATGTCATCTTTGTTCTTTAACTTGTCCTTTTTCAACCTTGAAGGGTATGGAAGAGTAGGTTTGAGTGTAGGTGGAATAGGTGTTGTAGTGGAAGATTTGTCTTTGTTAGCCTCTTCATTGGGAAGTGTGGAAGGTAAAGGAGAAGTGTGAGGTGGTTGAGAAGGTGTGTTTGAGTGAATAGGAGCACTTTGAGGAGGTGGAGTAGAAGTAGAAGGCTTATCACAAGTAGGAGCACAAGTAGGTTGAACAATAGTAGGTTTAGGAGGTGAAGGATCCTTTGTTGTTGTACCACTCCTTGTTGTAATAGCATTGACATTGGCCCTAGGATTTGTTTGTGTGTTGGAAGGTAAAGCCCCTTGTGGTCTTTGAGTTACCGCCACTAAAACCCTATTGATTTGTTCCTCTATTGTACGTTTCACTTGGTCATTCATTCTCTTCTCAATGTCACGCATTTTCTTGTCAACATACTCTTGAGTCTCTTGCATCCCATAGCCTTGAGTTTGATTTTGAGGGTAAGCTTGATTTGGTATTGGAGCATATGCTTGATTGGGAATAAATGGAAGTGGTTGATTAAATCCTTGTTGTGGTGGATAAAAGGTATTAGCTTGAGGTTGAAATTGATTGGATGCTTTGTAATTATTGCCTTGGTATGGTTGTTTTTGCCCTTGATTCCTTGCTAAAATTTGAGGAGGATTTTGTGGAATTTGGGTGGGTGGTTGGGGTGGGAAGCCGGGTGGAGTAAGGTAATTTTGGGATTTGTAAGAAAGGTTATTTGGATTGATGTTAGGCTTGAAGTGTTCACGGTGTTCCTCTTGGTAAGCATAGCATTCCCCTTGATACCCTTGCACCTTGTCACATTGTTCATAAGAGTGGGGACCTCCACAAGTAACACAAGAAATGGTGATGGCATTCACATTGTTTGAGGAATTGTTCAATGTCATGCTCTTAAAAGTTTGAAGCATGTCTTGTTGTGCTTGCAAATGCCTCTCACTCTCTCTATCCATCCTTTGAAAAATAGCTTCTTGAAACTTGAGGAGTTGGTTGTCAAAAGGGATTTGAGAAGTGTTTTGGATAACATGAACTCTTTCTTCAAATGGATCGTTTGTTTGAACCATTGCCTTAGTCTCAATAATGGTCAAAGCCTCATGGTATGTCTTGAAATGAATACTCCCTCCCGCGGAAGCATTTAGTGAATCTTGGTGGTGAGGTTTAAGGCCATTATAGAAGGTATTGATTTGGGTTAGATCATCCATTCCATGATTAGGGCATCGCCTCAACAACTCACTATACTCTTCCCAAGCATCACCAAAGGATTGACTAGGTTTTTGTGTAAAGCCCATAATCAAATTTCTCAAAGCCATAGTCTTTTGTGGAGGAAAGAATTTGTTCAAAAACTTAGTGGTAAAATCATCCCATGTGGTGATACTATCGGGTGGTTGGGTGTCTAACCAATGCTTAGCACTCCCATCTAATGAAAATGACACTAACATCAATCTAATGACCTCATGTGGAACCCCATTATGCTTAATGGTGTTGCAAAGTGAAAGGAATCTCTTAAGGTGAGCATGGGGATCCTCATTTTGTTTCCCAAAGAAAGGTGATGCAGCCACCATATTGATCATAGATGTATGTAGCTCAAATGTGTTAGCGGGAAAGTCGGGAATCTTAATGGCACTAACATATCCATGAACGTTGGATTGCATACGTTCATACAAAGTACGGTTATCAACAGCCATGGCTCCTTGTGGTGGTGACAAAGCACGATTCTCGTGATCGGCTTGGTGGACGGTGGTAGTCTTACTCTTTCTCTTTTTCTTCCTTTTCGGAGGAAGAGGTTGTACACCAATCGGTATTTGTGCACGCCCGCGAGTGAGCATGCAACTCAATACGAGGAATGAGAGAGAAGCTCTCGTGTGACTTTGAAAAGAATAAGATTATCCTCTTCGAGTTTCAATATTAAATATCCACAAGAAAGTAACAATATATATAATACTACTTTGGGTGCAAGACCCTCAATGAAGCTTTCCTTCTTAGAATACTCCCAAGTGAACGGGGGGTTAGGTGGCGCGAAGCACTTAAGTACCTATTGACCCTTAGATGGCATTTTATAGCACATCGCCTTTCTATTCACTTAAATGTTCGTATTCTTCGAATTATTGCTTATTGAGAGTATTTATCTATTCTTGCTTTATTTTGTTTGATCGATACGCGTGTCAAGGACCGGAACGCCCCTCAACACGGTGTATTGCCTCGGCAATACTTATGGAAGATATGTAGATTGATTGTTCTTATACGTATACGTATTTACTTATAATAATATATGGAAAATATTTTTGTATTTATGAGTTTTTATTGGAAAATACTATATGTACATAAAAACCGAGAGAATCCAATAATATATATTTTTGGGTGCAATCTCTTAGGAAAAAGATTGCTTTTTGGATTTTTTAATTTTTTTGGTCAATTCTTTAGGAAAAGAATTGTTTTGTTAATTTTTTTTAGTTTTTATATATTTTTATATTTTTGATTTTTTATTTGTTTTTGATTTATGATACGTAAAAATAACGTTCACCAAATGAACGGATCCCAAAAGCCAATGAAAACCGTCAATCGATAGTCTCTCGTGTAGTCAAAGAACCGGCAGCGGCGCCATTTGAAATGTGTATAATGCAAGTTCGTTTTCTCAGTTCTTAACTAATAGAAAGTCCAATCAATATCAAATTTATAATTGTTTTTGGTTGTTCAAGCTTGCTTGGTAATCTATTGCTAATTCAAACAAAACTATCTAAAAATGAAAAATATAAACCTACTTATACGTAAAACAAATTGCAAATTCCAAATTTTATTCAAGTAAAATATAAAAATGCAAAATTTAAAACTATAAGGACTGAAAATGTAATTTCTATGAAATGAAAATGCTTGAAATGTAAATTCTAAAAGTTATAAGGACTAAAAATGTAAAACAGTTAACTATAAGGACTAAACTTGTAAAAACTTTAACAAACTAACCAAATTTCAACAAACTAACAAACTAACAAACTGAAATTTAACAAACTAACAAAGTCCAGGGACTAACTTTAAGCAAACCCTAAAAACTAGGAAGATTAGCCAAAAATTAACACTAATTGAAAAACAAGGACTAAAGTGCAATAAACCCAAACTTTTAACTAAAAACGGGATAATGGAAAGATTAAGCTCGTCTGAGCTTATTTCTCAACCAAATAAGCTGAAATCACTTGCAAAACTTTTAAAATCCAATTATAGCTACGTGTGTTCAAGGAAATAAGCTAAAAATCCAAAATAAGCAATTGAGTGCTTATCAATAAGCTCAAAATAAGCTACAGCCTAATCCAAACATCCACAACTTGATTTTATTATCAAAACTGATTAAGCACTTGATTTAAAGAAGGGGAAATCAAATTAGAACAAATTTCATCCAGTAATAAGCCAGATATCTGAAATAAGCTAAAATGAGCTTATGTTGACCAGGTTTGACCAAAATTTTGGAAAAAGCTCAAAATTTCAAAACTTCATATTCAATGCTAACTAGATGGATTGGTGAAAGAAAATCAAGACTTTTCTGAAGTGGATAATGAGAACTAGTAAAACAGTAAGCCTTTCACATCAGAGAATGACATTTGCTCAGTCATGAGCTAAAAAGCTTATTCCTAGCTTATTCCTGAATACTGTAGATTTTCCTCTTAAAGTCTAAAAGTTTATGTTATAAGCTATAACTAGAAACTGGTTTGAGCAAATTTCATTAAGTATTGAAGAAGAAACAATCAATTGAAATTGGCAAGTTTCAAAGAACTAAGCTGAAACAAGGATGACCCAAACTTTTTGATTACCAATTGCCTGTTTGACTATTGTATTAACTTGTAAAAGACTTAGAACCAATTGTTAACACCTAATGACTGAAAATGATTACTTAAACACCAATTACCTACACTTGAAAACTGATTACAACTATTCCCAAACACTCCTTTATCTGATTTGATCAAACTTTTACAAAGACTTATTAAGTACTGGTTTGAACTGATTAAAGAGCTATAGCAGACTTGTTTAAGTGAACAAAATGGAAGCTAATGAAACTGAGATGAAGCAATTAACAAGACTAAAACTCAATTAAGGTGTTATGCTAGAATGTGACTGAAAATGAGCAGAAACTACAAATGGAGCTTATAACAATGAACAAGTAGGCAAGATTAAGCTACAAATGAACTCAAATCAATCAATCAACAACTATTTATCAAGCAAAACAGGCAGCCATCAAAGTTATCTAGGAAATTTAGCATGCAAGGACTTGTTTAGAGGAACATAAAACAGAAGCTAAGAAACCTATTGTAGAGGTCCTTTGGGAAGAAGAGGAGCGCTGAGCTCTCTTGCCCTAGTGATACCACCACCTATCACTAGTAATCAACTCAAATCAACAATCAAAACAGCTACAAATCATCAATCTGCCATGAAATCTTCAAGAAACTAGGAATGAACTTGAACTCTGATCAAACAGCAACAAGTCTTCAACAATGTCAGTTATGATCAATGTATGATCATAACAAACATCTAACAGCAACAATGGAATCACACAACAGCAGGAAAGAAGCAGGAATTGAAGAACAGAATTTGGCGGGAAAACTTGAATTTGAAATTTTATTGAAGAATTCAGTTACAAAAGGTAGTTACAAGCTTCTAACTAACTAACTGACTCAAGAGTTTGTCAGACTCTTGAGTAGTTAGGTGAAAAGGAGGGAAAAAGGGAAAAGGAAATTTAAGAACTAGGTGTTTACAAAATTAAGCTACCAATCACAAATGAAGTACTAGCTAGGTATTTATAGGCAAGAAAGGGAGATTCTGTTGGAGTTGTGACGTGTTTGGGCCAATCATGGCTTGACACGTGGAGGAATTCTGCAAATCCACTTTGAAGGTGATGAACTTGAATTGGGGGTTTTTGATTCAATTGATGATATGTTAATTAGATTGCACCATTGGATTCGTCTTCCAAAATTAAGCAACTTTGGTGTTTTGATCATCTCTTGAAACGGCTTAAATCTCAAACCCGTTCCTGGTAAATATTTTTGTTGAAAGAGAAGGACACGTGGCATCTTCTGGTTGGTCGTGAGAGTGTCACACGGATTGCACTGTAGAGATAGGGTATTAATTGTGACGGCTGTGAGTGGATATTTATTGCTTGATCCGTGTGAAGTGTATTCTTGCTTCTGATTGGTTCTTTCCCTTTTCACTTGGATTAAACATGGCATAACTTTCCAAACTTGGCAAAATAAGCCCTTGTACTTGGCAGATTGCTATTTAAGGCCAGAATCTTCATTCCTTTGTCATTTTTGGTCCTTTAACTTCCAAAACTTGTATAAAATGACCCTTTGACTGAGTTGACTTGATAGTTTGACCAGTTTTGACTTTAATCTTGACTTTTCATAATTTGCACTTTAAGTCCTTCAACTTTCACAAATTGTCAAGATAGGTCCTTGAACTTCAAAGTCTTGTCACTTTTGATCCTCTTTTGTCTTTTTCATCCATTTGAGCTTGGTTTTTCCTTGTTTGCTTGAAATTGTATCCTTTTACCTACATAAGAGCACACAAACACAAACATACCACATAACACTGCTTTTTACAAGATAAATGGGTATTTTGCTTCATGTTTTAGGGTTATTTGTTGATAAAAGGATATGAGTTTAAGCTCATATCATTATCTGTTTTAAACTATAAGAAAATATGAAAATGTCGTTGAGTAAAATAAAAGCTTTAAAAATTAAACTAAAAATTACTAGAAAAATACTTGGTAAAAACAGAGATTTCGGGAAGCGTGCAATTTTTGGAAATTAAAACGTAATGAATTTAAAACTTGAAAACTTTGTAAAAACAAGAAATTAAACCTAGTGAGAATGCCTGGTCAGAATCCCGTCGGAATACAGTAATCGGAATATGATCGGAATGTCTCAATCAGAATATCCAAAAATACTACTATCGGAATGTAATCGGAATGTGGCAAAAGGAATGCTGTCGGAATAATCACAAAGCTATCAGAATATCAAAATAATTCCCCCCGTCGGAATCCCAATCGGAATCACAATCGGAATCCAGAAACCCTATTCCGATACCTTGTATCGGAATAATAATGGAGCAGATCGGAATGTAAATCTCAAATCGGAATACACAATCGGAAAGTAAAACCCTATTCCGATCCTATGATCGGAATATGCAGCTGTCGGAATGTATGGTCGGGAAGGGGAAACCCTTTCAGATGGAATGTATTTCGCAATAAGCCATGTTAATAAGCTATGTTTTAATAAGCTCAAACTAAAACTTAACCTAATTTATATCGAAAAGAACTAATAAGCACAAATAAGAACTTTTTAAGCTTAAATAAGCAAAACTTTTTAAATCAAACCATAAAAAGATTAACCTTTTGAAGAAAACTAAAAAGTAAATAAGCTAAACACAAACTAAGCCAATAAGCATGATAAGCTTAAAGCTTAATCCGTATAAAAACTTAAAGATGAATAAAAAGATAAGCTTTTTAATCACATAAACATCAAGATGAAACACAATAAAAACACAAACCACACATAATTCCGACTTTTACGACATAAAATACACATTTTGGTCTTGTTAATATTGGAAATAAGTGGTAAAAGGATAAGTGTTTTCACACTTATTAAATCCCCTACACTTGACCATTGCAATGCCCTCATGCAATGCATTAATTTCAAAGCACAGGTTACATATCTCATCATAAATAACCCACCTTGGCCTTTATTAAATACTAAACACTAAGGAAACTAAAAGAACAAAACAAGTAAAGAAATCAAAGACTTACATTGGGGTTTTGGCTGTCATGAATGTTTATCATCCTCAAGTTTCACGTTCCCCAGACCAAGCTTAAAAATGAGATCATTGTTATTATAAGTTAGCAAACTAACACGAACTCATATGGGCCAATTATTCACTTAGACTCCCTTATTCCTAGGTGTATCTCTTATATTTTATTGTTGTCTTGAATGATCTAGAGGATGCATTGTTGACTTATTTCGATAGTTATTTAGGCTGAAAATAAAGTAGGACGATTTAATCAATAGTTAGCTAAAGGACAAAATCTTTTAAAACTGCTTCTCGGGAGCTCTTAAAGTTCATATCTTGGCATAAATCGTTTCACGATTTGAGACCTTTCTTGGACCGATATTTGGCAGCGACTTCATACTTCGAATCTTGAGAGACGTTCTCGAAATTATGGTCTTCTCTTCATAATAGGAATTTTGTCACTTGAAGTTTTTGAGAGATTCTTCATACTCGGACCACGACTTCTTCATTTTTCCCCAATCTTTATTTTAGACTTCGATATACAACGATCCGCCTCCTTTTAGGACTTGGATCTATTTATCCTCATACCTTGTTAGGGCCTTTTTGGATAGACTTCTCCATGATCTTTAGGGGCGTATTTGCTTTTCGTCGTGTGTGTCGATCCTTCATATTGATTTTTGATAAATGATTCTTTATATCACTTTTGGATCTTTAGCAACAAAATGTAGCCCTCGTGTCTTGTTAGGACCTTTTTGGACTCACCAATCTTCGCATCTCGCTTCAATAAGTTATGCCTTGGCTATGAACTCTAATTAATACCGAGCAACTTTTAAACGATCTTGTGCTAGAAGCTAAGTAACTTTTCAAATCGTACAACCTTATTTATTGCAAATTAATTTATTAACAAGCGATGGGAGAAAAAGCTTATAATCAACTCACATAAATTCATGAAAGAATACCAAACTTATAATTGACTGTATCATCTCTCGTTCTCTACAATTTAAAATCTCAAGGAATGAGACTGTGGATGCTTAGCCAATTAAATCAAAGTTTTGGGTTTTCAAGTCATCTATAGGATCTTGCAAATTCTTAGACTCTTTCAAGTTTAGAATTCGCATTTTAAATTTCCCTTGATAAACAACTTTCTAGGATCAATTATAGGAACTTGCGAAAAGTTCTTATTCTTAACCCGTGAGAGTTAAGACTTTCGCGTTTTAAAGTTCCCTATATAAAAGCCTAGCAAAACTTGACTTAAACACGTTAAGGATACTAGCTAGAGTAAACTTAGATAAGTAAACTCGGGTTGAGTCAAAAGATTCACAACGTCAAAAAATTAAAACCACTTTATTAAAAATTTTATTCTTGCAAAGAAAGAAAATAACGGTAACAAAGGAAGATACTACTATACTACTAGGCCAAAATAGATCAAAAATTTTGAAAAATGTCGAAAAATCAAATTTTTCGGTTAAAATGAGGACAAATACAAGGAAAAGCCTACTTAACTTCGATAGAAGTCCCCCTACACTTAATATAAACATTGTCCTCAATGTTTAAGCATGTGGAAGTAACTTCCTCTACACTTAGGACATTGTGCACTTTGTTTAAATCTCGCTAAGGAAAGGACAACTATAGTGATTTCAATGTGAATATATAAGATATGAAATATTAAATCATGACAGTTTAGGATAGAACTAGGAAGACGGGTACACGGGATCACGGTTCGTCAAATGTCATCAAAAGTGCTCTTTGAAGCTTTTAATCCCTGCACATCAAAAGAAACAAGACAACAAACACATACGGGTCTCCCCCTACACTTATTATGAAAATGGTAAAAGATAGATCAATGGGTTGCCTCCTGAGAAGCGCTTGTTTTTGTTAACCGAGTCACGAGCCTGTCTCGACCCAGAACTAGTTCAAGGGAAACGTGGTGAGGGATGGAATCATCTCATGAGAGATGTGCTCACCAAAGTACAGCTTCACACGCTGGCTATTCACTTTGAAATTGGGCCCATTTGGCTAAGAAATCTCAATGGTTCCATATGGGAAGACTTTGGCGACGGTGAATGGACCAGACCAACGGCTCTTCAGCTTGCCGGAGAAGATCTTCAACCGAGAGTTAAAGAGTAAAACTTGATCACCAACGTGGAACTCTCGGTTCTTAATCCTTGCATCATGGATGATCTTGGTCTTCTCCTTGTAGATCAATGAGTTCTCGTAAGCTTCATTCCTCGATACATTTAGCTCGTTGAGTTGAATCTTCCAAAGATCACCGGCTTTGTTGATGTCAAAATTGGCCCACTTCAAGGCCCAGTACGCCTTATGTTCCAGCTCAATAGGGAGGTGGCATGCCTTCCCGTACACAAGACGATATGGAGTGCAACCAATTGGTGTCTTATATGCGGTACGGAAAGCCCACAAAGCATCATCTAACTTATCAGTCCACGAGGCACGATGCTCTCCCACAATTCTCTCTAAAATTCTCTCCAGTCCACGGTTAGAAATCTCGGCTTGCCCATTTGTTTGGGGATGATAAGCGGTGGAAAGACGGTGATTGACACCGTACTTAGCCATGACTCGAGCAAATTGATCATTGCAAAAATGAGTCCCGCGGTCACTGATGATAGCACGAGGAACACCGAATCGAGCAAAAAGCTGCTTCAAAAAGTTCACAACCACCCTCGCATCGTTCGTAAGGAGAGCCTTTGCTTCAACCCATTTAGATACGTAGTCAACGGCTACGAGGATGTACTTGTTCCCTTTAGATGATGGAAATGGCCCCATAAATTCGATGCCCCATACATCAAAGATTTCACATTCTTGTATGAAATTTTGAGGCATCTCATCTTTATGTGTGATCTTGCCTTGTCTTTGGCAAGCATCACAATGTTTAACCATTTCATGAGTGTCATGATAAATGGTGGGCCAATAAAATCCAGAGTCGAAAACTTTCTTCGCAGTGTAATTAGGACCAAAGTGACCACCAGTGGGTCCTTTATGGCAAGCTTCAAGGATTAGTAAAGCTGCCGGCCCATCAACACATCAACGAATGACAAGATCCGCACATTGTTTGAAAAGGTAAGGGTCGTCCCAAAAATAGTGTTCAATGTATTTAAAGAACTTTTTCTTTTGTTGGGACGTTAACCCTTCCTTGAGAATTCCACCCGCTAAGTAGTTTGCAATGTCCGCAAACCACGGGGTGTCATCAAGATTGAAATTGATAGACATTAAGGCCTCAAGGGGAAAAGAGTCATTGATCTCTTGATTCGTATGATCCCCTTGATAAGGATCCTCAACTCTACTTAGATTATCCGCGGCTAGGTTTTCGGCTCCCTTCTTGTCACGAATTTCGATATTAAATTCTTGAAGGAGCAAAACCTAACAAAGAGGTCTTGGCTTAGAATCTTTCTTAGTCAACAAGTACTTCAACACGGAATGATCGGTGCACACGATGGTGGTGGAAAGAACAAGATAGGGTGAAATTTTTCAAAAGCATACACTACAGCTAAAAGCTCTTTTTTGGTAGTGGTATAATGCAATTGAACCCCCGTCATTGTCTTGCTAGCATAATGGATTGGTTGGAAGTGTTTGTTCACTCTTTGGCCCAAAACCGCTCCAATGGCAAAGTCGCTAGCATCGCACATCAATTCAAAAGGTAGCTCCCAATTTTGGGTAACTAAGACCGGTGCCTTAGTTAGCTTGTCCTTAAGAAGATTGAAGGATTCACGACACTCTTTAGAAAAGATAAAAGGAGTATCTTTTTCCAAGAGGTGGGTCATCGGGCGAGCGATTTTAGAAAAATCTTGAATGAATCGTCGATAGAAGCCCGCATGACCAAGGAAACTTCTCACACCCTTCACGGTTGAAGGTGGAGGTAATTTTGCTATGACATCAACTTTAGCACGGTCCACTTCAAGACCGAATTTTGAGATTTTATGTCCAAGCACAATGCCTTCTTTTACAATGAAATGGCATTTTTCCCAATTTAGAACAAGGCGAGTGTCTTCACACCGCTTAAGCATGCGTTCTAAATTGGCAAGGCAAGTAGAGAAAGAATCACCATAGACCGAGAAATCATCCATGAAGACTTCCATTGTTTCTTCAACCATGTCATGGAAGATAGCCATCATACACCTTTGGAAAGTCCCAGGAGCATTGCATAAGCCGAAAGGCATTCTTTTGTAAGCAAATGTTCCATAAGGACAAGTGAATGTGGTTTTCTCTTGGTCTTTAGGGTCGATGGGAATTTGAAAATACCCGGAGAAACCGTCTAGGAAGCAATAATAGTCATTACCCGCTAGACGTTCAAGCATTTGGTCCATAAAAGGAAGAGGAAAATGATCCTTTCTCGTAGCATCATTGAGTTTACGATAGTCTATACAAACTCTCCACCCTGTAACGAGACGAGTAGGAATCAACTCGTTGTTTTCATTGGGAACAACGGTGATTCCGCCTTTCTTAGGCACACAATGGACCGGACTAACCCACGGTGAATCCAAGATAGGGTAGATCATTCCCGCATCAAGAAGTTTGATAACCTCTTTTCTGATAACGTCATGGATCTTGGGATTCACCCTTCTTTGGTTTTGAATAGTGGGTTTAAAGTCGTCCTCCATGAGAATTTTATGCGTGCAAAAGTGAGGATCAATTCCACGAATATCGGAGATTTTCCTAGCAATCGCTTTCTTATGATTCTTCAGCACGACGATAAGTCGAGACTTTTCATCCTCTTTCAAATCCTTAGCGATGATGATGGGTAACTTCTTATTGTCTTCAAGGAACACGTATTCGAGATGAGACGACAGATCCTTAAGCTCTAAATCCGGAGGATTTTCGATGGAAGACGTTTTCAAATTCGGATCATCGATAGAGATTTCCTTAGGAGATGGTGAAGAAATATGGTCCTTATTGAGAAGTTTCTCAATGGTACGAATGTCTTCATCCCAATCGGAGGGAGAATCGTCATATTTAAGTCCACATCTCCCAAAGTTGCTTCAAAGTTTTTGAAAAGGAAATCACTTTCTCCAAATGGAGTTAGTGATGGAGCAATAGAGGCAACGGTCTCAACAATGGGTAGAGAAGAAGAACCACTTTTACAAGAGTCTTTAAAATGCTCTTCACAAGCCTCATCAAGAACGTCAATGAAATTAACGCTCTCGTTTTCCCGAGGTTGCTTAGAAAGTTTACCCATGTTGAAGACGATTTTATCGTCACCAACTCACATGGTTAATTCGCCCGCGGCTACATCAATAAGAGTGCGACCGGTCCTCAAGAATGGACGTCCAACGATTAATGGAACACGGGGATCCATCTCGTAGTCAATGACAACAAAATCCGCCGGGAAGGTGAATTTGTCGACACCGACGAAGACATCTTCGGCTATCCCCACCGGATAAGCAACCGTACGGTTAGCTAATTCCAATGTCATTCGGGTGGGGACTAGCTCGGGTAGAGATAATTGTTTCCAAACGCTTATAGGCATTAAGTTGATACTAGCACCTAGATCGGCTAGGGCCATACAATTATCTACCCTAGGGAAGTTGCAAGGAATCAAGAAACGACCCGGATTACCAAGTTTGGTTGGTAATTTCCTTAAGAGCACTGCGGAGCAATTCTCATTAAGTTGGGTTTGAGCAATATCAAGGAGTTTCTCCTTATCACTGAGAAGATCTTTAAACATTTTGGCATACTTCGGCATGTGAGCGAGAGCCTCGACAAAGGAGATGTTGAAATTCAGTTGTTTAAACATTTTAAGAAAGTTAGAAACCTGAATATCATCCTTGTTCTTCAACTTCTCTTTCCTCAACCTTGAGGGATAAGGTATATTGGGTTGAGAGGAAGCCTTTGGAATGGAATTCTCACTCACATCCTTGGGTGGTGGAGGGGTGGAAGTATAAGGTGGAGGGATTGGAGAAGGGGACTCGTTTTCCTTTGTCATAATCATCGGTGTAGGTGTAGGAAGCTCGGGTTCCTTTAAACCTTTTCCACTTCGAGTGGTGATTGCTTTCATCTCCCCTCTTGGATTAGCAACGGTGTTACTCGGAAGAGAACCCGAACCAGAGGCTTGATTACTTTGGAAGAAACTAGCCATCATGTCCCTTAAGTCATTTGTTTGACTACTCAAAGAGTTTCGCATATCGGCTCGAAGATCATTCCCTTGTTTCACCATATCCCCTTTCAAGTTTATGAGTTGTCGCTGAATATTCTGCACTATCGCATCATTAGTCTTCATGTAAGTGTCAACCTCTTGATTAAATGCGGTAGGTTGGGTGGGAGGAAGAGCATGGTAGGCAGGTGGTTGATAAGCGGGTTGTTGGTAAACTTGGTTGTTTCCTTGAGGTGGATATGGGGTTCTTTGGGTCTGATATTGATTTGGAGCACGATGTTGGTTTTGATTGTTGTGATTGAGGTTGTTTGGGTTTTGAGGTGGAAAACCGGGTGGTGAAATGAAGTTGTTTGAACGATAACTGAGCAAATTGCGGTCACCTTGAGGACGTGCTTGATAGCCTCCCGTAAAGAAGTTACCGTTGGCGGCATACACATTTTCCGGATTGTCATGAGTCGAAGGACAATCGGTGTATGAGTGAGATCCCCCGCATATTTCATATGATTGACTCAAAGCATTAGCTTGGGCATTGATTTGTTTGGCATTGTTGGCGGTTTGTACAGCAAGCGATTCCACAAGCGAAGTAAGCTTATCAATTCTCTTGTCGGCGTCACTAGTACTAGCACTAGCCACATTAGTTCGAACACTCTTGGTTTGCACTCTAGACTTATTCTCAATTATATCCCATGCGGCATCAAAAGACTTAACCAAAATGTTACCCCCCGAGGCACTATTTAGTGAATCTTGGTCATTCATGCTTAACCCATTGTAAAAAGTATTTATTTGATGTACTTTTGTGAAACCATGTTGTGGACACTTTCTTAAAAGTTCCTTAAAATGGTCCCAAGATTCCCTAAATGTCTCACCGTACTTTTGTTCAAAGGTAATGATTTCATTCCGCAAAGCGGTAGTACGTGAGGGTGGGAAAAAGTAATTGATGAATTTGGTCTCTAAATCCGTCCACGTAAGAATACTTTGTGGCGGTTCCTTATCAAGCCAATTCTGGGCTTGTCCCTCTAAGGAGAAAGGAAAAAGTTGCGAGCAAATCACTTCTTGTGAAACCCTATTATACTTAACCGTATTTGTGAGTTGAAGAAACCTTTTTATATGGTCATGAGGATCATCAAGCGAACACCCTAAGAAAGGTTGAGCAGAGACCATTTGAATAAATCCGGATTTGAGCTCAAAATTGTTGGCTCCAATCTCGGGTATAACAATAGCATCGGTGTTGCCCTCTACGTGCGATTGAAAAAGCTCGATCATTGGTTGATTGTCCATGGTGACAATAGGTGGACTAATGACTTCGGCTTGAGCTGCTTTCTTCTTACGAGCACGGGTACGCATACACACCTACAAAAAGAAAAGAAAGATAGACAAGAAATAATTTTGGTTTTTTTATGGTTTTCTATTTTTTTGGATTTTTGAAAATTTTTTATTTTTATGGATTTCTGAAAATTTTAAAGCAAGAAAAATATCGTTCAAGAATGAACGGATCCCAAAATCCAACGCGTCTCTCACTAAAAACCGTTAATCTTAACAAAAAGAGCCAGCAGCGGCGCCATTTAATAACTAGATTTTACTTAGTTATGAAAGTGTTATCGTCCGATCTTTTCGAATTGATTACTAGTTAAGAGTGCGACTCAGTCGTTCTTGGTGGAAAAATAAATGGTTTGGTTATCTATTTTAAACTATAAGAAAATATGAAAATGTCATTGAGTAAAATAAAAGCTTTAAAAATTAAACTAAAAATTACTAGAAAAACACTTGGTAAAAACAGAGATTTCGGGAAGCGTGCAATTTTTGGAAATTAAAACGTAATGAATTTAAAACTTGAAAACTTTGTAAAAACAAGAAATTAAACCCAATTAAAATGCCTGGTCGGAATCCCGTCGGAATACAGTAGTCGGAATATGATCGGAATGTCTCAATCGGAATATCCAAAAATACTACTATCGGAATGTAATCGGAATGTGGCAAAAGGAATGTTGTCGGAATAATCACAAAGCTATCAGAATATCAAAATAATTCCCCCCGTCAGAATCCCAATCAGAATCACAATCGGAATCCAGAAACCCTATTCCGATACCTTGTATCGGAATAATAGTGGAGCAGATCGGAATGTAAAGCTCAAATCGGAATACAGAATCGGAAAGTAAAACCCTATTCCGATCCTATGATCCGAATAAATATGCAGCTGTCGGAATGTATGGTCGGAAAGGGGAAACCCTTTCCGATGGAATGTATTTCGCAATAAGCCAAGTTAATAAGCTATGTTTTAATAAGCTCAAACTAAAACTTAACCAAATTTATATCAAAAAGAACTAATAAGCACAAATAAGAACTTTTTAAACTTAAAATAAGCAAAACTTTTTAAATCAAACCGTAAAAAGATTAAACTTTTGAAGAAAACTAAAAAGTAAATAAGCTAAACACAAACTAAGCCAATAAGCATGATAAGCTCAAAGCTTAATCCATATAAAAACTTAAAGATGAATAAAAAGAGAAGCTTTTTAATCACATAAACATCAAGATGAAACTAAATCAAAGATGATAACGAATCAAAAGTAAATAAAATCAAGAAAGGTAGAAGAAGATTAAAGATAAAAAGCTTAACTTGAACTTGTAGATTAAAGATTTAAAGATACAAGATTGAATTAAAGCTTAAAACATGAAAGAAAGAAAAGATGAAGTTTTAGTGAGAGAAAGTTAAACACTTTCTCTCTCTAAAGATAAAACTACAAAAATGAAAAAATGAACTAATTAACTAACACCCTCCTAATGTGTCATTAGGAGAGTATATATAGGAGGTGGGGAGGTGCATGTGTTGCTTTCTTTCTCTTTCTTTTCGTCTCGACTCGATTTAAATTCTTTGTCTTTCTCGACGTCGTCTCGGGATTTGTCGATATAAATTGAACTTGTCTTATAAATTTCTTCTTCTATTAGACTTGAGTTCTTCGACTTCATTAACTTTCCGTCTTTAGACTTTTTCTTTGATAAATCTTCAGAATAGGCCTTGGACTTCCGTTCTTTTTACACTCTTGATCTTTTGACTTCGTCTTTTCTCGTTTTCTTCGATAAAAGCCCGTGATAGCCCATGTTTTCTTCCTTTTTCATATTTTTATCCTGAAACACAATAAAAACACAAACCACGCATAATTCCGACTTTTACGACATAAAATACACGTTTTGGTCTTGTTAATTTTGGAAATAAGTGGTAAAAGGATAAGTGTTTTCACACTTATTAATGACTCTCTTCAGGATCATAATTTCTCCCACTGAATTCTTGATTTACAAGATCAGATTCAAGGAAGTCTCCATACCTAGCAACAATCACTTTGTTCTCGGGTGGATAATAAAAGTAGTAACTGATGTAGTGGTATTACTACCCTTTAGGAAAAGAGCGTAAAAGTGGCAAGTATTAAGTGACGGTTTAGGAAAACCAAGCACTAATGACCAAATTAAGTTCAAGTTCGTTTCCCAAGGAGGCAAGTGTGTTGTGTAAAGAAATGATTAACTTTGTGATTATATTGGTGAGAAAAGAAAAAAAAGAAAAGAAAATAGAAAAGGATGACGGTTACGATTATGAATTAAACTATGACGAAAAGTCGTGCACGTAAAACCGTAAAAACTGATGAAATTTAAAAATTACCCTAAAAATTCCTAGAAAATTGCAATAAATCCTAAAAAAATGTAATTAGAGATGACAAAAAATGAAAAATCACTCAAACCTTTTATTTAATTAAATATTAATTTTTTAATGCTAATTAAAGCCCAAAAAATCAATTTAATTAACAAAAAGCCCAAAATGAGATTTTTTAACTTGTAAACCTCAAAAATGACTTAACTAATTTAAAAACTATTTTTGAAAATTTTAAAATTAATTAAAACTATTTAAAAATTATTAAAAACAATAAAATCTTAAAATAATTCTAAAAATTAATTAAATGACAACAAAATTAATCTAAAAATTTTAAAATTCCTAACTTAATGTATTTAAACTAGGAAAAATGAAAAACTTGTAAAAATCTAAAATTTAATTTTAAATAATAAAATAATATTAAAAATCCAAAATTTATAGAAAATTCTAAGAAGTTTCAAGCTAGTTTATTTTACCCTAAATAACACATAAATGAACTTGAAATGACCTAAATACCCCTAATGGGCCTCCAAATGGGCCAAAAACCCAAACAGTCCACTTAATGGGCTTAATTTAGGCCCAATAAGTAAAAGTTGTCCAACTAAGCCCAAAACTTCCTATTTGACTCAAAATTTGATTTTAAGCACAAAACTCTGAAGGCCCAAAAGCTGAAAGTAAGCTTATCATAGCTTAATAAGTCAACAACTTATTCTTAATGGGCTTTTTGGCCCATTAAGCCATAAGCTAATGCCATAAGCTCTAATTTGACACACAAGATTATTTTGGGATACCAAAGAGATCTGCAAAAAGAAATTTTGAAAAAGCTCAAGAAATAAGCCTGAAATAAGCAAAAGCTCTCTTCACAAAACGACAAAATAGTCGTTTTTGAGTTCTAGGCCACTTCAAGTGCTGATTCAAGTTGCAAAAGGTTTTAAATGACTTTAATAAGCAAAATCAACAAAAAAATTTCAAATAAGCACAAAGAATAAGTTGTAATAAGCAAATAAGCACTTATGAAAAAGTCAAGTCAATTGGTTTTCTAGTCAAACCTAAAAGTTAAACCCTAATATGCTCCAGATCAGTTCAATGGGTCAAATGAGGAAGATTGATCACAAAAAATAAGTTGTTGCAAGTCCCAATAAGCTAGAATGGCTTATGAATAAGCTGATGATCAAATAACACTAGCAGTGGCTAGCAATTGGTTTTCTAGTCAAACCTAAAAGTCAAACCCTAATATGCTCCAGATCAGTTCAATGGGTCAAATGAGGAAGATTGATCACAAAAAATAAGTTGTTGCAAGTCCCAATAAGCTAGAATGGCTTATGAATAAGCTGATGATCAAATAACACTAGCAGTGGCTAGCAACAGGGGAAAGGAGTTCCCACTGCTTGACTATTTTTACTTTTTGTCTTATATGGATTTTTGTTGGATTCAAGCCACAAAAAGGCACCCTTATAACCAGTGGGTTATAAGGAGTCAAATGCAATCACAAAAACAAAAATTCAATAAGCCAATTGATATAGTTTAATCAAAAGATCACCAGATATGCACCAGACATGAACATAAGTAGTTTATGAACTTAATAAGCAGTTTTAGCAAGATTAAGCCAACCAATTTGAACCAAATGCACACAACAACTTAGATTAATTCAAATGAACATAAATTAACTAGTTTCATGCAATGATTCATGGTTTAGAAAATGATTCAAGCCAAAGAAAGTTACTGATGAACAAGAACAAGCAGATTTCAAACTTTGTTGATATACTTGACCACAAGACCAGATTCAAACCCTCAAATCTCCTAATCAGGTTATATAAACTTGATTTAATCACTTGTTAGCCCTAAGCATGCATACAATCTATGTGTTACCAAGATCTTAGGTCAAAACAAGCAGATTTCAACAAGTTATAGCACAATGATGTTCAAAAGCCAAAAACTTGCAGTCAATAGCACACAACCAAGTATTTATCAGATACAAGAAATAAACAACACTTAACACCTACTCAATTTCACTTTGCAAGCTTAAACAGGTTAACCCAAACACCCCTTTCACTTTTTAAACCCAATTTCAAACAAGTAAATGTGTGATTCAATTTTACCAAAGCCTAATCTAGCATCATATCATCAATATTATGCAGTATCAAGCAATTTTAAGCCACAAGAACAACAATCATAACAGCAGCACACAAAATCACCAAAAATCAAGTATTTTATCAGATTTTCGGTAAGAATGCTCAAACCTCATGAATGTACATCCACACTCACGAATTTTTGAGCTGATGTATCTAGCTAAACAAGACACAAGCTTCCAATACAACCCTACTAAGATTCAACAAGGTTAGAGCACAATTATATAAAATAGATTAGTGAAAAAGCTTGATTAATGCAACCTTTGTACCCACTCCTTGATTATCCCCAAACCACAAGCTCCCAACCCCTTGATAATCTTCTTATCAGGGTGTTTAGATCAATTGTAATCCAAAAATTCCAAGGATGTACCAAAGACTTAGCAAAATATCAAGTTTTGAGAAAACTTGGCAATTTCTTGCACAAGGTTTAAAAACAGGTTTTAAGATTCAACAAACACAAACATGTAACATAAACAAGCTAAGATTAAAGTTGGCACTAGGATTTCATAAGCAATATCAAACACTTTCTCACTAAAATGAAAGAAGGATTTACAGATTTGTGATAAAGGAAAAATTAAGAGCAAAGACTAATGTTGCAGGTCCTATGCCTTATATAGGCTACAATGATAAACTAGAAAGCATAAAAAACGTAAACCCTAGGTCTTGAAGTTCCTGAAATGACCTTGATGAAGTTTGAAAACCTTGGACTCATGTGATGTTTTCTTGGCAGTTTGTGGAGTGTATAGCTGTTTGAATTTGATCAAGGGCTCCCAATGAAGCTTAGAAACCAAGCTGGATGTAATTCGTTGGATGGCTGGCACTTTTTGGCTTTTTCATCAACCATTGTAGCAGGGAACCTTTAATGTGACATGGGTGATGATGTGGCATGATGTTTATGGGTTGGGTTATGTTAAGTGCACCATTAATCAATAATCTAGAAAGAATTAGTGTTTAATTCAAAGGATTAAACAAACCCCTAATTCGTGTTCATATGGTAAATAGTGGTGGTTTTAATCCAGATTAGGATTTAAAAATGTGTTAGGCGCGTTTTTAAACTTAATAAGTTAAGTTTGTTAATACCGGTTTAAGTGGATTGTAACATGGCAAAATGGGGAGTGGTGATTGGTGGGATGGGGTGAGTGGGGCACGTGTCCTTCTTTCACTGGTTAAGGTAACTTTGTTGTCTTGGCAAAACAAGTCCCCTTTCTTTCTTCTTTCTTTTACTTTGTGTTAATAGCTAAAAACTGAAAACCCTTTGTTATTGAAGTTTCAGTTTTCATACTTTTGCCCCAAATAGTTTCCAAAAGTATTTTCAAGGGTATTTCTTGTAAATTCATGATATTTGAAGGGGTGTTTTTGAATTTTCTTCATTATTTAAGGTTTTGACTTGTGTCGTTGACTTCTTGGAGGACTAATATTGACAAGTCTTCAAATTTGAGGGACCATTCTTGCCAATTCTTCAAAGTAGAGGGTCCTTTTTGTAATTTTGACAAACTTTAAGGACCAAACTTGTAATTATGAATATACAAGGGTTTAAAGTGTCAATTCTTCAATATTGGAGGACCCTTCTTGTACAATCTTCAAATCTTCAAGGGTTATTCTTGGAAAATCATCATTAGGGCTTGGTTCATTGTGCGGCTTCGTTTCCCGTGTTTGTTTTGCTTGTTTCTTGTGATCTTTTGTCATTTTCTCAATATCCATACCTAAAATACACATGTAACAAAAACAAGCATATATTTGGCATATTTCATGACATTTAATGCATTTTAAGCCCATTTTGGACGATGAGACTATGTATAAAAGCAGTCTCATCACTCCCCATACTAAACCATTGCCGTGCCCTCACGCAATGCTAGAATAAAGTATCGTAGCACCTCCAAAATTCATTTTTATGCACTTTTATTAAATGATAAACTTGCTACACTACTACTATTACTACTACTTGTGTTTTAGACATAATGTATGATTTTCATCGCAAAATGGGACGTTTAGGTTCATAGAATAAGAACACGTGAATTCTTCGTTAGAAATAATTTCATCGTCCTCGATTTTCACCCCAATTCCATGCCAAGCGTGCAACGAGATCATTGTCATTATAAGTTAGTAATGCTAACACTACTCATATGCCCTAATCACGTACTTATACTCCTATTTTCCTAAGTGGTATCTCTTATATTTTATTTTTGTCTTGAATGTTCACGAGGATACATTTTTTACTTATGCGATCATAGAGATTTAAGTCTAAAAATAGAGTCATAACGGTGTAACCAAGACCATCAAATTAATAACCCCTCCTAATAGACAACGATGTCAAAAAATTAAGTCAACAAGAAGGATCGATAAACACGGTTTTATAACGGTTTTGAACATGAGACTTATTACCAAGACTTTTATACGCCCCCTACCGGATGGGCCTTATTATCATAGGTTTACCTCCATCTTTTATTAAACTTTGCCATGAAGCTTTTATTATGACTTCGGTCTTGCCTTGCCTTTTATTTAACCTCGCCATGAGGTGTTTATTATGGCCAAAGACGTATATCCTCACGCTAAAGCGAATTTTGGATCTTTAAAGCTTCAAAGATTAAGGCTTAATTCACTTTCAATTTGGCATAGATTTTTCGGCCTTGTGAGCTTCAAATTGTTTGCTTGATTTAGGTGAGCACTTTAAATCTTATTATTAGGTGAAGCTTTCGATTATTCAGGTTGCCAATACTTCAAAACCGTGACGCTGGCGATACCTTAATGTCTTCCCAATTTAATTACATGGAAGCTATTAGAAAAGACTAGAAACCAACAATCAAGACTAAACCGCTAAGCCAATACTTATTAAGCAAAATATATACATTTAAGGGAAAATAAGCAAACAACGAGAACACATGAGTTTTTGAAAGAATACGAGTACTCTACGTTTAGCATAGTAACTTATAATTAACTCTATCATTGCTCGTCCTCATTTAAGAGACTTAGCCTAATATAAAGTTAAGGAATCGAAGCTAAGTGCTCAACACGCACGGTAGAGTAAAAAATTACTCTTATTCTCGCCATCGGAAAATCTACCTTCGTGTCTTCAAACACTTATAAAACATGAGAAATTTTTTAAAATTTGGCCATTTTTAGCCTTATTTTGCAACAAAACAATAAACAAAAAGATAAACTTTGGAAAGCATGAAGGTTTGGCAAGGCAAGTATCTATTCACCCCCCCATACTAAAGTTAAACATTGTCCTCAATGTTTCGAGTCTAAGGGTTGGAAACCCCCATACTAGAGATGTAGTCGAATGCATAATCTAGCATGGAAAGGGTGTAACCGTTAAATTTAAAGCCGTTTATAAAGTGTGCTATAAACCTAAGGTTAGAACATCAAAGGATATATCATGGATATTGAGAAATTCTTCAAAGCCAACGATCGAGTGCTCCCATAAAGCGAACACGAGAGGCTCCAATCGTGAAGATCATGATCATCTAAAAACCACATTGCACAAACAACCACTATTCAAAGGTTGGAAGGGCACAAATCCCCTCACGTTACTACATTAGAAAGCGATAATATGTACATGGGATAAGCATGAGACTCGCCTACGAGGCACCTCGTTTTCGACTACCGAGTCATGAGCTCGACTCGATCCCCTCAATACTAATTATCATTGGGGAAGGTGACTTGGTCGAGGTAGTTCAAAGAGGGAACTTCCCCGCCAAAGTAGTGCTTCAACCTATGTCCATTCACCTTGAAATTAGGGCCATCATTTTGAGCTAGCTCGATGGTCCCTAAGGAAAAACTTGGGTAACAGTGAATGGACCCGACCAACGGGATTTCATCTTGCCGAAAAATATTTTCAAACGTCAGTTAAAAAGCAACACTTGATCCCCAATGTTAAAAACCCGGTTTTTAATTTTTGAGTCATGAAACTTTTTAGTTTTTTCCTTGTAAATCAATGGATTTTCATAAGCAATGTCTTTTAATTCATGCAATTCATTCAACTGAATTTTCCGGTGTTTTCCCGCAGTCTCAATATCATCATTACAATGCTTTAGGGCCCAATAAGCTTTGTGTTCGAGTTCAATTGGTAAGTGGAAATTCTTCCCATACACAAGCTTATAAGGAGTGCACCTGATGGGCGTCTTATGAGCGGTCCGAAAGGCCCATAAAGCATCGTTCAACTTATCCGACCAAGATTGTCGGTTTTCCCCAATAGATCTCTCCAGGATCCTCTTCAACGCTCGGTTTGAAACCTCGACTTACCCACTCGTTTGTGGGTGATAAGCCGTAGAAATTCGATGTGTAACCCTATATTTCCTTAAGACACTTTCGAATTGGTCATTACAAAAGTGGGTTCCACATTCGCTTATGATCGCACGATGGGTTCCAAACCGAGAAAACAAGCTTTTCAAAAAGTTGACTACCATACGAGCATCGTTCGTGGGAAAAGCCTTAGCTTCCACCCACTTGGATAGATAGTCAACGGCGACAAGGATGTACTTATTACCACGAGATGATGGGAACGGCCCCATAAAGTCAATTCCCCAAACGTCAAAGATCTCACACACTTGGATGATGTTTTGTGGCATTTCATCATTTTGTGAGGCTTTTCCTTGTCGTTGGCATGAGTCACATGACTTCACAAGTGCATGTGCATCTCGGTAAATAGTAGGCCAAAAGAAACCGGCATCAAAGACATTCTTAGCCGTGAGATTAGCACCATGGTGACCACCCGTGGGTCCCTCGTGACAAGCTCTAAGGATATTAGAAGCTTCAGTGCCAAAGACACAACGTCGAATGATTTGATCCGCACAAGTCCGAAATAGATAAGGGTCGTTCCAAAAATAGAACTTGACGTCGCGAAAGAATTTTCATTTTTATTGAGTCGTCATACCCTTGATGATGAAGTTGCCCGCATGGTAATTTGCGATGTCCGCAAACCATGGGGTAGATGAATCAACCTTAGAATTCACTACACCAAGTGCCTCGAGAGGAAATGTTTCGGTGATTTCCTTTGGCTCGTAAACACTTTGGTGAGGATCTTCCAAACGAGAAAGATGATCGACCACTAGATTCTCGGCTCCTTTTTTGTCAAGGATTTCGACATCGAATTCTTGTAGGAGGAGAATCCAACGAAGTAATCTCGACTTTGCATCTTGTTTAGCCATGAGATACTTGATAACCGAGTGATCCGTATACACTATGCATCGAGTCAAGACGAGGTAAGGTCGGAATTTATCAAATGCATACACCACGACAAGGAATTCCTTCTCCGTTGTAGTGTATTTAAGCTGAGCCTCGGTCATCGTCTTGCTAGCATAGTGAATAGGAAAGAAGTTTTTTTCATGACGTTGCCCCAATACGGCCCCAATAGCGTAGTCACTAGCATCACACATGAGCTCAAAGGGGAGGTTCCAATTGGGAGCAACAAGAATGGGAGCTTCGGTTAGTTTCCTCTTAAGGATTTCAAAGGCTCGTACACAATATTCGTTAAATACAAAAGGAGCATCTTTTTCGAGGAGATGTGTAATAGGTCGAGAAATCTTTGAAAAATCCTTGATGAATCGAATATAAAAGCCCGCGTGGCCTAGGAAACTCCTAACTCCCTTAACGGTTTTGGGATGAGGTAATTTGGCGATGACGTCTACCTTAGCTTTGTCTACCTCAATCCCTGCTTTCGAAACTTTGTGCCCTAAACGATTCCTTCCTTAACCATGAAATGACATTTTTCCCAATTGAGCACAAGGTTGGTTTCCTCACAACGTTTTAACATTCTCTCAAGATTCGACAAACACGAAGTGAACGAACAACCAAACACAGAAAAATCATCCATAAAGACTTCCATCGTCTTCTCGATCATGTCATGAAAAATAGCCATCATGCACCTTTGAAAGGTTCCCGGTGCATTGCAAAGTCCGAATGGCATTCTACGATAGGCAAACGTTCCATATGGACACGTAAACGTAGTTTTTTCTTGATCACGAGGATAGATGGGGATTTGGAAGTAACTGGAAAAACCATCTAAAAAGCAATAGAAATCGTTTCACGCAAGACGCTCCAACATTTGGTCCATGAAGGGCAAGGGAATATGGTCTTTTCGAGTGGCGTCATTCAACGTACGATAGTCGATACACACCCTCCAACTGGTCACGAGTCGAGTTGGAATTAACTTGTTGGCATCGTTTGGCACACCGGTCATTCCTCCCTTCTTAGGGACACAATGAATAGGACTCACCCAAGGGGTATCGGAAATAGGGTAAATCATTCCCGCGTCAAGGAGTTTAAGGACCTCCTTTTTGATGACGTCGTGAATTTTAGGGTTCACCCTCCTTTGACATTGGATTGCGGGTTTGTAGTCCTCCTCCATTAAGATTTTATGGGTACAAAATTTGGGATCGATCCCCTTAATGTCAGATAATTTCCACGCAATTGCCCCTTTGTGATCCTTTAGAACATCGACAAGTGCGGTTTTTTCATCATTCGAAAGATCTTTCGCAATAATAACCGACAACTTGTCGTCCTCCTCCAAAAATACATATTCAAGATAAGGAGGTAAATCTTTCAACTCGAGGATTGGTGGTTCCTTAATTGAAGATTTGGGCTTGATACTCATAACCTCACCGGGTGGAGGAAATGGGAAATCGTTAAGAAAATCCTTGATAATCAAGAAGTCCTCATTGTTGTCGAGGTCTTCGTCACAAGTACGTGGAACATCAAATTCTTCCAACGTAAAACCACCACCCTTAATGGAGTGAAGGATGGTGTCGAATTATCAAGAATGGGATCACGCATATTGGGATTGCCACTATTTTCATCGTCCAAAACCTAAAACTTCTTGTGAAAATTCCTCGCAAACAACGTCAATCATATCAACGAGGTTTATGGTTGCTACGGGATAAACGTGAGAAATTGGAGAATTTTGAGTTGCGTTTATAACAAGTTCTTCGTCGTTGAAACGTAAGGTGATCTTTCTAGCATGCACATCAATCAATGACATAGACGTATCTAAAAACGAACGACCTAAAATAAGAGGAACTTGAGGATCCGTGGGAATATCGACAACGATAAAGTCTATCAGATAATAGAACTTTCCCACTTTCAC
Organism: Glebionis coronaria; assembly: GCA_025667525.1. Taxonomy (NCBI): domain Eukaryota; kingdom Viridiplantae; phylum Streptophyta; class Magnoliopsida; order Asterales; family Asteraceae; genus Glebionis; species Glebionis coronaria. Next base: position 475,354,266 of record CM046882.1, read on the forward strand.
AAAAACGTCTTCGGCCAATCCACATGCGGTAATAGTGGAATGATCGGCCAATTCGATAGACATTAGTGAAGGAGTAAGATTAGAAAGATTGAGCGACTTGAAGATTGAAAGTGGCATCAAGTTAATACTAGCACCAAGATCGGCCAAGGCATAGCATTCTTCCATATCTTGGATTGCACATGGAATCAAGAATTTACCGGGATCACTGACTTTTTGAGGTATGCGGTTAAGATAAACTGATGAACAACTAGACAATTGTTGCAATTTCTCCTTGTGTTCAACATACTCTTAAAGTTAGCGGCAAATCGAGGCATCATGACCAAAGCATCGACAAAACTTATATTGAAATGCAAATCACGAAACATTTTCATAAAAAGCTCAAATTGGTAATTGTCGCGCTCTTGACGTTTCTCCTTTCTAAGTCTAGATGGATAGGGCAAAGGTGGTGTGAGTTGAGGCATAGGCATAGCCTTTGGAATCTCAGGTTCCAATGATAGTAATGAGTCAACCGTAGGTGTGGCATGAGCGGTACTTCGTGGGATTGGGACATGCTCCTTTTCGACCACCACCTCGGGTTCTTCCTCAATTTCCTCCATCGTTGGAGTAATTGGTTGAGTAGTCGGTTCCTTAAGTGTCTTTCCACTTCGTGTGGTAATCACTTTCATCTCTCCCTTAGGGTTAGATATGGTGTTGCTAGGAAGACTACTCGAAGATGGTTTGTACATTATAGCCTCAAACATGGATAAAATTTTATCCTCAAACATAGATTGCCTCTTATCGGCCTTAAGCATCTCTTGTTTTGTTTCATGTTGCCCTTGTTCCATTTTTTGTTGGTTTTGTTGTAACCTAGTTACATTTCCCTCCATTTTGTTTGTATGGATCTTAAGCTCATTTGCTAACTCATTTTTCAACTCATTTTTCAAGTCATTCTTAAACCCGGATCTTAGGCTAATGATCTCTCTTTGAATATTATCAAACCTAGCATCGTTTCCATTTGCGTCTTCAACAAATTCATTTGGAAGATCTTTCAAAGTTTGCAAACTCTTGTTGTTGTTTTGAAAATCATTGTTTTGAATTTTGTTTGAAACTTGATTGTTATTAGCCCCTTGATTCCCATAGTTTTTACCCTTGTAATTGTTTTTGTAACCAACTTGATTGTTTCGATAGTTGTTGTTAGCATTTTGATTGGGAGCAAAACCCGGTGGATTCATTTGATTAGAGCGGGTAACTTGACCGTTTTGGTTGTAAGTTCCCGTGGCCGCGTAGGCACTCGAAGTGTTACCACCGTTGGTAATGCACTCGGAGAAATCATGACCTCCACCACAATACATGCAAGAAACCTCAACCGCTTTAGCCGTAGCGGGAGCACTTTGTTCACCAACTTTGAATTCAATTAAAAGACCTTTAAGCTTATCAAAGATTTTGTTTTCCAGATTCGCCTCAATTTGGCAAGCATCGATGGTATTGGACAATGAAGGTGAAGCCGAAGACGAAGCCTTACGAACACTCGATGTGTTACGAGGACTATAGACTTTAGACCTATTCTCAATAATCAACAACGCTTCCTCAACCGTTTTACACAAAAAAATTACCACTCGCGGCGGCATTAAGATAATCTCTCTCATGATCATTCAATCCATTGTAAAACGTGTCAATTTGATGCAAGTCAGAAAATTCGTGATGAGGACACTCATGTAACATTTCATTAAACCAATTCCAAGCCGTAGAAAAACCCTCATTAAATTCTTGTGAAAATTTTGAAATCTCGTTTTTCAAATGCGTAGTCTTAGAGGGCGGAAAAATTGGTTCACAAATTTTGAAACGAGATCCTTCCACGTCAATATAGAATTGGGTGGCTCTTTCTGTAACCAAATTTTAGCGGGCCTCGCTAAGGAATACGAAAAAAGCATTATCTTAATCGAGTCCTTAACAACGTCCTTAAACTTGCAAGTGGCGGTAAGACGATTGAATTGGTGGATATGGTTGTGCGGGTTGTCCTTTTCATCACCACGGAATTTGTTGTTTTGGATCATCGACAGCAAACCCGTTTTCACTTCAAAATTCTCCGCAAGGATGGCGTGAATCACAATAGCCTCTCCATAACCCTCGGTGGGTGCTTGAAGTAACTCCATCATAGTTCGATTAGCCATGTTTGGTTCTTCTTCTACGATAGGTTCGTCAATAGGAGACTCCTCACTAGAAAGGTTAGGTGTGGTCTCCTTTCGGTTTTTTTGTTTACATGCACGTCTTGCTTGATTACGAGTAAGCATAAACGTCACGTACAACGTGGGGATGAGCAAAGAAGATTCTTTTTGGTGTTTTTAATTTTTCCAATTTTTTTGTGGTTTTTGATTGTTTTTACTTTTTTGGATTTTGGTGAATGTATTAAGTAGACAAAAATCTACAAATCTCTCCTCAAATCAAATCTCTTGATTAAAGGAGTCTCAAGGAAGGAAAACGATCACGTGAAGTGAACGCCTTCGATGACTTTAGAACCTTGGTGGAACACCAAAACGTTCAAGAGGGTTTAATCAATTGAAACCAAGAAAATATATATGATACTTAGATAATACTTTGGTCGACAAACCCTCGATTAGCCCTTTTTATCTAAACACGCACAAGCAAGCGGGGAAACGAGGCGGCGCGAAGCACTTAAGAGCCTTTTTCCTTAGGGTATATTTTATAATACCCGCCTTATACCCACCTTATAGTTTGTGTTTGTCAAAATTAAGCTTCACGAAAGTAATTATCTATTTTGTCTTTTTTCTTTGTTTGAGATTCGAATGCAATGATCGAGTGATGAAATCCCGAATCAAGGTTGTGTTTTCACACTATTGGAGTACTTGTGAATTTATTGTTCTACGTATACAATATAGTAATATTCACACAAAAAACGAAAAATCGATAATACGTATTAGTAGAGTGCTACTAATACAAATAGATATTATGGATAGTATAAAAACAAAACTTGTTCAAATCAAAACACAACACGCCTCCGGCTGCGGCGCCAAAATGATGTAGTGGTTTTACTACCCTTTAGGAAAAGAGCGTAAAAGTGGCAAGCATTAAGTGACGGTTTAGGAAAACCAAGCACTAATGACCAAATTAAGTTCAAGTTCGTTTCCCAAGGAGGCAAGTGTGTTGTGTAAAGAAATGATTAACTTTGTGACTATATTGATGAGAAAAGAAAAAAAGAAAAGAAAATAGAAAAGGATGACGATCACGATTATGAATTAAATTATGACGAAAAGTCGTGCACGTAAAACCGTAAAAAGTGATGAAATTTAAAAATTACCCTAAAAATTCCTATAAAATTGCAATAAATCCTAAAAAATGTGATTAGAGTTTACAAAAAATCAAAAATCACTCAAACCTTTTATTTAATTAAATATTAATTTTTTAATGCTAATTAAAGCCCAAAAAATCAATTTAATTAACAAAAAGCCCAAATGAGATTTTTTAACTTGTAAACCTCTAAAATGACTTAACTAAATTAAAAACTATTTTTGAAAATTTTAAAATTAATTAAAACTATTTAAAAATGATTAAAAACTATAAAATCTTAAAATAATTCTAAAAATTAATTAAATGACAAAAAAATTAATCTAAAAATTTTAAAATTCCTAACTTAATGTATTTAAACTAGGAAAAATGAAAAACTTGTAAAAATCTAATATTTAATTTTTAATTATAAAATAATAATAAAATAATATTAAAATCCAAAATTTATAAAAAATTCTAAGAAGTTGCAAACTAGTTTATTTTACCCTAAATAACACAGAAATGAACTTGAAATGACCTAAATACCCCTAATGGGCCTCCAAATAGGCCAAAAACCCAAACAGTCCACTTAATGGGCTTAATTTAGGCCCAATAAGCAAAAGTTGTCCAATTAAGCCCAAAACTTCCTATCTGACTCAAAATTTGATTTTAAGTACAAAATTCTGAAGGCCCAAAAGCTGAAAGTGAGCTTATCATAGCTTAATAAGTCAACAGCTTATTCTTAATGGGCTTTTTGGCCCATTAAGCCATAAGCTAATGCCATAAGCTCTAATTTGACACACAAGCCTATTTTGGGATACCAAAGAGATATGCGAAAAGAAATTTTCAAAAAGCACAAGAAATAAGCCTGAAATAAGCAAAAGCTCTATTCACAAAACGACAAAATAGTCGTTTTTTAGTTCTAGGCCACCTCAAGTGCTGATTCATGTTGCAAAAGGTTTTAAATGACTTTAATAAGCAAAATCAAAAAAACGTTTCAAATAAGCACAAAGAATAAGCTGGAATAAGCAAATAAGCACTTATGAAAAATTCAAGTCAATTGGTTTTCTAGTCAAACCTAAAAGTCAAACCCTAATATGCTCCAGATCAGTTCAATGGATCAAATGAGGAAGATTGATCACAAAAAATAAGTTGTTGCAAGTCCCAATAAGCTAGAATGGCTTATGAATAAGCTGATGATCAAATAACACTAGCAGTGGCTAGCAACAGGGGAAAGGAGTTCCCACTGCTTGACTATTTTGACTTTTTGTCTTATATGGATTTTTGTTGGATTCAAGCCACAAAAAGGCACCCTTATAACCAGTGGGTTATAAGGAGTCAAATGCAATAAAAAAACATAAATTGAACAAGCTAATAATTGATACAGTTTAATCAAAAGATCACCAGATATGCACCAGACATGAACAAAAGCAGTTATGAACTTAATAAGCAGTTTTAGCAAGATTAAGCCAACCAATTTGAACCAAATGCACACAACAGCTTAGATTAATTCAAATGAACATAAATTAACTGGTTTCATGCAATGATTCAAGGTTTAGACAATGATTCAAGCCAAAGAAAGTTACTGATGAACAAGAACAAGCAGATTTCAAACTTTGCTGATATACTTGACCACAAGACCAGATTCAAACCCTCAAATCTCCTAATCAGGTTATATAAACTTGATATAATCACTTGTTAGCCCTAAGCATGCATACAATCTATGTGTTACCAAGATCTTAGGTCAAAACAAGCAGATTTCAACAAGTTATAGCACAATCAAGAAAATGATGTTCAAAAGCCAAAAAGATGCAGTCAATAACACACAACCAAGTATTTATCAGATACAAGCAATAAACAACACTTAACACCTACTCAATTTCACTTTGCAAGCTTAAACAGGTTAACCCAAACACCCATTTCACATTTTTAACCCAATTTTAAACAAGTAAATGTGTGATTAAGTTTTACCCAAGCCTAATCTAGCATCATATCATCAATATTATGCAGTATCAAGCAATTTTAAGCCACAAGAACAAAAATTATAACAGCAACACACAAAATCACCAAAAATCAAGTATTTTATCAGATTTTGGGTAAGAATGCTCAAACCTCATGAATGTACATCCACACTCACAAATTTTTGAGCTGATGTGTCTAGCTAAACAAGACACAATCTTCCAATACAACCCTGCTAAGATTCAACAAGGTTAGAGCACAATTATATAAAACAGAAAAGTGAAAAAGCTTGATTAATGCAACCTTTGTACCCACTCCTTGATTATCCCCAAACAACAAGCTCCCAACACCTTGATAATCTTCTTATCAGGGTGTTTAGATCACTTGTAATCCAAAAATTCCAAGGATGTACCAAAGACTTAGCAAAATATCAAGTTTTAAGAAAACTTGGCAATTTCTTGCACAAGGTTTAAAAACAGGTTTTAAGATTCAACAAACACAAACATGTAACATAAACAAGAAAAGATTAAAGTTGGCACTTGGATTTCATCAGCAATATCAAACACTTTCTCACTAAAATGAAAGAAGGATTTATAGATTTGTGATAAAGGAAAAACCAAGAGCAAAGACTAATGTTGTAGGTCTTATGCCTTATATAGGCTACAATGATGAACTAGAAAGCATAAAAAACGTAAACCCTAGGCCTTGAAGTTCCTGAAATGACCTTGATGAAGTTTGAAAACCTTGGACTCATGTGATGTTTTCTTGGCAGTTTATGGAGTGTATAGCTGTTTGAATTTGATCAAGGGCTCCCAATGAAGCTTAGAAACCAAGCTGGATATAATTCGTTGGATGGCTGGCAGTTTTTGGCTTTTCCTCAACCTTTGTAGCAGGGCACCTTTCATGTGACATGGGTGATGATGTGGCATGATGTTTAAGGTTTGGGTTATGTTAAGTGCACCATTAATCAATAATGTGGAAAGAATTAGGGTTTAATTCAAAGGATTAAACAAAAACCTAATTCGTGTTCATATGGTGAATAGTGGTGGTTTTTATCCAGATTAGGATTTAAAAATGTGTTAGGCGCGTTTTTAAATTTAATAAATTAAGTTTGTTAATACCAGTTTAAGTGGATTGTGACATGGAAAAATGGGGAGTGGTGATTAGTGGGATGGGGTGAGTGGGGCACGTGTCCTTTTTTCACTAGTTAAGGTAACTTTGTTGTCTTGGCAAAACAAGTCCCCTTTCTTTCTTCTTTCTTTTACTTTGTGTTTAATAGCTAAAAACTAAAAACCCTTTGTTATTAAAGTTTCTGTTTTCACACTTTTGCCCTAAATAGTTTCCAAAAGTATTTTCAAGGGTATTTCTTGTAAATTCATGATATTTGAAGGGGTGTTTTGGTATTTTCTTCATTCTTCAAGGTGTTGACTTGTATTGTTGACTTCTTGGAGGACTAATATTGACAAGTCTTCAAATTTAAGGGACCATTCTTGCCAATTCTTCAAAGTGGAGGGTCCTTTTTGTAAATTTAACAAACTTTAAGGACCAAACTTGTAATTATGAATATACAAGGGTTTAAAGTGTCAATTCTTCAATATTGGAGGACCCTTCTTGTACAATCTTCAAATATTCAAGGGTTATTCCTGGAAAATCATCATTAGGGCTTGGTTCATTTTGCGGCTTCGTTTCCCGTCTTTGATTTTGCTTGTTTCTTGTGATCTTTTGTCATTTTCTCAATATCCGTACCTAAAATACACATGTAACAAATACAAGCATATATTTGGCATATTTCATGATATTTAATGCATTTTAAGCCCATTTTGGATGATGAGACTATGTATAAAAGCAGTCTCATCAGTAACCCATAGTTTCCTTAGGGTATCCTACAAAGATACATTTCACAGATCTTGTCGGAGTTTGTCACCTGAGTCACGTTTCACATACGCCTCGCAACCCTAGACCTTTACATAAGACAAATATGTCTTCTTGCCATGCCATAGTTTATATGGTGTCTTATCGACCTTCTTTGTGGGAACCATATTCAGAATGCAAACAACAGACTCTAAAGCATAATCCCAAATGTATAAAGGTAAAGTTGTAAGATTAAACATAGATCGCACCATATCCAATAATGTACGATTTCTCCTTTCAGATACACCATTTTGTTGTGGAGTATAAGGAGAAGTAAGATGCTGAACAGTTCCATTCTCACTTAGATAATCTACAAACTCTTGACTTAAATATTCACCACCTCTATCAGAATGAAGAGCTTTAATCTTCTTCCCTAATTGCAGTTCTACTTCTGCTTTAAACACTTTGAATGTTTCAAATACCTCATGTTTATGCTTAAGTAAATAAACATAACCATAACGGCTATAATCATCCGTAAATGTTTAGAAGTAGCTAGCACCTTTCCTAGACACATGTCTAAGTGGTCCACACATATCAGTATGTATTAGTCCAAGTAGATTAGTAACTCTTTCAATATTGCTATTAAAAGGTTTCTTGGTCATCTTTCCAAAGATACAAGACTCACATTTATCAAATGATTCATCATTGATATTTTCCAAAAGACCTTCACGTTGAAGCTTTTGTATACGAGTCTTCCTGATATGGGCAAGTCTACAATGCCGAAGATAAGAAAAGTTATTGTCAAACTTTCTCTTCTTACTCATGCTAAAGACAGATTTATTATTCTTGGATTCATTATCATGCATGTCTATTTCAAACACACCATTCACAGAAATTGCATTAAAATAGAAAATACCATTTTTCCAAACAAAAATTCCATTATTATCAATCATGTGAACGAATCCATTATTTAACAAACAAGAAAAGGAAATACCACCCCTAACAATTATAGGTGCATAATGACAATCATTTAAAATCAGTACTAAACCCGAAGGTAAAACTAAATTAAATGCTCCTATAGCTTCAACCACCTGCTTGTGTGCCATTGCCCACTTGCAGAAATTGTTCCCCATAGTATAGCTTCTATTCATGATTAAACCCCTGCAGCGTATTACAAATATTAATACCGCATCCCGTATCATATACCCAGGAATTTAATTTGTATGTTAAATTGAACAAATCAATCATAAATAAAGTAACTGAAGCTGCAGCGCTCTGCTCAGACTTCTTCTTTATTTCTCGCAATTCTTCGAGGTAAAGAGGGCAATTCCTCTTCTAGTGACCACTTGCCTTACAATGGTGACAAGTCTAATCCTTTTGAGATTGACTCCTCTTAACAAAGTTCTGCGTGGGTTTCGAATAAGTCGCAACTTGTTTGCGCTTATTTCCCTTGCCTTTTCCTTTTTTCTTATTCGCTTGCGGTTTTGGCTTACTCACTCTACCCTTTTGTATGGTTAGTACAGAAGGCGTAGCGGTAGATGCCTTGTCCTTCAACCCCTTTTCATTGTCAATGAGCATTGCATGCAAATCATTAACTGTCTTCCCCGTGCAATGCATATTATAGTTTCTAACAAAATCATTGAAGTCCTTGTTAAGGGACCTATTGATCAAGTTGATAGCCATATTATGATCAAAGGGTTTTCCTAGTGCAATGAGTTGTTCCATATAACACCTCATCACTAAGTAACTGGCACTTATAGAGTTTCTTGGAGATTTCTTGCAGCTATGCAAAGCATCTACCAAGTCGTAGATCTCCACAGCTTGCGGCTTCTCGAACATAGCCTTGAGCTCATAAATCATTCGCTTAGGTGAAAATAGCTCATACTTCTGTTGAAGTGGAGGAGCGATTTTTCCTATCATTAAGCAAGCCACCTCTGAGTGCTTCTTAACATTAGCAGCGTGTTTAAGCTTTTGCGCATCAGATGCTCCTTTAGTAAGATCCTCCGGATAGGGATTAGTCAAGATATTGATAGTACGCGCTGCTCTCAAGACAATTCTTAGCGAGCGATACCAATCATTGAAGTTTGGGCCAGTAAGTTCAGGACGTTCAAAGAAAGCTTTAAACGCAGAACTTATAGTGTTATTGGTGGGTTGAGCCATTTCTATAGAAATAAGTTCAAATATTAGTATTTTCAATAACAAAATACTTTAAAGAAAATAAAATTACCCTGGTATATAACCATATTATTTTCCTTGAATTCTAGAACTATATTGACATAAATCCATTACATCAGTTGATCTGCTAGTAATGAATGTACTCAACATAGCGACTTGTCAAACAATTCAATTGACAAACAATTTTCAATTTCTAGATATTTAAGGGATTTACATTTCCAAAAGAACGTTTTATATTGTAAACATGTTTCATCCCTTCTGAATGCATTAAGTTTCCAGATCTCATTGAGAAACTTAATTAAGTCGTCTAATCTGAGTAACGTAAAACCATCATACGAATTCTCATTCTACGAAAGGTTTTCTCTCCATCACTACATCACCCAAAATCTCATTTGATGACGAAGTAATTTCAAGTGTTCGTCAATTAGGAGCATTCGACTAAAATTTTAAGGGTATAAATTTTGATGTCAAAATCAATGTATGGAGAAGCATGCATACAACTCCATAGCATAAGTTTAATAAAATATTTAGGAAACTTTCTCACGAGACTAAAATTCTACATAAATTATGTTGAGGTATTGGTTAAACTAATTAAAGATTTTACCCACAACTATTCACAACGTACTTTTGCTAGAACTCGGCTACGCACAAAGCAATACCCTTATTCATTATGTTTCGGATGTGAATTTGTGGTAAATCACCCTTAAGGTATAATTCAAATAATAACCGTAGGTAATTTCAATTTAATGCACAGGCGAGCTGAGAATTTGGTCAGCGACTCATGACATAACACCTCCTTCCTTAACCGGGTACATGACCAGCGGTGCGTTATACCCACTTTATAGTTTGTCAAAAGGATTAGGTCATTAGATTATTATTGCAATTCACCAATCAATGTAATCTTATGTAATTTAAATCTCTAACAAATCATTATTTTAATATGATTTAGTCCATATTATTTCTTTTAAAAAAAACCCTTGTTTACAACAATTCAACAATTTTTATATAAACAAGTAAAAAAACTAAATCATAAACACATAATAACAATTTATATGTGCAACAAATAAATCAAATAGCCACATGCATATGATTTATTCAATAATCATCAAATCTAGGTCTTTATATTCATATAAAAGTCTTCTATAATTCTAGAATTATTGAAACAAATAATCACGTAGCACATAAAATCATATAAATATATAACTTTACGATCCATGAAAACATGCACGTTATCATGGATTTCCCACAAATCTTAACAATTAAATCTCTTCGGATCGTAACCGTACATGACATAACAATTAATCATGAAATTTAATCTAAAATTATCCTACATGTAATTTAGGGTTTCACAACAATTCTCTTTTTTTATTAAAAATTCGGCTAAAAAGCTCTAATTTTTAAAAAACAAAACCCTAATTTTATGAAAACCTAAAAAACAGGTAGTTTTAACCCAAAACAATTATTAGTTAAAAAACTTTAGATTTCGATAATTATAACATGTTAAAATGGCTCTCGATGCCACTGAAGGTTTATTAACATCATAAAAATTATATAAAACCCTAAACGAGATCAAAGCACATATAGCGGAAGCGATTTAACAAGATCATAATAATAACACAATTATAATTAATCGAATTAGGGTTACATACCTTTACGCTAAAGCAAATCCACAAGACGAAGAACGAATCACCAATTCAGGCTTATACCGTATATCACCACGATATAGTCTAAAGTAAGACTATATTACGATCTTGTACACACGTAATACAACGAGCTAACCGTGATTCTAGCACGTGAAAACCGAGCTACAACACTTGTATATAATCTACCCAACAATCCTTGAGAGGGGATAGGATTAGATTGTAAGTAAAACAACCAACCAAGAAAACCAACCAAAACCCCTTGTGTAGGTATTCTTGCGATCGGCCAAAAGAGAAAGAGAGGGGAAAGATTTTTTGTGTCTTGAATTATGAGGAGAAGGATTTATTTATATAGGCATAAGCTTGTATCCGAAAACAAATAAAAGAAAGTTTTTCCCCCTTCTTTTTTCCCCATAACTGACAGACCAAACACACCCTTAGGGGTGTTCCGGAATCTTTCAAACTTCTTTCTTTATATTTACTTAATATATATTTATTTAACACTCGTTAATACTTAACTATTAATTAATTAACGATCGTTAAAGTTATGTCTCGGTTTAATTTAGTTAATACATAAATATATATTTATTAAATAAATTAATAAATACAATAAATATATTTATTAATTAAATTATCTCTTTACGTATTTTGTGCAATCCCGTAATCTAGAGCTTGATCCTATCACACGACTATTAAACATAAGTCCATAAACTTACAAGAATGAACACAAGAATTGCTTAAACGGACAAAGTGCGCTAAAATGAATCAAGATTGTTAATCAACAAGGAGTCGCAAATTGCGCAACTGTAATACGTGACAATTTACTTATTAGAAAAATAGAGGGGAAATATGAATTACATATACACATTTGGATTACAAGTTGTCACAATTATTTGTCTAGGATCTGGCATTACTTTCAAATTTAGTTTAAGTATTTTCTCGATTAAAAGAAAATTTTACAAGGTTTAATGATTTGAAATCAAACTATATATTTTTAGTGAGTAAGCAGTTACTAAATCTTTTTCTTGATCAGAATTTCAAAGCCAAAAAGTAGAGCAGTTCAAAATAGTTATTTCGATCAGCTTAAGAGCTTTTGGATGACTGTATGAAATTATTGTTAAAAACTCAAGTTTATTGTTACAATTAGAGAAAATTCAAAATTTCAAATTATTTAGAATCATTGTTAGAAATTATAAGTTAAATTGATAATTTCATTAGATTGAAAGTAAAGTATGATATGATCAAATACTTTAAAAGATAAAGCATGCCATCCTTTTAAACACTAGTTATAAATCTATCAAAGAGGATGCATAGATCTGACATTTAACTTGAAATGGTTATTTTGGTAATTTAACCACTTGATATTGTGTAAAACGTTTCTTAAAAATTTAATAATTTTTAGAAATCCATAAAGGTGTTTAATGTCTCAAATGGTAAACATGTGAGATATCCGGTTTTCAAAATGTGACAAGATAGCAAACGAGTATGAAACGAATAATAATCAACAATTAGTATATGAGTAATAGAACTAGGGATAAAACGTAATTCGTACCAACTTCTTAACGAACGTGATAGAATAGAAGCGTCAAAAATAATAAGAAACAAAGGATTATAGCAAGTCATCACTTCTTGAGTGCAGTTTGTGTCACCAACTACGGCTTATTAAGTTCTCGATGGTCAATACACGATCGAAAGAGAAAATCCAAAAAGCGCATTTTTGAATCAAAGAAAATTCTTAAAAAGTCACTTGAGAGTAATTCTAGTAAGATGACAACATTACCAATGAGAGACAAAATCAATACGTGGTTCACACGAATGAATTTAAAGACGATATAGTCTAACACATATCATAACAATTAGACGAAATTATCGTTCACGTCTAGTCATAAATTATTATCCGCGTCCAGAGACGTTTTGAAAGTCTACCAAAATATATAGAGAAGGTCGGTTGATGTAGAAGCATAACAACGTTGAAACTTTCAAGTCTGGTATAAATGGTCGATATTTAGACGAGTGGTAACTAGAATTGTATCACGAAAGAAGATGAGGTAACAAGTAAAACAAAGGTTGTCGAGTAAGGAAATATGTGCTTGAGTCATGTACTTCGTTCAAGAAAAGATAAGGGTTCATATGTGTATGTCGCGAACTAGTGCTACTCGCATAAGATGTAAATATTTATTTTATCTAACTTTTTAAAGAACATAATTAAAAAGTTGATTCTTGGTCAATATTTAAGGTAACTACTATTCGGCCTTGCATGACTCCTTCTAAATTACGCATAGGTGATCAGACCATGCATAATTTAGGACTAGCAATGCGATGCTCAGCTTTGTCAAACCAGTATTACATGTCATATGCTTTAAAATATGTATATAAGGCCATTTATAAAAGCAGGAATCAAAAAAACTTATGGAACTCTTCGCTAGTAACTAATTGGCTAGATGTTTAAATCAACCATTTTATTGTTACAAGAATTCTTTACAAGACCAATTGTTGAACAATTTGTGAAAATACATTGTAAAATTAATATTAATTAATTTTATAAGATAACATTCAAGGATTTAATTAGGCCCAAGTGGAACAATTTTATAAAATGATTCACAAACAATTCCTATTTGAGTTTATAGAGTAACTTATAAAATAGCGAGTGGGTTACATGAGGGTAATAAAGAGTAGTTCAAGATAATCAGTGAAATGGTTAAAAGGTGATAAGATTTCAAGAGGTTTAGCCAGAATCGTCATGAGACAAGTGTTTGATGAGACTGCAATTATACATAGTCTCATCGTCCAAATTGGGCTTAAAATGGTTAAAATATCATTAAAATACCCCAAAATATGCTTGTGTTTGTTCATTGTGTATTTTAGGTACGGATATCGTGAATTCACCAAAAGATTACAAGAATCAAGCAAAAACGAACACGGGAAACGAAGCCGCACAAAGAACCGGACCTGAATCATGATTTTCCATTCAAGTCCTTGAAGATTGAAGATTTGTCAAGTTTGGTCCCTCAACTTTGAAGACTTGTTACAAATGGCCCCTCCATTATTCATTTGTATAAGATTTATCCTTGAAGATTGAAGACATGTCAATATAAGCCCTTGAAGAATCACAATATTGCATTTATAGTCCTTGTTCCATTATTTATCAAGTGAAAGGACTAAAAATGTAATTATGCCAAAGATGTTAACAAGGGAATGGAAGTTATTTGTGGAAAACTTTATATGAAAAGTTTATGGGAGATAAGGGACTAATGTTGACCAGACAATCAAACCTCTCCTCACCAATCAACACTCCACCTCAGCCCCACCAACCAATCACAACTCCACACCTCATCACTGCACCCACATCATGATTCCACTCAACCCATTTTGTATATAACAGATTTTTAACAAATTCGTTTAATACAAAAGTGCAGGAAACACGTTTTTTAAACCTTAATCACCATTAAACAACCCTATTCATCCCAATAATCCTATGAACCCTAAATCCCTAACACCCTCAAATCAAAGGGTTTTACCCTGAGCTTTTCTAGAATGCTGACTAGTGCTCAGCTAAACCAATCCCACCTCACAAAATACAACCCCATGACTCCCAAGTGGACCCCCATGTTCCCTTGTCACCCCTATTTTGGCAAACAAGGAATCCCATCAGAAATCCAACGTCCCATATGCATAACTTTCTCCCAAAGAACAAAAAGAACGTCCAAGATGCATTTGGCTAACCTGTCATCACATAGAACTAGCTCAGAGATCACAAGCATCCATTTGACCAAGACTTTCAAAGGGCAAAGATGGAAAAGCATAGTTTAGGGTTTTCATTTTCATGTACTTCTAGTAATTTCCATCTAGTTGTATAAATATGGACGTATGTGTCCATATTCTTCTTGTTCCAGTTTCTTAGTTGTAATCTTTTATGAATAAAATATTTAGAGTTTTATAAAAATTTGCTTCAAGAACTGATTTCCATTTATGTTTATGCAACTTTTAGTTTAAGAGTGTTTGGAGTTTGAAGAAAGTTCACTGTCTTGTTAAAAGATTTGTTCAAGTAGAATTTAGATCAAAATTCTTTTGAGATCCTTTGGGATACAAAGGATCATGGCTTTTTTATTCGAATAAAATCAAAAGGGTGTGAATTTGTATTTCAAAGTTAGTTTCTTGTTTGATAATTTGGTTTTCAAAGTTTGGTTTCCAAAAAATTGGTTTTCAAAAGATCAAAGGTTTTTGAGGTTACTATTCCATAAGCTCACCATAAGCTGCTGACAACAGCTTATGGTTAGCTTTTGAAGCTCTTGTTCTCTTCCCTTTGTTTTATTTGCAGCTACATTTCAAGATCATACCAAGTGACTGATGTAGTCACTTGGTGGACTGTTGTAGTCCTCTTGTTTCCAACACTTGCACAAACAGCTACATATCATTTCAAAAGCCCAAGGGTTGGCTAATTATGGAGATGGCATCAGTTGGCCATGGGGTGGCTTGGATGTAAGTCACCCTAGGTAAGGTCTTGAACCCTCAATTTTTGGTAAAACTTGTGATTTTTCAAGTGATTTGGGTTTGACTGTGCATTGCTTTAATTTTGAGTTTGATTTATGTCCTATGCATGTTTTTATATGTAGTTATGTGATTGGATATGATTTTTTATGCTTAGTTGTTAAATTTGCTTTGATAAATTCTTGTAATCTATTATTAAGGGGTGTTTGGGTGTGTGGATTGCCACACTTGGGTGACACAAGGACTAGGAATTAACTGCTTAAACATACTCTATCAGACTAGCTTTAGGTGATATTGCACTTAGCTTAGAAATTCTTAGTGTAAAACTCTTTTTGCTTGTTAGAATTTTTTTGTATAATCTGCTTATTAATTCAGTAGGCTATTTGTAGCTTTGATTTTGAGATTTGTGAGTCCAAATCTGGTAAGTTGCTAGTGTAAGTCATATTTTAGGTTTGTCAGTAGTCAAATGGTGTTTTGGTATGCTATTTTGTTAGTCTTGGTGGTTTGAAATTCGCTTGTTGACCAATTGCATCAGATCATATTCATCAGACCCTTAGTAGCCATTTCAGTAACCTATTCTTGCTAGAATTTGTGTGATTTTTGGGTTTGGCCTAGTTGTTTTTGTGTTTATCTTGACTTCCCACACTCCACTAAGTGTGGGGTGCCTTTGTCTTCCAACAAAACCATCTAACAAGCTAGAAAAACGCCAAAAACAAGTTACTGAGGTCAAGCAGTGGGAACAAACTACCCACTGACAAGCCAAAACTACCCACTGCTGGGGAAAAGGACAACACTCCCAACAGGTGTCACTTTCAAATTTTTAGTTTTTTGTTTTTGGTGGTGATTTTCCAACATTTTTTAGTGTTTTTAATTTTCTTTGGCTTATTATTTTATTTTAATATTTTTCATAAAGTTAAATTTTTATTTCCTGTTTATTTGTAATTTTTAGAATTAATTCTAGTTTTAATTAGTTTTCATTAATACTGTTTTTGTCTTTTAGTGTCAAAAATAATTATTTTTTATATTTTCCAATTTTCCTATTTTCAGTAACATAATTTAAGATTTTTACAAAAAGAATTTCGTTGTTCACTTTATTTAATTATTTTCTAGAATTAATTTAAATTTAATTAGATTTTTAAATAAACTATTTTGTCCTATTAGGCTTAAAGTAACTTTTTCAAACTTTTTCATTTTTATACTGTTTAGTTAAGTAAAATAGAATTTTTGAAAAAGTAAAATTTATTTACTGATTATTTTATTATTTTTAATCATTATTTTAGTTTAAAAAGAGTTTTTAGTGTTTTAAAAATAGAAAAATAGTTTCTAAAATTTAGGAAAAATACTTTTTAGTGTTTAATTAATATAAGTAAGATATTTGTTTTATAAAACAATATTTTGGGCTTTTTGTTAATTATATTTAATTTTAGGGCTTTAATTAATATTTAAAATTGAATATTTAATTAATAAAAGGTTTTAAAATTTATTTATTGAACTTTTATTCTTATTTATATTATTTTAGACTTAGTTTTGATTTTTAGTTAATTTTTAGCTTAAATTTTAATTTCGTCGCGTTTTACGTCTTTTCGTATACGTTTTTACGGCTTACGTCGTAGTGTAACCGTAGTGTAACTCGTCTTTTAATTTTCTTTCTCCAAACCCAAAAATGACACTAATACAAACTTGATTTTATTATATTGGCCTAAACATACACACCTCCGCCGAGAATGAACTCGCATTTATCGGTTTTACGATTTTCCTAAATCGTATAACTTAATACTTGCCATGGTTTTTTGTTTTTCCTAAAATAAGTGACTAAAATACGTACATCAGTGTCAAAATGATAAAGAAAGATATGAAAACAAGAACTTCAACCCCGGCCCAAATCAGTGTTACGATAGAATAAAAGAAGATAGGATAAATTGACAAATAAGTCATTTATGAAAGATAAGATAAATGAATCCATATGTGCTCATGTCGTAATTTATTTGACATAAAAATACTTTTAAGAAAGTAGGGCATCAGTTCCTAAATAGTACAACTACTCCGAAAAGTTTCTATTTTAAGAAAGTGTAGGAATTTATCACGTAAATAGTAATGCATAAAATTGTACACGTTTTTCGAAACATATAGTTCATCATCGGTTATCAAATCACTTTGTTCCAAAAGTTCAAGATATATGTGTATGACTGAACTCAAAGTTACCATTTTTATACGTTTTCAAACGCAATCAATGTTTTTAGTTGTAAAATATCATTCGTTAAAGTTTTACGAGCTCAAACGAACTCAAAAACGCCTAAAAAACCATATTTCAAAATTTCTACCGGCCTTGACTTTTTTAGTCAATTTTGACTTTTAGGGTCTGACCGGACCAATTGACTTGCTAATGACATTTTTAAGACTCGAAGTCTAAAGTAGTTTGATGTAAAACGACGTTTTAGACGACTTTCTAGTTTTACTCAAGACTTGAAATGGATCATAAATGGACGAAAAGGCCCTCGCATCGATTCTGTCAACAAAATGATATTTTAGAAATATTCAGAAAATAAGTTCTTAAATTTTACAATTTTAAATGAGCGTAACTTGCTCGTTTTTAAGATTTTCGGGTCGAATTTTACGTCCTAAACGAACGTCTCAACAAGTAGAAATATATTTTATGTCTAAAGTTTATAAAAATATTTTCTCGACATCGTTAAATTACTTGTATCTTTTCTGCAGAACGTATATTTTCAACACATCTTGAAATTTAATCAAACTTAACAACGACCCAGAATTTATGTACACACATGACTTATGGATTCCATAAAGACGAAAGAGAATAGATTGTATAATTAAGTATGTAAGGAAAACATAGTATAGAATTGATTTATGAATACCAACGATAATCTGAGAGATAAAAAATGACGCATGACATCCGTGTCTTCGATTTCAAGATGCAATGCAGGAACGTCTTTTGGTTGCGTGATTTTCCAAAATCACAAGACATACCGAGAGAGAAATGGAACATTAACAAGTAGCACTCCTGGAGCGAGGAAGTTTAATGAAAAGGGAGGATACATGTTTATAGAAGTACAATCGTGATCCAAACAATCGTCACATAATAGAGGATGAATTACAAGATGACGATGATGTTTTCACGGTACAACTGACGTTGTAATTCGAAGTCGAAACGTAGAATGGTCAATGAAGTAATATTTAATCAATATACAAGTGTCGCGCAAAACAATGATGTAAAGGTCAATCAAGGTTATGAAAACCCACGATATTATTCAACACTGATTCAAGGAGTGCTTCGAGATGTGTGACTCGCACAATGTCCTTTAGTCTGTTTCGGAGACACATTGAGCTACACAATGGTCTACAGACTCATTTTCATGGCATCCAATCACAGATGGTCGGACAACAATTTGGATATCTAAATAGATATCTTAAAGGAGTTAAACAATGAAGGTAATGCACAGGGTAGAAAATGGAAATCAGAAGTTTCATTGAAAGCAACACTTCTTAATCCCAAACAATGGTATCACGATAATACAGACAACATGTAACAGTGAGTCAAGAAAAACAGCCGGTTCAAAACTAACGAGTATATGAGATCAGTCGTATCACGCAAACAAGATAACAATAGTACTCAGAAGAGTGAGTATGAAAAGTTAGCAGCATACGCACTCTGAATACAAGTATGTAACGTCATAACAATATAAAATCATGGTAACAAGATCAAGTTTACATGAACAAGAATTCAAGAAATGCAGTAAGAGCGTATGTAATTAAGTAATATCCAATGATGATTCATTGAGCACAAAGGCTTTGAAAAGACATAGTAATTATCGTCATTAGAGTAATGTAATATTACAAAATGTAATCAATAGATGAAATACTACAACAATAATTAAAAGTAAATAACAAGGATTAGAGAGTTACCCGCGCAGATATCGAACAACCATGGCAGATTCTGTGTTTGACACTTAGAAACATGAAATATTTGAACTTTCGGTTGTAGACTAAGTTTTGAAAAACGACTCAGTTCCCTATAACCACCGCTCTGATACCAATCTGTGAGACCCACAAAATCAGGCAATGAAACAACTAGGCAGCAAGGGGGTTCCACGTCATGGTACAAGAAACAATGAAATATTGTTGACACAAAGTTGACGCAATAAAAACATATACATTACATCATAAAAGATCAGAGTTTTAAACATAGGTCCTAGAGTTTTATAAGCGGAAAAATCTATTATTTAATTATGGTTCTGTAACTTATAGTTACCAAGAATACATGATAAATTTCTGACAGTTTTTAGATAAAAACAAAGTTTAAAAAAATATCACAGAAATCTCCAAGCTTCAATTATATCCTGCGGGCTCCCATCCAAGCAAAGCTAAGTAATAATACCTGAGATTAAACATGTAAAATCGTCAACATAAAGTTGAGAGATATTCATAGGTTTAGTAGTAAAGGTGTGGAACAATAGCATTCATTTGTAAACAAGAAATAGGGAAAATGTTTACGTACGATAACCATAGCCCGAAACATTATTATTGTTGTGTAGTTCATGAACCGAAGCTTAACTCATGTAAGTTCCTCTAGTGAGTATTCACCCTAAATACTCAAGTAACAAATCAAATGTTAAATGTGTCAAGGTAATCGGGATGGGGATTGTCAATCCTGATGGATTCACCCACAACATTGACGCTTAGCAACACAAGTAAATTAACGGTTCATGATCAAGAGAGGAAACCTAAGGATATTGACTAAAAGAAATAAGATCAATGAAAACTGTTTGAAAAGCATACAAATCTAGATAACATACAAGTTCTGGATAGCATATAGTTTTTTAAATGGATGTGTTCCACCATGTAAAATCTCACCCCGCGTTTAGAAACAATGTGCAAGTAAAAAGGGGCTATGAACTTACCTTAGCCATGAGGTAGGTGAATCATTGTACTCAGAAGCTGAGTAGAAACAGTAGTGGCAAGACGATCACCGACGATATAGATGCGCGGTAAACACGAAAGCCGCAACCTAACAACTAAGGCGCGCTCGTTAATAATTGACTCAATTAATAACCATACTTAATAACATAAACTCAGAATTACACGACCATGACAAACCCGAAAGAACAACAATGCAAGTGGTACAACAATACCCTTCTAGATGTTCACTTTATTAACTATTTCCTCGATAAAAATCTGCCGGTACATGCCAAATGTACAAGCTCGTTTCCCTTACTTAGACAACTCATGATTTTTATGAAACTTAGTGAAAAACTCAATCATAACCTGAATAAAACTCAGTTTAAATACTATTTATTGATTTACATTTTAGAACCACCTATCGACATATTTCTAAACTTGAAAAACCGGACAGATTTGTACACTCGACTCATGAAACCATTTTGACCATCCTAACCTTTACCATTAGCAAAATCAACACTTGAGTTTGAAAATAAACTCACAACCCTAGGTTTAGAGCCCAAGAACAGCCTTTGACTACTTTTAAAACTCATTCTTCCCGAGATTCGATCCAAATATCGATAACAAATTCGGTTTGTGCCGATACTCGTCTCCCGGTACACGAATAATCAATCTATCATAACTTCCTCCTCGTGTTGAGTTAGAAGCTCTAATTTATATCAAATCGAAGCTAACGAAAATCTCTACGACTATTTTGTTAGTTTAATAATTTTTTAAAACTTAAGATACCCAAATATCAGCCTCAACCTACTGCCCTAAAATCACCACTCTAAAATTATATCAAAATACTTTTTCAACACAAATCACCCATTTTCCTACCAATACTATCATCCTATAATCAACCCTTATTAACCTTAACACTTGCATGTGTCAAAAACAAAAAACAAAATAAAAAACTTTAACTTTTTAACATCAACACATGAAGATCATAACATGATCATCACATGCATAATGATCAAACTCATAACAACCATAAAAATCATAAGAACATGAAATCTTGATGCATGTGTAAGATTTTTACATCAATATGATCACCTTTAAATTCCAAGGTGTGGTCTTAATTTAGTTTTGTTTAAAACATGGTAAAAATTGATGATCTTGGTTGGTTTTGGTGTGAGGGTTCACGACAAGGGGGAGGAGAGGGGAGAATTTTTTTGTTATGTGTGTGTTTTTATGATGAGACAAATGAGGTTAGTTGTAAAAAAATAACTTATATAGTGGAGTGAGGGCTAGTCTTGCCAATTGTGAAATCTTTTGGACCTAAAAGCAATTTAATAGTTTAATGGGTAGAAAATGACTATTAGTCAATTTTGAAAATATTTACGGGGCTCGGGTTTCGTAAAAATACTTTTCAAAAGTTAAAATGCATCATAAATGTGATATTCTGGTTTCCCGACATGACTTAACACGTAAATTAAAAGAAATCGTCGAAAATATTAATTATCGAAATAATCGATATTAAAATGTAAATTATCGGGCAATTGTCAGTATCGCGATCATTAGTAGTTCTCGTTATTCATTGATTTTGGATAAACTCATTGTATAATGCACGCGGGTGATTTTAAATCAAAAACTATGATTTAAATAAATATGGAAAAATAAAAATAAATTTTTTATAATTCCAAGTAAAGTATTATCAATGATCAGAAAATACTTAAAAGTATAAATTATTAAAACTATCATGATCTCAGGATTTACATATAAGAATAAAAGAAAGTGTAATACGTTGGAAAATTCAAGAAGTACGAATAAAAGAATAAAATGTTACCAGGAAAAATACGAGTTCTTATAGAAACTAAATGGGTTTAATGGACGCACATGTAAAATATTAATTAGGATACTCGGCGGATATTTTATATTTAATTTTTTATCCCCGGCTTTCAAACAATTATTTTTAATTTTTAATTCTACGAATTTATATGTTTTTCCCCTTTATAACTTGCACTCGTTTAGCCAGTCGTTTAGCCCGTTGCCCGTTTATCCCGCCTGTCCACCTATTTTGCCACCTCTTATAAGATGCTAAATTATGTGCTTGCAGGTTAGGATTGTGTTTCGTTAACTTAAAATGTTCTTAGGGGATATTTGTCTTAGTTGAAAAGCAACTTTATCATTTCATAAGCCAAAAATAGTGAACTTTTCAAATTTTGTATAAGCTAATAAGCCCACAAAATAAGCTAAACAGAGTGACCACCTTAAGGTTTTTTTTCTTCACAATGGTGGCGTAACCTGTAAGCTGGAATGCCTTTGAGTCAGCGACTGCGGGTTTTGTAAACCGTTGGCGGTGTTATTGTAGTTTTCATGTGTGATTATCTAGTCGAACGTGAAGGGGAGAAGAATGCAATTGCTCATCATTGCGTATTCGAATGTTGGTGATGGGTTGTTGGATATTATTAAAACCAACGAGTGAAGAATGTGTTTAAATCAACTGATTGCATGATGGGTGGGTAGTTGATTGCATGTTTTGGGGGTGCTTCTTTATTGCAATACAAAGGTCCTAAAAAATCAGTCCCCATTGCAACTTCGATACGTTCTTTAGGCTTTTCAATCTTTGCATCCGAGTAAAGAGCAAACCCGAAATGTGCTATAGGAGAGCACTAGTTTCCTTCCATATATTCGCGGTTCAACTGGCATGCATGTATATAGCTCAGGCAATCTAAAATAAACATAACATATACTGAAGTGTTTAAGAAACGTAACTACTGGGAAAACAGATGGCTGCAAACGGAGAATCCTAATATAGGAAAGATGTCCTTACTTAAGGACGAAATATCCATACCTTATGTCCAGTAAATGAACACGAAAGCGAACGCGGAAGATTACTCCGACGTCATAATAGCTACATAAATAAGGGACATGAATAAGTGTCTGTTTTACTTATACATACTTGTTATTTAATTTACTTGACGTGTTCATATTTATTTTACTTGTTCTTGCCTTGTCTTATTTCATGTTTAATCATGTGTTTCTTATAGTTTCATGTGTTTTAGATTCATGTATTTCATGTTTTATGTGTTACAGTACTTGTTACAACATAAAGAGTAACTTTCTAAAAATAGCAGGTTTCTATATATAGTAACTTTCCAAAAATAGCAGGTTTCCATATATAGTAACTTTTTAAAAATAGTAAGTTTCCTTAAATAGTAAGTTTCCAAAATAGAAAGTTTCCATAATTACTAAGTTTCCAAAAATTTAAAGTTTCTATATTTAGCATATTTCTATAACTAGCATGTTACCATATTTAGTATGTTTCCATAAATATCATGTACCATATTTAGTTTGTTTCCATGTTTATCATGTTGCCATAATTAATATAATTTTATAATTAACATGTGTCCATAATTAATGTATTCCCATAATTAATTATATGCTTATTAACTAATTAAATAATATAACATATAGTTTTAATAAGCTTATATTATGTCATGTATAATTATATTGTAAAGTTTAATAATAAATAAATATTTAGCCTTAACTTATTATTATTAATTAATAACGTTATTCCATGTTGTCATAAGTTATTATTAATTAATAATATTACATGGTTAATAATATTAAACTTTACCTTAAAAGATATTAATTAATTAAGCTAAGTTTTAATTAATTAATCTAGTGTACATGAATAATTAAGTCATTAATTATTTTAGCATAAGTTTACTTAAATAAAATGTACATACAATATAACATGATTTTATTTAAATAAACTTCTCCTAAGTCTTGTAAATTAATTAATATAATTAACATGTTTTTAATTAAATCAATTAACTAAATAAATGTATACATGCTTTTTGAAAAGTTTAGCCAAACACCCCTTGCATGTTCTGGTGTTAACTGAACCCCGTACAAAACCCCACCGAGACCGTGAGGTCTCGACGTTGCCTCGAAACCCACGCAACACCACAGCCCCTTGGCTGTGGCTTGCGGCCGAGCACCCAACAACAGCCACTGCTGCTGTCATGGCTCCCCCTGTTGTGACAAACACCCCCACCGAGACCATACATGGTCTCGATTCCCACTGGCTGGCCAAGTTCCCCACTGCTGGGGTTCTTGGCTTGCGGCTGGCAGCAAAACAAACACCACCGCCACCCTTGGGTAGAGGCTGGTGGTACCAAACAGCCACCGAGAGTCTTGCGACTCTCGGTTGGTGTGCAGCCGAAGAAAACCGAAAACCAAACCACCCCTTTTCCTTGTTTAATCTTTAACCTAACATGTTTTTATTTATTGTTTTTAAAGATCCATGTACATATGATCGTAACTAAATAAAAGATTAAAAAGGTTAAGGTAAATACCGAATGCGTGGTTTGATTAATGATCGAACAATGAACACGAACTCGTAAATTACCAAGATGAAAAGGCAAAAATCGTTCTTGTGGTGTGTGTGGTATGCCGCGGCCAAGAGAAGAGCACCAAGAGAGATTTAGGGTTTTATTTTCTTGAAAAGTGATTTTAATAAACTCTTGGAGTTTATTTTGTGTACAAAAAGGATTGTAATGGGTTGGGCCAAAAACCATCCCCCTTTCTTCTTTGTTTGCCGCGGCTACCATAAGCCCAAAACCAAAAACCATACAATTTTCATGTTTAACTTATTCACGAATGTTCGTGTTTTAAATGTCATAAATTTAATATTCTACGTAAACCTTTATCGTGCATCAATAATATACATATTACTCGTAATTAAATGTTCGTGTTTTTATGTCTTGTATGATTTAAGTATTTTACGTGAATACTTATCGTGCATTAATATTCATGTTTACAAACGTAATACATATAATAATTAATTAATATACGTAACGTTCGTATTAAATGTTCATGTTTCATGTCGTATATTAATTAATTATAAAGTTCAAATTTAACTGTAAATTCGTGCATTTAATGATCTTAAGGATTTTAAAGCGGGTTTTATATTACTCTAATGTGGTCTTCGAATCTGATTCTCTATCCCTGGTTACCGCAAAACTAGACCATTCCTTTACAAATTGAGGCCTTGTTCTCGGATATTCTATCGATCTCAAGCGGCTTTAATATATGTGAATGGTCGTTTGTTAGAAGGGATGGTGTTAGGATTAGGGGCTTATCACAGTGTCAAAGTTCAGCAAACAATCATTAAACATCAGCAATAAGATCAGAACATGAACAAAAAAGAACATGAACAAACAAGAACATAAGGGGTGTTTGGGACAAAAGTTATTTCATTAATCAAAGGTCTACCAAATACAAATGCAAATATACTCTTTATAAGAGTTACAAACCCACAACAAAGTTTCCTAGTACTGAAGATACATACAAAGTGATTAAACTACCCTTACTATCAAAATTACCAAAATACCCTTAGGAGGTATAAGTCAAAACAACTAACAATCTCCACCTTGAGTTTATATCCTAAGTAGCACCAAAATTCAAATTTCCAAACGCTAGAGAACTCGCCAAATTCAAACAAATTACCGAATCCGAAAATGATCCAAAGCTAATCCAAATGATCGAATTTGAAAACGATCCAAAGAAAATCCAAATGGATCGAACCTGAAAACGATCCAAAGCAAACCCAAATGATCGAATCTGAAAACGATCCAAAGCAAACTAACCTAAATGAAACGTCGATGTCTTCAAATACGAACAACCAGATGTTAACCGACAAATTTCAAACTCAGTCAACCAAACAACCAAATCGGCACAAACGATCTTCAAAATCAAATTCGGGCAACCAATGTTCAAACGCCCGACAAACGAAGATCCAAATTTCTAAATTCTAAACGATCGAACAAACTTCAAAAGACATGATGATAATCAAGTCTTCAAACACCAAATCAATCTTCAAATTTCAAACACCAAATTCAAATTCAAATTCTAATGCTCCACTTATGTAATAATAATTACGATCTAAATTCAAACTTATTATCCGTACCAAACAAATTCATATTAATAAATAACTTGACATACGGGCTCAAATTCAAACGCCCCAAATATGATCAGAATAATAATTCAAACGACCCACTTATTCAATAAGGCTTACGGTCCAAACTTCAAATTACAAACTAATAGCCTACGTATATGATACGTATTACGGCTCAACTTCAAACAAATAAAATCCAAATTCGAATACCAAGCAAACCGATTCCAAAAAACCAATACCAACAATCGATGATCTCATATTCCCATGTTGTTACTAATAGCCAAATTCCAACTTCAAACACTAAACTCAAATTCTAGTTCCTCCTAATTCAAACAAAATCATAAGTGTAACTTGGAGAACATATCAAACAGCGATGGCTCCATCATACTAAAAGAAGTACCAAGCCCTATATGCTATATGTAGGCAGCAAATGGGGTTTACTATGTAACAAACAACTTTGTTATCAAACTCCTACGAAGCAACAAACCATAGCTAATTCACAAAGCCTAATTTTGATTTGCTACCAATTCCTAATCAACAAAATCCCTTCAAACAAAACCTTTCAATATATCAAATTAGCGGAAGAAACAAACAATTAAGCAAAAGAAAACCCAAAACCACAAACAAACCTGAGGTTGTTTCAAATCAAATCACCTAGCCACCAAATCAAGAAACTGATTCTTGAAATCAACCAAAAAACTGAAGCCATTCCACCAATCAAGAAACCCAAAACGAATTCCAAAAAAACCCAAACCAATTCAACTTGATTCAAGTTGATCGAATGGACCTTGATACCAATTTGTTAGGATTAGGGGCCGATCACAATGTCAAAGTTCAGCAAACAATCATTAAACATCAGCAACAAGATCAGAACATGAACAAACAAGAACATGAACAAACCAGAACACAAGGGGTGTTTGGGACAATGTTATTTCATTAATCAAAGGTCCACCAAATATAAATGCAGAGATACTCTCTATAAGAGTTACTAACCGACATACAAAGTTTCCTAGTACTGAAGATACATACAAAATGACTAAATTACCCTCACTATCAAAATTACCAAAATACCCTTAGGAGGTATAAGTCAAAACAACTAACAGATGGGAGAATAAGGTAGCTCACAGTATAGCGTCATGGGTGTTGGCTTGCACTAATAACTTCCGTTTTAGCTGCTAAAGATATAGTTTCTCCTGTTTATTGAATTCATCTTTTCTATCGAAAAAAGAAGTTAATATTGTCTTCTTGATCGGTACCTATCTATGTATTTATATTCAGTTTTCATAGGGTTAATTAAAATATAATGCATTTATTATACAAATCCTTTTATTATAAGTAACTATTTAAAAGTTGTTAATTAGCATTAAACATCATGTAAAATATCAACCGTGATTTGCATAATTGATAGCCAAATAATATACTAACTTGGCTTATATAGTTTTCTAGCCTTTTATTTAATATAGCCCTTTTCACCATTCACATTATGTGTTTCATTGTTTGAATTGTTAACATTTCCTAAAATTGTCCTTTTCTAACCATTCCTGTGTTTGAATTGTTGAGGTTTATAAACATTATACCTAACTAGACGAGTACCCGCGCATAGCGGCGGGAATTTCTAGTGACAGATGGTTAATGATACACGATGTTATGATAAGTATTTTGTGACTTCCCAGTGATGTTATTTTCAGTAGCATTAGTCAATTCCGATTATAAATGAAGCATTGTCTCTAATACCTAAATGTAGCGTAACCCTACCCGAAACCACCATAAAAAGGGGAGTTGGAAACAATGACACTCTTTTTTATAAGTGTTCTATTTAGTTACAAAAAACATTCTGAAATAACAAAAACAATGCAGATGCTAGATAAAGAAACTTTTAGTACGATTGCTTAGAGTACATGATAACAGGTTAACAACAAAAATTGAAGGCAATTGAAATTTCAAAGTGAAGTTTCGTATGATCGTCACAAAATACTTTGTTTTAGATGCAAAACACTTAAAAAATATGCAAGATATGAGATAAAGGAATTTCTCCCAAGAATATAAAGCAAGTTGTATCTTCAATTCTAAGTTACACAACCATCTGTGCAAGCCTCTTTCATATTGAAATGTCATGCATTTTCATCTCTTGAGTCTAACATAAAGAAACCCTAATGTTTATTAACATTATCTTTGTACATGCCATGAAGAGAATGATGGATATTGAAGGACTCGAATGAATATTTGCATTGCGGGCATATTGGTTCCTTCTTATATGTCTTCGATCAGAGGATGAAATACACTACACAAAAAGAGATAAAGGTTAATTCTACATGAGCTACCATTCAAGAGACATGATTACATTCAGTGTTAATCAAATGGTCACACTTACATCCATGAACATAAAACAGCTAGCAATAAAAAATATGACAAAAAAGAAAATAATAATATTTCATTACAAACAACGACAGCCATTAATGTTAAAAGTTTTACTATGTATAACAAATTTGGCTATACATGCGAGTTTTTATGTTGGTAAGGTTTTTCCAGTGGCACCAAGTGAACAAGTCACTGTTGAAGTTGCATGAGATTGTGTGATAATGATAAACATTACATGTTGCAAACGTCTAAACACATAAGAAAACGCCAATAACCGATGCTCACCTCCTATCACTTGCTCCGGATGATAGGGGTAGGGAACCCCTTGCCGAATAACAAAAAAGCGCCAATTGACCCAAATTACTTTTACTCAAATCCACATTATCCAAAAGCAATATATGTAAAGTGTCCAACAAGTATCAATTCTCGAACAATCATCTTAATTGACCTACAACCAAGCCATTAAAAATTTTAGAAAAACTTAATCATTTAGTTTAATTAATCAATAAACATTCTAAATTCGCAAACTTACTCATTTAAATCATTCATAATTATTCCCTTCAGCCGGACCTTAATCGTCATCCTCATCAATACAAGGAATTCTGTAAACCATATGCCAGTTACATACCTTTGCAAAATTTAAATCTTCAAGCTTCACAGACCCAATAAAGTCAACCGATATATATACCTGAAAGAAGAATATGAATAACTCAAATGACAAGCAATCCCACAACCTTTGTATTACCTTATTTCTTAGTAACAGTTAATAATACAATTGTTCATTTGTGTCCGTATGTGCACACACAAAAATCTTAAAGCGATCACTCTCTTCATATCGGTTGATTTACAAACATGTATTTTAGTAGAATATTACAACGATAACTTCAAATAAAAATAGATAAAAGCTTGTTACCAGTTATAAATGATCAAGTTGTTGACAATCCACATTTTATCATCCAAATACTGCAAAAACTATATACAAATCATTTGATAAAACACAAAATAAATACAATCATAAGAAAATTAAGAGGAAATTAAGAACCTAATTAAAAAAATGAAAATACATACTCATTTGAATCGAAAAAGCAATATCCTTTCTTTGTTATATTGGCAATGCAAGAAAAAGCAATATCCTTTATTACCCGAAAAAACAATATCCTTTTTATGATTAGTAGTCTAAAGAATCAGCTGCAAATACTCGTGAATATTTGATAGTGATGGTAGCTTAGCTTTTCTGAGTGATATGTATGTGATTTTTTTGAATGAATGGGAAGGCGGATGAGTTTCTTAATGCATAAAAGAGGTGGGTTACAACTGGTGAAAGAGTGCAACAGAACTTTACGCAGCTTCTTTGATAAGTTTTATAAAATTCCTTCTTTATGGGCCCAAAAATTAAAGTCATTTACAGAATTCCTGAAAATAAAAAATAACAGCCAATACCTTCCGAGAATAGCAAATACTTTCCCTTCTTGTGTTTAACTTCCATCCGATTTCATTGCAGCCATTTTAAACCACACATAAGTTTCATTAACAAAGTATGTATGTTAAAAAATTCATAAAAGTCTTTCCATGTTTACGTTTGCATTATCAACATTACCTTTTGTATGTGACAGTGGTATTTTATACTTGTGCTCCTAGCTGTGTTTTATATGTTTCCTTTTTTGTTAATGTGTTTTTCTTATGTTTCAACAATATCTGTTCCAGTATTTCAACTAATTAGTTAGTTTCCTTTTATGCAATAGGAATGAAACTTACATGAGAAGCTTTGTTGAAAAATTTCAACTTTCAACAATTCAAATTTCAACAAATGAGATACACCCTTTATAGGGTACTAGACGAGTACCCGCGCATAGCGACAGAAATTGTCGAGCTTTTGATAATTAACGGTATGCGATATTATGGTAAATGTTTCTTGTAACACTCAAAATAGATCGTAGAAAGATCAATTGGAATTGCAGATGGGTATAACGTGCGATTACTAAATACTAAATAAAACATCAAATAAACATGTATCAAACGACGTACGGAATCTTTGGATGAAACTGACAGTAATTGTTTTCCGATTTTTAGTTTCGACAAAATTTCATAAGAGAATAATTTTTTTTGGTAAATTGTATTTTTAGCGCTAGAGATCGTTTTTATTACTGTTTTATGATAACATAGTTAGATAGTTACATTGGGTTCTAATAATGTCAATATGTGTGTGATTGTCTTTTTTTTGATAGTATTATTTTACAATTATACTAATAAAAGATAAAACGTTGTAAATAAACTTGGAGTTCTGCTTCTAGCCACATAGTGTGTGTTTCATGAAAAATTTTCTTCAAAATTTTTTAAGCATGTTACTTTAAAGAATAAAGCACATTTAAAATACTTGGTATAAAATTCTCTTATCCTATAATAACTATGCCCACTTTAGTAGTTTATATGAATTTTGAATAAAATATTTCTTTTTAATTTTCCAACCTACTTTTATATATAAATGGACTTTTTAGTTTCAAAATTAGGATGTAAATCATTAAAGTTTGGAGACAAAGGAAGCATTTTGAATTAACTTATGTATATTTAAACACAATTCCTACTTTTAAAATTGCTGTCATGAAAAGTATTGTATGATTTCGATTATGTTATCACTGAAATAAACCAACATTAAAATAGAAGAATGCTCGTCTCATAGAGCATGTTTAAGAAGTCTGGTGGAAGAATAGCAAGATGGTATTCGACTTTTTTAATTTGTGTTTATTAATTCATGTATATTTTCCATTTAACTCAAATCATTACAAGATATAACACAAATCGATACTATACCTATGGTTGATTCATTTAGTATATTAACTTAGTTTGCATTTTGAATTTTAACAAATACATTGTTGACATGTAAATGGAAAAGATACAAACAACTCATACTTGATGATATCTTTGGATTGAAATGCAATACAATGATAGTTGATTGATTTACACTAACACAATTGATTCAGTGATGACGTATCAGCGCAGCATAATAATAATAAACACGAAAACAATCGTTGGCTTATCAAATTATCTATCGAGCCGTGAAAAATATTCAGCAAAAGACAAAAACAAATCCACTATCTTACATCAAGCAATACGTGGAGTAACTCCGGGTATAGCAATAAAAGCAAGGCGTCTAGGTACCCAATATTACCCAAAAGTATCATCCCACATGTCTATCCAAAATCTACAAAGTATCACACAAACGTGAAATTGAAAAAAAAATTCCTTACATAAATTATTATATTAGTAGAAATTTACTACAAAGGGGCTAGAATACTATTTCATTTTTATCACATGAAAACTAAACTTCTATGATATCTTCATGTTTACTAATGAGCCACTTATAGAGTATAAAAAAAGAAAAATAATTCCCCAAAGACCAAAAAGAAACCAACTTAGTAAAATAGTTTATATAGCATCCCCTAGATGATTCCCTTAAACTCTTGTTTTTGACAGTCTTGAGCGTTTGGGAGTATGCGACAAAATTTACCTAATAAACACGCAAGTAAATAATGAGCTAGGTATACAACATGACCATGAAACTAAATAAAAAAGGAGGTCAATACTTTATGTACCTATCCTTGCTAACCGGTTGAGTCAATTGGGAATTTTTTTGATGGCTAATTTTTACGTAAATAAGTGATATACGTCACCATAATAGTTTTGGGTTAAGCATGTGGTACCCAGTAAAATTGACTCTGTAACTCAAACAGGGAACATTCTTTAGGCTCAATCTCAAAGCTATACAATGACCTCATTGTCATTTCCATGTCATAGCTAAATCAAAAAACATTGTTGTTCGTATGTTTGGTTTTTAAAACACTTACACAGTAAAAATCGCCAACAACTAAAAATAATCTTAGATCGAGAAACCCTAAACCACAAATAGCGAACAGATCCAACACCTCAGAAACCATCAATAACCTTAAAGTTATCATGGCATTTGTTTGACGAACCAAAAAATCTTCCTTACGAATGAAATAAGGGATTTAGTTCTTAGCAATTTTTTGAAAACTTGTGTAACACAACAAATTGGCTTCATCTAATCAAAAGGCAGGACAAAAAATCAAAACCAACAACAAAGCCACCTACTGAAACTACCTAGCTCACCATAACAACTGATATTTCCGTTTTTAGTATTGTTTTGTCTAGGTCTCTTATCGAATTGATATAAATTTTCAAGCTCGACTTAATTGTTTTTGGTATTAAAATTGAACGGTAATCTATTTCTATTTAGCAAAGAGCAAGCAAAAATGTAAAATATTATCGATACTACGTATATGTACTACTCTAAAAACATATTGCATATACGACAATTAAAGCACAAAGTAACAAGTAACAAAATCTAACCAACTAATTGTAAAAGCAAAATGTAACAAACTAACAAATGCAACCAATTCTCTAACTAACTTTATCTAACTAATTTTTATAAAATTCTAACAATCTTATAACCAACTATTTTTTTATAAAACTAAATTTATATAAAAGTGTAAATCAAATTTATTTAAAACTACACCAGTTATTTAAAATCAAAGTTTACTTCTACTTAATTCGTTAAGTAATATTTTGCCCAAATGATAGTTCTATCAAATTTGGCCCAACTGAATTACACGCTCAAAATCGATAAAATGTAAATGTCCAAAAATTCTCAATCTAGCTTGTAAACTCTAGATGAACTAATGACACTTAATAGATGCAATTACAATAACATTTCAAACTTCAATTAACAAGTAACAGCCCAATAGAATTACTAAATCCCATTCGTCTACTTGCCTAATATTTAAACGCAACTAGCAAATTCCTACTAGCATAATATCTCACTACTAGTAAACTTACATATATCAAATTCCTATATGCCGAGCTAAAAGCAATAACATATCTTGCAATGCATCAGCTTAAACAGAAACAACAGTTAACATAAAAGATTATGCTACACTACGATTACTCCTACTGTTCTACGATATGCATAAATTATAAAAGAAGTGTGATCTCATCTTCCAGGTCAAGTCCGTTGTAAGCGAAGCATAGCGCTGAGCTAGCTTTAAACGAACACCACCTTCGCAACTTGAAATCTGGATCTATAACGAGCCTAATAGAAACTAATATCGAAGCTAACCCAAACTCATATCGAACCGAAATCACCAGCTACTTTCTGAGAAAGAAACTACACTATTGATACTTGAAGAAAGTTTCAGAATCGATTATGAAGGAGTCTATAATATGCAACAACTGGCCACCAAACTGAATCAACGAATCGCCAGTCCGTCGACGTCGAAAGATATGCTAAATGAAACTAACAACTTCAAACTCGATCGGCAATCCTAAACCGTCATGAACAGTGACGTGTAATAATTTGCTATCATGCTCTAAAGAAACGTAACAAATTGTTAGAAATACGTTTTACGTATATTAGAAGTATCGGTCACTCCATAATATTATTTATGTTGTAATAGCTCGTAGTAAACAAATAGTTATTAGTTGCTTATTAAGTTAAGTAAGAACCGGTCCATGGGCTTGTCATGGACCGGCCCAAGCCCATGTAGCTTGGAAGTATAAATACCCCTTTCCACCATGGAAAGGGGTTGGTTGTTGTCATTTTACTAGTTCCATTTCTTGAAATAACACATAGTTTCTCTCACTTTCTCTCTCTAACTTTCTCTCTCTAGAAAACAACAAACCCCTTCATAGATTCATAGGTTATCAATATTCTACATTTGGCATCAAGAGCTATGGGGTGATTTAAGGTAGTGATTTGTGTGGTTTTTTAGTTTTTGATTGTATTAGTGTTCTTTAAGAAGATTCATCTTGATTCTTGGTGTTTTTTGGTGTTTTTGTGATTGGGATTAGTGGATAAGTATTAGTTTTTACTTATTATTGTAGAAATCACAAAACTTTTTGGGTTATTTGGTCAAAATCTGGGTTTAATCTTCATTTTAGTGGTCGACTGTTCATCGGAACAAGGTTTCTGATTAACCCAGCAAAAGTTCCGAACCAACAAGTTCCGGATCAACCAAGGAAAGTTCCGAACCAAGAACTTCCGAACCAAGAAGTTCCGGATCAAGAAGTTCCGAACCAAGAACTTCCGGATCAAGAAGTTCCGAACCAAGAACTTCCGAACCAAGAAGTTCCGGATCAAGCCAAAAGTTCCGAACCAAGAACTTCCGAACCAAGAAGTTCCGGATCAAGTCAAAAGTTCCGAACCAAGAACTTCCGGATCAAGAAGTTCCGAACCAAGAACTTCCGAACCAAGAAGTTCCGGGTCAAGCCAAAAGTTCCGAACCAAGAACTTCCGAACCAAGAAGTTCCGGATCAAGAAGTTCCGGATCAAGCCAAAAGTTCCGAATCAAGGTAATTCCAAGCCAAATCTTCCGAATCAAACTTCCGAATCAACAAAAAGTTCCGAATCAAGGGTTATTTTGCTTGTTTTTTCGACGATTTTTTAGAGGATTTAATCTTGGTTTCTTACAACAAAAACTCAACACAATTCACAAGCTTTACTTCACTGCTCGATCAACCGATAATCTTTGTTTCTTTGAAGTGAACAATATGAATCCGAATTCAGTAATGCCTCAGATGACATCACTAACAGATATTTCCGTCATTACGGGAACGGATAATCGCCCGCCAATGCTCATCAAAGAAGTTTTTGAAGCATGGCAAGGCCGGATGATGTCTTATCTTAAGGGAAAACCGGTTTATGGGAGGCTTATGGTTAAGTCAATCTTAAATGGTCCACTTGACTATGGTACCATCGTGGCTAACAATGTGTCTCAACCAAGAGAATTTGAAGAACTTACACCAGCTCAACAACTTGTTGCCGATGCAGACGAGAAAGCTCTTCAAACAATTCTCCAAGCTCTTCCCCATGACATCTATAGGATGGTAAGTCAGTATACGGTGGCAAAGGATTTATGGGAACGTCTTAAGGTGTTGCTACAAGGTACGTCTCTCACCAAACAGGAAAGGGAATGTCAGTTGTATGACCTGTTTGACAGATTCACTTACAACCCAGGGGAAACGCTTCACGATTATTACTTCAGATTCACCACACTCATGAATGATCTGAATGTATACAATCTGGTGATTGCTCCATTCCAGGTTAACACCAAATTCTTGAATACTTTACCTCAAGCTGAATGGGGTGAGTATATTACCGATGTTAAGTTAACCAGGGATCTGCATAAGTGCAATTTGGATCAACTATATGCTTTTCTTCAGCAGCATGAGAAACATGTGATCATGCACCGTTCTCCACGAGGTATGTACCCTGATTCATTAACTTTGATGGCGAATCAACCAAGCTTGTCTCACAACAACACTCCTTATATTTTGGGACATCAAGCCTATCATCCATCACCTTACATGACACCAACCTTTCCCCAATACTCGATTCTACCACAACCACCCACCTCACATCAGCAACAATATCGGTTTAGTGCACCTTCATCACAATATGCTACACAACCTCACCCAGCAAGTATTGCACCTTATGCTCAATCTTCATATTCTTCTTATCAAGAGAATGCAGCATATCCATCAAGCTACCCTGATCAAATGAGTATTCCTTCTAGTGATTATGCAGCTCATCAAGACCAAGCAATGTACTGTGATGATGAGGAAGTCCCCGTTCCTGTATTTAAACAAGGTGCTGACCCAGTGGAAGTGTTAACCACTATGTCTGCTTATCTCACAAGGACTTTAAGCAAACGAGGATTTAGGGGATCAGCTCCTACCAACAATCAGTTGAGGAATTCATCCAATTCTCGCCAACAAGCTACTATTGAGAATGGCAGGGTAATGGTTCAGCCTATTCAACCATATCAGGGGAGACCTTCCACATCAACTACCAATGCTCGCACGGTCAATCCTGCTTCTGCTCCAATGGTCAACAATCCTCCACGGGCTAATACAGGCAAGTTGAGAATGATTACATGCTACAACTGCAAGGAAGAGGGTCACATGTCCAGGGATTGTAAGAAACCCAAGAGGAGAAGGGATGGACAATGGTTTGCAGAAAAGATCTATCTGGTAAATGCTCAGGCACAAAGAAGGGAACTTGATGAAGAGGAGCTTGCATTTCTTGCTGATCCAGGGATTGCTGAACAAGACGTTGTCACTACACAGAATGCAGCTTACCAAGCCGATGATCTTGATGCGTATGACTCAGACTGTGATGACTTTCAATCTGCAAAGGCTGCTCTCATGGCAACTATCTCCAGCTTAGGGCCTGAAAAGAGATCTGAGGTACTTATTAATACCACCGATAATGCCACTGATGCTAGTATTCAACCACATCAAGTTGTGCAAGAGAGGGCTGATTCGAATGAATCTTCGGTGGTGAGTCTTTCTAATGAGGAGACAAACAATGATAGCAATATCTATGTGAGTCCCCAGACTTTGAGTGAATCACAACCGGGATCCATTTCGCATACGCCTACTCCTGCTCAACAAGATTTGGTCATGGTTCCTGCTACATTACTTAGCCAAATGAATGCTGCACTCTTAGAAACCTTAGCTAAGAATAAGAATTTGTCTGATGAGCTTGCCTTAAGCAACGAGAAAGTTCAAACTTTGGAATTAGTGCCTTCGTCTAGTGTTCTAACTAATCCCGAATATGATCACTTTAGAAACAAACAAATGGGTCACTTGCAAGAAATTGAAAACTTAAGAGCAAATCTGTCTAATGAACTTCAAGAAAAGGAGTTAGTGGTCACTAATTTTCAAAAACTTCAAACGGATTTTGAATCACTCGAGTCTAAGAAGAATGAAATGGAGATTAATGCTACTAATAAGATTAGAAGTCTAGATTACTTGCTTTTAAGACAATACGCTGCTTCTCAACTAGTTCACTTATTTGATGCTTCGTTTAGAGAGTTTAACTTATCACGTCTAAAAGGCCTTCCCCCTAATCCACGGTATGCAAAACAAGCTTTAAGACATAGTCCTAGACTTTATAATGCAACTCAATTAGGATTGGCTTTAGACCCGATTGTTTTTCCCGATGATCGAACAGTAAGGATCTAGTTGATGAGGATCGGTCATACAATTCTGCAAAATATCCCGAGTGTGATTATTTTAAATTGAATAAGGAGCTTGCAAAAACGGATTTTAGAATTCGCTTCCATATGGACAAAGATCTCATCACAGCACCAACCTACATATTAAATGAAGAAAACCCTAGTACATTTCCTACACTTGTCAATATGGAAGGTCCTAAGGAAATCCCAAAGGATCTTCCACCTGTTAGCACTGTATGGTTAAACTTGCAAGAGATTAATCAATACTTTACTAATTTTGACAAGGTCATTTTGGAATGTACGACTTCAAATGGATTAAATGCCGGAGAATGGGCTTTCGAACATATGAACGAGGTGTTTAAAAGTGAGATCAATCCGTTTGTCGAAAGTCTAAAAGGAATTTTTGCATCCCTTAAGGAAAATCTTGTGTTTGAAATTGGTGAAGTTCAAAAAGTGTTTTATGAAATGGACACCGCTTACGAACTACAACTAATTGAAAAAGAAAAGATTTTAACCGAATATGACCGATTCTTGTCTGCAGTAATCTCGTGTGATGTGCTTACTACTGTAAATGTTAATTATTCGAATGAGCTTACATCCGCTATGATTAATTGTGATGATGTGCATATATGTGATGATGTTTGTAATCTCTCTGTAAATGTTGCTGATACTGTAAATGAGGTAGATAATCTTTCTTGTCACGAATCTAACGCTGAGTTTTTAAAGCTACAAGATTCTTATAATTTACTTTCAAAACGCTTTAATCAACTAGAACAACACTGTATATCTTTAGAATCAAAACAACAAACTCAAAATGAGGGTCTTTTGATATCAAATGGTTGTGAAAACGGTGTTGAGACGAGTGACAAGATGATTGCAATTGTTAAGGCATTAGAGGAAGAAATCATGAGATTGAAGAGAGATGTGCCATCAAATGAAACATTAAAATTGGAACTAGAGGCTGCAGAGTCTAAAAACCAGGCCTTAGAAATTAGACTTTCGTCTATTCTAGGGGAGATGGATCGTGCAAGACAGGGAATGTCCAAACTTTATGGTTCACTAGAAGAACGCTTCGCTTTTAATGCGGCACAGCAACAATTTTATGTTGAACAATTGAACCAAAAATGTGAGGAAATCTCTGACTTAAACATCCTGCTCATTGACAAAAACATGGTTTTGGCCGAGTTAAAGGAGACACTTCTTCTCACCCGACAAGAAGTTGTTGATAACTTAGCTACCGACTCTGCACCGTCCACTAGTGCTCCAACAACCAAGTCAGTAGTGCTTTATAAGAATCCACTTCATAAGAGAAACCCGGTTACCTACGATGATTATATGAGGAATGCCATTAAGCATGTCGATCTTCTTAGGGATATTTTAGACGATCTTTATGCCTTAGATCCCTCAAGTAGCGACTATTATTCGGCTCATGAATATATTAAGCGAGTTCAATATTGCTTAGCATATTTGCAATACATAGGTACACCAGGTTCGGCACTACTTAATAATAGGCCCATTGCTGTCACTCCATTTAATAAGACTCCAGGAGCGAAACCGTCATTGGCACAATCAAGTAAGACACCTTTAAAATCTGTTGCTAATGTTCCCACTTTGCCTTCTACAGGATTAAAAGAGACTACTAAGGCTAAAGGATCGCCACTCAAGAAAGATAAGATCAAGCCCTCCACTAGTAGTGCCACAAAGAAGAAAGTAGAAGTCCACAATAGGAATGCTAGTTCAGTTTTAAATAAAAAGAATCATGTTAAGACTAAAAGCTCTGCGCCTGTGCAGAAGCCAAAACCATTCGTGAATTCTGATTTAAATTGTTGGAATTGTAATGAATGTATGTTTTCCCAACGTCATGATTTGTGTCTGATTGATCACGTGAATGAAATGAATGCTATTAAGAATGGTCTTGAATGGAAGCCAACGGGTAGAACTTGTGCCCAAGTTGGCTGGCAATGGCGTCCCACTGGTAGGACCTTTACATTAGATGGTAAAATGTGCCCTTTAACTAGGAATGCATCCATTGAGGTTAGGTCTGAGCGTCCTTTAGTTAGGAACACTCGCACTCAAGTATGGAAACAACGCCCTTTAATTAGGTCAGCCCCCACTATAGTGCCTATCAGTGACGAAATACCTCAGGATTTAAGCCAACTAGAATCTACACCACCTATTAAGAAAAAGAAGGCTAGGAAATCTAAGAAACCTAGAGTTAGCAAATCTAACATTATTAAATCTGTACCTGCTAATAACAAGGAACACTCAGATTCTGATACCTCTACATTGTCTTCGTGTGGTGATATTTTCAGGTGGTCCAAATCATCCTGTGGTATTTGGACTCCGGTTGTTCAAAACATATGACCGGAAATCGCTCGATGCTCCGAAATTTCGTCAACAAGTTTCTTGGTACGGTTAAATTCGGGAATGATCATATAGCAAAGATAATGGGGTATGGTGAATATCAGATTGGAAACGTGACGATTTCAAGGGTATACTATGTAGAAGGTCTTGGTCATAATTTATTCTCAGTAGGACAGTTTTGTGATTCCAACCTTGAGGTTGCTTTTCGACAACACACTTGTTTCATCCGCAGCTTGGAAGGAAAAGATTTGTTGAAGGGATCTCGTGGTGCAAATCTTTATACCTTGTCCTTACAAGACATGATGGCCGCCTCTCCAGTATGTCTTCTCTCTAAAGCATCTAAGACCAAGTCATGGTTATGGCATCGCAGATTATCTCATCTTAACTTTGATGCTATTAATCATCTGGCTAAAAACGACTTAGTTCGTGGTCTTCCAAAGCTTAAATTTCACAAGGACCATTTATGTTCCGCGTGTTCAAGGGGGAAAAGTACCAAGAAATCTTACAAGCCCAAAGCTGAAGACACCAATCAAGAAAAACTTTATCTTTTGCATATGGATCTTTGTGGGCCAATGAGAACTGAAAGTGTGAGCGGTAAGAAATTCATTCTGGTAATTGTGGATGATTTCTCCAGGTTTACATGGGTTAGATTTCTACGTACAAAGGATGAAGCACCGAAGGCTATCATCACTTTTCTGAAATTCATTCAGGTACGTTTGAACACTACTGTCCGCCGTATTCGTACAGACAATGGAACAGAGTTCGTAAACCAGACTCTTCGTGATTATTATGAAGGAGTTGGTATTTCACATGAAACATCCGCTGCACGCACTCCACAACAAAACGGTGTCGTTGAAAGACGGAATCGTACGCTTATGGAAGCTGCTAGGACCATGCTTATTTATGCGAACGCTCCATTGTTCTTGTGGGCAGAAGCGATTTCTACTGCATGTTTCACCCAAAACTGTTCTATCCTTCGGAAACGCCATGGAAAAACACCTTATGAGCTTCTACATGACCGTAAACCCGATGTTTCATTTTTTCATGTGTTTGGTGCTCTTTGTTATCCAAACATAAATAGTGAGAACTTGGGTAAGCTTCAACTGAAAGCCGATATAGGTATTTTCATTGGTTACTCACCGTCCAAGAAAGCATACCGAATCTATAACCGTCGTCTTGGCAAGATTGTAGAAACTATGGACGCAGATTTCGATGAGCTGACAGCGATGGCTTCTGAGCAACACAGCTCTGAACCCGCGCTTCATGAGATGGGAACCGGTGCTATTAGTTCTGGATTAATTCCCAATAATCCTACTTCTACATCATTTTTACCACCAACAAGGCCCGAGTGGGATAAACTGTTTCAACCGTTGTTTGATGAATTCTTCGATCCCCCGACTGATGAAGTTCCAGCACCTGTAGTAATCGCTCCAATCCCTGAAGTGGTTGCTCAAGTTAATGAACCTTTATCTAATGCATCTACAATTCACATTGAACCGGATGCACCTTCACCAAGTGATTCTCAAACTACACCTGAATCATCACCCCTACTTGTGCCTAATGATGTGGAAGAGGATTCTATTGATCACGACTTGGAATATGCTCACTTGCAAGAGCTTCCTTTCTTTGGTGTAGCGATACCTGAAAACCCTTCAGCCGCGTCTATCTCAGAAGAAGCTCCTTCTATTGTTCACTCCAGACCACCTAGGATTGAAAACCATAGCACTAAATGGACAAAAGATCACCCAATTAGGAATGTTATTGGAGATCTAGATCGACCAGTCTCTACACGCCATCAATTACAAGAGAGTGCACTTTATTGCTACTTTGATGCATTTCTCTCTGAAGTTGAACCTAAAAATTGGCAGCAGGCTATGACCCAATCATCTTGGATTGAAGCTATGCAGGAGGAACTAAATGAATTCCAACGACTTGAAGTATGGGAATTGGTTCCTCTCCCTGACAAGGTTAACATCCTTACTTTGTTATGGGTTTATAAGGTTAAACTTGATGAGATGGGTGCGGTATTGAAGAATAAGGCTAGATTGGTCGCTAGAGGATATAAACAAGCCTTGGGTATAGACTTTGAAGAATCTTTTGCTCCTGTGGCTAGATTGGAGGCGATTAGACTATTCCTTGTGTATGCTGCTCATATGAACATGATCGTCTATCAAATGGATGTAAAGACGGCATTTTTGAACGGTGAACTAAGGGAAGAAGTCTATGTTAGTCAGCCGGATGGGTTCGTCAGTACAGAGTTTCCTAATCATGTGTACAAGCTTAAGAAGGCTCTCTATGGGTTGAAACAAGCTCCACGCGCGTGGTATGATCTCCTGTCAACATATCTCATTTCGGAAGGCTTCTCCAAAGGCAAGGTGGACCCCACTCTATTCACTCTCAAGGAAGGCAACGACATGATTCTGGTACAAATTTATGTTGATGATATAATATTTGCTGCCACTAACATAGAATTGTCAAATCGCTTTGAGAAGATAATGTCCACACGCTTTCAGATGTCGATGATGGGAAAAATTTCATTTTTCTTAGGATTACAGATTTCTCAAAATCCCAGAGGCATCTTTATTAATCAATCCAAATATGCTCTAGAATCTCTTAAGAAATATAACTTTGAAAATTGTGACCCCGTGGACACTCCAATGGTGGAGAAATCCAAGTTAGATGAAGATAGGAATGGGACTATTGTCGATCCAAAACTTTACCGTGGGATGATCGGCACCCTTCTATATCTGACTGCTAGCAGGCCTGATTTGCAATTTGCTGTATGCATGTGTGCCCGGTATCAGGCTCGGCCTACCGAAAAGCACCTACATGTTG
Source organism: Glebionis coronaria (assembly GCA_025667525.1). Classification (NCBI taxonomy): domain Eukaryota; kingdom Viridiplantae; phylum Streptophyta; class Magnoliopsida; order Asterales; family Asteraceae; genus Glebionis; species Glebionis coronaria. Next base: position 475,397,090 of record CM046882.1, read on the forward strand.
TGAAAAGGATCTTTCGGTATCTAAAAGGAACACTTCATCGTGGTCTATGGTATCCAAAAGATTCCTCTATTGCTTTAATATCATACGCAGATGCCGATCATGCTGGATGTCAAGACACGAGGCGTAGCACTTCTGGATCTGTGCAACTCCTTGGAGATAGATTGATCAGTTGGTCTTCAAAAAGGCAGAAAAGCGCTGCAATTTCTAGCACGGAGGCTGAATACATCGCCATGTCCGGTTGTTGTGCTCAAGTCCTTTGGATGAGATCACAATTAACTGACTACGGTTTGGGATTCAACAAAATCCCGATGTATTGTGATAACAAGAGCGCCATTGCCCTTTGCTGCAACTATGTTCAACACTCCCGGGCCAAGCACATAGACATTCGCTACCATTTCATTAAGGAGCAGGTGGAGAACGGAGTGATCGAGCTGTATTTTGTCACTACTGAGTACCAGCTGGCGGATATGTTCACCAAAGCCTTAGATCGAGGACGAATCGAGTTTTTGATCGACAAGCTTGGTATGAAATCATTCACTCCAGCGACTCTCAAAGAGTTGGCAGAAGAATCAGCTGAATAGTCGTGGTAAACTATTCAGAGTATCCTTTGTTCGTGATCATGTATATTATCGTAAATATATAAACCACAAAAGAAAAATACAAAAATATAAAACCAACAAAAACCATAAAAAATATAAAACCTAGAAAAACCATAAAAAATATATAAAATCCAGAAAATCCAAAAATATTTTTCGTTTTTAAATCGTGCATGTCTTTTAGTACGGTAATATTTACGGCCTTAGAAATGTCGATTAATATTGACACGGTGCCATAAATAGAGTCCGTATAAAAGTTGTACATTTTTAAAACATGCCCATTATGGCTTGTAGTTATTTCTGACTGCAACCCGGTTTTCATATTAAAGTCACGTATTTCCTTGGAAAACGTTGGCTCAGAACGGGAATTAATTTTCTCGGGCGTGATTTACAAGCCAAATCATGTAAAGGGATCAAGTTTACTTTATAACTTGGTCTAACACGAATTAGTGTACGTCTCAGTGCATTAATTTGTTAAAATAAGAGAAATCTTATTGAAACCACGAATCAAACTTTTTCAAGATATAAATTGGAAATGCTTTCATCAATATTTGACTCTTTAAACAATGACTACAGCTCTTTAAATAGAAAACGGGTCATCGTTTAAGGGGGAGAAAATATTAAATCATCTTCGTCATTAATCGATCTTTTCAAAAAGTGATTGTGAAAATTAAAGGCTACATGGTAATTGAGTGGTTTTGCTTTAGAATACGACGTGTGATAGGAATGGCTTTAAGATCTTGGAGTTTTGCTTAAAGATCGATACTTTAGTTGTGTGAGATTGTCGAGTTTAGCTAAGCAAAATTAAGTCGACTAAAATTATCAATGGAAAGGTAAAATGAATTGAAAAAGTTAGAAACAAAAAGGAAAAGGAGAGAAAAGTAGAGGGACTTAAGATGACATTGTGTGTAAGTTGTAAAAACTTGACCTAAGTCAAATATAAACACCCCCGCCCCTTTTTCCTTTTCACTGTATCACTAATCTTGTTGCCGCCATTGTTAAAACACACTCACAAACTCAAAAACAACTCGTTTATTCATCAATCCGTTCCATTCATTCGATTAATAAGGTAATTTCATCAATATTTTAACTTCTAATTCACCTTACTTATCATGTAATTCTGTTAACAGTGCTCAATTAATCACTTTAAATCAACTTAGGGTTTATGATTAATTTAGGGTTAATTAACTAGGGATTTTTGGTGGGTTTTGTGCGGATTAGCATTAAATGATGATTAATTGCCTTAGTTTGCCTTAGAATCTCACAAACGCGTTTAGAATTAATCCTCTTAGACTGTGTTTTGATGTTCCGGATGAACAAGGATAAGAACTTCCGAATGAAGGACATTTTGAACAAAACTTCCGAATGAAGGATTTTTTCTGAAAAACTTCCGAATGAGGAAGTTCCGAATGAAGGACTTCCGAATGAAGGAAGTTCCGAATGAAGAACTTCCGAATGAAGAAGTTCCGAATGAAGAACTTCCGAATGAAGGAAGTTCCGAATGAAGAACTTCCGAATGAAGAAGTTCCGAATGAAGAACTTCCGAATGAAGAAGTTCCGAATGAAGAACTTCCGAATGAAGGAAGTTCCGAATGAAGAAGTTCCGAATGAAGAACTTCCGGATGAAGGAAGTTCCGAATGAAGAACTTCCGAATGAAGGAACTTCCGAATGAAGAACTTCCGGATGAAGGATGTTCCGAATGAAGAACTTCCGAATGAAGGAAGTTCCGAATGAAGAACTTCCGGATGAAGGAAGTTCCGAATGAAGAACTTCCGGATGAAGGAAGTTCCGAATGAAGAACTTCCGGATGAAGGAAGTTCCGAATGAAGAACTTCCGGATGAAGGAAGTTCCGAATGAAGGAATGTTCCGGATGAAGGAAGTTCCGAATGAAGAACTTCCGGATGAAGAAAGTTCCGAATGAAGGAATGTTCCGAATGAAGAAGTTCCGAATGAGGAAATGTTCCGGATGAAGAGTTGTTTGATTATTATTGTTTGCATGTTAGATGTACTTGTTGTATTATGTTATGAAATGTGTTATGCTTAGAAGTAAGAATGATATATATCTATATGTTTTTGTGCATCAACCTTTCATGTCTTATCTTAAGCAGATACAATGACTAATCCAACAGTACAAGCAATCCAAGACTCTAGAGAAGCCGATATTGCTAAAGCACGAACCCTTAAGTTTATACCCAACAACTACCGGCTGAAGCAAGTCTCAAAATCCACTCACCATGGATTTAAAGTAGCCATCGCGATCCTTGATCAATCCCATTTTAAGAATGCTTTAAGAAGTAGTGCCTCGGTGCCTTATGATTATATGTATGAATTTTGGGCTACCAAGGAAATCACTTCAAACAAGATCACCTTCACCATCGACAACAAGCAGCAGTCGCTCACAGTTTCAGATTTCCGTAAGATTTTTGGTATACGTGATACACCCAAAGGCATGTCATTTTCGAGGGATCCTACTAAAGATGAACTAGTGGAGATGTTCGAGGCTCTTGGATGTCCTGACATACGAGTTGCGTCTGAGTTTACCACTGCTAAAGTAGGACAACCTTGGAGAGCATTGTTGGGTATTCTCAGTAGATGTCTTACACCAAAAATAAGTGGCCATGATGCTTTGCGCAGTCCTATAATAAACCTCTTCTATGGCATGTACAAAGCTGCAAATGCAGATTATGCATTGTTGATATGGGAAGAATTCACCTTTCAACTCTTCTATAACAAGAAGCTGAAGACAAACTTCTTTCCTTATCCTCGGTTTATCAAGCTTATCATTAATTATTTTATGAAGAATGATGCTACTATTGATAGGCGTGCAGCAAGTCGTTATCACACTGAAGAAGCTGATGATACTGTGGATCTGAGGCATGAAGGACCGTCTATTGGTGTGATTCCTGGTCCTATTCCCGATTATCTTCTGACGGAGAAAATCAAAGGTTCTGCTGATTACAAGCTACTGCAGCTAGAAATCAAGAAGCTGAAAGCAAACCTTCAGACTGGAGAAGACTCGTCTACAACGGTCAAGAGTAAAGGTAAACGCAAACAACCAGCTGCGTTACCTGAACCCGAAACCAAGAAGAAGAAGACTGAGGGTAAGAAAGGAAAGGGTAAGGCTGATGAGTTACGTCTACGTGACGAAGAAGATGTTGTTGATCCTGCTCTTGACAAAACAGAGAAACAAATGATGAAGATAGCAATTCAAAGGAGTAGGAAAGATACTGGCGGTAGTGGTTCAGGTGCAAGGGTAAATGTTGAAGAAGAGTACCAGGAACCCGATGATGTTTATGAGTTTGGGTCACCTGAACATTATTTCACTTCGAAGGAGCCATCAATCCCTATTTCAGCAAGTGTGGAAAAGGAGTCTGTTGCTCCTACGATCATGGTGTCAACTCAACCATTAGCAACTCAACCTCCACCAATACAACCCTTACCAACCAGACCGGATTCAACACCATTTCTTCCACCACCTATAATTCCTATCCTTAGTACCACAGTAACAACCGAGCCTCTTCAATCAACCCAGAGCAGCTCTGCAACATCTACAATGGCTGCATTGGTGATGGCCGAAATGTTGGATAAACATGTGGATAATCACAAACGAGAAATGGATGAACTTCGCCAAGAGTTACAAAGACGAGCTCAAAGTGAAGAAGCATCTAGGAGAGCCCAAGAAGAGATGATTGCTAGGTTCACTGCAGATATGGAGTTGACTCGAAAAGCACATGCAGAAGAACTAGCTCGGGTTAAGCAGGCTGAGGCAGATAAGCATGCTGCACGTATCACTAGACTTCAAGCGATGAGGGATAAATACAAAGAGCAAAAAGAAGCACTTGAAGCCTCTGTGGAAGAAAGAGTGCAAGAATCCGTTGAATCCATTATGCCTAAATTGCGTGATGAGTTGAAGACGCTAGCAGCTGATAACTTGTTGATCAAGTCATCCAATCCTTCAGAATCCGCCTACAAGATTGCTTATGACTTGACGGATTTTGAATTGAAGAAGATCCTTAAGGCTCGTATGGTGGAACTTGGATCGTTTGATAAGTCTAGGATTCAACGGGCTCTATACAAATCCCTGAATGACGCTATCATGGAGGATGATAGGTTATTCAAAACGTTTGGAAGTGTGGTACCTTATCACATTCTACCTGAAGAAGAAAGGGAAGAAAGTGAGCAGGAAGAGGGTACTGGTGAAGAGGAAGAGGAAGTAGAAGGAGAAGAAGAGGAAAAGGATGACGATGATGGTGATGATGAGGATAAGGATGAGGATGATGATGACGATGATGATGATGATGATGATGGCGATGATGGTGGTGATGGGAATGAGGAGAGTGCTAGGGGGAGTAACGGGGATAACAATGAGGATGATGATGGGGGTGAACAGCCTAAAGAGGGAGACAAGGTTACCAGATCCAAGAAAACTGCTAAGACTGGAACCAAGTCCAAGAAAGATGCAGCACAGAAGGACAAATCAACATCATCGGAATCAAGACGATCTAAGTGGCGCCACGATGTGAATGCTACTACAGCGTCTTCGGTTCCTGGTACCTCTATTGCTGTATCTTTACCTATTACCACTAACCCCATTAGTTCTGTTGTTGTTGCTCCTGTGATTGCAGAATCAGTAACGGAACCCGAAGCTGCACAACACTCACCCGTTCACGACACTGCCGAAATGCCTGAATCAGAACCAGCAGATGTTCGTACTTCTACTCCTCTACAACAAGCACAACAATCTACGGTTCCTGAACCAAGCACACGAGACTGGGCAGACACGTTGGAGATAGACGAGACTGCACCACCACAGGCTTGGATCACGGCAGCAGCACTATATGATCCGATCACAGACGCTGACAAAGATGTGTTGTATCTTCGTATCCGCAGTCCGATTGACTTATGTGCATTTCTTGCTCATGAGTATAAGACTTCGGTTACTCCATCCTTGGTGAAGAAAGCGCTGAAGGATAAGAGACTTCGTGCCAAAACCCGGTTAACCCAAATGGAGTTCGAGTATTATGCCGATGAGATCCTGAAGGCTCTGAATACCGTTCAACGGCCAGGTATTCATGAATCAGAAAGAGCTCCACCTCCAATGGATCCTTCTCAAGATAATCAGATTGCTCTTGACTTCTTCGTCACCAATGATCTTGTGTATCTTCTGAAGGGGTCATCAAAGTACGCAACCTCCCTGACCTTGCTCAAAGCTGCCAACTGGGGGACAATACCCTTTATCGAGGAAAAGGTAAACCGACTCTGGGTCCCAAAGGTAAATCGTAATTATGATATGTATGCTGTCATAGGTGCATCTCATTGGGACGAACGAGTCCGAAGGGCGTACAGGGGTTGCTGCCTAGTCAATTCTGGAAGTATCGTTAGATCCGATATCCGCATCTCCAGCATCTTAGGGTTGAAAACTGAAGCCAAGAATGGCTATTATCATGTGACGGAGATTCGCTTGAAAAGGGAGGATGACAGGGAATACAAAATCCAGCAGGGAGATTTTTCCATCATTCGCCTTGAGGATATCGAAGATATGCTGCTTCTGATGACCCGAGATCAACTCACACATATTCCTCGTGAAGACCTCATTGCTTTGAATACAGCACTTCGTATGTTCACACGAAGCGTTGTCATCAAGACACGAGTTGAAGATCTTCAGTTGGGAGTCGAAAGCTATCAAAGGAAGCTTAACCTAACCCGTCCAGTGAATCAAGTGCTACCTCAACATGTAGAAAGATGTCCCTATACCGGCATTTCTGTCCCGAATTACGGCATTTTCTACTTGAACAGTCGAGGTTTGATGAAGTTTATGAGGGTGGGTGAGCTCCATAAGTACAGTGATGGGACTCTTCTACAAGTCAGAGGAAAGTTGGAGCATCTGAACTCGGGTGGGACTTTGCCAGAGATGACGGAGGATTGGCATCCGGGTTACCGGCAGATGGCGAAGTACGTGATCAAGAAGATAGATCAAAAGCTCCGTGAACGTAGATTGATGAGGAGCTTGGAAAGGTTCGTTGGTGGAAGACCGTATTTAGTGCACCACAAGCTACTGCAACGATCCATCTAATGGGTCGTACACTTCAGGTCCACTTTATATTGGTTTTCAATTGTGAATATGTATATTTGTGAATATTGTGCTTGTATGGCTTGATGTAGTGTTAAGGTATGATAATTTTTCAAGAATTTCTCACGAGATTCAAAATCTTTCAAAATATATCATACTAAAGCACTACAACTATCCCTTATTCAATTAAGGGGGAGCAATAACTTGTTCTATGGCCAAACATCGATTTCATTTTTTACCCAAAGACCGGTTAATCCATTCAATATCCCAAATATTAATGGTTAACATTTTGGATAAGGGGAGAAAATGGGATTAAGGAGACGTAAGTGATACTTGGCTAAAAGATGAAAAAGACTTAACGATTATCCAACTTAATATGTGTAAAGCACGTGTTAAGGGGGAGCGTTTTTGGATGAACAAAACACCTAAGGTACAAAACTTTTGATTTCAATATCACAAGTACTTTAGATGATTTTCAATGATTTTTAATGGTGGCAATTCCTTCCCAAAACACGCTTAATTCACGACGGATGTGGTGACAAAAGGGTGGTAGGAATAGGTTTAGTCCAATGATTCATCAGAGCCGATGGAATCTTCCCAAGGACAATTCCCTAGATAGAATTAGAAGTCCTAGGGAAGATGGAGAAAGAATGTGAACGTAGCTGAATGCCGACCAAGTACTTAAGCTAGCACTGGAACAATCACAACAAGGTGCTAGTGATGACGTATTGGTAAGCATTGAAGGGGTTGAAGAATAAAAAAGAATTGTAAAGATAAAGGGTGTAAAGAAAGAAGCCCTCCTTACAACTTTAGGCAGAAACCGGGTCAATACATATGCTATTGAGGTCATTTTTGCTAATGATTCTCGGTATTGAAGAAAGACATCATGGACCCAGTGATGCAATGCACAACCCTTCCCAGCTAACTCAAATATCTCTCAAAAGGTATTTGTTTTAACCACATGGAGATTAACACGTTATCTATTGGTTTATTCACTCCGAATAGACTGGTATTGGAAAGGTGGCACTCCTCTCCAGCCATCGCTCACTAAATCAAAACGCACAATCGAGTCTAGAGCCAAGAGATCATCAAAAGTCTCATTAGGACACTTTCCATTTATTCCTTGCTTTCTCACACACTGTGAAAAGTAAGAGATTTTCATGAGTCCTACGCAGTATTCCTGTAATATTGCCAGAACATCTGAGTAATACGCAAGTATTACAATGAAGATGGAAATCCTGCTTGAGCCAACATCAAACAAGCTCATGGTAGGTTACACGTGCGGTTCTTTTAGAACCAATCTTGTGAAAAACTGGAAGGTAACAGTGGTTTAATTCTTAATTGAACTTAAACTCGTTCCAGGCCTCTTCGCATTATCATATGATCTTGCCAGAACACTCAGAGTGACTCTTTATTGACCACAGTGACGAGTGGAAATCCTTCTAGTGTTAACATCAAACAGCACTTGGTAGGTGACGTGCAAGATTCTTTATGAATTGAGCTCGTGACAACTGGAAAGCAACGATTGAGCTCGTGACAACTGGAAAGCAACGATGGTGAAAATCTTAATTGAAATTCACTTGTTCCAGGTTTCATGAATTGACGGCTTCAAATCACAAGGATAATTTATCCAAGTGATTCACTCTTTATGTTCGCAGTCAGCTTTGGACGGTCGAATAAAGAGAACGGGTTTACCCGCGAAATCCTGTCAGGAAGTTACTTAATTGAAACTATCCGTCACGGGTACGATATCTAATATCGTCCAACGGTCTTCACCGACCGGAGGTAAAATGCTACCGAATTAGAATAAAATGTTCAAAGCCATTTTATTCGTGTCGTTGCTGTGTACTTGTTAAAGACGGTGGCGTTGCTGTGTACCTGTTGAAGACGGTGGCGTTGCTGTGTACCAGTGAAGACGGTGGTGTTGTGGTGTACCTGTAGAAGTCGTTCCCACATGCTTATGTTTTTCTGCATCAAAGTCTAGCAAAAATTCAAGAAAGTACAAGATAAAGTCTTTCGCTGTACCAAACTCTGAAACTTTCGAGAATTCAACAAAAAGACATAAGTGTGTGGAACATGGAGTCACGAGAAGGCAAATTCACAAGAGAGGCAAAGATCGCACGTGAAAGGCCAAAGAACAATGCTCTCAAGCCAAAGCCAAAAAGATCAAACCAACATATTCACAACAAAAGAAAGAAAAGAAGAAAAGACTACGAGCTAAATAACGAAGACTTAGTATAGTATGCTAGGTTTAGAACTTTGTAACGTGGAGTGACCTCCCTTAGGGGGAGATTGTTAGAAATACGTTTTACGTATATTAGAAGTATCGGTCACTCCACAATATTATTTATGTTGTAATAGCTCGTAGTAAACAAATAGTTATTAGTTGCTTATTAAGTTAAGTAAGAACCGGTCCATGGGCTTGTCATGGACCGGCCCAAGCCCATGTAGCTTGGAAGTATAAATACCCCTTTCCACCATGGAAAGGGGTTGGTTGTTGTCATTTTACTAGTTCCATTTCTTGAAATAACACATAGTTTCTCTCACTTTCTCTCTCTAACTTTCTCTCTCTAGAAAACAACAAACCCCTTCATAGATTCATAGGTTATCAATATTCTACACAAAATCTTCAACTTCCATAACCACTCATCCAGTGAATCTTCAACTTATCTACACTACTGCCTCATATTCGAGCTTGTTTCCATGAAAAACCTTGAGTAACCAAATACTACTTCAAGTATAAATCTGCTTGGAATGATCAAAACACATGAAAGCTTCATAGACTACTCCAAAAACAGTAACTTGAACCGAATAACGCCATGATCTAAGTAACTGAGTATGACAACAGTCGAGAAAGAGTTGGAAATGAACAGGAAACTGTGTTTATTTGATCTTCAAAAATGTAACAAGCTGAAGAAATCAGTTATAACAACCTATAACTGAAAGTAGAATGTTGTTAGAAGAGAAATGTTTAACTATCTATAACTAGATGTGATTTACACCTAGTTTTACAATTTTGCTTTAACTGACTATGTGAAAAATTCAACAGTAAAGTTACACGTCAAGAAATGAAAAACAAACGAGTATTTATAGCCAAAAGAAAATGCAGGGGTGGGGAGTGAGAATTGTGTTGTCCAATGGGGATATGCCACGTGGCAGAAGGTTATGGGCTGTGAGGTGTGGATCCGGATTGAAGATTTAGTGACATGTGATTGGTTGTCTATTTTGAGTGGGGATTCGGTAGAATTTATTAAATGGGAAGTGGAATATGTGGGGTTCGGTTGGTGGGATTAAAATGGAGATTCGGTTGAATTTGTGTTTTAAATGCTCCTCAATCTTGGATCATAATAGTATACTCCCAATATAAATGCATGATGATTAAATTCCGGTTTAATGGCTGGCTCTAAATATCACGCCAATGATTGTTGTGCATTCTTCCCATAATTGAGCCATGCTAGATATATGAAACCCGGATTATTAATGTAGATTCACTCATAATGGGATGTTGGCTCATTATGGAACTAGCTTCAATCTTGATACTTGTTTTAATCCTGGACTCATTTAATGCTTGTTAGAATGATACTGCCGATGATTGCATCTTTAAGTCTTTGACCGATTTAATCCCTTGACTTTCCCATCTAGGCAGTTTGACTTGTATTCTTGTAAAAACTTTAGAATCTTGTCATATAAAGTCCGTCATCTTCAATAATCGACATCTTCAGCACTTTGACTTTGCTCCTTGGCCACATTTGATCCTTCTATTGTCTTTTTCTTCATTATAAATACCTTAAAACGTGTGTTTTCTCCAAAAATACATCTTGTTTACCTGAAAACTGACAAACACAAATACCCACGTAATTATGATATTTTAAAGTTAATTATAATGTATTTGGTTGTGTTTTAAGTGGTTTTTGGATCATAATTTATGAGTATTTTCACACTTATCAACTCTCCTCCACTTGACCATTCCCATGGCCTCATGCAATGCAGCATTTCAAAGCTCTAGAGTGCACTTTTCTCATAATTAATCAACCTTGGCCATTTTATGATTTAATAAACTAAACTATACTACATGATGAATGATTTTGATTTAATAATGCAATACAAAGGAAATCAATTCTATTTATATATTTTTGATTTTTATTGAAATGGTTTTGATGGAAAAACTCATAAAGAAATCATTGACTTAGATTAGGGCTTTGGTACCATGGACACTTATCACCCTCAAGTTTCACTTTCCCCATACCAAGCTTAAAAATAGGATCATTGTATTCACAAGTAAAAAGTGCATCAACTTATTCATAACGATTAAATGTGGAACCGGTTATTATTTGAGCAAATTGCTTTTGGGCAAATTTGTCATTATTTAAAGTGTGAAATATAAGAAATGTAAAATCCAAAAATAAGGAAGTACGGTTTTAATCCTAAGTAATCCTCTCATCCATTACTCGAAAAGCCGCTCACAATTAATATAAGTCTGACTCAAGAGTAATAAGTCATTCGCCTTATGTGTAAAATCCTCATGTCATGCATTAATAAGTAGCTACACACTCGCTAAGGAAAGAAAAATAAAACTCACACAATAATTTACATCCGCCGCCTTTTTGAGACTTTGGATCTTCAATCCCGCAACCCGTCAAGGTAATATTGGATTGGAGCAACTATTAGATCCCCGTAACCCGTCAAGGTAATATTGGAATCTAATAGTTACTATAATTAACACTTCACTGCCCCTCTTGGGAGTCTTGTATTATTATTTTTTTTTTTTCTAGCCACTCATTTTTTTATAAGCCGCTCTTATTTTTCTTTATTCCTCACAAAGAAAATTGAAAAGAATAAAGGGAAAAACACCCGGTAAGTATTAAGCATGACATAAGCCTAATATACATAAAATGTTCTAACTTAGAATCTTATGACGTACTTATACCAACCGTGAGTGATTAGGCAAAAATGCATAAGAGATTACGAACCAATTAAAACCGTTCTTGATTATTTATTAACATATATACATGCGAAGAAAATAGAGGTAAAGAAGAAGAAGGGTTTAGCCACAAGTAATTATCATGAAGTTTATCTAGCCCTTTTATACTTGCTTCAACTCTATCATCTCCCATTCTCCACAAATTTAAAATCTCAAATAATGAGATTGGTGGATGCTTAGCCTAATAGACCAATGAAGGACTACATGGTTAAGGATACTAGCTAGAGAATGCTTAGATAAGCAAACTCGGGTTGAGTCAAAATATCCATGGTAGGCCTAATATGTCAAAGAAGTCTAAATTTGTTAAACCATGTCCTTATTATATTTTTTTCTCTCTTTATATATTTTTGATGAAAAATAAAAGAAGAAATATATATAATGCAAATGTGTTATGCAAATGAAAAATGATTAATGCAAAAATTATGAATGCATATTTTTGGTGGCCAAAGTAGATCAAAAAATTGAAAAATGTTTGAAAAAATAATTTTCCAAGTTATCATGAAGTTAAGGCAATGGTCTAGGTAAGCTCACTTCGATAGAAGTCTCCCCTACACCTAAGATAAACATTGTCCTCAATGTTTAAGAGTATTGGAGTAAACTCCCCTACACTTATGACATTGATAACTTTGTTTAACCCAAGCTAAGGAAAGATCAACTATAGGGTATTCATTTTAAGCACAAGTGTTGAATATCACAATAGCAAAAACTAATCGAAGTGAACCAGATACACGGGCCTCCTCCATAAGCTCCAAGAATGAAATGAGAGAGAGCAACCCTTGAAGCAAACACCAAAAGACGAAGAAAGGCACCCCTCCACTTCAACTCTACGATAACACCATCTTATTAAACCTAGCCTATTTAGATCTACTCTACGTTTTCTAACCTAGTTATACAATGCTTGAGTTTTTTTAACCCTAAGTCGCTAGCTCGACTTGGCCCCGAATTAGGTTGTCCTTGGGGAAACCATCATGGAGAGTAAAAGATTTACCCTTTTAGGAAAAACTCTCCATGATAAGGTAAAAAAAGTTCTTAAGTACACAAAACCCCATAAATATCCACCAGGATCAAATACATAATTGCCCTCCCAAGAATAGCACATCCCATAAGTGGACTTCTTAATCAATGGTGAGGTGGGTGAGGTTTCTTTGTTTATGATTCTTTCCCTTTAGTGTCCCATAAGATGATAAGGTGATACTTTAAAGTTTCCCACAAGTTTTCTTTTTAATGCATCAAGCGGATACTGAGTTGGCTCAACATTCTCTATACCAGGATCAAAAATCTTTTCCTTCATGGGAAAATAACAAGTGATGGTAGCCTTTGAAGATTCTCCTTGATACTACACATCATGAGAGAAAGGGTGTGGAGTAGTAAGTGTCATCACACTTGTAGAGGAAACCATCATTTCTTTCTTGTTCTTAGAAAACTCCTCATCAAAAACATCCTCATATGGTGACATAAAGAATCTCTCTAATTCAACATCCAAATGATACAAGTCACTATCATCTTGAAATTTCTCAAACATTGGTTCATCAAGTGAAGGCTAAAAGAGATTGTGTGAATTGGTTTGTAAGAAAGGTGGTGAAATAAGTGAATTATTTTGGTTATGAGGTGTTTTACAAGGTGGGTAAGAAAGAGTAATATGTGAAGGTTCTTGAGAAGGTTGAGTGGGAATGGAATCACCATAAAGCAATATTTCTATTTCACGAATATCCTCATCCCAATTAGAAGAAGATGTATCAACCATAATATCATCTCTCTTAAGATAAGCCTCAATCTCCTCATTAATCAACTCATCTTTACTAAGCCTTCTTTAAATCTTTAGAACATCCTCTTCCCAATTTGAACTAGAGTTATCAATCTCAATATCATCTCTCTTAAGATAATCTTCAATTTGTTTATCTATCAATTCATCTTCACTAAGCAATCTTTCAATCTCAAAAACCTCATCATTCTCATTAATGATAGAACCCTCCTCATCACTATAGTCATCATAGATTGGTAGGTCAAGGATTGGTGTTTCAAAAGGTATCTCCTCAAAACTCAAGATAGTATGATCATCAAATAATGGAGGCTCAAAAATGGAGAACTCATCATCACTATATTCATCATAAATTGGTGTATCAAAAAGAGGTGGTTCATCATAACTAGAATCCTCATTTGCTTCCTCATTGTTGTTGAAAAGAGGATTAGAATCTCCAAAATGAAATTGTTGGGGTTCATGAATATTCAATGAGGAAGTAATGGAGGCTATGGTCTCAACATAAGGAAGATCATATTCACCACTCTTACAAGCTTCATGAAAGTATTCATTACACACTTCATCAAGAATATCAACGTGATTCACCTCTTTATCAAGAATATCAACATGCTTAACCGTCTCGGGCTCATTGGATTTCTTAGACAATTTTCCCATGTTAAACACAATCTTTTGATCTTCCACCCTCATAATAAGTTCCCCCTCTGCCACATCAATAAGAGTACGACCCGTCCTCAAAAAGGGTCTACCAACAATAAGAGGAACTCTCAGGTCCATATCATAATCAACCACTACAAAATCCGCGGGAAAGGTAAACTTATTAACCCCTACAAATACATCCTCCGCTATGCCTACCGGATAAGCTATGGTACGGTTAGCTAACTCAAGTGTCATCCTAGTAGGTGTGACCTCGGGAAGTGAAACTCTTTTCCGAAGCGATAATGGCATGAGATTGATACTTGCCCCAAGATCCGCTAGTGCCATGCAATTTTCCACCCCGGGAAAATTACAAGGGATCAAAAATCGCCCCGGATCTCCAAGTTTTGTAAGTAAGGTTTTGAGCAACACGGCGAAACAATTCTCATTAAGGAATGTGTTAGGCAAGTCCACCAATTTTTCCTTGTTGGAAAGGAGATCTTTGAACATCTTAGCAAATTTTGGCATATATGCAAGAGCTTCCGCGAAGGAGATGTTTATGTTAAGTTGCTTGAACATCCTCAAAAAATTAGAGACTTGTATATCATCCTTGTTTTTCAATTTCTCCTTTCTTAATTGATAGGTGTGTAAACACCTATCCTTTTTACCACTTAATTACAATAATAACCGAGCCAAAACGTGTATTTTATGTCATTTATGTCGGAATTATGCGTGGTTTGTGTTTTTGTTGTGATTTAGGACGAAAAGGTGAAAAGTGGAGAAAACACGGGCATTCACGGGCTTTTATCGAAGAAAAAGACGAAAGACGAAGTCGAGAAGTCAAGAGTGCAAAAAGAACGGAAGTCCAAGACCAATTCTGAAGATTTATCGAAGAAAAAGTCAAAAGACGGAAGTTTACTAAAAGCCGAAGAACTCAAGTCTAATTTATTGAAGAATTACAAGACGAGTTCAAAGAAATCCCGAGACAAAGTCATTAAAGTCCAAGATTAACAAAAGATTAAGAAGAAAAGGACTTAAGTGTGCAATTAAGGAAAAGATGAAAGAGGGGAGGAAGCTTCCTAAGCACTCCCTAATCCTCCCCTATAAATAGATTAGGATTAATTCATTTTCATTTTGTTGGATAGCTTGACAAACTATTTCTTCCATTTTCATTACCTTGCACATTTAAATACATGTCATTTAATTTCTTGTCTTGCACCTTAAATACCTTTAATTTCAAGTAAGTTTCCTTTTAATTCTTGTCAATCTTTATTTTTATTGTTCATCTCCTATCTACCTTTCTTTAATATTTGATTTTTATGTTTATGTTCATGTGTTTTTATTTTGATTAAAGTGGGTTTTGATTATTTTGATTAGTTTTGTTAGTTTTATTGTTTTGTATTGTTTGTTTATGATTAATAGATGTTATTTGATTAGTTTGATTTAATCTTGTGGTTGATTTTGATTGATCTAGATTAGATTCGTGCTATTTTCCTTGTTCCTTGTTCTTCGCTTTGCTGTTACTGATCTTCCCAGGTATTCCGCATCAAAGTTTGTGTTCCGAATCAAGGGATTGTGCAATTTTATTCCGGATCAAAGGTCGTTCATCCGAAATATTAGATATTCCGGATCAGTAGTGCTCATTCGGAATAATTCATTATTCCGGATCAAGCCTTTCATCCGGAATACCAAACATTCCGGATCAGCCTTTTATTCCGGATCAAGTCCACATTCCGGATCAAAGATTATATTCCGGATCAGCAAGTTCATCCGGAATAATTTATTATTCCGGATCAAAGTGCTTTATTCGGAATATTAAAACATTCCGTATCAAGGGTTAGCCAAGGTGTTTCATCCGGAATATCCAGTTATTCCGGATCAAGGAAGATATTCCGGATCGACCACAACATTCCGAATCAAGGACCAACATTCCGAATCAAGACTTTATTCCGGATAAGTGACATATTCCGGATAAAAGATTTATTCCGGATCAAGGTTTTTGGTGAATATTCCGAGTGAAGAAGAACATTCCGAACGAAGGTGACATTCCGGATGAGTGTTTATTCCGAACAAAGGTTTATTCCGGATGAGCTATTTTTCAGGTTCTTTTAAGTTACTGTTTTTAAGTTTCTGTTTTTAATCTTCAAGCTTTATTTTTTCCGCCTTTTTCCTTAGTTGCACTTTAAGTTTATTTGCCTTAGATTTATTTTACCTTTGCCTTAGTTCAAGTTTTAGTTGCGTTTTAAGTTTGCCTTAGTAGTTTTAAGTTTGCGTTATTTACGTTTAGTGCCTTTTAATTTTTGTCACGCTTTTAAATACTTGTCATTTATTTTAAATTAGAGTTAGATTTAGATTTACTTTAGCGTCATTTACTTTAATTGTTTTGCACATTTAATATACTACAACGACACACTTTTGTTTCACCAAAGAACAGCTGAGTCACATAGTTAACCAGATCAATTCGATTAGACCAACACAACGAACTTAAACTTTATACGGCCAAAAGCCGTGCATTATCAATCTTGAAGGGTAAGGAAGATTTGGTTTTGGTGTAAGTGGAATAGGTGTTGTAGTGGAAGATTTCTCTTTGTTAGCTTCTTAATTAGGAGTTGTGGAAGGTAAAGGAGAAGTGGGTATAGGTTGAGAAGGTATAGGTGATGATAGGGGTGAGCATGGTTCGGTTTGATTCGGGTTTTGTATAAAACCGAAACCGAACCAACAAATTTTGGTTTTTGATTTTTAGGAAGCATTCGGTTTCGGTTTTGTGTCGGTTTGGTTTTTCGGTTTTTGATTTAATTTTGGTTTCGTTTTTTCGGTTTCTATATGATTTATCGAGCTTCGCTTTTACAAGTCGATTTTGAATATACCATAAAACGACACGTTAAAAGCTTTAAATAAACAATAACAACAAGAAACACAACATTAACAATAAGGAAAAATATCATATAAAATCTTAAAAAAATCATTTATGTGTATAAATCAACACAATAGCAACGATAAAACCTAATTAAAAAAACAATCGAGAAGAAAACTTATTATTTAGTCATGTTCAATAAGCATATGAAACAATGATTAGTTATTAAACATGATAGCATTAATCTAGCGTAGCATATTCATCGTCCATTAGCTTCGACGTAAACTTATATATATTATCATGTATATAAAGATCGGTTCGGTTTATATCGGTTTTATTTAATGCTAAAACCAAACCGAACCAAAATCTTCGGTTTTTTCAAAATGCAAAAACCGAACCATCGGTTTTTCAATCGGTTTTGGTTTTTTAGGTTTCGGTTCTTCGGTTTTTTTTCGGTTTAGGTTCAGGTTTTCGGTTTCTTGCACACCCCTAGGTGATGAAGTAGTAGAGCTTGGAGGTGATGAAGAGGATGTAGAAGGCTTATCACAAGATGGAATCATAGTAGGCTTGACAATAGAAGGTGTAGGAGGTGAAGAATCATTAGTCGTTTTTCCACTTCTTGTTGTAATATCATTGACATTGGCCCTCGGGTTTGTTTGTGTGTTAGAAGGTAAAGCCCCTTGTGGTATTTGATTAAATGCCATCAAAAGCCTCTTAGTTTGCTCCTCCATTGTAAGTTTCATTTGCTCATTCATTCTTTTCTCACTTTCACGAATTCTCCTTTCAACATACTCATGAGTATCATGTAGCCCATATCCTTGATTTAGAACTTGAGGGTATCCTTGATTTAGGAAGGGTGGTGGTGGTTGAAATCCTTGATTGGGTGGATGAAAATTATTTCCTTGATCTTGAAAGGTGTTGGGTGCTTTGTAATTGTTCCCTTGGCAAGCATAACACTCCCATTGATAACCTTGAACTTTATCACATTGAATGGGGACCTCCACAAGTCTCACATGAAAGAGCAATAGAATTCACATCATTGGTGGAATTCTTGTTCAAAGAGAGTTCACAAAATTTCATGGGTGTATTGGTCATAGTATCAAGCTTTTGAGAGATCATTTTTTCCATTTGAGGATTAACACTCTCTTGCACCACATGGACTCTCTCATCAATTGTGTGTTAGCTTGCACCATCGATTTGGCAGGTGTTAACAACAATAATCCACCGCACCTCAACAATAATAACAACAATGTTCTTCCACAGCCCGATCTTCGGACAATGGAGGAGCTTTGTCAACCTACCATGTTTGGACGAGGAGGACCGATTGCGCCGATGCAAATCACGGCTCCGGAGTTTTCGTTGAAGCACCACATGATTCAGCAAGTGCAAACTAATCCATTCGCCGGAATGCCTGATGATGATGCCAACAAACACCTCGACAAATTCATTACAATCACTCAAAGCATGAAGTTGCCCGGTGCCACAATGGATGTCCTTCGCCTTCAACTCTTTCCACATACTTTATCACACCACGCCGAGAAATGGTTTGATCATCTCCCGAAGAATTCAATTCATACTTGGGGTGACATGACTCAACGCTTTTTGTCGCGCTACTTTCCACCATCCATGGTCACGAGCCTTCGCAATCAAATCAACGGTTTCATGCAAGAACCCGATATCTTTTTTATGCTTGGGAAAGATATAATGTTTTGATTGATCGTTGTCCGAACCACAACATGCTCCCTGTAACCTTAATTGATACTTTCTACAACGGTCTGACTTTTCATGATCGTGATACGATTAATGCAGCCGCTGGTGGCACATTTATGAAAAGGAGACCCGAGGAGTGTAGAGAGCTTATTGAAAACATGACTACTCATCACAAAAATTGGGATTCCTCCGCTTCTTCAAGGAAAAACCCGAGAGTCAATGTTTCTTCTACTTCAGCAAACCCCGACATGACCGAATTCACCCGCATGATGACTGAAATGAATAAAAATATCTTGCTTCTCGCTACAAACCAACAACATCAAGTTAAAGCGGTTGCACCTTCTTGTGAAACATGCGGCGGTCCACACTCATACACTGATTGTCCTTCGACTCAAGGAAATCCGGAAAATGTGTATGTAGCTTATGGTAATTGTTCAACGGAAAATTACCAAGCTCTACATCAAGGGGATAGAAATTGCTGAGTTACCGATCAAACAACTACCTTTCCCACGGTTTTTCTCCTCAAAACCAAAACCCCAACAACAATTACAATAGAAGCAACCAAATCCCACCTCGAGCTTCCAATCCTTATTACCCACCCGCTTAACAAGCCCCACCCATTAACCCTGATGTTGAAGCATTAATGAGAACTCAAGGTGAGCAAATCAAGAATCTGCAGAGCCAAATTATCAATCTGAAAGGAGATATTACCAAGCAAGGGAATGACATTAGATCCGATCTTCGAGATAATATTCAATCCTCCTTCAGCAATCAAACGAATGATTTGAAGAATATGCTGGCTAGTTTCTTGCCCACAACTCAACCTTCTACTTCGAGTTTTCTACCTTCAACACCGTCACCAATCCGCGAGCGAATGTGAGTGCTATTAATACTCGTAGTGGAGTTACCATCATAGGACCACCTATTCCGCCCCCATCATCTACACCTCCTCCACCACCATTTATCCCTACTCCTCCTACACCTAGTATTAGTACACCATTACCGTCTCCGCCTCGTCATGACGATGTTCCCAAGAAGAACCCTTCAACATCTCAACCTTTACTTGTTACACCTACACCTTCACCACCCAAACCCAATATCCCTTATCCTTCACGGCTTGGCAAGACTAAAATGCTCACCAAGGATAACTGTCAAATGTCAAATTATACGAAGATGATCTCTCAAATGAACTTCAACATTAGCCTTGTCGAAGCACTTGTCCACATGCCGAAATTTGTCAAAGCATTCAAGGAATTGCTTAACAAGAAGGAGAAGCTGATTGAGCTCGCCAACACACGCTTAAATGAGAATTGTTCTGCAGTTATTCTTAAAGAACTTTCGGAAAAACTTGGAGATCCCGGTCGTTTTGTGTTGCCTTGCATTTTTAACAAAACCGAAGAATTTACTGCCCTAGCTGATCTCGGGGCCAGTATTAATCTTATGCCTTTAAGTGTTTGGAGAACACTATCATTACCCGACCTTACACCAACTAAGATGACTTTTGAGCTTGCTAATCGCACTCTCGCTTACCCCATTGGTATTGCCAAAGACGTGTTCATTAAAGTTGGCACATTTACTTTCCCGGTCGACTTTGTCGTTGTTGATTATGAAATGGACCCTTGTATTCCTTTAATACTTGGCCGGCCATTCTTGAGGACCGGACGAGCTCTTGTCGATGTTGCCGAAGGTGAGTTAATCTTAAGAGTCGGGGATGATGCACAAGTTTTTGAAATGGGGAAGCTTACAAGCAAATCCTTTGGAGGACGAGAATCAGCGAATATGATTAATGTGCTTGATGACTTTGTCGTCTACAACAATCCTCTATTCGACTCTTTTATTGATAATCCACTTTTTCAAGATGATGTGGATGATTCTCTCCAATTTGGAACCTTCACCCATTTATGATTCTCCACCGATCTTTGATGCTTATGATGATGATTCTAGCTCAGATTCGGATGATTATGATGACCTTACTTCCGAGTATCCCGACATGCCCACATATGATGATTTTGATGAGGTCGATACTCTTTCGAGCGATTCTTCACATGATGAAGATCATCCGCCATCACTTAATCCTACTTTGGATGATTACTCATTTGAGGAAGACTTCTCTACATTTCTCAATACATACTTCCCTCATGAGAGTGATGCTCCTCCTTTAGATTTTGATGATTATCGTCTTAATCCTACTTTGGATTTGAAGAAAATTCTTTCAAAGGAGAAGCAACCAGCCGACACCAACATCCGCAACACATATGATTTAACACCTCTTTGTCCACCTTCTGAGGACGAGGTTGTGCATTTTCTTCGCGGATCTTCTTCACATTCTTCTGAGCCTGAGTGCTATTTTCCCCTAAAGGAAAAGGTGTTCGACCCCGGTATCGATATTCTTCAGCCATCTCAGTATCCACCTGATGAAATAAAAGGAAAAATCTTTGGAACTTATGAAGATATGCTTGCACCACTTCACCCTTGCTCCCACCGTGCTCCATCTTTGCTTAAGGGAACCTTGCCTACTCTTCTTTGGCTTGCCTTGTTCGCCTTAAGCTTGTGCTATTTGATGGACGAAAACTATGTCTTTGATCCTGGTGGATATGTTTCATGGTTCTTCCTATAGTAATCAAGGTCGAGTCAGGCTCACGACTCGGTGAACAAAAATCAAGCGCTTCTTGGGAGGCAACCCATGTTTCTATCTTTTAGCTTTCTTTATCCTAAGTGTAGGGGAGACCCGTTGGTGTTTGTTATTTCCTCTCTTCTACTATTCAGAATTCGAGCGCTTAATGATCCACTCTTGATGATTTTTGACGACCCGTGATTCCGTTGTTCCCTTCTTCCCGGTTCTATCCTAAACTATTTTCGATTCACTATTTTATATTTCTTAATATTAAAATAGGAAACTCGTTAGTTGTCTCTTCCTTAGCAAGATTTAAACAACGTGCACAATGTCCTAAGTGTAGGGGAGTTTACTCCCACATGCTTAAACATTGAGGACAATGTTTATATTAAGTGTAGGGGGACTTCTATCGAAGTTAAGTGGTCTTTTCCTTCTATTTGTCCTCATTTTAACCGGAAAATCAATTTTTCGACATTTTTCAAAATTTTTGATCTATTTTGGCCTATTAGTTTTTACCTTTGTATAGTTATTTTTCCTTCTTTGCTAGAATAAAATTTTAATAAGTGGTTTTAATTTTCAAACGTTGTGAATCTTTTGACTCAACCCGAGTTTACTTATCTAAGTTTACTCTAGCTAGTATCCTTAACGTGTTTAAGTCAAGTTTTGCTAGCCTTTTATATAGGGAGCTATAAAACGCGAAAGTCTTAACTCTCACATGTTAAGAACAAGAACTTTTCGCAAGTTCCTATAATTGATCCTAGAGAGTTGTTTATCAAGGGAACTTTAAAATGCGATTTCTAAACTTGAAAAAGTGTAAGAGGTTGCAAGATCCTATAGACGACTCGAAAACCCAAAACTTTGATTTAATAGGCTAAGCATCCACGAGTCTCATTCCTTGAGATTTTAAACTGTGAAGAACGAGAAATGATAGAGTCAATTATAAGTTTGGTATTCTTTCGTGAATTTATGTGAGTTAATTATAAGCCTATTCTCCCATCGCTTGCTAATAAATTTATCTGCAATAAATAAGGTCGTACGATTTAAAAAGTTACTTAGCTTCTAGCCCAAGATCGTTTAAAAGTTGCTCGGTATGGATTAGAGTTCATAGCCAAGGCATAACTTATTGAAGCGGGATGCGAAGATTGGCGAGTCCAAAAAGGTCCTAACAAGGCATGAGGGCTACATTTTGTTGCTAAAGATCCCAAGTGATGTGAAGAATCATTTATCAAAGATCAATATGAAGGATCGAGACACACGACGAAAAGCAAAAACTCCCCAAAAGTCATGGAGAACTCTATCCGAAAAGACCCTAGCAAGGTATGAGGATAAATAAAGCCAAGTCCAAAAAGGAGGCGGATCGTTGTATATCAAAATCCAAAATAAAGATTGGAGAAAAATGAAGAAGTCGTGGTCCAAATATGAAGAATCTCTCAAAACTTCAAGTGAAGAAATTCCTATTATGAAGAGAAGACCATTATTTCATGAACGTCTCTCGAGGTTTGAAGTATGAAGTCGCTGCCAAATATCGGTCCGAGAAAGGTCTCAAATCGCGAAGCGAGTTATGCCAAGATATGAACTTTATGAGGTCCCGAGAAGCAGTTTTAAAAGATTTTGTCCTTTAGCTAACTATTGATTAAATCGTTCACTTAATTTTCAGCCTAATAAACTATCGAAATAAGTCAACAATGCATCCTCGTGATCATTCAATACAATAATAAAATATAAGAGATACCCCTAGGAATAAGGGATTCTAAGTAAATAATTGGCCCACATGAGTTCGTGATAGTTTGCTAACTTATAATAACAATGATCTCGTTTTTAAGCTTGGTTTGGAGAAAGTGAAAACTTGAGGATGATGATCATTCACGACATTTCCAAAACCCGAAGGTATGTTTTTGATTTCTTTATGTTTATAATTTTCTATCTCTTTAATAAAGGCCAACGTGGATTGATTATGATGAAAAATGTAAACATGCTTTGTAACTAAAGCATTGCATGAGGACATTGCAATGATCAAGTGTAGGGGATTTGATAGGTGTGTAAACACCCATCCTTTTTACCACTTAATTACAATAATAACCGAGCCAAAACGTATATTTTATGTCATTTATGTCAGAATTATGCGTGGTTTGTGTTTTTGTTGTGATTTAGGACGAAAAGGTGAAAAGTGGAGAAAACACGGGCATTCACGGGCTTTTATCAAAGAAAAATACGAAAGACGAAGTCGAGAAGTCAAGAGTGCAAAAAGAACGGAAGTCCAAGACCAATTCTGAAGATTTATCGAAGAAAAAGTCAAAAGACGGAAGTTTACTAAAAGCCGAAGAACTCAAGTCTAATTTATTGAAGAATTACAAGACGAGTTCAAAGAAATCCCGAGACAAAGTCATTAAAGTCCAAGATTAACAAAAGATTAAGAAGAAAAGGACTTAAGTGTGCAATTAAGGAAAAGATGAAAGAGGGGAGGAAGCTTCCTAAGCACTCCTTAATCCTCCCCTATAAATAGATTAGGATTAATTTATTTTCATTTTGTTGGATAGCTTGACAAACTATTTCTTTCATTTTCATTACCTTGCACATTTAAATACATGTCATTTAATTTCTTGTCCAATTTAAATACTTGTCTTGCACCTTAAATACCTTTAATTTCAAGTAAGTTTCCTTTTAATTCTTGTGAATCTTTATTTTTATTGTTCATCTCCTATCTACCTTTCTTTAATCTTTGATTTTTATGTTTATGTTCATGTTTATGTTCTTGTGTTTTTATTTTGATTAAAGTAGGTTTTGATTATTTTGATTAGTTTTGTTAGTTTTATTGTTTTGGATTGTTTGTTTATGATTAATAGATGTTATTTGATTAGTTTGATTTAGTCTTGTGGTTGATTTTGATTGATCTAGATTAGATTCGTGCTATTTTCCTTGTTCCTTGTTCTTCGCTTTGCTGTTACTGATCTTCCCAGGTATTCCGCATCAAATTTTGTGTTCCGAATCAAGGGATTGTGCACTTTTATTCCGGATCAAAGGTCGTTCATCCGGAATATTAGATATTCCGGATCAGTAGTGCTCAATCGGAATAATTCATTATTCCGGATCAAGCCTTTCATCTGGAATACCAAACATTCCGGATCAGCCTTTTATTCCGGATCAAGTCCACATTCCGGATCAAAGATTATATTCCGGATCAGCAAGTTCATCCGGAATAATTTATTATTCCGGATCAAAGTGCTTTATTCGGAATATTAAAACATTCCGTATCAAGGGTTAGCCAAGGTGTTTCATCCGGAATATCCAGTTATTCCAGATCAAGGAAGATATTCCGTATCAACCACAACATTCCGAATCAAGGACCAACATTCCGAATCAAGACTTTATTCCGGATAAGTGACATATTCCGGATAAAGGATTTATTCCGGATCAAGGTTTTTGGTGAATATTCCGAGTGAAGAAGAACATTCCGAACGAAGGTGACATTCCGGATGAGTGTTTATTCCGAACAAAGGTTTATTCCGGATGAGCTATTTTTCAGGTTCTTTTAAGTTACTGTTTTTAAGTTTCTGTTTTTAATCTTCAAGCTTTTTTTTTCCCGCCTTTTTCCTTAGTTGCACTTTAAGTTTATTTGCCTTAGATTTATTTTACCCTTGCCTTAGTTCAAGTTTTAGTTGCATTTTAAGTTTGCCTTAGTAGTTTTAAGTTTGCGTTATTTACGTTTAGTGCCTTTTAATTTTTGTCACGCTTTTAAATACTTGTCATTTATTTTAAATTAGAGTTAGATTTAGATTTACTTTAACGTCATTTACTTTAATTGTTTTGCACATTTAATATACTACAACGACACACTTTTGTTTCACCAAAGAACAGTTGAGTCACATAGTTAACCAGATCAATTCGATTAGACCAACACAACGAACTTAACTTTTATACGGCCAAAAGCCGTGTATTATCAATCTTGAAGGGTAAGGAAGATTTGCTTTTGGTGTAAGTGGAATAGGTGTTGTAGTGGAAGATTTCTCTTTGTTAGCTTCTTAATTAGGAGTTGTGGAAGGTAAAGGAGAAGTGGGTATAGGTTGAGAAGGTATAGGTGATGAAGTAGTAGAGCTTGGAGGTGATGAAGAGGATGTAGAAGGCTTATCACAAGATGGAATCATAGTAGGCTTGACAATAGAAGGTGTAGGAGGTGAAGAATCATTAGTCGTTTTTCCACTTCTTGTTGTAATAGCATTGACATTGGCCCTCGGGTTTGTTTGTGTGTTAGAAGGTAAAGCCCCTTGTGGTCTTTGATCAAATGCCATCAAAAGCCTCTTAGTTTGCTCCTCTATTGTAAGTTTCATTTGCTCATTCATTCTTTTCTCACTTTCACGAATTCTCCTTTCAACATACTCATGAGTATCATGTAGCCCATATCCTTGATTTTGAACTTGAGGGTATCCTTGATTTAGGAAGGGTGGTGGTGGTTGAAATCCTTGATTGGGTGGATGAAAATTATTTCCTTGATCTTGAAAGGTGTTGGGTGCTTTGTAATTGTTCCCTTGGTAAGCATAACACTCCCATTGATAACCTTGAACTTTATCACATTGAATGGGGACCTCCACAAGTCTCACATGAAAGAGCAATAGAATTCACATCATTGGTAGAATTCTTGTTCAAAGAGAGTTCACAAAATTTCATGGGTGTATTGGTCATAGTATCAAGCTTTTGAGAGATCATTTTTTCCATTTGAGGAGTAACACTCTCTTGCACCACATGGACTCTCTCATCAAATTGTGTGTTAGCTTGCACCATCGATTTGGTCTCAATAATGTCCCAAGCTTCTTGAATGGATTTAGAAAAAATATTTCCACTAGCGGAAAAATCTTGGTGATGTGGTCTTAATCCATTATAGAAAGTGTTGATTTGGTAAACCTCATTGAATCAATGATTTGGACATTTCCTCAATAACTCCTTGAAATTTTTCCAAGCCTCACTAAATGTTTGATCATTCCTTTGTTGAAAACAAATAATTAATTTTCTCAAAATCGTAGTTCTTGATGGAGGAAAGAACTGGTTCAAAAACTTCTTCCTTAAATCCTCCCAAGTGAAGATGCTCATAGATGGTTGCCTATCATACCAATTTCTAGCAAGACCCTCTAAGGAGAATGGGAATAGGATCAACTTAATGGCATCAGGAGGGACCCCATTATACTTAAGTGTATTGCAAAGTAACAAGAACCTCTTAATATGGTCGTGTAGGTCATCTATGGGTCTCCCTAAGAAGGGGATAGAAGAAACCAAAGTGATCATATGTGTATTAAGCTCAAAAGTGTGTGCGGGTATCTCGGGTATAACGATGGCGTCAGCATTTCCCTCCACTTTTGATTGGAGGATCTCCATAATAGGACGTTGATCCATGGCTACAATAGCGGTGTCGAAAGCGCGATACGCGTGATCGACTTGATGGACGGTTTTGTTGTTCTTCCTTTTTGGAGAACGAGATACACCAATCGGTATGTTTACACGTGTGCGAGTACACGTGTAAGTACACTCGAGGAGCTCTCGGTCGACTTTTGAAGTAGAAGAGATTATCTCCCTCAAGGTGCAATAATTAATATCCACAACAAAATATAATATATGTAAGGACTAATTTGGTGCAAGACCCCCAATCAAGCCTTCCTTATTAGAATACGCACTAGTGAACGGGGGGTTAGGTGGTGCGAAGCACTTAAGTACCTATTAACCCTTAGATGGCATTTTATAACACATCGCCTTTCTATTCACTTTGTAGTTTGTATTCTTCGAATTATTGCCTATTGGAAGTATTTATCTATTCTTGCTTAATTAAATTTGATCGATACACGTGTCAAGGACCGAAACGCTCCTTAACACGGTGTATTGCAAAAGCAATACTTATGGAGATATGTGTATTGGTTGTTCGTATATGTATACGTATCTACATATAATAATATAGAGAAAATGTTTTTTTATTAATTGGGGTTTTTAAAGAAAATACTATATGTACGTAAAAACCGAGGAAATCTAATAATAAATATTTTTGGGTGCAATCTCTTAGGAAAAAGATTGCTTTTTGAATTTTTTTTATTTTTTTGTTTCAATTCTTTAGGAAAAGAATTGATTTTGTGGTTTTTTTATTTTTTTATTTTTATCTTTTTGATTTTTTTTTTTGTTTTTGATTTATAATACGTAAAAATAACGTTCACAAAGTGAACGGATCCCAAAATCCAATCGTCTCACTCGAAACCGTTAATCTTCACGAAAAGAACCGGCAGTGGCGCCATTTGATATTTCCGTTTTTAGTATTGTTTTGTCTCGGTCTCTTATCGAATTGATATAACTTTTCAAGCTCGACTTAATTGTTTTTGGTATTAAAATTGAATGGTAATCTATTTCTATTTAGCAAAGAGCAAGCAAAAATGTAAAATATTATCGATACTACGTATATGTACTACTCTAAAAACATATTGCATATACGACAATTAAAGCACAAAGTAACAACTAACAAAATGTAACCAACTAATTGTAAAAGCAAAATGTAACAAACTAACAAATGCAACCAATTCTCTAACTAACTTTATCTAACTAATTTTTATAAAATTCTAACAATCTTATAACCAACTATTTTTTTATAAAACTAAATTTTTATAAAAGTGTAAATCAAATTTATTTAAAACTACACCAGTTCTTTAAAATCAAAATTTACTTCTACTTAATTCGTTAAGTAATATCTTGCCCAAATGATAGTTCTATCAAATCTGGCCCAACTGAATTACACGCTCAAAATCGATAAAATGTAAATGTCCAAAAATTCTCAATCTAGCTTGTAAACTCTAGATGAACTAATGACACTTAATAGATGCAATTACAATAACAGTTCAAACTTCAATTAACAAGTAACAGCCCAATAGAATTACTAAAGCCCATTCGTCTACTTGCCTAATATTTAAACGCAACTAGCAAATTCCTACTAACATAATATCTCACTACTAGTAAACTTACATATATCAAATTGCTATATGTTGAGCTAAAAGCAATAACAGATCTTGCAATGCATCAGTTTAAACAGAAACACCAGTTAACATAAAAGATTATGCTACACTATGATTACTCCTACTGTTCTACGGTATGAAGAAATTATAAAAGAAGTGTGACCTCATCTTCCAGGCCAAGTCCGTTGTGAGCGAAGCATAGCGCCGAGCTAGTTTTAAACGAACACCACCTTTGCAGACTTGAAATCAGGATCTATAACGAGCCTAACAGTAACTAATATCGAAGCTAACCCAAACTCATATCGAACCGAAATCACCAGCTACTTTCTGAGAAAGAAACTACACTATTGATACTTAAAGAGAGTTTCAGAATCGACTAAGAAGGAGTCTATAATATGCAACAACTGGTCACCAAACTGAATCAACAAATCGCCAGTCCGTCGACGTCGAAAGCTATGCTAAATGAAACTAACAACTTCGAACTCGATCGGCAATCCTAAACTGTGATGAACAGTGACGTGTAATAATCTGCTAACATGCTCTAAAGAAACGTAACAGAATCTTCAACTTCCATAACCACTCATCCAGCAAATCTTCAACATATCTACACTACTACCTCATATTCGAGCTTGTTTCCATGGAAAACCTTGAGTAACCAAATACTAATTCAAGTATAAATCTGCTTGGAATGATCAAAACACATGAAAGCTTCAAAGACAACTCCAAAAACAGTAACTTGAATCGAATAACGCCATGATCTAAGTAACTGAGTATGACAACAGTCGAGAAAGAGTTGGAAATGAATAGGAAACTGTGTTTATTTGATCTTCAAAAATGTAACAAGCTGTAGAAATCAGTTATAACAACCTATAACTGAAAGTAGAATGCTTTTAGAAAAGAAATGTTCTAACTATCTATAACTAGATGTGATTTACACCTAGTTTTACAATTTTGCTTTAACTGACTATGTGAAAAATTCGCACAGTAAAGTTACACGTCAAGAAATGAAAAACAAACGAGTTTTTATAGCCAAAAGAAAATGCAGGGGTGGGGAGTGAGAATCGTGTTGTCCAATGGGGATATGCCACGTGGCAGAAGGTTATGGGGTGTGAGGTGTGGATCCGGATTGAAGATTTTGTGACATGTGATTGGTTGTCTATTTTGAGTGGGGATTCGGTAGAATTTATTAAAGGGCAAGTGGAATATGTGGGGTTCGGTTGGTGGGAGTAAAATGGAGATTCGGTAGAATTTGTGTTTTAAGTGCTCCTCAAATCTTGGATCATAATAGTATACTCCCAATATAAATGCATGATGATTAAGTTCCGGTTTAATGGCTGGCTCTAAATATCACGCCAATGATTGCTGTGTATTCTTCCCATAATTGAGCCATGCTAGATATATGAAACCCGGATTATTAATGTAGATTCGCTCCTAATTGGATGTTGGCTCATTATGGAACTGGCTTCAATCTTGATACTTGTTTTAATCCTGGCCTCATTTAATGCTTGTTAGAATGATACTGCCGATGATTACATCTTTAAGTCTGACCGATTTAATCCCTTGAGTTTCCCATCTAGGCAGTTTGACTTGTATTCTTGTAAAAACTTTAGAATCTTGTCATATAAAGTCTGTCATCTTTAATAATTGACATCTTCAGCACTCTGACATTGCTCCTTGGCCACATTTGATCCTTCTATTGTCTTTTTCTTCATTATAAATGCCTTGAAAACGTGTGTTTGCTCCAAAAATGCATCTTGTTTACCTGAAAACTCACAAACACAAATACCCACGTAATTATGATAATGTATTTGGTTGTGTTTTAAGTAGTTTTTGGATCATAATTGATGAGTGTTTTCATACTTATCAACAACCAAGAGTGTTTGGTTAAGGTGGCGGCAGTTTCAGTGGCAACGAAGAAGAGGTTTATGGTGTGATATGATGATCATCGGATTTAGAGAGAAAGAAGAAAAAGAGAGCAGTGATGAGTAATCGTTTACGGTTTGTGTTGGTTTATATAAAGTTGCCAGAAGTGTAAAGTATCCTTGACATGTATAGTTCATATGTTTCAATTTTATTCTTCATATTGCCAGCCATAAATGTAGCCAAATTGGTTAACTGGCATTACATTTAAGTGATAAAACTATTTCCAATCATTTCCATGAATATATAGTTTCCATTGTCAACATTCAACAGAGGTTTTCAACATTTCCATCTATACTACATTTTCAACAATGCGTATAGAGGAAGAATAATGTTGAATGTCGAATATTGAGTGTGCATATAGCTGTCTTTTTAATGTAGCCGTATATATCAAAATGCTGAAAATTCCTCATTTTTTCAACATTGTTATTCCGCTTTTATAAGGAGTATAGACAGATAGTAGAGATGTTCCAACTATTTTTTAATAATTCAACATTATCACGAATAAGTTTTTACAATTCAGTATTAATGTGCAATTAATTTTTCAACATTTCCTAAATTAAAGAGTTTTTCAACATTCAAGGTTTTGGAGAATTTACTTTATAAGTAGTAGAGATATAGATTGCTTTCGACATTCCATATATATTTCAACAATGTTTTGAAATTTCAAAATTTTCAATAATTAGAATTCCTCCTTTATAACGAGTATAGATAAATAGATATATATTGTTGATCTCTTTTTTATGCTAATTTGCTTATGTTTCTTATATGCACATTTGTTTTGTTTTTTGTTTTCATTCTTAAGCACTATACTAATTTTAGGCCAGGGATGTTTGTTCTAATATTTATTTCAGCATATATTTCATGTTATAAGATGCTAAATTATGTGCTTGTAGGTTATGATTGTGTTTCGTTAACTTAAAATGCTCTTAGGGGATATTTGTGTTTGTTGAATATAGTTTCCTAAGATAGTTAGCATATTGATTAGGTGTCTTTCCTTATTGTATGGTAAGTGTGTCGAGTGGGCTTGGCCCGAGTTTGTAACCGACCCCCTCACCCTATAAAAGGAGGTGAGGGGGTGATGCACAAAACAAACCGTAGCTTCTTATTCTTTCTTGTAACGATCTATATCAATAAAAGTAAATCGTTCGTTACATTTATAGTGTTTGTTCTTCTGGGTTTAGTTTGTAGCAACTCTGCGATCTTCTTCTAAGGATTCTAGGGTTCCGCATATCGATCTTCGGGGTTGTTGGTGGTGTCGATTCCAACAAGTGGTATCAAGAGCTGTGGTTTTCGTGGGCTTGAAGATCGGTGCTAGATCAAGAGGTATCGTGAAGAAAAAGGTTTCGGGTTTTCGAAATTGATTTCTTGGAGTTGCAGGTTGAGCCGACGGAGAAGATGAAGTGTATACCTTGGCTTTTTGTTTGCGTGGGTTTTGTTTAATATAAAACAAAGAGTACTAGTAGTCTTTTAGTACTTGGAATACACATGGGTAAGGGTATCACAAAGTAACAGTTGTGTTACTTATTAAGTATTTTGTTTATTTAGTTTTTTAATTGGTATATTAAGAGGTTATCAACAAATATTAATACAAAGGAGGTTCTTGTTGTGGGTTTTCTTGTAGTTCAAGTAGTGATCGTGGTTCACTTGGGTTTTCAAGTTTACGATCGGGCTTGCTTGTACGTGATTGAGGTTTAGGGTTATTCTAATTAAATCGATTTGCAAGACGGGGTTTTTAGCAACAAGGGAGAAATAATATGTCGTCGATAGTGAAGTTTGACGTCGAAAAATTCGACGGGCCTAATGACTTCGGGTTGTGGCGTGTGAAGATGCGGTGTCTATTAATTCAACATGGTTGGGAGGCTGCGTTAGATCCATTCCCGGATACCATGACGGACGCTCAAAAGACTACGGTGTTGAAGAAGGATGTCTATAAAAAAGCACAAAGTACCTTACTCTTGTGCTTGGATAGCAAGGTGTTGAGGGAAGTCAACAAAGAAAATTCTGGTGCGGGGGTTTGGTTAAAGTCAGAAACTTTGTATATGACAAAGTCTTTAGCCGATAAATTTTACTTGAAGAATAAGTTGTTCACTTTCTACATGCATTCAGGTAAGAAACTATCTGAACATATAGATGAGTTTAATAAGTTGATCGGTGACTTGGCGAACATAGACGTTGATATTGATGACGAAGATCACGCACTCATGTTACTTACATCATTACCGTCCTCGTATGATAACTTTGTGGAGACATTGCTTTAAGGAAGGGAGTCGCTCACATTGGACGATGTCTTGTCTACCCTCAATTCTGGGAGTTGAAGAAGAGGACAGATGCAAAGGTTGACAGTGATGGGTTATTTGTATGGGGGAGGCCGGAGCATCGGGGTAATCAAGGACGTGGTAGTTTGCGATCAAAGTCAAAGGGCAAAGGAACTTATAAAGAGAAGTGTTACATATGCTATTATGAGGATCACCTTAAGAAAGACTATCCAAAATGGAACAAGAAGAAATCAACTGGCTTTGTCAACAAGAATGCAAAACAGGACGCTGATTCACATTCTAAGGGTTATGACATTGGTGACTTGTTGATGGCGATGAGTGAGCAAAGGTTCTTAGAGTGGATCATGGACTCTGGTGGTTCCTATCACATGACGCGTTGGAGGGACTTCTTGTTTGATTTTAAGGAGCTTGATGGTGGTATGGTTTTGCTCGGTGATAATAGAGCATGTGCCATTAAGGTGATAGGAAAGGTGAGAGTACAAATGAAAGATGGTACAAGTTTTGTGCTTGATAATATGCGTTACATTCCCGAGTTGAAAATAAATTTGTTATCTTTGGGCACTCTGGATCCAGGGGGCTATACCGTGAAGTTGCAGAATAGAAGAGTAAAGGTGATCAAGGGTTCTTTGATGGTTTTGTCGGGAACTTTGAAGGAAAATTGTGTGTACTCCTTGGATGGTTGGGCTGAATCAAGTGAAGCTAGTGTCGGTATAGAAGAAAAGGAAAGTCTTGTGCAGGTGTGGCCTAAACACCTGGGTCACATTAGTGAAGCAAGCTTGAATGAACTCAAAAGAATAGAGGTGCTGGGGAAGGAAGGTCTAGGTAAGCTCGAATTCTGTGAAAATTGTGTTCTTTTAAAATCGAACAGGGTGAGTTTTGGTCGAGGTCATCACACAACAGAGGGAGTTATAGACTATGTCCATGCGGATCTCTGGGGTTCTTCTCGGGTGGAATCGATGAATGGTTGTCGTTACTTCTTGTCGATTATTGATGATTATTGAAGGAGGGTTTGTGTTTATTTTATTAGACACAAGAGTGAGGCGTTCGGCAAGTTTAAGGAGTGGAAGCAGTTGGTAGAAAACTAGACAGGTAGAAGACTAAAGAAACTTTGAACGGATAATGGTTTGGAGTTTTGTAATCAGGAGTTTAATAACTTGTGTAAGAAGAGCGGGATAGCAAGACATTTGACAGTTGCTGGAACTCCGCAACAGAATGGTCTAGCTGAACGAATGAACATGACACTCTTGGACAATGTTAGGTGCTTACTGATTCAGTCTGGTTTGCCAGAATCATTCTGGGCTGAAGCAACGGTGACGACAACATATCTGATCAATAGGTCTCCATCTACAACATTGGAAAAGAAGACACCTATGGATTTATGGTAAGGACATCCGATGAATTACAAGATGTTGAAACTTGGTGAAAAACTCAATCATAACCTGAATAAAACTCAGTTTAAATTTCATTTATTGATTTACATTTTAGAACCACCTATCGACATATTTCTAAACTTGAAAAACCGGACAGATTTGTACACTCGACTCATGAAACCATTTTGACCATTCTAACCTTTACCATTAGCAAAATCGACACTTGAGTTTGAAAATAAACTCACAACCCTAGGTTTAGAGCCCAAGAACAGCCTTTGACTACTTTTAAAACTCATTCTTCCCGAGATTCTATCCAAATATCGACAACAAATTCGGTTTGTGCCAATACTCGTCTCCCGGTACACGAATAATCAATCTATCATAACTTCCTCCTCGTGTTGAGTTAGAAGCTCTAATTCATATCAAATCGAAGCTAACGAAAATCTCTACGACACTATTTTGTTAGTTTAACAATTTTTTAAAACTTAAGATACCCAAATATCAGCCTCAACCTACTGCCCTAAAATCACCACTCTAAAATTATATCAAAATACTTTTTCAACACAAATCACCTATTTTCCTACCAATACTATCATCCTATAATCAACCCTTATTAACCTTAACACTTGCATGTGTCAAAAACAAAAAACAAAATAAAAAACTTTAACTTTTTAACATCAACACATGAAGATCATAACATGATCATCACATGCATAATGATCAAACTCATAACAACCATAAAAATCATAAGAACATGAAATCTTGATGCATGTGTAAGATTTTTACATCAATAGGATCACCTTTAAATTCCAAGGTGTGGTCTTAATTTAGTTTTGTTTAAAACATGGTAAAAATTGATGATCTTGGTTGGTTTTGGTGTGAGGGTTCACGACAAGGGGGAGGAGAGGGGAGAATTTTTTTGTTATGTTTGTGTTTTTATGATGAGACAAATGAGGTTAGTTGTAAAAAAATAACTTATATAGTGGAGTGAGGGCTAGTCTTGCCAATTGTGAAATCTTTTGGACCTAAAAGCAATTTATAGTTTAATGGGTAGAAAATGACTATTAGTCAATTTTGAAAATATTTACGGGGCTCGGGTTTCGTAAAAATACTTTTCAAAAGTTAAAATGCATCATAAATGTGATATTCTGGTTTCCCGACATGACTTAACACGTAATTAAAAAGAAATCGTCGAAAATATTAATTATCAAAATAATCGATAATAAAATGTAAAATATCAGGCAAAATTGTCGGTATCGCGATCATTAGTAGTTCTCGTTATTCATTGATTTTGGATAAACTCATTGTAAAATGCACGCGGGTGATTTTAAATCAAAAACTTAGATTTAAATAAATATGGAAAAATAAAAATAGTTTTTTTATAATTCCAAGTAAAGTATTATCAATGATAGAAAATACTTAAAAGTATAAATTATTAAAATTATCATGATCTCAGAATTTACATATAAGAATAAAAGAAAGTGTAATACGTTGGAAAATTCAAGAAGCACGAATAAAAGAATAAAATAATACTTGGAAAAATACGAGTTCTTACAGAAACTAAATGGGTTTAATGGACGCACATGTAAAATATTAATTAGGATACTCGGCGGATATTTTATATTTAATTTCTTATCCCCGGCTTTGAAACAATTATTTTTAATTTTTAATTCTACGAATTTATATGTTTTCCCCTTTTTAACTTGCACTCGTTTAGCCAGTCGCCCGTTTAGCCCGTTGCCCGTTTAGCCCGCCTGTCCACCCATTTTGCCACCTCTTATAAGATGCTAAATTATGTGCTTGCAGGTTATGATTGTGTTTTGTTAACTTAAAATGTTCTTAGGGGATATTTTTTTTTAGTTGAAAAGCAACTTTATCATTTCATAAGCCAAAAATAGTGAACTTTTCAAATTTTGTATAAGCTAATAAGCCCACAAAATAAGCTAAACAGAGTGACCACCTTAAGGTTTTTTTTCTTCACAATGGTGGCGTAACCTGTAAGTTGGAATGCCTTTGAGTCAGCGACTGTGGGTTTTGTAAACCGTTGGCGGTGTTATTGTAGTTTTCATGTGTGATTATCTAGTCGAACGTGATGGGGAGAAGAATGCAATTGCTCATCATTGCGTATTCGAATGTTGGTGATGGGTTGTTGGATATTATTAAAACCAACGAGTGAAGAATGTGTTTAAATCAACTGATTGCATGATGGGTGGGTAGTTGATTGCAAGTTTTGGGGGTGCTTCTTTATTGCAATACAAAGGTCCTAAAAAATCAGTCCCCATTGCAACTTCGATACGTTCTTTAGGCTTTTCAATCTTTGCATCCGAGTAAAGAGCAAACCTGAAATGTGCTATTGGAGAGCACTAGTTTCCGTCCATATTTTCATGGTTCAACTGGCATGCATCTATATAGCTCAGGCAATCTAAAATAAACATAACATATACTGAAGTGTTTAAGAAACGTAACTACTGGGAAAACAGATGGCTGCAAACGGGGAATCCTAATATAGGAAAGATGTCCTTACTGAAGGACGAAATATCCGTACCTTATGTCCAGTAAATGAAGACGAAAACGAGCGCGGAAGATTACTCCGACGTCATAATAGCTACATAAATAAGGGACATGAATAAGTGTCTGTTTTACTTATACATACTTGTTATTTAATTTACTTGACGTGTTCATATTTATTTTACTTGTTCTTGCCTTGTCTTATTTCATGTTTAATCATGTGTTTCTTATAGTTTCATGTGTTTTAGATTCATGTATTTCATGCCTTATGTGTTACAGTACTTGTTACAACATAAAGAGTAACTTTCCAAAAATAGCAGGTTTCTATATATAGTAACTTTCTAAAAATAGCAGGTTTCCATATATAGTAACTTTTTAAAAATAGTAAGTTTCCTTAAATAGTAAGTTTCCAAAATAGAAAGTTTCCATAATTAGTAAGTTTCCAAAAATTTAAAGTTTTCATATTTAGCATGTTTCTATAACTAGCATGTTACCATATTTAGTATGTTTCTATAAATATCATGTACCATATTTAGTCTGTTTCCATATTTATCATGTTGCCATAATTAATATAATTTTATAATTAACATGTTTCCATAATTAATGTATTCCCATAATTAATTATATGCTTATTAACTTATTAAATAATATAACATATAGTTTTAATAAGCTTATATTATGTCATGTATAATTGTATTGTAAAGTTTAATAATAAATAAATACTTAGGCTTAACTTATTATTATTAATTAATAACGTTATTCCATGTTGTCATAAGTTATTATTAATTAATAATATTGCATGGTTAATAATATTAAACTTTACCTTAAAAGATATTAATTAATTAAGCTAAGTTTTAATTAATTAATCTAGTGTACATGAATAATTAAGTCATTAATTATTTTAGCATAAGTTTACTTAAATAAAATGTACATACAATATAACATGATTTTATTTAAATAAACTTCTCCTAAGTCTTGTAAATTAATTAATATAATTAACATGTTTTGAATTAAATCAATTAACTAAATAAATGTATACATGCTTTTTGAAAAGTTTAGCCAAACACCCCTTGCGTGTTCTGGTGTTAACCGAACCCCGTACAAAACCCCACCGAGACCGTGAGGTCTCGGCGTTGCCTCGAAACCCACACAACACGACAGCCCCTTGGCTGTGGCTTGCGGCCGAGCACCCAACAACAGCCACTGCTGCTGTCATGGCTCCCCCTATTGTGACAAACACCCCCACCGAGACCATACATGGTCTCGATTCCCACTGGCTGGCCAAGTTCCCCACTGCTGGGGTTCTTGGCTTGCGGCTGGCAGCAAAACAAACACCACCGCCACCCTTGGGTAGAGGTTGGTGGTACCAAACAGCCACCGAGAGTCTTGCGACTCTCGGTTGGTGTGCAGCCGAACAAAATCGAAAACCAAACCACCCCTTTTCCTTGTTTAATCTTTAACCTAACATGTTTTTATTTATTGTTTTTAAAGATCCATGTACATATGATCGTAACTAAATAAAAGATTAAAAAGGTTAAGGTAAATACCGAATGCGTGGTTTGATTAATGATTGAACAATGAACACGAACTCGTAAATTACCAAGATCAAAAGGCAAAAATCGTTCTTGTGGTGCGTGTGGTATGTCGCGGCCAAGAGAAGAGCACCAAGAGAGATTTAGGGTTTTATTTTCTTGAAAAGTGATTTTAATAAACTCTTGGAGTTTATTTTGTGTACAAAAAGGATTGTAATGGGTTGGGCCAAAAACCATCCCCCTTTCTTCTTTGTTTGCCGCGGCTACCATAAGCCCAAAACCAAAAACCATACAATTTTCATGTTTAACTTATTCACGAATGTTCGTGTTTTAAATGTCGTAAATTTAATATCTACGTAAACCTTTATCGTGCATCAATAATATACATATTACTCGTAATTAAATGTTCGTGTTTTTATGTCTTGTATGATTTAAGTATTTTACGTGAATACTTATCGTGCATTAATATTCATGTTTACATAGGTAATACATATAATAATTAATTAATATACGTAACGTTCGTATTAAATGTTCATGTTTCATGTCGTATATTAATTAATTATAAAGTTCAAATTTAACTGTAAATTCGTGCATTTAATGATCTTAAGGATTTTAAAGCGTGTTTTATATTACTCTAATGTGGTATTCGAATCTGATTCTCTATCCCTGGTTACCGCAAAACTAGACCATTCCTTTACAAATTGAGGCCTTGTTCTCGGATATTCTATCGATCTCAAGCGGCTTTAATATATGTGAATGGTCGTTTGTTAGAAGGGATGGTGTTAG
The DNA here is from genome assembly GCA_025667525.1 of Glebionis coronaria. NCBI lineage: Eukaryota > Viridiplantae > Streptophyta > Magnoliopsida > Asterales > Asteraceae > Glebionis > Glebionis coronaria. Next base: position 475,435,678 of record CM046882.1, read on the forward strand.
GATTAGGGGCTTATCACAGTGTCAAAGTTCAGCAAACAATCATTAAACATCAGCAACAAGATCAGAACATGAACAAAAAAGAACATGAACAAACAAGAACATAAGGGTGTTTGGGATAAAAGTTATTTCATTAATCAAAGGTCTACCAAATACAAATGCAAAGATACTCTTTATAAGAGTTACAAACCCACAACAAAGTTTCCTAGTACTAAAGATACATACAAAGTGATTAAACTACCCTTACTATCAAAATTACCAAAATACCCTTAGGAGGTATAAGTCAAAACAACTAACAATCTCCACCTTGAGTTTATCTCCTAAGTAGCACCAAAATTTAAATTTCCAAACGCTAGAGAACTCGCCAAATTCAAACAAATTACCGAATCCGAAAACGATCCAAAGCTAATCCAAATGATCGAATTTGAAAACGATCCAAAGAAAATCCAAATGGATCGAACCTGAAAACGATCCAAAGCAAACCCAAATGATCGAATCTGAAAACGATCCAAAGCAAACTAACCTAAATCAAACGTCGATGTCTTCAAATACGAACAACCAGATGTTAACCGACAAACGATCTTCAAAATCAAATTCGGGCAACCAATGTTCAAACGCCCGACAAACGAAGATCCAAATTTCTAAATTCTAAACGATCGAACAAACTTTAAAAGACATGATGATAATCAAGTCTTCAAACACCAAATCAATCTTCAAATTCCAAACACCAAATTCAAATTCAAATTCTAATGGTCCACTTAGGTAATAATAATTACGACCTAAATTCAAACTTATTATCCGTACCAAACAAATTCATATTAATAAATAACTTGACATACGGGCTCAAATTCAAACTCCCCAAATATGATCAGAATAATAATTCAAACGACCCACTTATTCAATAAGGCTTACGGTCCAAACTTCAAATTACAAACTAATATCCTACGTATATGATACGTATTACGGCTCAACTTCAAACAAATAAAATCCAAATTCGAGTACAAAGCAAACCGATTCCAAAAAAACAATACCAACAATCGATGATCTCATATTCCCATGTTGTTACTAATAGCCAAATTCCAACTTCAAATACTAAACTCAAATTCTAGTTCCTCCTAATTCAAACAAAATCATAAGTGTAACTAGGAGAACATATCAAACAGCGATGGCTCCATTATACCAAAAGAAGTACCAAGCCCTATATGCTATATGTAGGCAGCAAACGGGTTTTACTATGTAACAAACAACTTTGTTATCAAACTCCTACGAAGCAACAAACCATAGCTAATTCACAAAGCCTAATTTTGATTTGCTACCAATTCCTAATCAACAAAATCCCTTCAAACAAAACCTTTCAATATATCAAATTAACGGAAGAAACAAACAATTAAGCAAAAGAAAACCAAAAACCACAAACAAACCTGAGGTTGTTTCAAATCAAATCACCTAGCCACCAAATCAAGAAACTGATTCTTGAAATCAACCAAAAAACTGAAGCCATTCCACCAATCAAGAAACCCAAAACGAATTCCAAAAAAACCCAAACAAATTCAACTTGATGCAAGTTGATCGAATGGCCCTTGATACCAATTTGTTAGGATTAGGGGCCGATCATAATGTCAAAGTTCAGCAAACAATCACTAAACATCAGCAACAAGATCATAACATGAACAAACAAGAACATGAACAAACAAGAACACAATGGGTGTTTGGGACAAAGTTATTTCATTAGTCAAAGGTCCACCAAATATAAATGCAGAGATACTCTCTATAAGAGTTACTAACCGACATACAAAGTTTCCTAGTACTGAAGATACATACAAAATGACTAAACTACCCTTACTGTCAAAATTACCAAAATACCCTTAGGAGGTATAAGTCAAAACAACTAACAGATGGGAGAATAAGGTAGCTCACAGTATAGCGTCATGGGTGTTGGCTTGCACTAATAACTTCCGTTTTAGCTGCTAAAGATATAGTTTCTCCTGTTTATTGAATTCATCTTTTCTATCGAAAAAAGAAGTTAATATTGTCTTCTTGATCGGTACCTATCTATGTATTTATATTCAGTTTTCATAGGGTTAATTAAAATATACTGCATTTATTATACAAATCGTTTTATTATAAGTAACTATTTAAAAGTTGTTAATTAGCATTAAACATCATGTAAAATATAAAACGCGATTTGGATAATTGATAGCCAAATAATATACTAACTTGGCTTATATAGTTTTCTAGCCTTTTATTTATTATAGCCCTTTTCACCATTCACATTATGTGTTTCATTGTTTGAATTGTTAACATTTCCTAAATTTGTCCTTTTCTAACCATTCCTGTGTTTGAATTGTTGAGGTTTATAAACATTATGCCTAACTAGACGAGTACCCGCGCATAGCGGCGAGAATTTCTAGTGACAGATAGTTAATGATACGCGATGTTATGATAAGTATTTTGTGACTTCCCAGTGATGTTATTTTCAGTAGCATTAGTCAATTCCGATTATAATTGAAGCATTGTCTCTAATACCTAAATGTAGCGTAACCCTACCCGAAACCACCATAAAAAGGGGAGTTGGAAACAATGACACTCTTTTTTATAAGTGTCCTATTTAGTTATAAAAAACATTCTGAAATAACAAAAACAATTCAGATGCTAGATAAAGAAACTTTTAGTACGATTGCTTAGAGTACATGATAACAGGTTAACAACAAAAATTAAAGGCAATTGAAATTTCAAAGTGAAGTTTCGTATGATCCTCACAAAATACTTTGTTTTAGATGCAAAACACTTAAAAAATATGCAAGATATGAGATAAAGGAATTTCTCCCAAGAATATAAAGCAAGTTGTATCTTCAATTCTAAGTTGCACAACCATCTGTGCAAGCCTCTTTCATATTGAAATGTCATGCATTTTCATCTCTTGAGTCTAACATAAAGAAACCCTAATGTTTATTAACATTATCTTTGTACATGCCATGAAGAGAACGATGGATATTGAAGGACTCGAATGAATGCTTGCATTGCGGGCATGTTGGTTCCTTCTTATATGTCTTCGATCAGAGAATGGAATACACTACACAAAAAGAGATAAAGGTTAATTCTACATGAGCTACCATTCAAGAGACATGATTACATTCAGTGTTAATCAAATGGTCACACTTACATCCATGAACATAAAACAGCTAGCAATAAAAAATATGACAAAAAAGAAAATAATAATATTTCATTACAAACAACGACAGCCATTAATATTAAAAGTTTTACTATGTATAACAAATTTGGCTATACATGCGAGTTTTTATGTTGGTAAGGTTTTTCCAGTGGCACCAAGTGAACAAGTCACTGTTGAAGTTGCATGAGATTGTGTGATAATGATAAACAGTACATGTTGCAAACGTCTAAACACATAAGAAAACGCCAATAACTGTAAACGGGATATAGAAACAACAATATAAAAATTTTGAACTCAAGCAGTGATGCTATAAGATCCATACAAAGATAGATGTTGCTAATCAATGTTCAAGTCATGCGAACTTCAGACAAGACATATATTTGGTAAGCTCAAATTGATCTTATTTGTGAAGCTTTGAGACATGTCCACTTTTATTTGGTGACTTAACAGGGTAAAGGCATATAGTTTTAACTTAACAAACCAAACACTCTTGTGAAAACTTACTTGTACTATTCAACTCTTGTAATAATTAAGATCTTGTAAAAGTCACAGACAGTATAGTAACCATAACATAACTATCCGAAAGCAAACTATACTCTTATTCAGTAAATATTAGTAAGATACAAAACCTAGGTGAGAAGGGCTCGGATCCATGCAGGTCTTTCACCAACGGCTGGCACTGAATTAGCGCTTCGCGAAAGAATCATGTGGCATGGTGAAGAGTTCTTGGCTCTCCTAGTCTCCAACTACTTGTGGAAGAGGAGGTGAGTTGATATTAAGGTGTCAAAGCGCTCGAAGAAGGCCACAAGTGGAGGCAACCGATGCTCACCTCCTATCACTTGCTCCGGATGATAGGGGTAGGGAACCCCTTGCCGAATAACAAAAAAGCGCCAATTGACCCAAATTACTTTTACTCAAATCCACATTATCCAAAAGCAATATAGGTAAAGTGTCCAACAAGTATCAATTCTCGAACAAACATCTTTAAATGACCTACAACCAATCCATTAACAATTTTAGAAAAACTTAATCATTTAGTTTAATTAATCGATAAACATTCTAAATTCGCAAACTTACTCATTTATATCATTCATAATTATTCCCTTCAACCGGACCTTAATCGTCATCCTCATCAATACAAGGAATTCTTTAAACCATATGCCAATTACGTACCTTTGCAAAATTGAAATCTTCAAGCTTCACAGACCCAATAAAGTCAACCGATATATATACCTGAAAGAAGAATATGAATAACTCAAATGACAAGCAAGCCCAAAACCTTTGTATTACCTTATTTCTTAGTAACAGTTAATAATACAATTGTTCATTTGTGTCCGTATGTGCACACACAAAAATTTTAAAGCGATCACTCTCTTCATATCGGTTGATTTACAAACATGTATTTTAGTAGAATATTACAACGATAACTTCAAATAAAAATAGATAAAAGCTTGTTACCAGTTATACATGATCAAGTTGTTGACAATCCACATTTTATCATCCAAATACTGCAAAAACTATATACAAATCATTTGATAAAACACAAAATAAATACAATCGTAAGAAAATTAAGAGGAAATTAAGAACCTAATTAAAAAATGAAAATACATACTCATTTGAATTGAAAAAGCAATATCCTTTCTTTGTTATATTGGCAATGCAAGAAAAAGAAAAATCCTTTATTACCCGAAAAACAATATCCTTTTTTTGATTAGTAGTCTGAAGAATCAAATGCAAATACTCGTGAATATTTGATAGTGACGGTAGCTTAGCTTTTTTGAGTGATATGTATGTGATTTTTTTGAATGAATGGGAAGGCGGACGAGTTTCTTAATGCATAAAGAGGTGGGTTACAACTGGTGAAAGAGTGCAGGAGAACTTTACGCAGCTTCTTTGATAAGTTTTATAAAATTTCTTCTTTATGGGCCCAAAAATTAAAGTCATTTACAGAATTCCTGAAAATAAAAAATAACAGCCAATACCTTTCGAGAATAGAAAATACTTTCCCTTCTTGTGTTTAACTTCCATCCGATTTCATTGCAGCCATTTTAAACCACACATAAGTTTCATTAACAAAATATGTATGTTAAAAAATTCATAAAAGTCTTTCCATGTTTACGTTTGCATTATCAACATTACCTTTTGTATGTGACAGTGGTATTTTATACTTGTGCTCCTAGCTGTGTTTTATATGTTTCCTTTTTTGTTAATGTGTTTTCCTTATGTTTCAACAATATCTGTTCCTGTATTTCAACTAACTAGACGAATACCCGCGCATAGCAGCGGGATTACCTAGCGGCAGAAAATTACGATTTTTAATATTTTGGTAAGATCAGATTATAATTGAAAGAGTTATAACATGCAACAATTCAACTCTAGATAAAATATCAAATAAACGTGTATTAAACAACATATATAAAGTTTTAATGAAAATGAAAGAAACACTACATTAGTTATTATACCAGAACTAACAACACACTTTAATCATAACTCAAAACTTTTTGATACACCATATTTGAGGTGTAGACTCCTTTCTTGACCAAACTCTTTTATAATTTAACTAATACCTTTATAGTTGCACACGATATTCCTCTAGGCATATCTCTAGAATAGATAACCAGGAAAAAACTTGCTTTATATAAATTCTAGTTTTTCACGTTTCACATTGAAGATATGTAGATTCCTATTTTTATATTTATGCACGCGAATAGTGACAGTAATTGTATAGCATCAAATAATTAAATATACACGATATTGTGATAAGTGTTTTGTTTAATTGCAACGATTGTAAAATGCGATATTTCAACTTTATCAAAAAAATTCAACGCGTATCAAAAAACATATAAAAAGAAATATTAGTCTAAACCGACAAATACGTAACTTCTTAGAGCATCCATTGTGAGAGGTTCAAACATACGTCTTAAAATTTTGAGGAGGTTTATGTAATTGAGCTTTATTTTATACTTATTTGGCATGAAGAGGTCCATAATCTTTGACCTCTTCACAATTTAATGGAAGTATTGTATGAAACAATTATAAAGTTTTATAGTATTTATACTATTATAAAAATAAATTTATTAATTCAAAAAATCTAAAACTTATTGATGTGGCATGAAAATTTTAATTATCCAAATTTATAATATCTTGCTATTATAGATGCCCTTACTATAAAAAAATTCCACAACAAATGATCACCCATTGATATCCCTTCTAAAGTTGAAAGTTTCAATTGTTAAATCTCTCTTTATATCCAAAACTACAAAATCAACAGTCATGGGTAATGGCCATTTGTGTCTTTATTTTTATATTCATTTAATTTTGTATATATCCATATGATAACACATACTCGTAGTTTCTAAGTGTATGTATTTTTTAACTTTAATCACAACAATTAAACAATTGTGTCCACTCTGCAGCATAGATAGTTTTCTAATTTGTTTGACACATTTCTTGTTAGTTAATGTATATCTACTTGATGTATGTCCCACATATGTGTATCATTAGTTAGACACTTAGACATATATATATAACTAAAATTATATTAAGATGAAACAATTACAAAAAATCAAATTTACACACAAATTTTTAAAATTCCAACAAAGAAATTGTTAAATCATTTGATAGGAACCAAACTAAAATATAGGTTGGTCATATACTCGACATATACCTAGTATGATCTTGAATTCTAAAATCAATATCATAGCAATTAGAGGTTAAAACTTCACTCTTTGTTCTATATCACGTAAACTCTTAAAAGAGATTAATTGTTATGATACTACAATAAAAATTATCGTAAAAAGTTTGACCAGCTTTTGGAATGTAGTTCTCTATAGTATTTAGAGGGAAATACAGGATGTCATTCATTCCATTTAACTTTGGAAAGTTAAAGGTAGCAATAAGCCAATTATATACAACTTGTTACACTGGAAGTTTGAAAAAGTGTAACAAGTAATTGAGCAGAAGGTAACCATTTGAATGAAGCTATCAAAAGATTCATAAGGTACATGATTAATGAAGTATTCTCATCAAGAAAGTTGGATTACACCGTTTTGCATATAAATGTACATGATATTATTTAAAGCTGATCTTCAGTTGAATTTGTGATTCTTCATTTTCTGAACTTTCTAAATTCACATGTGCCATCAATGTATTTGATGTTATTTTTGTAAATACACACATTTGTTCGTTAATAAAATCATCACATAAATCTAGATATACACAGGAAGTAGAATTGTTGTAAACCTAATGTTTGGCAACCCTATTGTGTATGTCCAACCCGCTATAAGGATCAAAACTATCATTCATTGTGTTTTCTTTTTGAAGAACCTACACATTCGGGCAACGAATTCCTATGGTAGGAACGCATAATCCGACAAAGCATCAGCTACAATAGAAATTCCAGTTAGGCAAATTCGAAGATCTAAAAATACTTCAAAAACTCATCTATTAAACAATGTATCGAAACTCAGTAAAACCTCCAAACATGCAGAAAATTTACAAATACTAACAAATCTATAACAATGTTTACATAACAATAATTACAACACATGTAAATAACTTCAAACATAAAGCAAACATATTCTGGAAACACAAGTGGCGACAACGAGATTTTCAGCAGCGGATTTTTCCAAGGAGTCGACAGAGGCAACTGCTTTTTCTATCAGCAGCAACGTCTTAACATTAGAGAAGATTTGTATCGAAAGGCTTCCCATCGATTTAATATTAATAGTTGTTTTCACTATCATTAAAAATATAACTAAGCATGAATGTAAAGAAAACCGACCTCAAGCTCATCATTATCATTTCTATGCGAGTTAAATTAAACACAATGAAATGAATCAGTTCAATTAACACATTAAGGTTGTTTATATACGCATGTGAAAAAGTCCAAACTCCAAATTCAAGTCAATTAACACATTAAGGTTGACACGTAATTGACAGCCATGTAATTGAAATAAAATTATATGCTTCCCATTTACTTCCACTCGTATTATTGACTAATAATATACTTTCCATGTATTTGTTTTAGTTTCAATCTCTAAGATTCAGTTTTTCAAGCGCTTAAATTTACAGCTCAAATCATACCACACATCATTGTTATATGGTTCAACCTTCCATAAATTCTATCTTTTTCAACATTACCATAAATATAAGTTTTTTCAACTTTCAACATTCAACAAATCCTATACACCCTTTATAGGGTATATAGAAGATTTGTTAGTTTCCTTTTATGCAATAGGAATGAAACTTACATGAGAAGCTTTGTTGAAAAATTTTAACTTTCAACAATTCAACTTTCAACAAATGAGATACACCCTTTATGGGGTACTAGACGATTACCCGCGCATAGCGGCAGAAATTGTCGAGCTTTTGATAATTAACGATATGCGATATTATGGTAAATGTTTCTTGTAACACTCAAAATAGATCGTAATCAATTGGAATTGCAGATGGGTATAACGTGCGATAACTAAATACTAAATAAAACATCAAATAAACATGTATCAAACGACGTATGGAATCTTTGGATGAAACTGAAAGTAATTGTTTTCCGGTTTTTAGTTTCGACAAAATTTCATAAGAGAATAATTTTTTTTGGTAATTTGTATTTTTAGCGCTAGAGATCGTTTTTATTACTGTTTTATGATAGCATAGTTAGATAGTTACATTGGGTTCTAATAATGTCAATATGTGTGTGATTGTCTTTTTCGATAGTATTATTTTACAATTATACTAATAAAAGAAGAAACGTTGTAAATAAACTTGGAGTTCTGCTTCTAGCCACATAGTGTGTGTTTCATGAAAAAGTTTCGTCAAAATTTTTTAAGCATGTTACTTTAAATAATAAAGCACATTTAAAATACTTGGTATAAAATTCTCTTATCCTATAATAACTATGTCCACTTTAATAGTTTATATGAATTTTGAATAAAATATTTCTTTTTAATTTTCCAACCTACTTTTATATATAAATGGACTTTTTAGTTTCAAAATTATGATATAAATCATTAAAGTTTGGAGACAAAGGAAGCATTTTGAATTAACTTATGTATATTTAAACGCAATTCCTACTTTTAAAATTGTTGTCATGAAAAGTATTGTATGATTTGGATTATGTTATCACTGAAATAAACCAACATTAAAATAGAAGAATGCTCGTCTCATAGAGCATGTTTAAGAAGTCTGGTGGAAGAATAGCAAGATGGTATTCGACTTTTTAATTTGTGTTTATTAATTCATGTATATTTGCCATTTAACTCAAATCATTACAAGATATAACACAAATCGATACTATACCGATGGTTGATTCATTTAGTATATTAACTTAGTTTGCATTTTGAGTTTTAACAAATGCATTGTTGACATGTAAATGGAAAAGATACAGACAACTCATACTTGATGATATCTTTGGATTGAAATGCAATACAATGATAGTTGATTGATTTACACTAACACAATTGATTCAGTGATGACGTATCAGCGCAACATAATAATAATAAACACGAAAACAATCGTTGGCTTATCAAATTATCTATCGAGCCGTGACAAATATTCAGCAAAAGACAAAAACAACTCCACTATCTTACATCAAGCAATACGTGGAGTAACTCCGGGTATAGCAGTAAAAGCAAGGCGTCTAGGTACCCAATATTACCCAAATGTATCATCCCACATGTCTATTTAAAATCTACAAAGTATCACACAAACGTGAAATTGAAAAAAAAAATTCCTTACATAAATTATTATATTAGTACAAATTTACTACAAAGGGGCTAGAATACTATTTCATTTTTATCACATGAAAACTAAACTTCTATGATATCTTCATGTTTACTAATGAGCCACTTATAGAGTATAAAAAAAAGAAAAATAAATCCCCAAAAACCAAAAAGAAACCAACTTAGTAAAATAGTTTATATAGCATCCCCTTGATGAGTCCCTTAAACTCTTGTTTTTGACAGTCTTGAGCGTTTGGGAGTATGCGACAAAATTTACCTAATAAACACGCAAGTAAATAATGAGCTAGGTATACAACATGACCATGAAACTAAATAAAAAAGGAGGTCAATACTTTATGTACCTATCCTTGCTAAACGGTTGAGCCAATTGGGAATTTTTTTCATGGCTAATTTTTACGTAAATAAGTGATATACGTCACCATAATAGTTTTGGGTTAAGCATGTGGTACCCAGTAAAATTGACTCTGTAAACTCAAACAGGGAGCATTCTTTAGACTCAATCTCAAAGCTCATACAATGACCTTATTGTCATTTCCATGTCATAGCTAAATCAAAAAACATTGTTGTTTGTATGTTTGGTTTTTAAAACACTTACACAGTAAAAATCGCCAACAACTAATATTAATCTTAGATCGAGAAAACCTAAACCACAAATAGAGAACAGATCCAACACATCAGAAACCATCAATAACCTTAAAGTTATCATGGCATTTGTTTGACGAACAAAAAATCTACCTTACGAATGAAATAAGGGATTTAGTTCTTAGCAATTTTTTGAAAACTTGTGTAACACAACAAATTGGCTTCATCTAATTAAAAGGCAGGAAAAAAATCAAAACCAACAACAAAGCCACCTACTGAAACTACCTAGCTCACCATAACAACTGATATTTCCGTTTTTAGTATTGTTTTGTCTCGGTCTCTTATCGAATTGATATAACTTTTAAAAAGTGTAAATCAAATTTATTTAAAACTACACCAATTATTTAAAATCAAATTTTACTTCTACTTAATTCGTTAAGCAATATCTTGCCCAAATGATAGTTCTATCAAATCTGGCCCAACTGAATTACACGCTCAAAATCGATAAAATGTAAATGTCCAAAAATTCTCAATCTAGCTTGTAAACTCTAGATGAACTAATGACACTTAATAGATGCAATTACAATAACATTTCAAACTTCAATTAACAAGTAACAGCCCAATAGAATTACTAAATCCCATTCGTCTACTTGCCTAATATTTAAACGCAACTAGCAATTCCTACTAGCATAATATCTCACTACTAGTAAACTTACATATATCAAATTCCTATATGCCGAGCTAAAAGCAATAACAGATCTTGCAATGCATCAGCTTAAACAGAAACAACAGTTAACATAAAAGATTATGCTACACTACGATTAATCCTACTGTTCTACGATATGCAGAAATTATAAAAGAAGTGTGATCTCATCTTCCAGGCCAAGTCCGTTGTGAGCGAAGCATAGCGCTGAGCTAGCTTTAAACGAACACCGCCTTCCCAACTTGAAATCAGGATCTATAACGAGCCTAAAAGAAACTAATATCGAAGCTAACCCAAACTCATATCGAACCGAAATCACCAGCTACTTTCTGAGAAAGAAACTACACTATTGATACTTGAAGAAAGTTTCAGAATCGATTATGAAGGAGTCTATAATATGCAACAACTGGTCACCAAACTGAATCAACGAATCGCCAGTCCGTCGACGTCGAAAGATATGCTAAATGAAACTAACAACTTCAAACTCGATCGGCAATCCTAAACCGTCATGAACAGGGACGTGTAATAATCTGCTATCATGCTCTAAAGAAACGTAACAGAATCTTCAACTTCCATAACCACTCATCCAGCGAATCTTCAACATATCTACACTACTGCCTCATATTCGAGCTTGTTTCCATGGAAAACCTTGAGTAACCAAATACTACTTCAAGTATAAATCTGCTTGGAATGATCAAAACACATGAAAGCTTCATAGACTACTCCAAAAACAGTAACTTGAACCGAATAAAGCCATGATCTAAGTAACTGAGTATGACAACAGTCGAGAAAGAGTTGGAAATGAACAGGAAACTGTGTTTATTTGATCTTCAAAAATGTAACAAGCTGAAGAAATCAGTTATAACAACCTTTAACTGAAAGTAGAATGCTGTTAGAAGAGAAATGTTCTAACTATCTATAACTAGATGTGATTTACACCTAGTTTTACAATTTTGCTTTAACTGACTATGTGAAAAATTCACACAGTAAAGTTACACGTCAAGAAATGAAAAACAAACGAGTATTTATAGCCAAAAGAAAATGCAGGGGTGGGGAGTCAGAATTGTGTTGTCCAATGGGGATATGCCACGTGGCAGAAGGTTATGGGCTGTGAGGTGTGGATCTGGATTGAAGATTTAGTGACATGTGATTGGTTGTCTATTTTGAGTGGGGATTCGATAGAATTTATTAAAGGGCAAGTGGAATATGTGGGGTTCGGTTGGTGGGAGTAAAATGAAGATTCGGTTGAATTTGTGTTTTAAATGCTCCTCAATCTTGGATCATAATAGTATACTCCCAATATAAATGCATGATGATTAAGTTCCGGTTTAATGGCTGGCTCTAAATATCACGCCAATGATTCCTGTGCATTCTTCCCATAATTGAGCCATGCTAGATATATGAAACCCGGATTATTAATGTAGATTCACTCATAATGGGATGTTGGCTCATTATGGAACTGGCTTCAGTCTTGATACTTGTTTTAATCCTGGCCTCATTTAATGCTTGTTAGAATGATACTGCCGATGATTGCATCTTTAAGTCTTTGACCGATTTAATCCCTTGACTTTCCCATCTAGGCAGTTTGACTTGTATTCTTGTAAAAATTTTAGAATCTTGTCATATAAAGTCCATCATCTTCAATAATCGACATCTTCAGCACTTTAACTTTGCTCCTTGGCCACATTTGATCCTTCTATTGTCTTTTTCTTCATTATAAATACCTTGAAAACGTGTGTTTGCTCCAAAAATGCATCTTGTTTACCTAAAAACTCACAAACACAAATACCCACGTAATTATGATATTTTAAAGTTAATTATAATGTATTTGGTTGTGTTTTAAGTGGTTTTTGGATCATAATTTATGAGTATTTTCACACTTATCAACTCTCCTCCACTTGACCATTACCATGGCCTCATGCAATGCAGCATTTCAAAGCTCTAGAGTGCACTTTTCTCATAATTAATCAACCTTGGCCATTTTAGGATTTAATAAACTAAACTATACTACATGATGAATGATTTTGATTTAATAACGCAATACAAAGGAAATCAATTCTATTTATATATTTTTAATTTTTATTGAAATGGTTTTGACGGAAAAACTCATAAAGAAATCATTGACTTAGATTAGGGCTTTGGTACCATGGACACTTATCACCCTCAAGTTTCACTTTCTCCATACCAAGCTTAAAAATGGGATCATTGTATTCACAAGTAAAAAGTGCATCAACTTATTCATAACGATTAAATGTGGAACCGGTTATTATTTGAGCAAATTGCTTTTGGGCAAATTTGTCATTATTTAAAGTGTGAAATATAAGAAATGTAAAATCCAAAAATAAGGAAGTACGGTTTTAATCCTAAGTAATCCTCTCATCCATTACTCGAAAAGCCGCTCACAATTAATATAAGTCCGACTCAAGAGTAATAAGTCATTCGCCTTATGTGTAAAATCCTCATGTCATGCATAAATAAGTAGCTACACACTCGCTAAGGAAAGAAAAATAAAACTCACGCAATAATTTACATCTGCCGCCTTTTTGAGACTTTGGATCTTCAATCCCGCAACCCGTCAAGGTAAAATTGGATTGGAGCAACTATTAGATCCCCGCAACCCGTCAAGGTAATATTGGAATCTAATAGTTACTATAATTAACACTAAACTGCCCCTCTTGGGAGTCTTGTATAATTATTATTATTATTTTTTTATTTTTTTTCTAGCCACTCATTTTTTTATAAGCCGCTCTTATTTTTCTTTATTCCTCACAAAGAAAATTGAAAAGAATAAAGGGAAAAACACCTGCTATGTATTAAGCATGACATAAGCCTAATACACATAAAACGTTCTAACTTAGAATCTTAAGACGTACTTATACCAACCGTGAGTGATTAGAAAAAAATGCATAAGAGATTACGAACCAATTAAAACCGTTCTTGATTATTTATTAACATATATACATGCGAAGAAAATAGAGGTAAAGAAGAAGAAGGGTTTAGCCACAAGTAATTATCATGAAGTTTATCTAGCCCTTTTATACTTGCTTCAACTCTATCATCTCCCATTCTCCACAAATTTAAAATCTCAAATAATGAGATTGGTGGATGCTTAGCCTAATAGACAAATGAAGGACTACATGGTTAAGGATACTAGCTAGAGAATGCTTAGATAAGCAAACTCGGGTTGAGTCAAAATATCCACGGTAGACCTAATATGTCAAAGAAGTCTAAATTTGTTAAACCATGTCCTTATTATATTTTTTTCTCTCTTTATATATTTTTGATGAAAAATAAAAGAAGAAATATATACAATGCAAATGTGTTATGCAAATGAAAAATGATTAATGCAAAAATTATGAATGCATATTTTTGGTGGCCAAAGTAGATCAAAAATTTGAAAAATGTTTGAAAAATTAATTTTCCAAGTTATCATGAAGTTAAGGCAATGGTCTAGGTAAGCTCACTTCGATAGAAGTCTCCCCTACACCTAAGATAAACATTGTCCTCAATGTTTAAGAGTATTGGAGTAAACTCCCCTACACTTATGACGTTGATAACTTTGTTTAACCCAAGCTAAGGAAAGATCAACTATAGGGTATTCATTTTAAGAACAAGTTGTTGAATATCACAATAGCAAAAACTAATCGAAGTGAACCGGATACACGGGCCTCCTCCATAAGCTCCAAGAATGAAATGAGAGAGAGCAACCCTTGAAGCAAACACCAAAAGACGAAGAAAGGCACCCCTCCACTTCAACTCTACTATAACACCATATTATTAAACCTAGCCTATTTAGATCTACTCTACGTTTTCTAACCTAGTTACAATGCTTGAGTTTTTTTAACCCTAAGTCGCTAAGTGGAGGACTTCTTAATCAATGGTGAGGTGGATGAGGTTTATTTGTTTATGATTCTTTCCCTTAAGTGTCCCATAAGATGATAAGGTGATACTTTAAAGTTTCCCACAAGTTTTCCTTTTAATGCATCAAGCGGATACTGAGTTGGCTCAACATTCTCTATACCAGGATCAAAAATCTTTTCCTTCATAGGAAAATAACAAGTGATGGTAGCCTTTGAAGATTCTCCTTGATACTGCACATCATGAGAGAAAGGGTGTGGAGTAGTAAGTGTCATCACACTTGTAGAGGAAACCACCATTTCTTTCTTGTTCTTAGAAAACTCCTCATCAAAAACATCCTCATATGGTGACATAAAGAATCTCTCCAATTCAACATCTAAATGATACAAGTCACTATCATCTTGAAATTTCTCAAACATTGGTTCATCAAGTGAAGGCTCAAAGAGATTGTGTGAGTTGGTTTGTAAGAAAGGTGGTGAAACAAGTGAATTATTTTGGCTATGATGTGTTTCACAAGGTGGGTAAGAAAGAGTAATATGTGAAGGTTCTTGAGAAGTTTGAGTGGGAATGGAATCACCATAAAGCAATCTTTCTATTTCACGAATATCCTCATCCCAATTAGAAGAAGATGTATCAACCATAATATCATCTCTCTTAAGATAAGCGTCAATCTCCTCATTAATCAACTCATCTTTACTAAGCATTCTTTCAATCTTTAGAACATCCTCTTCCCAATTTGAACTAGAGTTATCAATCTCAATATCATCTCTCTTAAGATAATCTTCAATTTGTTTATCTATCAATTCATCTTCACTAAGCAATCTTTCAATCTCAAAAACCTCATCATTCTCATCAATGATAGAACCCTCCTCATCACTATAGTCATCACAAATTGGTAGGTCAAGGATTGGTGTTTCAAAAGGTATCTCCTCAAAACTCAAGATAGTATGATCATCAAATAATGGAGGCTCAAAAATGGAGAACTCATCATCACTATATTCATCATAAATTGGTGTATCAAAAAGAGGTGGTTCATCATAACTAGAATCCTCATTTGCTTCCTTATTGTTGTTGAAAAGAGGATTAGAATCTCCAAAATGAAATTGTTGGGGTTCATGAATATTCAATGAGGAAGTAATGGAGGCTATGGTCTCAACATAAGGAAGATCATATTCACCACTCTTACAAGCTTCATGAAAGTATTCATTACACACTTCATCAAGAATATCAACGTGATTCACCTCTTTATCAAGAATATCAACATGCTTAACCGTCTCGGGCTCATTGGATTTCTTAGACAATTTTCCCATGTTAAACACAATCTTTTGATCTTCCACCCTCATAATAAGTTCCCCCTCCGCCACATCAATAAGAGTACGACCCGTCCTCAAAAAGGGTCTACCAACAATAAGAGGAACTCTTGGGTCCATATCATAATCAACCACTAAAAAATCCGCGGGAAAGGTAAACTTATTAACCCCAACAAACACATCCTCCGCTATGCCTACCGGATAAGTTATGGTACGGTTAGCTAACTCAAGTGTCATCCTAGTAGGTGTGAGCTCGGGAAGTGAAACTCTTTTCCAAAGCGATAATGGCATGAGATTGATACTTGCCCCAAGATCCGCTAGTGCCATGCAATTTTCCACCCTGGGAAAATTACAAGGGATCAAAAATCGCCCCGGATCTCCAAGTTTTGTAAGTAAGGTTTTGAGCAACACGGCGAAACAATTCTCATTAAGGGATGTGTTAGGCAAGTCCACCAATTTTTCCTTGTTGGAAAGGAGATCTTTGAACATCTTAGCAAATTTTGGCATATATGCAAGAGCTTCCTCGAAGGAGATGTTTATGTTAAGTTGCTTGAACATCCTCAAAAAATTAGAGACTTGTATATCATCCTTGTTTTTCAATTTCTCCTTTCTCAATCTTGAAGGGTAATGAAGATTTGGTTTTGGTGTAAGTGGAATAGGTGTTGTAGTGGAATATTTCTCTTTGTTAGCTTCTTAATTAGGAGTTGTGGAAGGTAAAGGAGAAGTGGGTATAGGTTGAGAAGGTATAGGTGATGAAGTAGTAGAGCTTGGAGGTGATGAAGAGGATGTAGAAGTCTTATCACAAGATGGAATCATAGTAGGCTTGACAATAGAAGGTGTAGGAGGTGAAGAATCATTAGTCGTTTTTCCACTTCTTGTTGTAATAGCATTGACATTGGCCCTCGGGTTTGTTTGTGTGTTAGAAGGTAAAGCCCTTTGTGGTCTTTGATTAAATGCCATCAAAAGCCTCTTAGTTTGCTCCTCCATTGTAAGTTTCATTTGCTCATTCATTCTTTTCTCACTTTCACGAATTCTCCTTCAACATACTCATGAGTATCATGTAGCCCATATCCTTGATTTTGAACTTGAGGGTATCCTTGATTTAGTAAGGGTGGTGGTGGTTGCAATCCTTGATTGGGTGGATGAAAATTATTTCCTTGATCTTGAAAGGTGTTGGGTGCTTTGTAATTCTTCCCTTGGTAAGCATAACACTCCCATTGATAACCTTGAACTTTATCACATTGTTGGTAGGAATGGGGACCTCCACAAGTCTCACATGAAAGAGCAACAGAATTCACATCATTGGTGGAATTATTGTTCAAAGAGAGTTCACAAAATTTCATGAGTGTATTGGTCATAGTATCAAGCTTTTGAGAGATCATTTTTTCCATTTGAGGAGTAACACTCTCTTGCACCACATGGACTCTCTCATCAAATTGTGTGTTAGCTTGCACCATCGATTTGGTCTCAATAATGTCCCAAGCTTCTTGAATGGATTTAGAAAAAATATTTCCACCCGCGGAAAATTCTTGGTGGTGTGGTCTTAATCTATTATAGAAAGTGTTGATTTGGTGAACCTCATTGAATCCATGATTTGGACATTTCCTCAATAACTCCTTGAAATTTTTCCAAGCCTCACTAAACGTTTGATCATTCCTTTGTTGAAAACCAATAATTAATTTTCTCAAAACCGTAGTTCTTGATGGAGGAAAGAACTGGTTCAAAAACTTCTTCCTTAAATCCTCCCAAGTGAAGATGCTCATAGATGGTTTCCTATCATACCAATTTCTAGCAAGACCCTCTAAGGAGAATGGGAATAGGATCAGCTTAATAGCATCAGGAGGGACCCCATTATACTTAAGTGTATTGCAAAGTAACAAGAACCTCTTAATATGGTCGTGGAGGTCATCTATGGGTCTCCCTAAGAAGGGGATAGAAGAAACCAAAGTGATCATATGTGTATTAAGCTCAAAAGTGTGTGCGGGTATCTCGGGTATAACGATGGCGTCGGCATTTCCCTCCACTTTTGATTGGAGGATCTCCATAATAGGACGTTGATCCATGACTACAATAGCGGTGTCGAAAGCGCGATACGCGTGATCGGCTTGATGGACGGTTTTGTTGTTCTTCCTTTTTGGAGAACGAGATACACCAATCGGTATGTTTACACGTGTGCGAGTACACGTGTAAGTAAACTCGAGGAGTGAGAGAGAAGCTCTCGGGCGACTTTTGAAGGAGAAGAGATTATCTCCCTCAAGGTGCAATAATTAATATCCACAACAAAATATAATATATGTAAGGACTAATTTGTTGCAAGACCCCCAATCAAGCCTTCCTTATTAGAATACGCACTAGTGAACGGGGGGTTAGGTGGTGCGAAGCACTTAAGTACCTATTAACCCTTAGATGGCATTTTATAACACATCGCCTTTCTATTCACTTTGTAGTTTGTATTCTTCTAATTATTGCCTATTGGAAGTATTTATCTATTCTTGCTTAATTAAATTTGATCGATACACGTGCCAAGGACCGGAACGCTCCCTAACACGGTGTATTGTAAAAGCAATACTTATGGAGATATGTGTATTGGTTGTTCGTATATGTATACGTATCTACATATAATAATATAGAGAAAATGTTTTTTTATTAATTGGGGTTTTAAAGAAAATACTATATGTACGTAAAAACCGAGGAAATCTAATAATATATATTTTTGGGTGCAATCTCTTAGGAAAAAGATTGCTTTTTGAATTTTTTTATTTTTTTGTTTCAATTCTTTAGGAAAAGAATTGATTTTGTGGTTTTTTTGTTTTTATATTTTTTTCTTTTTGATTTTTTTTTGTTTTTGATTTATAATACGTAAAAATAACGTTCACAAAGTGAACGGATCCCAAAATCCAATCGTCTCACTTGAAACCGTTAATCTTCACGAAAAGAACCGGCAGTGGCGCCATTTGATATTTCCGTTTTTAGTATTGTTTTGTCTCGTCTCTTATCGAATTGATATAACTTTTCAAGCTCGACTTAATTGTTTTTGGTATTAAAATTGAATGGTAATCTATTTCTATTTAGCAAAGAGCAAACAAAAATGTAAAATATTATCGATACTGCGTATATGTACTACTCTAAAAACATATTGCATATACGACAATTAAAGCACAAAGTAACAACTAACAAAATGTAACCAACTAATTATAAAAGCAAAATGTAACAAACTAACAAATGCAACCAATTCTCTAACTAACTTTATCTAACTAATTTTTATAAAATTCTAACAATCTTATAACCAACTATTTTTTTATAAAACTAAATTTTTATAAAAGTGTAAATCAAATTTATTTAAAACTACACCAGTTCTTTAAAATCAAATTTTACTTCTACTTAATTCGTTAAGTAATATCTTGCCCAGATGATAGTTCTATCAAATCTGGCCCAACTGAATTACACGCTCAAAATCGATAAAATGTAAATGTCCAAAAATTCTCAATCTAGCTTGTAAACTCTAGATGAACTAATGACACTTAATAGATGCTACTACAATAACAGTTCAAACTTCAATTAACAAGTAACAGCCCAACATAATTACTAAAGCCCATTCGTCTACTTGCCTAATATTTAAACGCAACTAGCAAATTCCTACTAACATAATATCTCACTACTAGTAAACTTACATATATCAAATTCCTATATGTTGAGCTAAAAGCAATAACAGATCTTGCAATGCATCAGTTTAAACAGAAACAGCAGTTAACATAAAAGATTATGCTACACTACGATTACTCCTACTGTTCTACGGTATGAAGAAATTATAAAAGAAGTGTGACCTCATCTTCCAAGCCAAGTCCGTTGTGAGTGAAGCATAGCGCCGAGCTAGTTTTAAACGAACACCACCTTCGCAGACTTGAAATCAGGATCTATAACGAGCCTAACAGAAACTAATATCGAAGCTAACCCAAACTCATATCGAACCGAAATCACCAGCTACTTTCTGAGAAAGAAACTACACTATTGATACTTGAAGAGAGTTTCAGAATCGACTATGAAGGAGTCTATAATATGCAACAACTGGTCACCAAACTGAATCAACAAATCGCCAGTCCGTCGACGTCGAAAGCTATGCTAAATGAAACTAACAACTTCGAACTCGATCGGCAATCCTAAACTGTCATGAACAGTGACGTGTAATAATCTGCTAACATGCTCTAAAGAAACGTAACAGAATCTTCAACTTCCATAACCACTCATCCAGCGAATCTTCAACATATCTACACCACTGCCTCATATTCGAGCTTGTTTCCATGGAAAACCTTGAGTAACCAAATACTACTTCAAGTATAAATCTGCTTGGAATGATCAAAACACATGAAAGCTTCATAGACTACTCCAAAAACAGTAACTTGAATCGAATAATGCCATGATCTAAGTAACTGAGTATGACAACAGTCGAGAAAGAGTTGGAAATGAACAGGAAACTGTGTTTATTTGATTTTCAAAAATGTAACAAGCTGCAGAAATCAGTTATAACAACCTATAACTGAAAGTAGAATGCTTTTAGAAAAGAAATGTTCTAACTATCTATAACTAGATGTGATTTACACCTAGTTTTACAATTTTGCTTTAACTGACTATGTGAAAAATTCGCAGAGTAAAGTTACACGTCAAGAAATGAAAAACAAACGAGTTTTATAGCCAAAAGAAAATGCAGGGGTGGGGAGTGAGAATTGTGTTGTCCAATAGGGATATGCCACGAGGCAGAAGGTTATGGGCTGTGAGGTGTGAATCTGGATTGAAGATTTAGTGACATGTGATTGGTTGTCTATTTTGAGTGGGGATTCGGTAGAATTTATTAAAGGGCAAGTGGAATATGTGGGGTTCGGTTGGTGGGAGTAAAATGGAGATTCGGTAGAATTTGTGTTTTAAATGCTCCTCAAATCTTGGATCATAATAGTATACTCCCAATATAAATGCATGATGATTAAGTTCCGGTTTAATGGCTGGCTCTACATATCACGCCAATGATTGATGTGTATTCTTCCCATAATTGAGCCATGCTAGATATATGAAACCCGGATTATTAATGTAGATTCGCTCCTAATTGGATGTTGGCTCATTATGGAACTGGCTTCAATCTTGATACTTGTTTTAATCCTGGCCTCATTTAATGCTTGTTAGAATGATACTGCCGATTATTGCATCTTTAAGTCTTTGACCGATTTAATCCCTTGACTTTCCCATCTAGGCAGTTTGACTTGTATTCTTGTAAAAACTTTAGAATCTTGTCATATAAAGTCCATCTTCAATAATCAACATCTTCAGCACTCTGACTTTGATCCTTGGCCACATTTGATCCTTCTATTGTCTTTTTCGTCATTATAAATGCCTTGAAAACGTGTGTTTGCTCCAAAAATGCATCTTGTTTACCTGAAAACTCACAAACAAAAATACCCACGTAATTATGATAATGTATTTGGTTGTGTTTTAAGTGGTTTTTGGATCATAATTGATGAGTGTTTTCATACTTATCAACAACCAAGAGTGTTTGGTTAAGGTGGCGGCAGTTTCAGTGGCAACGAAGAAGAGGTTTATGGTGTGATATGATGATCGTCGGATTTAGAGAGAAAGAAGAAAAAGAGAGCAGTGATGAGTAATCGTTTACGATTTGTGTTGGTTTATATAAAGTTGCCAGAAGTGTAAAGTATCCTTGACATGTATAGTTCATATGTTTCAATTTTATTCTTCATATTGCCAGCCATAAATGTAGCCAAATTGGTTAATTGGCATTACATTTAAGTGATAAAACTATTTCCAATCATTTCCATGAATATATAGTTTCCATTGTCAACATTCAACAAAGGTTTTCAACATTTCCATCTATACTACATTTTCAACAATGCGTATAGAGGAAGAATAATGTTGAATGTCGAATATTGAGTGTGCGTATAGCTGTCTTTTTAATGTAGCCTTATATATCAAAATGCTGAAAATTCCTCATTTTTTCAACATTGTTATTCCGCTTTTATAAGGAGTATAGATAGATAGTAGAGATGTTCCAACTATTTTTTAACAATTCAACATTATCATGAATAAGTTTTAACAATTCAGTATTAATGTGCAATTAATTTTTCAACATTTCCTAAATTAAAGAGTTTTTCAACATTCAAGGTTTTGGAGAATTTACTTTATAAGTAGTAGAGATATAGATTGCTTTCAACATTCCATATATATTTCAACAATGTTTTGAAATTTCAACATTTTCAATAATTAGAATTCCTCCTTTATAACGAGTATAGATAAATAGATATATATTGTTGATCTCTTTTTTATGTTAATTTGCTTATGTTTCTTATATGCACATTTGTTTTGTTTTTTGTTTTCATTCTTAAGCACTATACTAATTTTAGGCCAGGGGTGTTTGTTCTAATATTTATTTCAGCATATATTTCATGTTATAAGATGCTAAATTATGTGCTTGTAGGTTATGATTGTGTTTCGTTAACTTAAAATGCTCTTAGGGGATATTTGTGTTTGTTGAATATAGTTTCCTAAGATAGTTAGCATATTGATTAGGTGTCTTTCCTTATTGTATGGTAAGTGTGTTGTTGGGTCCACTAGATGTGGATCTTGCAGCCTATCAGGAACGGTGAACGAATTCTGTAATCACAAGTCTATTCACAGAGAGACTCTATACACAATATAAATGTGGAATACAAATACTATAAAGAAGAACAGAATAACTATAAAGACTTGATCCTTTCTAAGGATTTCTAATATTGATAATGACTAGAACTACGTTTGATGAAGGTGTGTATAACCCTTCTGCCTAAGGTTCCTTTTATACTACAAGGAAACCCTAATACATCATTAAACAAAACGTGTAAAACTGATATGCATATCCTTTCCTAACATATCTCATGCATATCCTAACAGAATAATAAATAAATAATAAAGTTTGACTTTAACTAGGACCAGGAGCACGACTTGCTCCTACTACTACTAGGACCAGGAGGAACTACATACCTCCTAGTCTACCTATTACAATTAACTATTCCAATGGTCCTAACAATCCTCCCCTAAACTTGAATTTGACCTGTTGAGTTCAAGTTTCCTGGTAACACGTGCAATAAAGCTTGAGGATTGAAACAGCAAAAGAAACAGCAGCATCAGCAAGATAAGAAACATAAGAACCGCCACAACATGAAACACTAGAAGCTTCTCCAAAGCTTGAAACAAATCAGCATCGTGTTGAATCTTTACAGCAACATGAGCAGATTTGATGAGCCTTTACCAAGTAGTTGCTCGCTCTTGGGCTAGCCAGTCTTTCTGGTGGAATAAGCATCACTCTGGGAGACCAGAACCCAGCCCAACTCTTAGAACGTGAATCAATGGTGAGTGGGGGTACCCTGATGATTTTAGGCAAACCATCACAGCCGTCAACGGATTTGAGATGTCTTTACCAGAAGCCGTACCCCTCTGGACTCTCCAACTCTTAGCAATGAAGCATCGGTGAGTTGAAAACCCAATAGCTTTAAGAAAGCTATTACAGCTATCAACGGATTTGATAAAATCTTTACCAAGAGTCGTACCCCCTTGGATTAGCCATTTTTCAGTCTAGGACCATGGCAAGTGAAAACCATCCAATTTTGGGTAACCTGGAAACCATCAACGGATTTGAGAATCACACCAGGAGCCGTACCCTCAAGGTGAATCAACTCTTTCTTGTCGGTTAGACATGGTGAGTTGATGACCATTTGTTGTGAGGACCAAGTCCAACACCAGATGAAACCAGTAACCAGCACAAGTATGAATCAGCAACCGGAACCCAAAGTTTGAATCAGCAGATGGTATTTTATTCACAAGTGTAAAATCCATGATTTGTTTAAAGTATAAGCAAATATTATATAAAAAGTATATTTTTTTATTTTTTTTAACTATAATGAATGAAAGTCACCAATCACTTTACATATTGGTGAAAAGAATTGCAGTATTAACAAATGATCAAAAACACAAAATAGAAAAACTTACAAACCAACCATATCACAGACCAGAAGCAGCCACCTTATCAGCTTTCAAACGAGCTTGGATCCCTTCCACCAGTGCAGTTGCCATAGAAGACTCATTCCCGGAGGGGGCATTTGAAATCTGCAAGTGACTAGCAAGCATAGCCTCCATCGAAGCAATCGTCAACGGATAATCCAAGTTTATGAGCATGAATACCATAAGACCAGACTCCAACTCTAATATATGCACACCACAGCCCGCATATAACTTCCATCGCTGAATAACCCATTGTGGTTAATCCTTCTAGACACCAGAAATAGGAGCATGGGGAGGGCATCAAGCATCATCTTCAAATCAGCCCATACGCGCAGACCAGGCCAGGAGGGCACATCATTAGGATGAACAGAGGCATACCGGCATCCACAAACCCATATAAAGCCATAAGATCCTTATGATCCGCCCAGGACAAAATACCTTGCAGACCCGAGGCAAACCGAACAGAACCATCACTAAGAGTAATCCTATGAGATACAGTACCAAGTAGAGTCGTGGAATGCGTAACCGTCCAACCGGTAATATATCCATTACCCAATAGCAAATCAGAGTCACTATCAGAAGCTGCATCAATAATATTTTCGGGAGCACGTTTCTCATAGGGAACAGTCTTGCCACGTCTAGCACGTCGAGCCAATTTCTTGCGAATGGAACGGCGAGGAGTGGGATCACTAGGCGAGGGTTCAACCTTTACCTTTACCTGAGCAGCAGGAGTGGGAGTAGTAGAAGTAGAATCAATAGTTTGCCCACCCAAAGGATCAACAGGAGCTGCACCAGAAGAAGGAATAGGGTGAGGACCAGGCACGGGTGGTGATGGTGAGGCCATAGCAGGTGTAGCAGTGGTGGTGGTAGTGGTAGCAAAGGTGGTGGTGGTAGTAGTAGCATATGTGGTGGTGGTAGTAGGACCTAGAGAAGAAACCGGAGGAGCAACCAAAGGAGTAGGGGTGGTACCAACTATAGAAGCATCAACAACCGATGGAATAGCAGCAGAACCAGGAGTAGTATCAGATGTAGAACCAGTAGCAACAGCAGGTGGAGAAGTAGGCACCACACGTGGAAAAGGACGATAGATAAATCGTTCCGGAATTGGGGTGCTCTGATGCTTGACCATTCGTTCATAGAGCGCCTTAAGCTCATCAAAAGACAAAGCCTTAACCCTTTCCCACGTCCAACCAGTAGTGAAATAGGCAGCCGACTGATACTTCACATATCGCTGCATCTGCTTTCGCTCCTCAGCTTTCTACAAAGGTCTGTTCTTCCGCTCCTCACGAAGTTGTGCAGCAAGCGCCAACTGCTGCTTGCGCATTAACACCATGGCTCGAGGAATACAGTTATGCTCATCTACATCAGAACCCAAAAGATCAGTGAACTGGGAATAATCCGTGGTCAGAATAGTCAACACCCGCATCTAATCGCTATCATTCCAATGCATAGCATCATGCTGCACCTGTTCACGTCTCTGCTGTTGAAGCGCTTCCTCCTCAGCCCGAGCAGCTTGATCAATTTCGTCCTGCATCCTTTGAGCAGCCTCCTCACCCAACCTATCCTCCTCAAGTTGTCTGCGTGTACGCTTGCGAGGTGGTGAGGGAGCATCAGTCATGGGGGCCTTCCCCTTTGGATCATAAGATGGACCAGCAGTGAAACCAGCAGTAGGACCAGCAGCACCTTCCATTGGTGTGGGAACAGTAGCAGGAGAAGGAATGCTGGAGGAAGTAGGAGGAATCGGCAGATCATCATACAACTTATCAGCAAAGGCAGCCTTTGCCAACAAAGTCAAACCATCCTCAACACGATCCTTAACCTCCTCATCAGAATCAGAGTGAACCACATGCTTCTTCCGTCGCCTTTGTTGTGTTTCCAAGGCTTTGATCCGGTCAGCCATGGGAAGAACAAATTCTCGAGTAAGCTTACGGTGTTGATTCAAATCGGCTTCCAAGGAAAGAATCCGTGCATGATACCTGTGCATAAGATCAAGTAAAGAAGTAAGTGTAATAGGCTCCTCCACTTTCCCACCAAGAGGACTTGGGTCTGGGAAGGCTTCATTGGAACCAGAAGCAATAAAGGGGTCATCATTATGAGCACCAGCACCAGAAGGCTTATCAGAAGAGTGTGGAGCAGTACTAGGAGGGGGAGTCTCCACAAATGGAGACGAATGTGGAAATGAAGAAGGAGCAGCCTTGGAAGTGGATGGCCTTTCAACCACCACCTCCTCAACCGGCTCTTCCTCAACCACATGAGGTGCACCACCAGCATGATCCTCCTCCTCCATTGGGTCATCACCTAATTGAGGTTCCTCCTCGGCTTGTTCAACCGGAGGAACAACAACATCAGGAGGACCCTGAGCAAGGCCCAACATGGCATCAGTAAGGGGCCTCCACACCCCGCTAAACCCATGGGCCATGTTATAGTATACTTTAGCAGTAAGCTTAGAAGGCTCATGTTCCGCCCTATCACGAGGTATACAAACAAGTATCTGTTGAAAAAACCTAGGATACATCAGAAACTTCTTCCTAGAACCAACACTAGACAGATTGCTAACCATCCCCTCAAACAAATAACGAGAGAAACTAAATACCCTACCCTGTGCTAAGCAAATTAGACCAGTAGCCAAAAAAGTGGGAAAAGCATCCCAACTCCCAGACTTGGGGCTTAAACAATGAATCAGAAAGTGCGCTAGAAGCTTCCATTGGGGGGAAAACCGATTCTTTTGGAAGTTAAACTTCCCCCCATGATTATACCCAATAGCAGCCATCCCCTCCAACACCTCCGCATTAGGGATGGAAACAACACCACCTTCATCTTGAAGATGAAGGGAACTACGAATAGAAGCTTCAGAAACCACGTATGAACGTCCATCTATGGTAGCATGGAGTTCACGTGGACGACCAACCACAGCCACAAGACGAGCAGAAGCCCAAAACTAACGAATGACACTATCATAAATAATGGGACATACAGTAAAAGCATACCTGAGGTTTGAAGCCTCAATAAAGTCCAGAATGTCAGTGAAATCATCACGGTGTGGACCATCTCCTAGATAAGCGACCTTATTATGAGCAGGTTGGTATACCAGGACAGCCATGGATGTTGATTAGTAGGAATGGAAGATGATTTGTTAGGGTTTGAGTGAGTAGGATCGGATGTGTGTGTGTTATGAGTGAGATGAATGAGTCAAGGAAGGTTAATTGACCATAAATAATGGTGGGAGTAACTGTTCATTGACCCCTAATAATGGGGTTGCCCTTTCAAATTAGGCAGTTATTGCAAAGTAACCACCTGCCCCTTTTAACATTAGTTGCAAATTCCAATTTACCAAAGTTAAATAAGAGGATATATACCAGAATTTGAATGCGTTGACTAAAAGTCAAAGCGCACAATGGTCAATACTAGAAGTAGAATGTGGTCAACAGAAGTCAACAAAGTGAACAGTGTTCCAAACCAGTACCAGAAGTCAACCACCACTTGACAAAGAAGGATTTGTCTCCACTAGAAGCCAACTAATGATGACTAGAAGCTAACTAATAAGGACTAGAAGCTAGTCATGAATGAATATAACCATCAGAAGTGAGCAAAAACCCCCCATCAGGAGTAACACACACCACCAGAACCTATGCAATATGTTGTGAAAATCTACCAATATGTTAGTCTTATGCACAGAAATATGTACACTAAGCCTCCCCTTAGGCTTAGCCTCCCCTCAATCCTAGAGCTCAAGGATTGACCATCCCAATGTGAACCACCAAGTGGTTGAACCGAGGACCATCAAAGGCTTTTCTCAACAAATCAGCAACATTATCATCCGTATAAACTTTAAGAACCTGTATCAACCTCTTCTCATTGGCATCCCGTATAAAATGGTGCCAAATTTCAATATGCTTTGTACGTTGATGAAAAACAGGATTCTTCACAATGCAGATAGTGCTTTGATTGTCAATAAAAATTTTGGTGTTCATAAAATTGAACCAATAATCCAACATCTGATTTTGGATCCACAATACTTGTCCACAACACCTAGCAGCAGCAACGTATTCAGCTTCTGTTGAAGAAGTAGCTACGATCGTCTGTTTCTTGCATTGCTATGAGATAAGTCTTCGACCCAAAAATTGACAACCACCAGTAGTAGATTTTCTGTCATTATTAGCACCTGCATAGTCACTATCACTATAGGCTTCAAGAACAAAATGTGATTCTTTAGGATACCACAAGCCAAGCTTGGGTTGAGCCTTGATATACTTGAAAATCTTCTTGACTGCATTCAAGTTAGAAACCATTGGAGCCGCCTGATGTCTAGAACAAGCACTTACTGCAAACATGATTTCCGGACGTGATGCAGTCAAATACATGAGTGAGCCAATCATAGACCTGTACATGTGAACATTTACTGGGGGATCTGGCTCATTCTTGAGTTTGACATTAGCAACTTCATAAGGAGTTGCTGCTGGTCTAAGAGGATCCATCTCAAACTTCTGAAGGATCTCATGAACATATTTATCTTGACTGATGAAGATCCCATCCGACTGTTGCTTGACTTGAAGACCAAGGAAGAAGGAAAGCTCTCCCATAGCACTCATCTGAAATTCGCCTTTCATGAGTTGTTCAAACTCATCACACCATTCCTTCTTAGTAGAACCAAAGATAATATCGTCCACATAAACCTGAACAAGGAGAATGTCCTTGGTGTTCCTCTTAAGAAATAGTGTTTTATCAATTGTGCCTCTTCTATAGCCATTCTTTAACAAGAAAGTTGAAAGACGCTCATACCAGGCTCTAGGAGCCTGATGTAGTCCATAAAGAGCCTTGACCACCTTGTAAACTATCTTGGGATGAAGTGGATCTACAAAGACTTAGGTTGAGTGACATAAACTTCATCATCAATCTTGCCATAGAGAAATGCACTCTTGACATCCATCTGAAAAACTGTAAAGCCCACATAAGAAGCAAAAGCCAAAAACAGACGAATAGCCTCAATCCTAGCAACCGGAGCAAAAACTTCAATGTAGTCAATGCCTTCAATTTGAGTGTGGCCCTGTGCGACAAACCTAGGTTTATTCCTTACTACAATTCCCCGTGCATCTTTCTTGTTCTTGAGAATCCATTTGGTATTGATTGCTGTCTTTCCATCTGGTAAGTCAACTAGAATCCAAACATTCTGAAACAAGAATTGCTGCATTTCCTCCTGCATAGCCTCCACCCAACTTTGATCCTCAAGAGCATGAGTGACTGATCTAGGTTCCACCTGTGAAAGAAAACAAGCAAACAAACAGTGTTGAAAGTCCGTATGATTATTACGCTTTTGATCTTCAATATAGCTCACAAGAGCATGATGATCAGACGAGGCCTTCTTATGCATTCTACGTGTCTTGACAGTAGAACCAGGATCCCCAATGATTTGAGTAGTAGGGTGATCTTTGTGTGGTTGCAACACTGGATTGGAAGCTAC
Source organism: Glebionis coronaria (assembly GCA_025667525.1). Classification (NCBI taxonomy): domain Eukaryota; kingdom Viridiplantae; phylum Streptophyta; class Magnoliopsida; order Asterales; family Asteraceae; genus Glebionis; species Glebionis coronaria. The sequence goes on from CM046882.1 coordinate 475,465,532, forward strand.
CTCCACTTCTGGTGCCAAGTTATTGAGATCCCCAACAAAGTCATCATCATATGAAGCAGCGTTGAAAATGCCATCTATTGGTTGTTTATGAATATCATCCAGCTTGGTAGAAGACTTCTTTTGATGGTTCCCCAAATCAGAAGGACTGAAGAATCGAGTATGAGAAGCAGACTCACTAGCCGGACAACCAATAGGTGTTAAACTAGCACTAGGAGTAGTAGCTGGGGTACTAGGAGCAGCTTTGTCAGTAGGCGTATTCAAGGGAAACTCAAAGCCACCTTGAGCAGCTGCTGTAGTAGCTTCTTGTTGTTGTTGTTTGAGTAGGGTGTCAAGAGCTACTTGTGAATCCAATACATCCAATGGAGTTGCATCACTAGGAGTAGGAGAGACTGTGGTGGAGTAGGATGGAACCACAAAAATATCATCCTCGTCGTCTGAGTCGGAAAGACTAGAGTGAGCACCTATACTAGAAGTTGCAAACACTTGTGGACCTGCATCATGGTTAGTTTTGAAACGTAAATATCCTAATGAATCACTAAGATAATCAAGATCAAAATACCATTCAGGACCCTTGCCTTAGATGTTTGACTTCTCTTCAAAATACCTGAGATTTATAGTTTCAATTACTCGCTTGGCTTGGAGATTGTAGACACGATAAGCCCGAGAGTGAGCTGAATATCCCACAATGTATCCTTCATCTGCCTTGCCATCAAACTTCCTCAAATAGTCACTAGTATTCAGAATGGTGACAGGACACCCAAATGGCTTCAAATGAGCAATATTTGGCACTTTGGCTGTTAGGAGCTCATAAGGAGTCTTCTTGTGAGGATTTGTAATAGAAAATCTATTCAAAACATAACTTGCAATATTAACAGCCTCTGTCCAGAACATGGTTGGAAGCTTGGAATCGGCAAGCATTGTTCTTGCTGCTTCTATTAGAGTCCTGTTCTTTCTTTCTGCCACGCCATTCTGTTGAGGAGTTCTTGCTGCACTATAATCTCTACTGATGTCTTTAGCATTACAAAGTTCTATGAGGTCTTTATTTTTTAACTCGGTTCCATTATCACAACGAATACCTTTAACCTTCTTGGACAACTGGTTCTCTATAAGGGTAAGAAAATCTCTAAGAATTGAGTAGGTCTCACTCTTGGCAGCCATGAAGAACACCCACGTAAACCTGCTATATCCATCAGTTACCACTAGACAGAATTGTTTGTGGTCAATGCTCCTAATATAGGTAGGACCAAATAAATCCATGTGTAAAAGTTGTAATGGTTCAGTTATAAGGCTGAGAGTAGTAATGGCCTTGAAGGATGCTTTATGTTGTTTGCCTTTGCTGCAAGCAATACAATTAATATCATTTCTAAATGACTTGGGAGGTAAACTAGAGACCAGGTTCATATTTTCTAGTTTGTGAATGGTCTTGAAGTTCACATGCCCCATCCTTCTGTGCCATTGATTGGCTTCATCTTCTGAGGCTTTAGCAACCAAACATGCTAGTTGACCAATAGGGTTGACTTCATTCAGCTTGATGCTATAGAGATTGTGTCTTCTAGGGATTCTGAGCAGAACCTGTGAGTCATCCGAAAGTTGAAAGTCTTTGGATAGCACAAGTGCATCAGTATCCGTAAAGAGAACAAACTGCTTCTTGTCACAAATCTGAGAGACAGATATCAAGTTGAAGTGCTGAAGTGCTTCCACATAGTAGACCTGCTCAAAAGCACGAGCTTCCCCTAAAGCTAATATGGATGAAGGCTAAGCTTCCCCTCGATCCATGCATTCTTCCCCTTTTTGTCACATCAACTCAAAAGGGATCGTCTTCCCCTTAAGAAATGCATGTCGAATCCAGTAGGTTCCTTAGAGTGATCACTGATGAAGAAAATCAAGTATACCGAATTTTATGAAGAAGTGAAATATCCCAAACTTGTGTCTTATATCATCTCAGTTTTTATTACACGGGACTGGGAACCCCCACAACTATAAGCCAGTTGTTAGCTATAACAATATATTTAATCCAACGATAAGGTGTATTGCTCACCAACAGTTTTTGGTACATGGGAACTGGTAACCTTCACAACTATGAGCCAGTTGTAAGCTGTAACAATATATTTAGTCCAAAGACAAGGTGTATTGCTCACCTAATTGAGATATAAGAAGATAACAAGTTTGTGAAAATCAACTCCAACATCAAATAAGCAATAATCAATTGTCTTCGTCAAGAAACCATAACTCACCAGTAGGAACCATAAGCGAACCATCTCTTGCATCTTAAACTCGGTTGTACAGATCATCCACTCATTCAGTGTGAAAAAGACATTCTTATTACAATAACATGTAATAAAATGTCTTTGTATAATTCTTGTAATCAATATATGCATGGCGATCACATGCAATGGCCGATAGTCTCATTGAGCTCTGACGGATCAACCAGAAACCACTCGATGCTTATGATCATGCTAATTTTGTGATGATCATATCATGAACTGTATGGTATCATATGCCCCCCAAATATTTGTAAAAGAGCGTGTAACTGTTCCAATCAAGAATTATAGCATAAACCGAACTTTAGAAATAAACCATATACCTCTTCATTGTTCAAGATCACCAGTAGGAACGACCAGGAGGAAACGACCAGGAGGAACCGACTAGGAGGAACCGACCAGTAGAAACCGACCAGGAGGAACCAACCAGTAGTAAGAAATAGCTGACCAGTAGAGACAAATAGTTCACAAGTAGGAATAATGCAAACCTACCAGTAGAATCTCAAAACCCCTTCTTTTTTTTTCTTTTTTTTTCTTTTTTAATTTTTTTTTAATTTTTTTTTTCACATGTTGTCACCACACTGTCGCCAAAGGTGTCGCTGTTGCCAAAAATTTTTCTCCAACATAATTAGCGACGCTGGAACTGTCACTAGCGATTGCTGTTCTGGCTGTACTTAAACAAATATGGACGGTACTTAAAGAAGGCCAGCCCATTAAATTAGCATAGCCCATGAAGTAATATTAATTGGTCACCGCTCTCGTCCATCAAATTCTTCCACCATAATAACTTTCGTCCAAAAGTACAAACAATTATATAAGGAAACAATCCCTATAAATCTGTTGATTAAGGACACGCAGAAAGTAATTGTCGCGAAAATTATGACTCCAAAAAAATCAGGGATTTTATCAACATATTTTGATTATGATCATATTACCATATCCACACCACTCCTAGAAATATGTCGTTTCCAAAACAAATCCACACGCCATGACCTTTTCAAACCAATATTCATTCATGAATATACTCGCATAAAGATATATATCCCCCCACACGTCTTATTCAAATCCCATGAAAATAGGAAAAGATAAAGGACGTAGGAAAATCATGTAAAATATGGGATTGTTTAGGAAAAGTCAATTCCCACAAATATTGTAACCACCATCCACGTTTTTTTCTCCATAAAATCACGTCTAGTTTTAAGATGCCATTTAACTGGCAATCTTTAAAATAAATATTTCACATCCAGTGCACTGCCTCACACGTTTTCATCCATTGACTTTATCAAACATAGAAAAGTGAATAAAGCACATACCATATTTGCACCCAAGAATTACGTGAATAGAACTCAATATGCGTTGGAACATAACTGCTTCCAAAAACAAACATACCTTCATGCATATATGATACACAACTGCATCAATAGAATCACACGTCCAAATATATCTTCCTTTTAATATTGGAATAAATCTGATCCCCAAAAATCAGCAATAGTTCACGTGTGACCATACCCCACGTCTTTTTATCTTGTTGACCTTTTCAAGCTTATAGCAAGTCCATGGCTGCTATCTTTTGAAACGAACCACATGTCTTTGTCCAGCAACAATAAAAGAAGTGTCGTCGTCCTTTCTTTTCTTGAACAGTTGGTCCACATAAACAGACAATATAGAAACCACATGATGTCCATCTTTGCTTTAAACAGAAGTACCATAATTCATATGCTGAGATCACATGAATATTAAACTCATGTGTATACCAGCAACCAAAATACATCTTCGTCCAAGACTGACTTCTCACATGCGTGTATAGTATGCTTCTTGGACAACAAATAAACTGAATATGAGCAAAGATTCATGTGATACTTTCGTCTATTTCTTTCATCTTTTGATCAATACATCGTGTCCCCACGAACAACTCTAGACAACTTTTTAACAATTCATTACACGAATTGTTGCTTTCCATCTTACTGCTGTCTACATATGTAATAGGGTTCTTAAAACCCTAATCATTTTGCCAGAACCATTGTACAGCCTGACTGCCTTTATAAAAACGAATCTAGGGTTTTACAACCCTAAACAGCTTAAAGAACCTCACAACAGCCATATCACCTTAGATCATACGGCTTTCATCGTTGATTCAAGAATCAACTCACCAAAACCAGTATGACCACAAACACAGCACTAGTAAATAACAACAGCAACACATTCGAATCATCTAGGGTTTGTTAGGAAAAACCCTAGATCAGCAAGAACATCTTTATTATTCAAAAACAGAAAATAACATTAACTGAAAACCTTGTAGATCAACCAGATCGAGAGCCAACAAGCTCTGATACCACTTATTGGGTCCACTAGATGTGGATCTTGCAGCCTGTCAGGAACGGTGAACGACTTCTGTAATCACAAGTCTATTCACAGAGAGACTCTATACACAATATAAATGTGGAATACAAATACTATAAAGAAGAACAGAATTACTATAAAGACTTGATCCTTTCTAAGGATTTCTAATATTGATAATGACTAGAACTACGTTTGATGAAGGTGTGTATAACCCTTCTACCTAAGGTTCCTTTTATACTACAAGGAAACCCTAATACATCATTAAACAAAACGTGTAAAACTGATATGCATATCCTTTCCTAACATATCTCATGCATATCCTAACAGAATAATAAATAATTAATAAAGTTTGACTTTAACTAGGACCAGGAGCACGACTTGCTCCTACTACTACTAGGACCAGGAGGAACTACATACCTCCTAGTCTACCTATTACAATTAACTATTCCAATGGTCCTAACATGTGTCGAGTGGGCTTGGCCCGAGTTTGTAACCGACCCTCTCACCCTATAAAAGGAGGTGAGGGGGTGATGCACAAAACACACCGTAGCTTCTTATTCTTTCTTGTAACGATCTATATCAATAAAAGTAAATCGTTCGTTACCTTTATAGTGTTCGTTCTTCTGGGTTTAGTTTGTAGCAACTCTGTGATCTTCTTCAAAGGATTCTAGGGTTCCGCATATCGATCTTCGGGGTTGTTGGTGGTGTCGATTCCAACAAGTGGTATCAAGAGCTGTGGTTTTCGTGGGCTTCAAGATCGGTGCTAGATCAAGAGGTATCGTGAAGAAAAAGGTTTCGGGTTTTCGAAATTGATTTCTTGGAGTTGTAGGTTGAGCCGACGGAGAAGACGAAGTGTATACCTTGGCTTTTTGTTTGCGTGGGTTTTGTTTAATATAAAACAAAGAGTACTAGTAGTCTTTTAGTACTTGGAATACACGTGGGTAAGGGTATCACAAAGTAACAGTTGTGTTACTTATTAAGTATTTTGTTTATTTTGTTTTTTAATTGGTATATTAAGAGGTTATCAACAAATATTAATACAAAGGAGGTTATTGTTGTGGGTTTTCTTGTAGTTCAAGTAGTGATCGTGGTTCACTTGGGTTTTCAAGTTTACGATTGGGCTTGCTTGTACGTGATTGAGGTTTAGGGTTATTCTAATTAAATCGATTTGCAAGAAGGGGTTTTTAGCAACAAGGGAGAAATAATATGTCGTCGATAGTGAAGTTTGACGTCGAAAAATTCGACGGGTCTAATGACTTCGGGTTGTGGTGTGTGAAGATGTGGTGTCTATTAATTCAACATGGTTGGGAGGCTGCGTTAGATCCATTCCCGGATACCATGACGGACGCTCAAAAGACTACGGCGTTGAAGAAGGATGTCTATAAAAAAGCACAAAGTGCCTTACTCTTGTGCTTGGATAGCAAGGTGATGAGGGAAGTGAACATATAGATGAGTTTAATAAGTTGATCGGTGACTTGGCGAACATAGACGTTGATATTGATGACGAATATCACGCACTCATGTTACTTACATCAATACCGTCCTCGTATGATAACTTTGTGGAGACATTGCTTTATGGAAGGGAGTCGCTCACTTTGGACGATGTCTTCTCTACCCTCAATTCATGGGAGTTGAAGAAGAGGACAGATGCAAAGGTTGACAGTGATGGGTTATTTGTAAGGGGGAGGCCGGAGCATCAGGGTAATTAAGGACGTGGTAGTTTGCGATCAAAGTCAAAGGGCAAAGGAACTTATAAACAGAAGTGTTACATATGCTATTGTGAGGATCACCTTAAGAAAGACTGTCCAAAATGGAACAAGAAGAAATCAACTGGATTTGTCAACAAGAATGCAAAACAGGACGCTGATTCACATTCTAAGGGTTATGACAATGGTGACTTGTTGATGGCGATGAGTGAGCAAAGGTTCTTAGAGTGGATCATGGACTCTGGTGGTTCCTATCACATGACGCCTAGGAGGGACTTCTTGTTTGATTTTAAGGAGCTTGATGGTGGTATGGTTTTGCTCGGTGATAATAGAGCATGTGTCATCAAGGTGATAGGAAAGGTGAGAGTACAAATGAAAGATGGTTCAAGTTTTGTGCTTGAGAATATGCGTTACATTCCCGAGTTAAAAAGAAATTTGTTATCTTTGGGCACTCTGGATCCAGGGGGCTATACCGTGAAGTTGCAGAATAGAAGAGTAAAGGTGATCAAGGGTTCTTTGATGGTTTTGTCAGGAACTTTGAAGCAAAACTGTGTGTACTCCTTGGATGGTTGGGCTGAATCAAGTGAAGCTAGTGTCGGTATAGAAGAAAAGGAAAGTCTTGCGCAGGTGTGGCCTAAACGCCTGGGTCACATTAGTGAAGCAGGCTTGAATGAACTCAAAAGAAGAGAGGTGTTGGGGAAGGAAGGTCTAGGTAAGCTCGAATTATGTGAAAATTGTGTTCTTCGAAAATCGACCAGGGTGAGTTTTGGTCGAGGTCAGCACACAACAGATGGAGTTATAGACTATGTCCATGCGGATCTCTGGGGTCCTTCTCGGGTGGAATCGATGAATGGTTGTCGTTACTTCTTGTCGATTATTGATGATTATTGAAGGAGGGTTTGGGTTTATTTTCTTAGACACAAGAGTGAGGCGTTCGGCAAGTTCAAGGAGTGGAAGCAGTTGGTAGAAAACCAGACAGGTAGAAGACTAAAGAAACTTTGAACGGATAATGTTTTGGAGTTTTGTAATCAGGAGTTTAATAACTTGTGTAAGAAGAGCGGGATAGCAAGACATTTGACAGTTGCTGGAACTCCGCAACAGAATGGTCTAGCTGAACGAATGAACATGACACTCTTGGACAATGTTAGGTGCTTACTGATTCAGTCTGGTTTGCCAGAATCATTCTGGGCTGAAGCAACGGTGACGACAACATATCTGATCAATAGGTCTCCATCTACAACATTGGAAAAGAAGACACCTATGGATTTATGGTAAGGACATCCGATGAATTACAAGATGTTGAAGATATTTGGTTGCGTTGCATATTCACACGTGAGTCAGGGGAAACTCAAGCCTAGAGCTGTTAAATGCATATTCCTGGGGTATCCCGAGGGTGTGAAGGGATACAGATTATGGAGGTTGGATGATGTTAAACCGAAGATAATCATAAGCAGGGATATGGTCTTTAATGAGAGCCTTATGTATAAGGATACTCTCAAGGGTGCTGGTGCTGCAGATTCTGAGAAGGAAATTGAGTTTGAGGTGGAACTTCAAGGCAGTCGGGTCAAACCAACTGTGGATCCTCATACTGGGGTAAATCCAGGGAATGAATATAAGGATCAAGTTGAAGATGTAGTAGATGCAATGCCTCAACAACATAATCTGGACAACTATGTTCTGGTGCGTGATAGAGCTAAGAGAACAATTACTGAACCCGCGAGGTATAGGAATGAAGGTAATGTATCATTTTCTAGATCATCACGGTCTAGGGAAGATGATGATATTACGGCTTATGCGTTTGCTATTGCTGAGGAAGAAGATACACATGAACCAATCACATTCCAGGAGGCGATTAATTCATCTGAAAGGGATGAGTGGGTTCGTGCTATGGGGGAAGAGATGAGTTCTTTAAAGAAGAATCATACTTGGGAGCTGGTCGATCAACCACGTGGTCAGAAGCTGGTAAGCTGCAAGTGGTTGTATAAGATTAAAGAAGGGATTGAAGGCGTTCAGAAACCAAAGTATAAAGCAAGGATGGTAGCTCGGGGGTTCACACAACGAGCATGGATTGACTATAATGAGGTATTCTCACCCGTGGTTCGACATACATCTATTAGGGTGATTCTCTCATTAACTGCTTGTGAAGATTACGAGTTGGAACAACTTGATGTGAAGACGGCGTTTTTGCATGGTAATCTTGAAGAAACCATTTATATGAGGCAGCCGCTTGGTTTTGAAGAAGGAACAGGCAACAAGGTATGTTTGTTGAACAAATCCCTTTATGGTCTTAAGCAGCCTCCAAGGCAGTGGTACAAACAGTTTGATGTGTATATGGTCATCAATGGGTTTAGCCGTAGCAACTATGATAGTTGTGTTTACTTCAAGGAGTTTGCACCAGGTATGTACATATATCTACTGCTGTATATAGATGATATGTTGCTTGTAAAAGTAAGTCTGAGATCGAATATACTAAGGGACTGATGCGGAAAGAGTTTGATATGAAGGAACTTGGTCCAGCTAGGAAGATACTTGGTATGGAGATTATCAGGGATAGGGGTAACCGAACCCTGAAGGTGTCTCAGTCGGGATATGTGCGTAAAATTCTGAATAACTACAGAGTGGATAATGGCAAGTCGGTCTCGGTGCCATTGGGAGCACACTTTAAGGTATCTTTGAAGGATTGTCCGTCGAGTAACTGGGATGTGGAAAGAATGAGTAAGGTCCCATATGCGAATGCTGTAGTAGTTTAATGTACTTGATGGTTTGCACTAGACCGGATATTGCGTATGCTGTTAGCATTGTGAGCAGGTATTTGGCGAATCCAGGTAAAATTCACTAGGAAGCGGTGAAGTGGATTTTGAATTACTTGAAGGGCATTGCTGATGTAGGTCTAGTGTATGGTAGAGATCAAGGGAAGCACGTAGATGTTGACGGTTTCGCGGATAGCGATTATGCTAAAGCCTGACAAGGGTAGGTCGATAACCGGGTACGTGTTTATGGTACATGGCTGTGTTGTGAGTTGGAAAGCAACTCTGCCGCATGTTGTTGCATTATCTACTACAGAGCGAAGTATATGGCGCTGAAGCTGTTAAGGAAATCATTTGGCTTAAAGGTCTACTAATCGAGCTGGGAATAAACCTAAGGTCAGTGGTTGTGAATTGTGATAATCAAGGGGCAATTCATCTCTCAATAAATGCTATGTTTCATGAGAGGACGAAGCATATCAACGTGAGGTATCACTTCATCAGAGAGATCGTAGAATCTAAAGAGGATGTGGTGGCAAAGATAGGCACGGAGGATAATGCAGTTGACGCGTTCCCAAAGGTGGTTCCAGGTCCGAAGTTCAAGTATTGCATGAAGATACTTAGTGTCGGGGCTAACTAGTCTTGTCACTAAGATGGAAATTGTTGAATATAGTTTCCTAAGATAGTTTGCATCTTGATTAGGTATCTTTCCTTATTGTATGGTAAGTGTGTCGAGTGGGCTTGGCCCGAGTTTGTAACCGACCCCCTCACCCTATAAAAGGAGGTGAGGGGTAATGCACAAAACACACCGTAGCTTCTTATTATTTCTTGTAACGATCTATATCAATAAAAGTAAATTGTTCGTTACCTTTGTAGTGTTCGTTCTTCTGGGTTTAGTTTGTAGCAACTCTGCGATCTTAGAGTTCTGGGTTTAGCTTGGAATCGACACCACCAACAGTGTTAGTTGAAAAGCTCAACTTTATAATTTCATAAGCCAAAAATAGTGAACTTTTTAAATTTTGTATAAGCTAATAAGCCCACTAAATAAGCTAAACACAGTGACCACCTTAAGGATTTTTTTTCTTCACAATGGTGGCGTAACCTGCAAGCTGTGAATGCCTTCGAGTCAGTGACTGCGGGTTTTGTGAACCGTTGGCGGTGTTATTGTAGTTTTCAAGTGTGATTTTCTACTCGAACGTGAAGGGGAGAAGAATGCAAATTGCTCATCATTGCGTATTCGAATGTTGATGATGGGTTGTTGGATATTATTAAAACCAGTGAGTGAAGAATGTGTTTAAATCAACTGATTGCATGACGGGTGGGTAGTTGATTGCAAGTTTTGGGGGTGCTTCTTTATTGGAATGCAATGGTCTAAAACATTAGTCCCCATTGCGACTTCTGACTGTATTTCACGGATTTGTTTAGGCTTTATTATCTTTGCTTCCGGGTAAAGAGCAAACGCTGAAATGTGCAAGTGAAGAGGACTAGTTTCCGTCCCATGCACGCTTAATTCGGACACATCTGTTGCCCTTCACGGCGGCTACACACATCCCATTGGTTTCACTATTGTGTAACAACCCATCATTGTCAGTCACACATGTGATGGGTGACTACATCCCTATCGCCTGGGCGTTCAAGACACGGGTGACTACATTCTTAGTGGCCTGTTGGTTGCACTGTGATGGTAGTGGTCAACGATGCATAAATTGCATGGTTTTTGAAGGCAAGCAACAAAACAAGGCACATATACATATATTTCCAGTTAAGGTTAATGGATTTAAATTTATTTAAATGTAGATCATATGTTTTAGGTGACAACCAAATACTGATTGTCAATTGTAGTAACTAGTAAGAGCCTGGGTTTTTTAACAAAAACTTAAACACAGCAAGCTTTGCTTTCTTGTCCTCATACTCAACCATTTCAGCATAGGGGTTCTCATCAAGCCACTCGATTGTCTCCTCGATCTGACGCTCTATGTCTTCCAACCCTTCAACACTAACTCCCATCTTTCTAAGCTTGAACCTGACTTTGTATTCCTTCATTTTGGCTTTTAGTTTGCAAGCATATGTTTCTAAAGCATTACGAGCCTTTGTCTTCTTCATGTGTGCTTCATCATCCTGTTTGTACCGTTTAGCATCTTCAATCATCTTCTCAATCTCCAGTTTTGACAAACTACTTGTGTTTGTGATCTTTATCTCATTGTTCCTGCCGGTAGTTAATTCTGTTGCTGAGACGTGCAAGATCCCATTGACATCTATCTCATAGCATACAGTTATCTTAACAACTCCCCGGGGAGCTGATGGAATGCCAGACAGTCGAAGCTCTCCCAATAAATAGTTTTTGTTGCTTTTGGATCTCTCACCTTGATACACCTGAACATTCACAGCGGTTTGACCATCAGAAGCCGTACAAAATGTATCTTCTTTCTTGGTTGGTATGGGTGAATTTCTAGGAATCAATACTGCCATAACATCCCCCTTACACTTTAAACCAAGAGACAAAGGCGTGATATCAATTATCTCTAAACTTCTTACAGCTTCGTCACCATGACCACTTAAGTTTGCAGCTAAAATCCCAGCACCAGCAGCAACAGCTTCATCAGGATTTAACTGTTGACAAAGTAATTTCCCATTAAACAACTCTTGCAACAATTCTTGTACTTTAGGAATCCTGGTAGATCCACCGACAAGAACCACTTCATCAATACGATCCTTACTCATATTCACATCCCATAAACAAGTTTTGACAGTCTCCATGCACTTCTTGAACATGTCGATGTTCAACTCCTCAAACTTTGCCCTAGTAAACTTCGCAGAAAAGTCAATTCCGTTATACAAACTATCAATGTCTAGTGTGGTTTCAAAATATGTTGAAATGGTCCTCTTTGCCCTTTCACAGAAAGCACGCAACCTACCCAAAGCTTTTTGGTTGTTACTAATGTCTTCTTTGTGCTTCCTCTTGAATTCTCGAACAAAATGCTTCACCATTTTGTTATCAAAGTCTTCACCTCCCAAATGTGTGTCACCGCACATAGCTTTAACCTCGATGACTCCTCCTTCATCAATGGTAAGTAGAGAAACGTCAAAAGTACCACCACCCAGGTCAAATACTAATACATTCATCTTACCATCTACTCTAGCTCTCTTGTCTAGAGCATAAGCAATTGCAGCCGCAGTTGGTTCATGGATCATGCGCATAACCTCAGGGGCGGACCAAGAACATTAAACCATAAGGTGCACAAATGTTTTTTTAGGTAACACACATATTTGGCATCGGGTTTATTTTGAATAAATGACGATTTTTGGCGAAAATTTACACTGCGTGACAAACTGCCATCGGGTTCCCGTGAACCCCCGGGAACCCCCCTCGGTCCACCCCTGCATAACCTCTAGTCCAGCAACCGCTGCAGCATCCTTTGTTGACTGCCGTTGTGAATCATTAAAATAAGCAGGAACAGTTATCACAGCCTTGTCAATGGTGGATCCCAGAAATGTCTCAGCGACACCCTTCATCTTAGCTAAAACCATGGAAGATATTTCTTCAGCAGTAAATTCTTTAGCTTCACCTTTATACGTGACTAGAACTTTTGGCTTGTCATCGCTTCCAGTCACGACTTTAAAAGGCCACAACTTTATGTCCTGCTTGACAGTTTCATCACTTGCTCTTCTTCCAATCAGCCGTTTTACATCTGTTTTATATAACGATTTTATAAGATATATAAAAAGTAAAAAACTAACATATAAAAACAAAGGAAGGTGACTAACCAAAGATGGTATTGGTGGGATTATAGGCAGCTTGATTCTTTGCAGCATCACCAACCAAACGTTCAGCATTATTGAATGCCACACATGAAGGGGTGGTCCGATTGCCTTGATCATTTGCTATGATCTCAACACGGTTATGCTGCCAAACTGCGACACAAGAATAAGTAGTTCCGAGATCAATACCAATTGCTGGAACTTTACCTCTTGCCGACATTCTGTGAAGATTCAAGATATTCTTGTCTAGATTATACAGCAAGATTATGCATAACCATATTTGATACTGCACAATTTATATACATAACTTATACTTCAAAGTGCAAACCAAAAGTCACAACTCCTGTTATCTGATAGTAACTCCTTTGGTGACTTATCAGTTATCAACTTCCAGATATTTAGTAAATGTACATTGACTCTTAAGATTCATGTGACCAAATTATCTACAGTATCTTATTTACATAAGTTACTTTTAAGTAAACTATAACTTATACATATTCAAATGGTGTTCATTTCAAAACTGAGCAAAGGCTTCGGTAGTTCCATCTGGTCCATGCCAGAAACTGGTATTCTGTCCATCGTGTGCACTATTAAATATTAACCCGTGAATCAAAATGCCAACTTAATTGAGTTCCCTGAAACCCTGTGATTTTATATTCGCTGAACTCAGGACCGCTAAATGAATTCTGGATTCCAAGTTTATGACCAACTATGGTTCTGTAACAATAATATCCCATATGGCTCCCATTGGCCCTCTTTTTTTCTCACGTAAAACAAATGATGAATTTTATTTGTAGAATAAGGTATCTGCAAATCCTAATCTGTTTCCAGTACCAAACTCCCTAAAATGTTAAGCACAATCTTCTCCTATATAAATATATAGTAATTAAGATATTTGAGTCAAAGAGTAACTCGGTGTGCAGTTATAGTAATACCAACGGGGAACGAGATAGCCTCTCTCTATTCATATATAACATAAAGTTCTGGTTAAGTTGAAAAGCATATCATTAGATATAAGCTGGTTTATCTTTCTAAGCTAGATACTTTGTATTTTGTAGTAGTGTGTACAAGTATATATGTGGCAAATAGTTAGGATTGATCATACTGTTTTTATAAATTTGATTTAGCTTTTAAGGGTACAAATACAAGATCAATATATTTCTATTTTGAGTTTATGTTGTTACGTCCATGGATTTTAACAAGATATCAGTTGGAAGGAATACCATGTCTGCAAAAATAGTCGAGTTTGTGATTCTGGTTCTAAAACAATGTGTGATGTTGATGTGCAGCGTTTATTACGAGCTTCTAAGAATTTGTCTATCATCCTTGGTGTTTTTGCTGTTGATTGGATCATTGGTATATGATTGTACAAATATGAACGAGGTGAAATAGCGTTCAACTTTTTCTTATGCTGTCATTTGTGTCTACTAAATTTGTTAATCTACTGATACGGTGCAGTTTTTTCCAATTGTGCGTCGTTCATAGAATTTCATTTTAGGGATATATCTTGTTATTCATATAGGAAAATCACAATGTTATCTACAGTACAGTCGAGATTATGCTCGCTCCTTTGTTTTCATTCCCTTTTGTTAGACTCGGTGACCAGAGTCACGGAGACTGTTATTTGTAAGCTCACTAAGTAGTCTCGTCTATCTTGAATTTGTTAACACAAACACTTTACTAGCAGTTTATTCGGCGATAGACTATTCTCTCAAAGAGTGTGCTCATAAACTTAGTGTCACTTGTATTATGCATCTCACCTGATCTTCTCTGTGGCATTGTTTCATAGGAAGCATCATATATTCTGGTTATCCGTTACAATATATGGTTTATGAAATGCATGTCTCATACGTCCACATTCCTTCGTATATGTAGTCACTCTTACATTTGACAACATGTTAGTTCTAGACATGCTGGTGCGAAATCATCTTTTTGTTGAACTTTGTAACTAGTGTCGGACTAAGTTTTTTGTCGATGTAATCTTTTTGCTTGCTATGTTTTATCTTAAGGAATCTGATTAACTCCTTTTAGATGTGACGCTTCTCATTTTACTTCTATAATGTCATAGAAATATATCACTAATTCGAGTTACAAATATTTTTTTAAAGATGTAAATTAAAATTCCATTCGATGCCTTGTGTTGCTTCGTGTTAACTTGTGTCCCTTATATGATTGTCGTTTAAAACCAAGAGTGAATATTTACACTAAAATCTGGCAATAACTGTCAGAATAATACTTCAAGTCATAGATGAAAGCACGATGTTTTTATGCATCAAAATATATGATTAGGTATGAATTGTATATATGTCCATTTCTTCCCTGTTCGGCCCATGAGCATCTATAGATACTTATGAAACTTAAGTAATTTTTCTATTAAAAAAGAAAAATGATAGAGAAACCTAATTTGCATGTCTAAAAAGAAGCCTAATCATAGGATTGAAACACGTGGCACAATTAAAGCTTAGATGAAGAAAGCGAATATATGAAATAGTGGGCCCTTGAATTTCACCAATCATAACACGGCACGTGCCATTAGATATGTTTGTATGCCGTCTTATTAGGTCCATGTATCAATAAACAGTGTTGAATAAGCAATGTCGATAAAACAAAGTACATACTTGTGTGGATTTAGAATCCTTTACACCGCTTTATTTTTTTTCGGATGATTTTAGTGTATACTGTATAGTATTAGAGTTGTGCTATCGGGTAGTAGAGACCTTTAAACTTTATACGGAGTATGAAATTTGGAGGAAAATTCATTCAAAAAATAAAGCAAGTTAAGCTGTTATTGACAACTTTATCGATAAAGTTTATATAATCGTATCTACAACCTCACATCCCCTTTCTCCTTTTCACTTTGTGTTTACATAAATTTTTATTAGGTTATGTTTCGTACGTACTTTTGGATGTTATAGTATTTTTTATTTGTTGAACTTTATATTTTTTCGTACTTTTTGTTTCATAACTTTATAATATAAACAAAATTATTTGTTGGGTCACTATTTACTGACCCTGAAGTAACTCTAAGATTTGAATATAAAATCTCCCTAAGTGTTCCATGTTCAGCAGTAAGGCCAGTCTGCTGAAGGATGACCAGAGGAACAAAGTTCCTACTGAAGACTTTATAGCTGAAGAAAGTTCAGCACTCCCCTTCCAGTTAACTTAGAAGACAAAGGAGTTTTCGCTTACTAGGCGGTCTAGTTGCTGAAGAACAAGGACTGAAAAAGGGCTTTCAGTTCAGTTTGGTTTGACAATACCAAACTGAATGATGTCGATCTCCTCTAGGATACTGAAGACTCTTCGGTATTCTGATGGTTTGCATTAGGCGGGAAAAGATAACTTTAAGTCAAAGTAGGTTGCTTGTATACTTAGATATAAGTACAACCTTTATCTTTTCTAGAATAGTTTAATATGTACTTTGTACTATTTATCCAGCATGGGCATCAACCACCCACTGGATAAACCCATGCATTCAAACATGCAAAATGCAAACCCTAGTTTACACTGCCTATATAAGGAGTGTACATTGGGAGAGAAATGGTTAACCAATACAAGAGCTTAAACTCTAGAAAAACTTTCTCTCTCTCGATACCAACTAAACCATATAGCCAAGATGCATATGAAGGTTTAGATTGTAGCTTAGACTTTAACTTTGGTTAGACGTTTAAGTAGAGGAGATCGAAACCCATTGTCATTCAACCACGTTGAAAAATATATTGGTATTGTTGTTTTAATCTTTCATAGTTCTTTTCTATTGTTAAAACAACACACTTGAGTCGAAGTAAAGAGTTATTACTTAAGTTGATAAGTAATAACGAATTACAAGGGACCAACAAGTGATATCAGAGCAGTTTGATTAGCTAAACATTTATTTTATTAAATTGTTCATTTAAAAGTTTTCAAATCAAGATCCAAAATGGCTCAAGTTATACCACAAACCCTAGAATATAGGGGTGGCCAACTCAATGTTGCTCCTGTACTAGAGGTTGGAATTAAACCTCAATTCCTTGGAATCATTGAATATGGTCATTTTGTTTCCATAGTTGGGGACAATAGAAAACATGAAGCACAATGGACTGCTGATGAGAGAAAAGATGTTAACCTAGATCAGCGTCTCAAAAGTCTCATCATGTCTGTGCTCCCAGATGACCAAATGAATTCTGTTG
Source organism: Glebionis coronaria (assembly GCA_025667525.1). NCBI lineage: Eukaryota > Viridiplantae > Streptophyta > Magnoliopsida > Asterales > Asteraceae > Glebionis > Glebionis coronaria. The sequence goes on from CM046882.1 coordinate 475,482,508, forward strand.
TAAATTGCAAAATAGCCAAAGCTACATGGGAGGACCTTATTCTTTACCATGAGGGACTCTCTGATGTAAAAGAAACCAGAATCATGGATTTAAACCTTTAATACAACACCTTCAAGCACAAAGAAGGGGAAACTCTCACATATACATTCACCAGATACAAAGCACTAATGAATGAACTTGTGAATGATAGTGTTGAGCTTTCAAAACTTGAAATCAACACAGTTTTTGTTAATGCATTGCCAAAGAAGTGACTCAGTTTCTGCCAAAGCTTGAGAAATGCTAATCACATTAAAGATTGTGATCTAGCCTCTCTTTTTGGGAAACTTAAATATGAAGAAAACCTAGTTGATAGGATTTATGAAGGCTCAAGCAAGAGTAAAGCATTAACCATTGCTACACCCTTGTCCACAGCCTTCTTCAGTGAGGTTGTCATTCAAGATTACCAAGATAGTCCTGATGATGAGGAAGACACTAGATCTAGTGAGGTATATCTGAATGACCTCAAAGAGGAATTTCATGAAAGAACACTTCTGGCTAAGTCTAGAAGGTTCTTTAAGAAAGGAGGCAAGTTCTCCAGCTCCACAAAAGCTTCAGTTGACACTGAATGCTACAAATGTGGGAAGACTGGTCACTATGCTAGGGATTGTTATTCAAAAACATCTCTCCCTTCATATTCCTCACCAGCTCAGTCAAGACCATCTGGTGAATCATCATTTTAACCAAAATGAATTGTTTCTACTTCATTTCAGCAAAACAGGGTTGAACTCAGACCAACAAAAGACTTTGAGGCCAAATACAGAGAAATCAAGGCAAGATTGGCCTTAATGAGTAATGAAAGCTTCTCATCCAAGACTCCCAAGCAAGACAAGAACAAAGGACTTGTTGCTGAAGCCTATGAATGGGATGAAGAAGATGTTTCTTCAGATGATGATGAAATGGTTAATGTGAAAGTGCTGATGGCACTTGCTGATGATGAAGGGGCTAATTCAAATGTTGTGGCCAGAGAAAGTGCCAGAAATGGTGAATGGGTCAATGTCACAATAAAAAAAGGTACAAACTCTTCCTGAATTAGAAGATAAAGATGACATTAAATTTGTCTTTGATTACTTGTACATTGATCTAAAATTTGTTGAAGAACAAAGAAACAATTTGCTTGAAAATTTTTATAAACTTGTTCTAAAACTTGAAGATTTTGAAAGTAAGCAAATAGAGCTAAAAGAAGCTAAACTTGATATTCTTACTTTTCAACAATTGAACAAAGAAATTTTGGAGGAAAATAACTCCCTAAGAGTTGAACTAAAAGAAGCAAAATATATTGTTAAATCTTGGCTTAGGAAGTCTGATAGGGTAAATCAATGCATAAGTGAACAAATACCTGCTCAAAATAGGAAAATGCTTGGTGCTGAAGGATCCTCCAGCACCAAATCTATTGTCTTTGTCAAACCCTCAAATGAGGATGGTAGCTCGATCCCTGACATTGAAAGGTCAGGTGAAGAGAATTTACCAAATCATGACACTGGACGAATACTTCTTCCTGAGTTTCAAGAAAGTGTTGACACTTCAGCACCAGTTGAGTCCTCAGTTACTGAGGATGACTCAGATGATGATGATATAGAGAATGAAGTAAGTACCCCACTTCCTCCTTTGGAGAAGCTGGCAGGTGCTGAACCCTCTACTGGACTCAAAACTATCCAGTCTATCATCAAGTCACACACCACACACAAAGGTAGTTCTTCCAAACATGTCAAAATTGACACTTCAAAGAACTCTTCAACTCCTGTTGAAGGTTCACATATGGGAACTACATCTTCAGTTTCAACAAATAAATTGTAGAATGCCAGATCTGAGGAAGATAAGAGAATGTATCTTGTCATGCAAGAGATCAATGATCTCAAATTGCAACTTAGGCAGCAACAAACACCAACTCGGTTCAGAGATGAACCTTCAGACTCTCCTCATTTAAAGTACAAGACACAATTTAAAAGGGCTTGTGAGTTATGTGGTCTAAACAACCATCTTACTCAAACTTGCTTAAGAGTGATTTATTGTACTAAATGTGAGAGGACTGATCATCTCACTTGTGGACATACTCAGTATATGCTGGCCAAAACTAGTGCTGATGCTCAGAATACTAAAGCATCTCAATCCAGGCGAAATATGCCTTTCCCACCATGCATTCATTGTGGTATGGGTAATCATCACCTAGATGACTGCCACTATTACCATGTTTGTAATATTTGTGGAAGTTATGACCATGACACTCATGGACATAATCGAATCATCTCACTCAGAAGAGGTATTAAGCCAAGAAACCCAAACTCTATTACCAAATATTGTGAGACTCGTGGAAGCAATGTCCACACTACATCTGATCACAACCATATAGAGTGGTTCAGAAAGCCCTCCAGGCTAAGAAAGCAAAAGCTGTTCAGACCTCTTCTTCTTCTGAGCAATCACACATACCCTCTACAAGAGGACCCTTCAGATCTAGAACACCTTCTAGATCTAAAACCCCACCCAACAAAGGTGGGTTTCAAAACAAAACTGACCATTTCCTTAACTTATGTAGTGTGATCTCAGGAAGCCTATTTGGTACCTAGATAGTGGCTGCTCAAGGCATATGACTGGCACCAAAAGTTATCTGCACAAGTATATGGAGGAACAAGGTCCTAAAGTTGTTTTTGGTGATAACTCATCAGTTACTACTGAAGGATTTGGTTTAGTAAAATGAAATAGTATAGTTTTCTCAAGGGTAGCATATGTCAATGGATTGAAGCACAACCTCATCAGTATAAGTCAACTTTGTGATGCAAAGTATCTTGTGCTGTTTGATGACAAAAAGGTACAATCTTCAACTCTAATCATGAAATTGTGATGATTGCTCCAAGGTCAAAGATGTTTATGTCATGAACATGAACTCTACTCAGGAGACATGCTTCTTTGCTAAAGCTTCCAATATTACCAATTGGCTTTGGCATAAGAGGCTCTCACATCTAAATTTCAAAACAATAACTCTACTGGCAAAACAAAATCTTGTTATTGGTCTTCCTTCACTTGTTTATTCCAAGGACAAACCATGCTTAGCATGTGAAAAAGGGAAGCACCATAGGGCCAGTTTCAAAACAAAGAAAACTTTCTCAATAAAAGAAAGTCTTCATTTGCTTCACATGGACTAATTTGGCCCAATATCACCTAGGGCCATTTGTCATGAAAAATATACACTTGTCATTGTTGATGAGTACTCTAGATACACCTGGGTATATTTCTGACAAAGAAAAGTCATGTACCAGATGCCATTATGTCTTTCATCAAAAGAGTTGAAAATCAAAACGAAACTCATGTCAAACAACTCAGAACTGACAATGGCACGGAATTCATAAATCACTCACTGATCAAATTCTGTGATGACAAAGGAATTTCCCAAAATTTCTCATCTCCTTACACACATGAACAAAATGGTGTGGCCGAAAGAAGGAACAGAACTTTGATTGAAGCAGCAAGGACAATGCTTGCTGGATCTGCTCTCTCTAAGCAATTTTGGACTGATGCTGTAGCCACTGCTTGCTACACTCAAAATAGATCCACCATTGTGAAGAGACACATAAAGACTCCCTATGAAGTCTTCAGGGGGAGAATTCTAAACATTTCGTTCTTACATGTGTTTGGGTGTCCAATATTCATTCACAATAACAAGGATCACCTTGGAAAGTTTGATGAAAAATCTGATGATGGTTACTTCCTTGGATACTCTCTAGTATCTAAAGCATACAGAGTCTTCAACACAAGAAGACAATGTATTGAAGAAACCTATCACATCACCTTCAATGAAAGTTCTGAAGCTCTCACTTTTACAAATCCATCAGATGATGAACTTCATATTCATGAATCTCACAATTATCCATCTGATGAATTTCAACATTATGAGCCTTCTCAAAAATATCAACCAAGCAACTCAGTCTCTCATATTGATCCATTTGAAGATATGACAAGTCCTACAAAAAAAATCCTTCAGTATCACATACTGATGGCTATCAATCAAATAATGATCAATCTCAAAATGATCAGCAAGGCAAAACAAATGACCAAAATGGTCAGTCTCAAAACAATCAGCATGCTGACGCACATGATCAAAATGATCAATCATATGCAACTGCTGATGAACAATCTGAGCCCCTTGCTCAAAGCTCTCCTACCATCTCTAGGGAATTAGGTCTTGGATATGTTGCTTCTGACAAAGAAGGAATCCCTCCATTGATTGAACCTTTGTCCACTGAATATCCTTCAGTAGACACTAGAGATAATCCAAGTCCAAGTCCATGTCATGGACTTCCAAGCTCTAGCTCTAATCATGATACCAGTACCTATTCTCTAGCTCCACAAAAATCTTGGACTCAAAATAGTCACATACAGTTGGTGAACATAATAGGCAATCTTGGTGAAGGTAGAGTCACTAGATCTATGGCAAAGAAACTGAGTGCTGCTTCATCTGGAGAATGCCTCTATGCAAACTTTCTCTTAGAAATTGAACCTACAAAGGTTTATGAAGCACTCACACACCCTGGATGGGTGGATGCCATGCAAGAGGAACTCAATCAATTTGAAAGAAACAAAGTCTGGAAATTGGTTCCTCTTCCATATGGTAAATCAACCACTGGCACCAAATGGGTTTACAAGCTCAAAAGAGATGAATCCAATGCAGTGACCAAAAATAAAGCTAGGCTGGTGGCCCAAGGATTCAATCAAGAACCTGGTGTTGATTTTGATCAAACCTTTGCTCCATTTGCACGTATGGAAGCCATACGAATCTTCCTTGCTTATGCCACGTACATGAACTTCATCATCTACCAAATGAATGTCAAAAGTGCATTCCTAAATGGTGACCTAAAAGAAGAAGTTTATGTTACTCAGCCTCCTGGCTTTGAGAGTAGTAAATACCCAAATCATGTCTACAAGCTTTACAAAGCTTTGTATGGACTGAAGAAAGCTCCAAGAGCATGGTATGAAACTCTCTCAACATTTCTCATTAAACATAAATTTGTCAGAGGAAAAATAGATAGCACCTTGTTTATCTATAAATCTAAAACTGGCACCATTCTGGTACAAATTTATGTGGATGACATAATCTTTGGTTCTACAAGCTTCAAACTTTGCAAACAATTTACCAAGCTTATGACCAGCATTGAGATGAGTATGATGGGAGAACTCACATACTTCCTTGGTCTTCAGATTAAACAATCTGACCAAGGCATCTCCATCAATCAAGAAAAATATGTCAAGGATCTGCTGAATAAGTATGATATCAATTGTGCTTCAGTGAAGACTCCAATGGTACCCCCTAACAACTTAGGACCTGATCTCAATGGACAATCAGTCAATTAGACTCAGTATAGAGGTATGATTGGGTCACTCACGTACTTAAATGCAAGCAGGCCTGACATTCAATTCTCTACATGCCTTTGTGTAAGATACCAAGCAGATCCAAAGGAATCACACCTTACTGCTGTAAAGAGAATCTTCAGATACCTAAAAGGTACACCAAGTCTAGGTCTTTGGTACCCCAAATCCTCAGGTTTTGACCTAAAGGGGTATTCAGATTCTGACTATGCTGGATGCAATTTGGACAGAAAAAGCACTTCTGGTGCTTGCCAATTGCTTGGTGGCAAACTTGTATGTTGGAGTGCTAAAAAGCAACAAACAGTTGTCATGTCTTCAGCAAAAGCTGAATATGTGACAGCTGCTGGATGTTGTGCCAATGTTCTTTGGATGAAAAGCCAACTGGTTGATTATGACATAGAATATGAAAATGTATCAATCTTTTGTGATAACACTAGTGCTATTTCAATATCCAATAATCCAGTCCTTCACTCAAGAACAAAACACATTGATATCAGATATCACTTTATCAGAGATCACATTGTGAAAGGGGATACTGAATTACATTTCATCCCCACTCAATACCAATTGGCTGATATCTTCACCAAACCACTAGATGAACCAACTTTCAAAAGATTGATAATGGAGCTTGGTATGCTAAACATTGATGATACAAAACCTGAACCTTCAGCATTCACTGAAGAAGCTTGAAGGTTCAGCATTTCATAAAAGATTTTGATTAATGTTAAGTAACATTGTCTGAGTAAAGAAGTGTGCAATGTCATATGTCTATTTCACTTTATGTGATTGTGTATATGATGTTTTGTCGCCGTATCTGATTCACTGAAGCTGAACAAATAATCACCAGTGATCAAAAGGTTCCTTCAGCAATGCTGAATAAATTTTAAATACAACTGAGTAGCTAGGCCTGAGTAGTGGAGCGTGCAACGTCATATGTCTTGTTCACTTATGTAACATGTATATGGGGTTTTGTCGCCTCATCTGACGCACTGAAGCTCACAAGTATTGCCATCAGCTTCAGCATATCTGGGCAACAACATTTAAAACCTATCAATCATGTGATTCAAAAGAGTTAATGGCATTGAATTTTTCTTGTGAATAAAACAAACATTCTTTCAAAAAGGTGTCATTTGTTAATTAAGGAAATTTCAAACGTCTCCATCCGCAGTCAACAACTCCCTGGCACATGGGGCGTTTCACTGTTCAAAGCAATAGAAAATCATACCTTTTTGTAGAACATTAATGAGAAAGTTTGTGCCAAATGTTCAAAAGAAACCCTATAAGATTTATAATTTTTTCAAATGGTTTTAAAAACTTTTTAAAAATCAGTTAAAGTTTTTATATAATCCCTAACAATTGAATTTCATTCCACGCTTACAAATCTTTTCATCCAAAAAACACACACAAACTCTCTCTCTTTCAAAACACACACAGAAACATCAATGGCTGAATTATCTTCCAATCCTAAGATTGCCAAGATCACTCTCAACCCATCCACTCATGTTAACTATCCCATTGATGAAATCTTTTTCAAACCCAACAACATCACCTTACTCAAACCTGAATCCATTAAGTCTGTTCCTGGGGAACAAGTTTTGACTTATCTATCCAAAAGTGTTTTAAGGTTTAATTTATTTGAGGATCCTGTGATGATGTTTCAAAATGTACTAAAAGAATTTTGGTTCACAGCAGATGCTTCTAACAATAAGAAGTCCATTGAGTTTGAGTCTACCACGGTTGGGATTCATGGTAGATTTGGGTAAAAGTTATTTAGAAAATTCTTGGGGTTAGATTATTTGGAAAACCCTAATGATTATGAAGCTGTACCTGATGATTTTATGGTTGTCAAAAATTTCTTTAAAGAGATTGGGTATACTGAAGAAATTACTAAAAAGGGTGGGTTAAATATAAGTTCTTTGCCACCAAAATGGAAATTATTGATGTCCATTCTTATTGAATGTTGGGGGGAAACTGGAGGCCTTGACCAGATCAACCAAAAAGATGCTATTATTTTATACTGTCTGGCCAAGGGTGTCAAAGCTGATTTTGGGAGGCTTATTTTTGAAGATCTCCATGGAAAGATGGAAAAAAAGACTAGAAATAAAAACGTTGTTTACACCAGATTTCTATCTCTCCTCTTTGCTGACCATATTGGAAATGACTTTTCAAAAATCAATGGAGAGAAACTAATTTTTAAGACCTTTGATCTCACTCGCTGGAACATTCCAGTCAGCACCATTGATCCTCCTCTTACACAACCCATGTTGGTCACCTGCTCAGCAGATGGTCCAGTAGTGTACAAAGCTCCCAAAGACACTTCTCCAACTGGAGAAGGGGATCTAAAAGGCAAAAAGCCTGGAGCTTCATCTGGACCTCGTCAGAAACAAACGTCAATTAATACCAAGAAGGTTAGACGCGAGTCCATAAAGAGGAAAACCCTCACATAATCTTCCTCAAAGAAGATTGATGACGACTCCCAAGGCCATGCTTTGAAGAAGACCAAGTCCTTGGCCAAGGACAAGAACCCCAGCCAGCTGTCACCTTCAGTCTCTGCTGGAGGTGATATGCATAGAGAGGCCAAGCAGGCAACCCCTCTCTCAACTTCTTTAGGAGAGAAGGGTGAAGATGGAGCTCACCCTCAGCTCAGTAGTATGGAGTCAGCATTGGTAAGTACTTTCATTCTGAATACAAGTCATACTTCATTACCAATTTCTATCACTTGTCACTCTGAGTCTACATCAGGGAATGATGTGTCAGCAAATCCAATAGCTGATGCTGACCCTGGCCTATCTGTTTCTAATGATGTAGCTCCCCTACAACAGGGTTCTACTAAAGGAACCAAAAACATTATCATTGATCTAAACTTATCAGGGACTCTTTCTCAGGATCCATCAGGTCAAACCAACCCTGGTGGTGAAGGGCTTGAAACTGATCCACACACTAAAGATGATGCTCAGAAGATTACCAAGGAAGTGAATCTCACCACTGGAGCCAAGGTAGAACACTTGCCTACGTTTGTTGTCAGCATGTCTGGGGATGATTTTGAAAAGAACTAGGGTTCAGTGAAAGAATTCCAGTCAATCTAGATGACAGTGAAGAAGAGACTGCTAATGCAACACAAAGCCACCTTCCCCCAGAACTAAAAAGGTAAAAGAATTAACAAATCAAGTGTTGATTCTTCAATCACAGCTGGCCAGACTGAAGGAAGAAAGGGTGCTTGCTGACACTGAAATCTCAACTCTCAAAGAAAGACCAATTCCTCCTTCTGCTGAACACATCATGGATGTCATCATTACTGCTTTGAAGCCTTTAGTCCAAGATGTGGCCACCACCACTTCCTTAAAGCAAGAGATGTCTTCTCTTATGGACTCCATCAACGGTGCTTCCATAGAGTTTACACCAGAATTCACACCAGTTCCTGGCCAAGTTAATACCTTGTGTGATTATATGTCAAAAATCAAAGATAGAGTGGCATTGCTGGAGAAACAAAAGCTGACCATATCTGATGAGGTTCAGCAGAAGCTACAAGCCCTTGAAACTGTTCCAGCCATGTTGGCCAAGGTAACTACCACTCTTAATCATCTTTGTGGCCTCTTCCCTGCTGGTGGGTCATCAGAAGTTGTTGGGCAGTCTTCTGCTGAGGGGGAGAAAAGCACAGTCCAGCAGCTCTTTTATAAACATGCCCAAAAGAAGGCTTAGAAACAATCCATTGTCTATGAGTCACATCACTGAAAAGATCCCAGCAAAGGGTAAGGGGGAGTCATCAGCCAAAGATGATCATATGCAAGGGCTGACCACAAGTGGGGAAACAACTGATAGTGGTTCACCTCCCTTTATACCCAAAAGCAAAGGAGACTTTACTCTGAATGATCGTTTGATCAAAGCTGGAGTGGCCACTCAGGAAGAACTTGACAAGTTATACAAGCTTCAGCAAAAAGAAAAGCTAAGAGATCTGAAGTTAAGCTTGTATGAACAAATTAGGAAAATTGAAGTAGAAAGTTTCTTCAAGAAGAAAGTGCTATATGAAAAGTTTTGTATAATAAGGATTAACAGAAGAAATATCTCACCAAACATCAATGTTGATATGTTGACCAGCAAAGGTGACATCCATCTTAAGTTCTATAGAGGTGATGGAACTGATGAGATACTTGAAAACTTTTAAGGAAAAGAACTTTCTTACACTGAATTGATTGAAATGAGTGTGATGATCGAGAAAAGAAAATCCAAGAGATGGGATGAAGTTCGCACCAGAATCGAGCACTATATGAGAAATCATGAAAGACTAGGTAAGATTCTGAACATCAACACTCAAGTTTCTCTGGAAGATCAAGATCCAATACTAGAGCTGAACAAAAGAGCAAATCTGATACAACCTGAAGTGGGTGACATCTTTGTCACTACAAAGAAATACAAAGGCTTTGTTCAGTTTCAAAATCATCTCCCTGGTCATGTACTGGACGAACCAGAACTAGGAATGATTATGTTCAATCATCAAGAGCATCAAGACTTTGTGGGCATAAGTGATCTTGATGAAATGAACAATGAACTTCTCTCGAATGTTCAAAGGATCTTTTACTCTCTTCATGGTGGTCCAGGACTTACTGATGCTGCTAAAACCTTCAGCATGTGCTTACTTGCTATATTGGACCACAGAAACTCAGATCCATTAACTCAGACTTCCATAATTGAAGAACTTAGGCCTAAGGAGAATTGAATAATCATTTGTATTGATTTTGTTTTAATTTGTAATGTTATTGAATAAATGATTATCTGATGTTTATAAGTTATTAATTGTTCAGTGCAAGTAAGAAGAAGTTGTTATGCTCACTTACTACTTGCATTAGACTTAGGCTATTTGTATATCCAAATAGGGGGAGATTGTTGGGTCAGTATTTACTGACCATGAAGCAACTCTAGGATTTGAATATAAAATCCCCCTAAGTGCTCTATGCTCAGCAGTAAGGCCAGTCTGTTGAAGGATGACCAGAGGAACAAAGTTCCTACTAAAGACTTTATAGCTGAAGAAAGTTCAGCACTCCCCTTCCAGTTAACTTAGAAGACAAAGGAGTTTTCGCTTCAAATACTAGGCGGTCTAGTTGCTGAAATAACAAGGACTGAAGAAGGGCTTTCAGTTCAGTTTGGTTTGACAATACCAAACTGAATGATGTCGATCTCCTCTAGGATACTGAAGACTCTTCAGTATTCTGATGGTTTGCATTAGGCGGGAAAGATAACTTTAAGTCAAAGTAGGTTGCTTGTATACTTAGATATAAGTACAACCTTTATCTTTTCTAGAATAGTTTAATATGTACTTTGTACTGTTTATCCAGCATGGGCATCAACCACCCACTGGATAAACCCATGCATTCAATCATTCAAAATGTAAACCCTAGTTTACACTGCCTATATAAGGAGTGTACATTAGGAGAGAAATGGTTAACCAATACAAGAGCTTAAACTCTGGAAAACCTTTATCTCTCTCGATACCAACTAAACCATATAGCTAAGATGCATATGAAGGTTTAGATTGGAGCTTAGACTTTAACTTTGGTTAGACGTTTAAGTAGAGGAGATCGAAACCCATTGTCATTTAACCACTTTGTTATTCCGCAAACAAAGTGGGTTATAGATTCTTTATTTGATTATAATAAAAGTCTATACGTTGAAAAGTATATTGGTATTGTTGTTTTAATCTTTCATAGTTCTTATCTATTGTTAAAACAACACACTGAGTCGAAGTAAAGAGTTATTACTTAAGTTGATAAGTAATAACGAATTACAAGGAACCAACATTCTTAGAAAAAACATTGGGGTTATTATTTGTATTTATGCGAGGCATTAATAACCTATCTCATAGTACTATGTTTAGACATATTGGGCATTATTGTTGTTGTCGTCTTTTTTATGTATAATTTATTACGTTAACAAGATTTGTAGCTTAACTAATAGAGTATGTTAATTCACAAGTTGAACCCCCTGCTCTAGACGTCTAGACGTTGGGGATGTTAATTCTTCAATTGCGGATCAAGCTCATCCAAGTTCATGCTATCAAGATAAAGATGTTAGCCAACAACATCATATTCCTTTATCCTCCACCCCTGAAACAAGTAGCGACGAATGTGAACAACATCAACGTCACAAACAATGCCAAGGTTTCAAGAACACTATCAAGGCAAATAGAGAAAGAAAGCTAAAAAGCTAAAGAAAAAGCTTCTTATAAGAATAACACAACTGTAAAGTCAAAGAAAGCAGAAAAAACCAAGAATGGGGTAAGAGATAAAGATATACGGGACGCTGTTGATGTAGCTAATTGGTCTGTAGAAGCTTTAAACCCGAACAATCATGTTGCTTTGGTTGGGAGAAAGTCGAAAGGGTCTATCATTGGTAGTCAAAATAAGAAATTAGATGACCATGCTTACGATGAGTTTATGCACGACATGAGAGAATATGAGAAAGAGGCAAAGAAGCCTTAAATTTACGATGATCGTATCTTTAAATTCTCGTCGGTTTAACAAATGTTTACTGTGTGTGTATTCTGAGATTTTACTTAGGTGTTTTACTTTTCATCGAGGATTAGAGTTGATGTTGGCTACTGGTTTCAAGAGTGCTAGAAGGTAAGTTTTTGTCAAAGTCGATAAGTCAATGGTGTTCAATTGTAGTATCAGGCGAGCAAATTTGCAAGTAGTTAAGTTTCAAAGTCGATAAATCTCAATGGTCTCCTGAGTTCTTAGATCAATATGTTCCAATGGATGTTAGTAGTTTCAACTTTAGTTTGGGATGTAACATCAAGGTTTCAAGGTTTCCGGTTAGTTTTTTTCATAGTATCAAGCTAGCAATACTGCAAGAAGCTAAGGTTCAAATTCGACAAGTCTCTAGTGTTCAATCTCAATGGTCTCTTCACGTCTTGTTTAATATGCTGCAATGGGTTTTTAGTAGTTTCAAATGTAGTTTAAGCTAAAATATCAATAGTTTCATCTTGTGTGGTATCATTTTGGGATCTCCTTGTTCTTCATATCAATATATTGTCACTTTTGCAAAAAAAAAAAACTAATAGAGTCTTAATAACATATCCCGTAGTATTACGTTTTGACATATTAGGTATTGTTCTTGTCTTCTTCTTATGTATAAATTATTACTCTCTTCGTCCCAAATTAATAGCCTATCTTTTCTTTTTTGTATGTCTTAAGTTAATTGTCTACTATTAAAAATAGGTAGGGATGTTTGATCAAATTTACAACATTATACTTGCTTAAAAGTATTATTACAAACATCTCATAAGAGTTTAATTAATTAGATAAATGTAAATTTGTTTTTGTGTTAACAAGTAAAGGAGAGAAAACAGTTGTAAATGTACTTATGTTAAATTGTGTTGTTTTATCAGATGGATTTAAGAGAGAAGGAGTATTTAACTAATGTCGTAGGTCGTAGCTCAAGCTAAGCTAATAAGAGCCATGCGCAAAATTTTGCATGATAACTAAAGGTGTCGATCACAAATATATTTTTACGGCTACCCTTAACCTTTAAAAAAATTATATGTTACGATGAATTTGACTTTTCAGACGAGATTTGCATATTTCGGCAAGTTTCGCCGTCATGATCGTCGTTCTTAGCCATTGGCAATGATTAATCGATTTCTTCTACTGATTTGCATAGTAATCCAATAACGCAGTAATTACTAATTAATATATTTTTTTCCAACACACTCATGAAAATGTTGTTTCAAAGATGGCACAATCATTGCTAGTTTGCTACTAGCATTACAACAAATGACTTAATTCTTTACACTTATTATGTCACTTCTTTACATTTTAAAATGTATAAATTTGAAAAGTTTACTCTAACATTAATGTTTTTGGCGTGAATAAAATTAGGTGTAACAAATAATTTTATACTTTTAAGTGTGAAGATTCATAATTAACTACATTTTTATATGTAAGCTTTTAAATACTTTATACTTTTGTGTGTGAACTTTTTAAAATTTTACTCTTTTTAATACTTCACACTTATACGTGTGAATATTTTACAAATAAAGTTCACTCGTTTTAAAATATGAAAAAATTGCTAAATTTAATGTAGTGCAGTAATATTAAGGTTTTGCTATTTTTAAACTTATTCACTATGGTTAGGCATTTCATAGTGGTAAAATTAACACTTAATGTATCCATATATTTTGGAATTTTGCATATCACTACTTTTAAACATGATAAACATGAAATGTGATGTATGAAATAGGAATGTTATCAATTCTACACTTGCAAAATAGTTGACCCAGAACCACCACTAGTAAAATCAATACCATAATTGTTATACTTTAATTATTTAATCAATGCAATAATTAAATCTTACACCTTTATGTTTGGATAGAGTTGCCTATTATTAGTTATTTAATCCACCTATTACCAAATCTAAACAATTAAAAAATGAAAGGAATTAATTAAAGAATGGAAGACTCGTTTGGAGTTTAAAGAGGTTTGGCTTCGACTCCACGGTTTCTTCCATTGATCTTCTTTGTGTTTACCTTTTTCTCCTTTGTTTCTTCGTTTTGTTTTATATTGTATAGAAGCTTATACATCATATGCTACTCCACTATCACATTTATATCAATGTTAGTTTATGTAATTTATTAAAACAAAGTGTTCCTATATTGCTAGAGACTATCTATATACTCACACGTTTGGTTTGTGAGAAAACATAAATATACCTGTTAGAGAGTTTAGATATATCAAACGTATGCAAAAAGCTAAATCTTTCCAAGTTTCCAACTATTATGCCTAACTATCTTCCTTATGATATGTGACACTTATATAGGGGCGGAACTAGTCGGAGAATTAGTGGATGTTGAGTCTCTCTTAATCAAACCATTTCATTAATTGTTTATATGTATTACAAGTCGTTTTTCTTTTAGTTTTTACATTAAGCCTCCCTTAATGACTGTATCTTTTTGTCTTATATTTAGTCAGCCTCCCTTAACAAAAAATCCTAACTCCGTCTCTATCACTTATATATATGATCTTTAAATATTGCAGTAACTATAATTGTATTATAAATAATTTACATAGTATTAGATGAAAAACTGACAAAAAAAATTGCGTCGCTAGCTAAAAATGTTATATATCTGGTTCCGTCCCCAGTTCCAGGGAGACTATGACTTAATACCCGTTTAGAATTTACCAAAACAAAATTTACTTAAAAAACATAATGTTTATGATCACCGTTTAATCGCAACTTTTTATTATTGTTATTACCATGGTTATAAATAGCGTGAGGCGTGGCGTGACGGCACGTCCAAGCTACACGTTTTAGCGGCTAAGGCGGAGCTTTAGCGTTTCTAAAGCGTGGCTTATGGCGGCACAACATATAAAAATATTTATTTGTTTTATCATATATCAATATTATATTTATATTAAGCTCATAATAAGTGTTTTACATAATAATTAAAGCTAGAAAACTTTTTTTACATGTAACAATATTCATTTTTTGGAATTGAATTTAAAAAATCATCGCACATCATGTCGTAGCGCGCCTTTACCTATTGCGTAGAGTGAAGGGTACGCCTCAAGCTTTATCGCGCCTTAAGACGAGCTATAGCGAGCTATTTACAACCTTGGTTAATCCGTCCATTTTTTTTTTTTTGAACGGCGATTTATTAAAAAGAAACTAGCAAGATGCTAGAATTACAAAGAAATAAGGTACGGGTTCTTAAGCCAGTCGATCCAATTGAACGACGCTTTGCTTCTAGAATTACACCAAGTAAAAGAACAAGACACAATGTTATCGAAAAGAATGCCCTTCGTAGAACTTTTATTGTCGAATAAAATCTTGTTACGGAAGTTCCAAATCGTCCACCACGTTACATAAAGAACGCCTTCAAACACCAACTTGCGGTTGGCAGAGAGCCTGAGCGAAGATAGCCAGGTCAGCCAATCACCATACGACGAAATGCCTGTATAAACCACATTCCACCAGGAAGCAATCTTCCTGTAAAGCTGATCTGCTAAAGTACATCTGAAAAAGAGATGTTCGACAGTTTCTGCATCGTTGTTACACAAAGGACATGAGATGGAGCCAATGTCGATTCCGCGACGAGACAAATTAAACCTGGAGGGCAAGGCATCCATCTTGACTTTCCATGCGAGAATATTAACTTTTATCGGGACATACCTCACCCATCTAGTACTGGGAAAAGTGTAAGAACGATGCAATTCGTCAATAACCGTTCTTAGCGAGGCTACAGTGTAAGTCCCTGCATTACCCAACGACCACGTGAATCTGTCTTTCTGAGAAGACAAAACGATGTTGCTGGCGATATTAGATAAATCCAAAAGCTGCTCTCTTTCTACCCCTCCCCTAGCATGTCGACGAAACGAATGATCAAGCGAGGGATGTTCGAGTTTTTCGCGGATACTCACATCCTTATTAGTCTCCAAAGCAAAGACACGAGGAAAAACATTTTTAAGGATCCCAGCTTCACTCCATTTGTGAGTCCAAAACTTGGTACTGTCACCGTCGCCTACTTTTAAAGAAAGAAACTCGAAGAAGTTAATGCCTTTAACACGAAGGGATTCGGCTTCGTTCACTATACTAAGCCAACAAGATTTATGACCAGGTTTGACAACCCGACCAATATTTCCGTCTTCCCCGTGGATAACCTGAATAACCCTAGTCCACAACGATTTTTTGTTAGTCATGAACTTCCACAACCATTTAAACATTAAGGCGCGATTCATAGCGAACATACTAGCAACTCCGAGACCTCCAGCTTCCTTGGACGACAAAACAGTACTCCATTTTACCCAAGTAGCTTTTTTGCTTTTATGCTCATGTCCAAAGAAAAAATCTCTTCTCATGGATTCCATATTCTGTAAAACGGCAGATGGAGTTTTGAACATAGACATATAAAAGATAGGAATAGTACCAAGCACGGATTTCAAGAGAGTGAATCTGCCCCCAACGGATAAGGCCTTCATCTTCCATTTCGACAGTCTGTTTTTAACTTTAGTGATCACCTCTTTCCACGCCTCTACCCTATGCATGAGACCTCCCACTAACGTTCCGAGGTACTTAAAAGGAGTGTGAAGAGTCGAACACCCTAACTTGGAAGCAGCTCGGTTAACCTTACTGAAGTCCACGTTTAACCCCAAAATTTGACTCTTACCCATATTAATCTTTAAACCAGAAGCTCGACTAAAACATTCTAAAACGTTGATAATGGTAGATATGTTACTGTCACTCCATTTTCCCATGAAAATAGCGTCGTCCGCAAAGAACAAATGAGACAAATCTAAGGTGTCATTAAGATTGATGCCCTTGAACAAGCCCACGTCGACAACACGCTGAAACGAAATATGAAGTGATTCCATAACGAGGATGAACAAAAAAGGGGAAAGAGAGTCACCTTGCTTAAGACCTTTGAAAAATTCGAACTCCGTTGTGGGGCTGCCATTAATGAGAATGGAACCCTTCGAAGCTCGGAGGCAACCTTGGATCCAGGACCGCCACTTAGAACCGAACCCAAACTTTTCTAACACTTGATCCAGAAAATCCCACCTAACCGAGTCGTAAGCCTTTTCGAAGTCAACCTTGAAAATAAGAGTTTGTTTCTTCTTCAAATTGCACCATTTCATAATTTCGTGGAGGATAAAAGGCCCATCCATAATTTGTCTCCCCGAAACAAAGGCGGATTGAACTTCATGAACTAGACCGTCCAACAATGGTATAAGTCTATTAGCCAAAATTTTCGTAACAATCTTGTACAGGCTACCGATGAGACTTATGGGTCTAAAGTCATACACTTTATTAGCATTAGGGGTTTTCGGAATAAGAGTGACAAAGGAAGAATTACAACCTCTCGTGAATTCGCCATGATCAAAGAAGAACTTAACTGCCATAACCAAGTCTTTCTCGATTGTTTCCCAGAACTGACGATAAAATCCAAACGTAAAACCGTCCGGTCCTGGAGCTTTGTCAATGCCACAGTCCCACACAGCCTTCTTTACCTCTTCCCTCGTAACAACTGTTTCTAAAGCAGCTCGTTGATCTGGATTTACGGAATTGGGGAATTCAATGTCGATCGGAATACGGATACCATCCGGACGAGCAAATCTTCTCTCGAAGTGGTTGAGAAACTCCGCTTTAACTTGGCTTGGAGTATCAATCCAGTTCCCCTCCTTCATAATTCCGCGGATGCTCAACTGTTTTCTTTTCTTATTCAAAACCCCGTGAAAAAACCGAGAATTCTCGTCACCCTCTATAGACCATTTAATCTTAGCTTTCTGTTGCAATTCAGTAACTTGAGCCTTATAAATAGCTTGAATGGAATCTATAACCTCCAATCTCTTAATAGCCAACTCGTTAGTCCCTTTACCCATGTCAATCTCCGTATCAATTTTGGAGAGATCGTCATGAAGATGTTGGAGTTTGGTCTTCACTAAAGGAATGTGAGCTTGATTCCATAACTTAATTTTGCCTTTCAGAAACTTCAATTTAAGAGCAAAGTTACGCATGGCGTTGAACTTATCCCCCTGAGCAGATTCCCAAGTGTCCTGAACCATACTTTTAAACCCTTCTGCCTCAATCCAATGATGAAAATATCTGAATGGAGTTGGTCCGTAATCTACAGCACATTCTCGGAGTAAAATCGGGCAGTGGTCTGATAAAAAACGGTTAAGAGTAATGGCACTAATATTAGGATGGGAAATACCTAAGCTGTCCGATATGAGAAACCGATCGAGTTTGCTCATTTTGGTCGCTGACTTGTGACACCACGTAAATGTGTTACCTCCTGAAGGAACTTCCTCTAATCCAGCATTATGTATAAAAGAATTGAAAACCTCCGCATCACGTCCATTAAAGACTGTACCGAATCTTTCCGAGTGGTGTCTAACCTCATTGAAATCTCCCATCATAATTACATCCCCGTTCCAGCTTTGAATCATACTTTGCAAGTATTCCCAAAGAGATCTCTTCTCTTTTTTCTCGTGAGGGGCGTACACGACAATGAGAAGAATATTAGAATTATTTTTCAACCACACGCCCCTAACAATGACAAAATAATCAGAGCTTGTAGAATCTACCTTCTGAAAACAACCTGGATCCCATGTACATAAAATGCCGCCTGAATTACCGACCGAATCACTATGCACGAAATCGAAAGAAAAATTACCCCAACAAGATTTGACAGTGGAAACCTCCATGTGATCCATTTTAGTTTCTTGTAAAGCCAATATATTAACCCTATGTTTGATACATAACTCCCGAACCCAGTTTTTTTTGGTCTTCTGGGCGAGACCTTGAACATTTAGGGACATAAAATTCATGGATGAACACCGTCCACTCCATGAGAATCGATCATTTTCATGATGTCATTCTCGCACCCACCCATATCGTAGCCCATGGTTTGGCCTACTTTAACTAACTCTTCGAGACAATGTAGTATGGATCCACCTGTTCTTGGAACGTCAGAAGATTTAAAATGTCCAGAACTCGCCCTCTTAGATCCGCTGTTGTTGACAAAGTTGTTTTCGCTATGGTCTTCGGTATCCTGCTTCTCGATAATGTTTTCTGATCTTTCCTCTTCGCACTTAGTGGCATGTGGAGTGTAGCCCGGGGGGTGACTTAAGCTACTATCAGAACACTTATCATGCTTATTCGAGGAGTCATTACGATTGAGCAACGGGTATAATTTGAAAGGATCATCCGACTCTTCTACAATCTTGTCAGACGTCATCCTGTCATCATGGTTATTCTCCAATTCTTCATCTTCAAAGATGGTGTCAGGCACTTTTTCTGAGTCGCTATTCTCTCCAAAGTCATCAGACTTTGGAATGACGTCCTCATTGTCCGAACTAGTATCATCATTCTCGATTGCATCTGTAAAATCTGGAACCCAACCTGGAGTTTCAATAGCTCTGATCCAGAACGTCTTTCCCTTGTGAATAATTTTGAAATTCTCATTGATGCTTTTTCTGGATTGCATATGAATACAAAGTCTTTTAGAATGGTAACAAGTTTCCTCCTCATCGTCCACGTCCAATAGTTTACCCCATATTTCAGCCACACGAGCAAAAGTATTCCTAGTCCACAATTTAAATGGAATACCTTCCACTTCGACCCACGCAATTCTACCTTCTACCTCAAACTCCGGTGTTGCATTGACGACTTGAGAGAACCACGACATTACGCTAGTGCATTCCTGGAACTTGTGAATTACAACCTTGGACTTAAATTCCATCATCACCCATAATTCCCCCATATATTTGATAACAACATCTCCAAAACCTTCATTGCCCAATGCCACTTTGAGATTAGCAAGAGATGCGAAATCTTTTACCCTTCCAAAGATGGCGTTAGAACAAACCTTCTTCATCAGACAGTCATCGGATAACACAATTGAAGGTGTCGAGTCCTGAACAACAGACTCCATATTTTCTTTCCCACGCACAACACCCACATATGAATTAACACCAATATTTGGCTTACCTTGGGCATTAGAAGATGAGTAAACAAACGGCTTTGGAACCTCAACCCTTTCTTTCTTCTTTCCAGAGACTCTTTGAAAATGGGCAATGTTAGCATGGATTCTAGAGCGACCAATCCAAACGGTACAAAGATTGTTGATCAATCTTTCTTCGCTGAAAACGTTGATAAACTTAACGAAACCAAACCTTTTTCCGCTCTTTGATTTTTTGTTAGGGATATAGGAGTCTATAACATGTCCGTATTGATTACATGCTTTGAAAAGATCCTTGGCCGATGCCGAATCCGGGAAATTCGTGACAAAAACAGATGTGGAGATCCTATCCACGTCGTCCTCCTTGGTTCTGAAATTACCCATAAGCAACAAACCGATTTTGGATTGAAGGGAGCTTCAAATAAGTTGTTGTGATTGAAAATAAAACTAGGGTTTATGGATTAGGGTTATTCGAAATTGATGGATCAAAGTTGTTAATTGAATGGAGATATAGTGGATCTGAGAAAATTAAATGGTGGGGGAGGTTAGAAGTGGCGTTTGATCCCGCCGGAGATCGCTATGGAAGTAATCCGTCCATTTTTTATTTATTTATTTTAATTAGTACGCGGAGTATTATCAAGTATTTCAAGCTAGTTGCAAAAAGTAAAATATAGCTTTTGTGTGAATTTACGGGGTTCACGGGGCTACTTTTGCAATCTTGCTAGTTGTTAGTTCTTTCCGAGTCAAATCATAAAGAATCATGATGCTATACTTCCAACAATATACTAGACAATTTTGTTGGCTACCTTCTTGTCTTTCCGAATACATACCACACTGTACAATCGCTATTTCAAGATGTACGTATGTAGTTTAGGAATTCATATTTGGACCATCCAAGTACGTACTTTGGTCTCTTGGTGATTCACATGCTCTAAGAGAACTTCTTTTCTTTGAATTATTGTTTTCAGCAAACATGCTTACAAACGGACTACATTATAATTTATAAATCGCACACTTGTCCCGTTCTCACATATATACATTATGATCGCTTGTCACTCTCGGCGGACGCAGGAATATAGAAGGTGGGGGCGAAAAAAACTTCTTTTTGGCAATGATAACAAGATACGAAAAAAAAACTAATATCGAAATAATAAGTCATGTATTTTTATTTAGAGAAGAGGGATTTCTAAGGTATTGTTGATCATTGAGTTTTAATATGTAGGTGGAGGACAACTTGATTTACGCGTAAAAGCACGTTCAAAAAATACTCAAAATTAAAAAAAACATTATACAAAACATGGTGATCTTAATGAAGTTAGATTTCCCTGAACTTCTTGTGTTTTTTATGCATAATAATAGTTCATCTAATTCAAAAAATTTTAAGAAGATTATATTCAATGGATGTTGGTGCCTAACTTGATTGGGTCAAAATCCAAGAACTCTAGACAAGTATATCTAAAGTGAAAACTACTTGACCATGATCTCTTAGGTCTGTTTTGCTTTGGTTGGATCTTCAACTACATTATTCTCGCATATGAGTTCATGACACATCCATCTCACATATATACACAAGACATATGTACTACTGCTGCTATACATGCATGCATATATCTAATCACTCATTTGTCTTTACATACTTATCTATCTACATGTCTACATGTATTATATCTATATATAAAAAGAATACTAAGGCATCTAACGTACACAGTTGAATAGAACAAAAAATGTATGAGCAGTTATAAAATGCATAAGGCTAGGCACAACGCATGGGGTCGCGATCTAGTTTTTTCGGCCGGCGACCTAGTGCGACCTATTTGCCACAACCCGGTGACCTAGTTGAAAAAAAAAATAAAAAATTTTAAAGCACAATAAATTTAATAAAAAACGTTACATTTATTTAAAAAAAACATTACACAATTATTCGAAATTAAAAAACATTAAACATTAAATGGGTGATATCGCCATTATCCATTGCGATTATTCCAAATGTGTTCCACTAGATCGGCTTTTAGGTTGAGATGTAGATGTGGGTCGACTATTTGCTGAGTAATTTGTAGCCTTTCTTCATGCGTATTTATCGGATCGTTATCAGCATGTTCTTCTACTTGATGATAAATGGGTGATATCGTCGCCCCCTATGTTTAATAACCATATTGTGTAATATGATACACGTGTACATTATGTCTGATAGTCGACTTTTTGACAATCCTCGGGCCGGGATATCAATCATCTTCCATTTTGTTTTCAATACACCGAAGGCTCGCTCAACATCTTTTCTTGCTGCTTCGTGCTTCGTTTTATACAATCTTCGTTTCTGATCATTTGTCGGCGGATCTTGTATAGACTTAATAAGAACCGACCATTGCGGATATATCCCATCAGTAAGATAGTATCCTCGACGATAATGCACGTTGTTAGCCATGAATCCCAGTTCAGGTGCTTTCCCCGATTTAAGATCATTAAAAATAGGGGACTGACGTAAAACATTCACGTCGTTATTCATCCCAACTACACCAAAGAATGCATGTCAAATCCATAAGTCTTGCGATGCAACCGCCTCCAATAAAATGAACGGTGTTGACCCCTGATCACGCCTACTAAATTGAGCTTTATAAGCAACGGGACAATTCTCCCACGGCCAATGTGTACAATCGATACTTCCTAGCATCCCAGGAAACCCGTGTTTTTCCTCGTGATGAGCATAAAGTTTCTCCATGTCAGTATAAGTAGGCTTTCGCAAGTACTCTGTACCATATAATTGCATTATGCCGGTACAAAACCGTCGAAGACACTGTCGTGCTGTTGTCGCACCCATTTGCAAATATTCGTCTAGAGAATCAGGCACGGCTCCGTACGCCAATTGACGAATAGCGGATGTGCACTTCAGCAAGGGCGAAAGACATTCTCGATTCAAAGCATCCGCTGAGTTTCGAAAATAAGAATAATTATTTTTCAAATCGTCAACAATTTGTAAGAATAAATCGCGATCCATTCGGAATCGATCACGAAATGTCTCTGCAACATATTGCAGCCCTTCAGTAAAATACGCATCTACTAGACGATTATGTGCACCCTGATAATCTCTATATATATACGCCCGTTTTTTGGGGCGTGATGCTTCATAAGCCTGTGCGCAAGCTTGCGTAAAAGCTTCTAACTCACTAGTAACTTCTTCTTCGTCGTCGGAAGAGTCGGCAAAAAACAATTCATAAGGCATTTTTGGAGATTTTGTGTGTTATTTTTTGTGATAATTGGTAATAAGATAGGGTATTTATAGAAAAAATTTAAAATATATCCGTTTGAATTTTTAAAAAAAAATCAAGGTTACCGTTTTTTTTTTACAAAAACCAACACACATTGAAACTAGGTCGTGACTAGGGTCGGTTTGGGCTCGATCGAAACCGGCGACCGAATCGCCGCAACGCGACGACTCGGTCACGACCTACTGGGGACCGAGTAAAAACCGGTGCGTTGTGCCTAGCCTAAAAAATTAACTAAATTTTTAATTAAAAATAGGTAAGATTTTACAGAATGATCCAATATTCGTTTTCAACTTTGAAGCCAGAAGTAAGCCACAGTAACTTTTCCTCATAGTTTTGAAATAAAATGATGATAACAGAGAACAATGAGAGAAAACCCGTTTTTTTTATTTCTTCCGTGTTATCATAGTTTGATTTTACATTTATAAACCATTATAACATATTATAGGTCACGCAGCGAAATAATAAAGATCACGTATAAATAATTTTGGGATGAGCATTTTGATCCGAATCTCGAATTCAAACCAGAATCATAATCAGCACCGTATTGATTTTCGGTACCCAAATCACGTCCGATACGATATCGGACTATGAAATAAAGCGAAAAACAATTCGGGACCACTAAGTCGGTACGGGACCAATATCAAATCGAGAATTTCCCAAAAAAAGGGGAAAATCCGACTTCCCGGTACTCGTACCGATATGTGAATCTCGCTCGGTACGGGATCGGTACATAACTTTTTAGATTGGGAAAAAAAAAATCAGAAGCACTAAATCGGGACAGGTTTGGGACGGGATTGTGTTAGCCTCAAAATATTGAGTCAAACAAGAATGATCGGTCATATGTTTATTATGTATCGTTTATTAGAACGTTGTAATAGGTAGTATAATAGTCGTGACATTACGGGCTTGATGGCTACCTTAGAAGGCCTCTTTCAAGGTACTAAGTATTTATTTAAGTCCGGTCCAAGCAATATAGTCCATAAACAAGCCCACATGTAGGGAGACTATAAATACCCTTCCTAGCATGTTAGGAAGGGTGTTGACTATTCATATTCTCAATATAATATTCACTAAGTTTCACGCATCTCACTCTATTTTCTCTCTCTAGAATTCATCTATTTTCATCTATCTTTCTTTTTTATTTCTTGTTTGATTATCACAAATTAGGGACAACAATTGATATCAATCATCATGGGGTAATTTGTGATTGGTTGTTGTTATTTCATTTGATTCGTATGATTTAATCCGTAAATCATCTCGGATTCATTTTTTTAGTGTTTTCCGTGCTCTAAATCTTGATATAAATGCCCTACATAGTTGTGGTATGGATTTGGGTGCTTTGGATTGGTTAAAATCACGGATTTCTAAGAAAAAGTCTCATTTTTTACTCATTTTTCAGAACTGTTCATACATTGCGACAAAATTTGGGTTGATTTCCATCGCAATGGCTAGTGTTTATGGATTGCGACAAACATTGTGATAGGTTTCTTTGTTGTATATTGCGACAGACTCTTGATTAGATATTGCGACAGAGTACTTGTTTGGTTATTGCGACAGATATATATTGCGACAGTGTTTGGGTATTGCGACAGGTTGGGATATTGCGACAGGTGTTAAGTATTGCGATAGTTTTTTTTTGTATTGCGATAGATTCACTTTGTGCATTGCGACAACTTCTTTGGTATTGTGATACATTCACTTTGTGCATTGCGACAGATTGTTTGACATTGCGACAGACTCGAGGATTTTTGAATATTCCAAAAATACACTTAAAAAAATTCGAACTCATGTGTTTTTAGGTCTTGGAGAATTTTTTGGTTTTTCAAGAACATTTTTAGGGGATTTCAACTACTTTTCTCTACAACAATAATCACTACCACATCTACTTAAAGATACATATTCATTTCAACCTTCAGAGATTATCAAGATAGATTCTACTACAGAGTATCATGTGACGAATAACAACATCATGGTCGCGGGTAACAAAGAGAGACCACCAATGCTTGTGTCAGGTCGATATGCACAATGGCAATCACGTTTTATTCGATATCTTGATACTAAGCCAAATGGTGATGTTCTACGCCGTTGCATCAAAGAAGGACCCTATACTCTCACTACAATCACCATTCCTGCAATTCTAGCAACTGGATCAACGCCCGGTTCCGATGAGCAGACAATTGAGGAAACATATGAGAACACTATGAACGAAAAACGTGCTTGGATTGATGTAGAGAAGGAAGCAATCTACTTGATTCTAAGTGGGATTGGGGATGATATTTACTCAACAGTTGATGCTTGCTCTACTGCAAAAGAAATGTGGTTTGCCATTGAACGCTTGCAACAAGGAGAATCACTTAACAAGCAAGATGTCAAAACAAACTTGTTCTGGAACTTTGGAAAGTTTACTTCATTGTATAGAGAATCGATTGATTCATATTACTCCAGATTATACAAGATGATGAATGACATGACACGAAACAACTTAGAAGTCTCCACCATGCAAGTCAATGTGTAATTTCTACAGCAACTTCAACCAGAGTGGACACGATATGTAACGTTGGTGAAACAACAAAACAAGTTAGACGAGGTCAACTATCACACGCTCTTTGACATTTTAAAACAATTTCAGAATGAGGCAAATGAACTTCGAGCTGAACGGGTAGCAAAGACTGCTAATCCACTTGCTTTGGTGTCTACTACTCAACATTATCCAAATCATCGCTCTCGTGCTCCAGAGTCATACTCAACTCAATCATCATCACTAAGATACTCCACTGCATCCAAGACATCTGCTCCCACAAGATCAAGAGGTAAAGAGACTAGAGCACCATCACCACAATCTGAGCACTCATCCGAAGAAGACAGTGATGAAGAACAAGCTCAGAAGGATAGGGAAATGAAACAACAAATTGCTTTCATAATGAAGTCTTACAAGAAGATTTACAAACCCACAACCAAAAACCTCTGAACGTCATATAACACGCGCAACCGGTATGTTGAGAGCCCTCCAAGATTTGATACACGTAGGTGTGGGGAGAGTCCTTCAAGGCATGATCGACGTAATCCAACGCATGTTGAGGGTTCTGCACGTTATGATCGACAACCTGCTGCATATGATAATCAGAGAGCTGTTACTGTTACTGGGAATAGGGAAACAGTTGGTACTCAAGTGGTTCAGCAAAGTAGGATTCAGTGTTATAATTGCAACGGATTTGGGCATATGGCAAAGGAATGCTGAAAGCCGAAACATGTTAAGGATTATGCATATCATAAGGAGAAAATGCTGCTATGCAAGAAGATGGATGCAGGTGTTAAATTGTCGGCTGAGGAAGGAGCAATGCTTGATGACGCTGATGATGAAGTCTCCGACCAAGAACTCTAAGCACATTACTCGTACATGGCAAAGGTTGAAGAAGTTCTCAATGTCAGTGAAGATGACAATGGTCCTATCTTTGACACTAAGCCAATCGATAAGGTACATACTGACGACGAATATAATATGTTTGGTGATATTCATGAGCATAGTGAACTTCCAAAAACCATTGCTGACACATGTATGATGGAAACGGTTGATAGCAATACCGCACCCGATTCATCAGACATGTACAATTATGAGTCTGAGGATGATCAACATGCAAACGAGTATGATGATGATGAGGAGCGTATTGCGCTTGCTAACTTAATTGATTTCATACAAAAAGATATCAAAGAAACTAAAAAGAGTCAAAAGCAATTAAAGAAGGCAAACGCTACGCTCACTCAAATATTTGAAGAAAGCAAAGTTGCAGTTATAAAATCTAGCGAGCTTCTTGCAAGCTGCAGATCTGAGCTTATTCAAAAAGACAAAGAGCTTGCAAGGTACAAAAGGGGTGTCATTACTACTGTCAAGGATGTTTTTGAAACAAAATACAACGAAACTCTTAAGTTTTTAGAACAAGAGAAACGTAATTATAACACCTCTTTAAGTACGGAACGACACAAAACGTCTCTTGCTACCACCAAAGTGAATGAGTTAACTCAAAAGATTGGTTTTCTTCAAGAAGATAAAACTAAACTAGTCACTGCGAAGACGGAAGAGGTTGTAAACTTGCAAAAATATTTCAAAATTAAACAAGCTAAATACATTGACAAAGTCGTGGAACTTGAAGTTCAAATTGATTTTTTAAGAAAATTGTTTATAAAACAAATCAATCCATTCAAACCATGTGAATGTTGGCACCCCGTTCGTTTTTCAAGGGTAAAGCTAGTTTTGTTGGTCCTAAGTACCCTGAGCAAGCTTAATCTGAGAACCTGTGACTATATCTTGAGAAGTCTCAATGGACCGACCTTGGTTGTCTTCTTGTTAGGCCCATTAGTGATGAGTCACTATGTTTTGAATAGTAGAGTAGATTACCAGTGAATAAAGACTTTGTGAAACCATATAATTATGCTTATGAAAATAGTCTTTATGAAATTTTCAAACCACAAAAACAGAAGTCTCGTGAGCAAATATTTTACGAATGTGCACAAATAAGAATTAAATGTAGAGAAGTTTTTGCCACCAAGAAAAATAATGTTTCAAAATATATCGGGTACTTGCCGCATCAAGCTTCTATAAGCAAGAGTAAGCAAGCCCTTAGTATTCTTAAGAGTAACATTGAAAATTTCAAAAAGGTTGTTGATGATGACTGGAAAAAATGTGAACTTTTGAAAGGTGATAAAGAAATTCCTCACGATATAACTATTCTTGTGAAAACTATTTTGATTCCTCTTGCGGAAAGAACAAAGAAACATGCTTTGGAATTTGAAAAATTAATAGAGCAAGAAATGTTTGACGATTTGAAATATGTGGAATCTCTTGAAAAAGAAATTGACGACTATCAACCTGAAAGAGACGATTTTTCTATAGCATATGATCTACTCTTGCAAGAATGCCTCTCAAAAGATATTATGTGTGTCTATGTTACATCTTGTGCTGATATCGATGAATATTCTGAGGTTGCATGCAAATATCTTTATCAAGTTAAAGAGTGTGAACATCTTGAAACTAAGCTTTCGAATAAAATTGACCAAAATGAGTTTTCGTTACTTTAACATAGATATGATTTTCTTCAAAAACATTGTCATTCACTTGAACTTGCTTTGCAAAACAAAGTTGGCAATCTTTCAAATGACACACCTTTGGAAGTAAAATTATCTGAGTCATGTCGATTACTAAACGAAAAAAGTCTTGATATTGCGGATTTGAAAGCTCAGTTACAAGAAAAAGACATAGCAATAGTAGAGTTGAAGAAACTCGTTGCTAAGATGGGTGGTAAAGTTGTGGAACCTAGCATTAAGAAATCTGTTGTTAGACAATCCAATGCATATAAAGTGAACAGATCCTCTATCTTGGGAAAACCATCCGCTTTCTCAAATTCCTCGTTTGCAAAACCTGTGTTTGCCTCCAAGATGGATGGAAAGGAAAGGTTACCACATAATCAACCCATAAGGAATACTCTAGCGCCAAGCATTAAGCACAATAATGTGATTAAACCAGGGATGTATAGAATTACCACTAAACCTACAAACAAAGTTAGTCAATTGCCTAAGACTTCTAGAAACACTAATACTCGTGTGTCTTCTACTACAGGAGTAGTCTCCACTGCTAGTGTTAGTCGGCCTCAACTTAAGAGCACTCAAGTGAATGATAAGGTTTGGAAACACAAGAGTAAAGGGAAGATGAAGGAAGTAGAAGAACACCCTAGGAATTTGAATGTTTCTAAGAATAAAACGTCTGTAATCGCTTGTAATGATGATTTGAATGACTCGACTGCTTTGAATGCCTTAAATGTTAAGTTTCTTTGTGTGAAATGTGGAAAATGTGCTAATGCTAATCATTCTCTGTGTGCTATGAATAATGTGAAAGGCGTAGATACTAGAACTAAGAAGCAAGTTGTGATGCCTATTAGTGCTAGTAAACCCAAACGAAAAGTGAACCATTCTGGTGCAACCCCCACTAAGAAAAGTATTGCATCAGACTCCACCACTAAGAACCCTAGAAGCAGAATTAGGGAATTATATGAGTCTGATAGCAAGTCTTGGAAATGGTGGTTTGCTAATCAATGTCCTTCAGGATATAAATGGATGCCTAAGGTTAGGAAAGAAAACGTGACAACGAGCGTTAGTGTGCCTTTAAGTGCTAAAACTAGGGAAAGTAATGAATCGGAAATCACAACTAAGATGGAATCCAATTTAGAAAATGCTTCATCGTGTTCTAATTCTCCTACAGGTGATCGAAATAATTCTCTTCATACTGGACTCCGGACGCACGAAGCACATGAAGGGGAATCCAAGCTTCTAATTAACTTCGTGGAGAAGTTCCTGGGTACGGTCCGATTAGGAAATGATCAATTTGCACCGATCCTAGGTTATGGAGATTTGGTTCAAGAGAATATAACGATAAAAACGGTATACTACGTCGAAGGGCTCAATCACAATCTTTTCTCGGTTGGTCAATTCTGTGATGCAAATTTGGAGGTTGCTTTCAGAAAGAAGACATGTTTTGTTCGTGATTATGATGGGAATGACTTACTTATCGGTTCACGGGGTACTGATCTCTACACTATTTCACTTTAAGACACAACTTCTACAACTCCAATTTGCTTCATGGTTAAAGCTTCAACGACTCAGGCATGGTTATGGCATCAACGTCTATCTCATCTTAATTTTGATACCATCAACTTGCTTTCCAAGAAAGTTATTGTGAGTGGCCTTCCAAGCTTGAAATTCATCAAAGATCATCTTTGTTCTTCTTGTGAGCTGTGTAAAGCTAAACGGAGTAGTTTCAACGCAAAGACTACACCAAGCTCTAAGGACGGTTAGATCTGCTTCATATAGATTTGTGTGGCCCCATGCGTATTCAAAGCATCAATGGGAAGAAATACGTTATGGTTATTGTCGATGACTACTCAAGGTACACGTGGACTCACTTATTGAGGTCTAAGGATGAAACACCCGAAGTTCTCATCAACTTCCTTAATTGATACAACGTGGTCTTCAAGCTCAAGTAAAAGTGGTACGTACTGACAGAGGCACAAATTTTTTGAATTTAACTCTAAAGAACTATTTTGAAGCCGAAGGGATTGAACATGAAACATCTATTGCTCGAACACCCGAACAAAACGGCGTTGTTGAAAGACAAAATGGTATTTTAGTTGAGGCTGATCGAACATTATTATCCGCTTCAAAACTACCACTATTCTTTTGGGCCGAAGCCGTGTCAACCGCATGCTACACACAAAACCGATCCTTAATTATCCCAAGACACGAAAAGACACCATATCACATAATTCATGATCGAAAACCTTCACTCAAACACCTTCATGTTTTTGGATGTACGTGTTACATTATTCGTAATGATGAAAATCTAGACAAGATGAAAGAGAAAGGTGATGCATGCATTCTAGTGGGATATGCAACTCAATCTAAGGGATATATAGTGTACAACAAGAGAACAAAATTGATAGTCGAGACTATTCATATCAGATTTGATGAATTACAAGAGATGACACTTGAACAAAACAGTTTAAGTCCCGATCGACAACGACAAAATACTTTTGTGCACAACCGCACGGAACTCATAACTCAAGACCACAGCAATGAACCGTCAAGTTCAAAACTGGTTCCTGAACATGTTCCAAGAGAAGATATGACAGTGGACATGACACTTGAAGAGTTGGAGATGTTATATGGACTAATGTTTGATGAATATTTCACGGGGGAGAACCATGTTGTATCAAAGTCTTCCGCTGTCACTCATGATAAGAATGATGATACCGATCATCATCAACAAGAGGATACAACTTCATCTACTTCAACACGGGTTGTTGCAGAATTACCTCCTCAGAATATCACTTCAACAATCGATCCTACAACATCCACAACTACTTTCATTGCTCCAGAGAACACAAATCAAGCAGACAATGCATTATCTGACGATGACGACTTTCACGACCCATTCGGTACATCGGTACATGAAACTGGAGAGTCTTCTACTCGCCATGTTGATCCGTCAAATATGCATACGTTCTACCAACGACATCCTTCAACACATCATTGGACCCGAGATCATCCTTTGTTCAAGTAATTGGAAACCCTTCACAGCCCGTTCGTACAAGACGACAGCTTAAAACCGATGGCGATGTTTGTATGTTCGCACTCGCCGTGAGTACAACTGAACCAAAAAACATCAAAGAAGCCATGGCTGATCATGCTTGGATTGAATCGATGCAAGATGAACTTCTTCAATTTGAAAGACTTGAAGTCTGGGAACTTGTTGACAGACCATACAATGTAATTCCATTAAATCTTCGATGGATTTGGAAAAACAAGATGGATAAAGAAAACATAATCATCAAGAACAAAGCTAAGCTAGTGACTAAGGGGTCTGGCTAGAAAGAGGGAATTGATTTTGAAGAATCATTTGCACCAGTTGCTCGTATAGACGCGGTCAGGATTTTCCTTCCTTATGCTACACATAAGGGATTCACTGTTTATCAAATGAACGTGAAGACATCATTTCTTAACGGTCCTTTGAATGAAGAAGTCTATGTCACGCATCCGGAAGGATTCGTCAATCCTTATTATCCTGACAAGGTGTATCTTCTCCACAAAGCACTTTATGGACTCAAGCAAGCTCCAAGGGCGTGGTACGACGAGCTCTCGAAATTTCTGGTATCTAAAGGTTTCTCAAAAGGTTCCATTGATCTAACTTTGTTCACTTATAAATATGGTGATGACATTTTGCTTGTGCAGATTTATGTTGATGACATTATTTTTGGGTCTACAAAACCAAAACATCCAAAATAGTTTGAAAAAGTCAAGCACAACAAATTTGAAATGTCAATCATGGGAGAACTAAAATTCTTTCTAGGAATTCAAGTTCACCAACCCCCAAGTGGTATGTTTATTAACCAAGATAAGTATTGTCAAGAGATAATCAAAAAGCATGGTATGGCCTCATGTGACCCCGTTAGGACACCATTATCTACCACATCCTTAGATACTGATTTGGAGGGAGATGCCATAGATCAAACGAAATATCGTTCCATGATCGGCTCCCTCATGTACTTAACAGCAAGCCAACCAGATATATCACATGCTACGTGTTATTGTGCACGATATCAAGCACGACCCACTGAAAAGCACCTCAAGGAGGTTAAACCGATCTTTTGGTACCTCAAGAATACCATTCATTTGGGACTCTGGTATCCGAGGGAAACTGGTTTCTTTCTAACAGCCTATTCAGATTCTAATCATGCAGGGTGTCTTGATACACGAAAAAGTACTTCTGGTGGTGCACAATTTCTAGGTCAAGATAAGCTCGTGGGATGGTCTTCCTAGAAGCAGGATTGCACGTCACTGTCATCAGCCGAAGTGGAGTATGTGTCTCTATGTGCTTGTTGTGCTCAAGTTATTTGGATGAGAACACAACTCACGGATTATGGCTTCCACTTTGATAAAGTACCTATGTACTGTGACTCAAAGTCCGCCATAGCCATCTCCTGCAATCCGGTACAGCATTCCCGCACGAAGCACATTGATGTCATATATCACTTCATTAAGGAACAAGTTGAAAGGGGTATCATTGAACTATACTTTGTTGGAATTGATTACCAATTAGCCGACTTGTTTACAAAAGCTCTTTCGAAAGAGAGGTTTGCGTATCTAGTTAGGCAAATTGGTATGAGATGTTTGACTCCATCAGAACTGGAGATTCTGGCAAAGAAGCCTGCTTGATTCATCTATCAAAGATCTACTTGTAAATATCTTTGAAAAAGCAAAATACAAAAATATAAAACATATAAAAGCAAAACACAAAATTAAAATGTTTTTAAAATCCAAAAATATTCTTCTCGACATGTCTTTCAGTATCGATAATATGGACGCGCCTAGAAATGTCGCTCAATAACGACACGGGTGTGTACATAAAGATCGAATGAAAGTTGTAAATATTTTTCAAAACATGTCATTTCTACTTTTAATAAAGGAAAATGTCTATTTTGGACATTTTTTTCCAACAACAGGTAGAGCAATCTATCTTGGGTTGAGCTTGTCACAAAACATTCAACGTTTGAGCTCAACACAATGGCTTGTAGTCACTTTCAGATTGCATCCCGGATCTATATTCTTGGGGGAGTGTATGATTTAGTGCGCTTACCCTCAGCAAAAGAAGTTAAATCTTCTTACACTTGAGTGGATTTTTCAAGACATTCAAAGTCTATGAACTCAAGTTTATGCTTTAGAAAAACCTCTTCGCCAAAAACAAATGGATTTTTCAAAAAGCGTTGAACAAAAATTTTTCAAGAATTTTTCATTGATTATTCAAAATCTTTCAAAAATTATGTGTTCAACAACTCCCATCCTCAAAAAGCGAAATGTGGATCACATCCTCACAATGACAATTCAATTGGATCAATTTTTGAAGGGGAGCTTTCAAAATCATGCTAAGTTTGAAACATCTTTTTCCTGGAGATTTTTAAGACTATTTTTCAAAATATATTTTAATCAAATTTGATATCTCTAATATCAAAAGATTTTATATATTAGAGATAGGGGAGAAAATGTGATTAAAATGTGATCTAAAGACTCAAGCACTTATGGTTACGATCAAATACCCACAACATCTTTAATCCACGACGTTATTGGTGTCAAAAGGGTGGTTAGGTTTAAGTCCTATGATCCAACCAGAACCGGAGGGATCTTCCCAGGGACAATCCAATAGATTATTAGAAGTCCTTAGGAAAGATGGAGTAGAATGTGAACGTAGCTGAATGCCGACTAAGTACAATGCTAGCACTAGAACAATCACAACAAGGTGTTAGTGATGATGTCTTGGTAAGCATTGAAGGGGTTAAAGAATGAAAAAAATAAATGCAAGGATAAAGGGTGAAACGAAAGAAGCCCTCCATACAACTTAGGCAGAAACCAGGTCAACACATCATGAAGACAACGCATCATGGACCCAGTTATGTAATGCACAACCCCTCCCCAGCTGACTCAGGCTTCTCTCAAAAGAAGTTTGTTTTATTGTCACGGAGATCAACACGAATTCTATTGACTTTCTCACTCCGAGATGGTTGATATTTAATAGGTGGCATCTGCTCCAGCCTCCGACCACTAAAAGTGCACAAATCGAGTATAGAGCCAAGGGATCAATCAAATCTCGTTAGGACACACAGACTGACGATAAAGAGAGTCCTACGTTATATCCTTGCGATATTGCTAGAACACTCAGAGTGATACT
Organism: Glebionis coronaria; assembly: GCA_025667525.1. Taxonomy (NCBI): domain Eukaryota; kingdom Viridiplantae; phylum Streptophyta; class Magnoliopsida; order Asterales; family Asteraceae; genus Glebionis; species Glebionis coronaria. The sequence continues at coordinate 475,516,880 of CM046882.1, forward strand.
ATTTAGTATTCACAATGATGAGTGGAAATCCTTCCAGTGTTAACATCAAACAACACCGCGGTAGGTCATATGTAAGATTCTTTATGAATTACCCATATGTAAAACTGAAAAGCAACAGTGCTTTGATTCTGAATTGATTCAAACTCGTTTCAGGTTTCTACGCAATATCTTTATGGTCTTTCCAGAACATTCAGAGTGATATTCATTAATATTCACAGTGACGAATGGAAATCCTTCTAGCGTCAACACCAGACAGCGCTACGGTAGGTAACTTGCGAGATTCTCTATGAATCAAGCTTGTGTCAACTGGAAAGAAACAATGGTAGGATTCTTTAAGAATCAAACTTGTTCCATGAATTTGAATTGACGACTTTAATCAAGCGGATATTTATCCAATTGATTCACTCTTTATATTCGTAGTCTTGCTTTGAGACGGTCGAGTAAAGAGAACGGCTAGTACAGCCGCGAAACCCTGGCAAGGAGGTTCTTAATTGAATCTACCTAATCACAGGTACGGTATTTAAAATCGTCTAACGGTGTTCACCGACCAGAGGTAAAACGCTATCGATTTAGGACGAATGTCAAAGCCATTTAGTCCGTGTCTATGTTTTGTCTCAAGAAGGTGGTGTACTCAGCAAAGTCGAAGATTCAAAACCACATACTCATGCCCAAAGACATATTCAACAATCAAGAAAGCTAAAGCCTTCCGCAACTCTGATGATCAAAATATTCCTTATCAATTAATGTAGAGGAATGACCTCTCTTCAAAGGAGATTGTTAGCAAGCTTTCAAGATTGTGCAACGTATGAGCATGTGGATGAAGACACAAGATCGCAAAGACAAGTCAAGAATGATTTGAAGATCTCAAGATAAAAGACAAAGTCGAAAGACAACGACAAAGGCTCAAAGATCACAACATGAAGGAACAAGACTACTATTACACGTTCAAGACTCACTTATGATGAGATTAGTAATCTCCATAAATCTCCAAATGACGAAGAGGAATGACCTCTCATTGGGGGAGATTGTTAGCCTCAAAATATTGAGTCAAACAAGAATGATCGGTCATAGGTTTATTATGTATCGTTTATTAGAACGTTGTTATAGGTAGTATAATAGTCGTGACATTACGGGCTTGATGGCTAGCTTAAAAGGCTTCTTTCAAGGTACTAAGCATTTATTCAAGCCCGACCCAAACAATATAGTCCATAAACAAGCCCACATGTAGGGGGACTATAAATACTCTTCCTAGCATGTTAGGAAGGGTATTGGTTATTTATTTTCTCAATCTAATATTCACTAAGTTTCACACATCTCTCTCTTTTCTCTCTCTACTTTCTCTCTCTAGAATTCATCTATTTTCATCTATCTTTCTTTTTTATTTCTTGTTTGATCATCACAAATTAGGGACAACAGATTGGTATCGAGCTTATCCCTAAAACAATTAATTAACAAAACCTAAAGAAAGCGTATCTGTTAGCCTTATATTTTATATAGTCAAACAAGAATATAATAGGTCATTTTAGTCGTTATAGGTCATCTTAGTCGTTATAGGTCTTGTATTGTAATAGGTTAGTCTGGTTTAACGGGCTTGAACTATAAACTAATATTGTCTAGGTTTCGGGCTTAAATCCCAAGCATAACCTAGCCCGAGCCATGATACAAAGCCCACATCCATAAGGAGGATTGACACCATATAAAGGCCTCCCTATCTTGTTAGAAAGTTTATTGGTTTATTTACTATCTCTCTCTAGTAATCAATAAACCATTATTTCTCTCTCTTTCTCTCTCTAGTTCTTTCTTTCTCTTCATAAGATTTCTTTCTATTTATGTTTGGATTAACATATATCTGGAATAACATGTGGTATCAAGAGGCTTATGTAGATGAATTATGAGCTTATTATGGTTATTATTCATGTATTTCGTAGCTTATTTATAAGCCAAGGAGTTCCAAAAAGTTTTATTTTTTTAAGATTTTTGGTTTGAAAAGTATGTTGATTTCTAGTTCCTTGTTCTTCAAATAGAGTAGTAGTACAATAACATCAAACCACCTTCATTTACCTTTAAACGGATCAATAAGAACAAACGAATAAACCCTACGCCTTAGGGTTTATAGTTGAACACTAAGAAGCACCTCAAGAATCAAAATATGATTCATCTATGAATACACACATAATACGCTCTAACAAACAATAACGTATTCTAGTACTTAATTGTGTTAAACCACTAATACCAAATTGAATCCAATCAAAAAAAATCCTAGCTTTCTTTTTCTTTCGGTCGAACAAGACAAGAACCGAAACCCATATGTGGGGTTTCGGTCGATCGCACCAAATGGAGAGACGAAGAGAAGATTTAGGTTATTGAGGGATAAATTGCATTAAGTGAATAATGAGGATTTAATAATCCCTATATATAGCTTAAATTACTTGGAGCTCAAGAAACCAAACTCACCTCCTCAAAAGAGGAGGTTCGACCCAATTTCATAAACAATGGGTAATCCCCTTGTTTCCTTTTCTTGATCTTGATTATTAGTCCTTCATATTTAACACATAGTTAATATATTAATTAGTTATCTTTCTACGTACAACGCGTGTGTCTCCATAGGCTCGAGACGACTTCCTGACATACATTATTTAAATGTACATATTCTTACAGCTCCCACTTGGACATGTACAATAATATAATATACTAACATTGGTTAACGTCTAGCAACACGTTGATGCTTCCAGAAACTCTCAAATGTAGTTTTTCATAAAATACATTTAAATGATTTATCATTTACAATCCTTTTGTTTCTCAAATGCCATGTTAATAGTGGATATGAATCATAGTCATTTCATTTAACGATTTTGTTTCTCCTATTACCTAATTAAATCAAGATAACCAATCGAATTGAGAAATATCTAGACTATCATTAGGTTCGGCCGAACACACATCTGATTAATTAGACGAGGGGCCCATTGGCATCAATTCTTTAAACCTTCTTGAATAAACAAATTCTATCTTGACTACAAGTGTCTTATCACATGTTTCAAGATACCAATTATTATAGTCTTTATTACTATCTTGTTACATATAGGATTAGAACTATAGTAAAAAGTACAATTTACATATGTGAGACCTACTTGTATCTCAAGTATAAGGATTTAGCGTAAATCATTTATAAGTTTCACTTAATGATGACAATCCATAAAGTGAGATGTCCAATATGCAACTTATTTAATATCGTGTGAGTTGGAGAACCATTCTTTAAATATTCTGCGAATATAACCAAACACTCAGGTATGTATTGATTCAGTTATATTCCCATATAATTGATCAACATAGACAATTTAGAATAACATATTATTCAAGGATTTAAAAATGCAAAAATAGGATCAATGAAGATAAACGAAAACGAACATATCAAATACTTTAATTCCTTAAAATGAATATTGTTTAACAATATCCTTTATCCAAATACTAAAAGATCAATGCATGATAACCATAGTTGAAGAATCATACTTCAATATATAACAATCATGCTTGTTGACAAAGCATAGATTTCATAAAATTCTACTATATTCAATCGTTGAAATTTTAAAATATACTTATTTCAAATTTCACAATAGCGAAAATCTTCAACATATATAATGATTGTATTTATGTACATGTGTACATATTAACATACAACAAAATAGGAGTATTTTGTTCATCTCATAAGGTGTGTGAGTCCAACAAAACATCTTATTAAAAACAATCATCTAGTATCAACTTCTTAAACCGTAAAGTATTCTTTATTCTTTAAATATGTATTGAAACATTGCTTTTAGCTAAGCACAATTCGTTCAAATGGTAATCATCAAAGATGAAATCCCACCATGACTAGTATTGAGTGTCTCTCAATCAAACTATCATCAATGTCTAGAACATCATTACGATTCATTATAATCCATAAACTATTAATATCTCTATGGTAATGTTTAGTGTCTCTCTAAACTTTAAGGGGCCGTTTGGTTCGCGAAATGTTTTTGATGTAATTGTAATTTATGAACGGAATTGTAATGTGAATGAAATGTAATTTGAATTGTCGAAAATCGAAATATATAAGGTGTCTGGTTAGTAAAGGGTAATGTAATTGAGTATAAAAATAATAAAATATATAGATAAATGATTTAAATTTAAGGACAAATAAATATAATATTAAATTAAAAAGTTGGTGAGAGGTTATAAAAAATAATATATATTATATTATTTGTATAGATATGTGTGAATTCCTTTGTAATTTAAACTTTCTATCACAAAATTGATGTAATTGAGATTACATCTAAATGGTGGGCCCAATGTAATTTAAACAATTATAATTACACTCATATATCAACCAAACACCTTAAGTAATTGTAATTCGAATTACAATTACACCAAATTACATCAAATTCGGCGAACCAAACACCCCCTAAGTTTGTTGACAATGATAATTACATCTTAATTATCACAAAGAATATTAATTACTTGTAACAATTCAAGATAATAATGATTTTTCTTTTCCAAATAATTCTTACCATTCTATTTGTACTAATCGTCAAATGATTTTCTCTTTTAGCAATCATGGTTGTCAAATATTCTTGTACTTCTACAGGTTTTACAATTATTCATATACACAATATGATTTACATGATGAATCCCTTAAGAATTCACCTTATGTCAACTCTCATCAAATGAGATATGTATACATTGAGACTTTCTGAAATGATACTTCATGTTGTATTGGATTTTGTTAGCCACAAATGTATATCCTAATAAACACATATAAATCAAGGTCATACGTCTAATTTGTAAACCCTTTCATATGAACCTTTACTCCAAGCTTAAATAGAATATTTTTCATATGTTATGTGATTTAAAGAAAAAAACACAATACTCCCATTAGCTTTTATATATACTCACAAGTTATCTTATATCTAATTAAAAAACCAGAACATAGATTGAATAATTGGGCTTAAGATACATCCATTAGATGCATGCATTAATCCATACATGGATTCTTGCATTATGTACACTATATAATGATTATTGTAATTATAAATCCTTTGATTACAACCGTCCTCGCTAATGTAATCATACAAAAAAAGTTTAAATATTACTATGCCATATTTATCATTATAAAAACTATCATGGAAATAAATCATCTTTATTAAATTAATGCACATAGAACAAAAAATTTAATCACAATCAAATACTAGAGTATGATTAAAAATTCATCACATGGCGGCATTAAACATGTGTACAATAAAGTCCATATGAATTTTTATTTAAAGAAATTCATATACACCTCACAGTTTAACCGTTTGGTTAAGATCAATCATGTTTCAAAAAGTTATTATCTTTTATGGACTTGCATCTAATCATTCCTCAGTATTTATATTTCAATATACCATTCAAGACAAGAGGTATCCTTATGGATCTATGAATGTGAGTTCTATCATCATAAGATTCAACATTTTCATGTTTATCTTCAATATGATATTTGCTAGTGCGTTTATAAGGTTAAGCGTTTTGTTATTTTTTTTCCTTTAAAGATCTGCGAGTCCTCCCGCGTTCTTTTTGTAATTTAATAATATTTTTCATATTACTAAGCATGTTGAGAAACAATAAAATGTTTTTTAGGACATCACAAAATACCTTGATAGTTTTTAAATCTAGTTTTTTTTAATATCATGCGTCATAAAGTTTAACAAATTCAGAACTTCAATTAAGATTTAATGTGATTCATCACAGTTCATAACTTGATGGTTTCTTAATTTCTTTCTAGGTTAGAGTAATATTTAAGGATATACTTTATATACTCAATTTTCAAACCTTGACAAATTTTGAAGCTAAAGTATTTCAAGTAATTAAAATCAAACAATTCTAAAGAACTTGATTTATCACTCAAGACATACCAAAACTATGTAGTATTCTATAAGTATTAAAACTGTGAGACTATATCATAATTAGTAAATAACTTTTAGGTTACATACTTATCAATTTTGTTAAAACAAAATTGAAAATATATGGTATTTAAAAACCTAGTGCATGCTCTAATGTATATATTTTTAAATAGTTCAATAAATCTATATACATTATTTATCAGTTGAATAATTCAAAGAATTCATGCTCATTAAGAAGAAGACATAACAAGTTAGCTATTTAATTTATGTTATAAGTTTTTTAAAAAAATAATGGACTAGATGTAACAAGTTAACTATTTACTTTATGTAATATGTCTTTCAACAATTAAAGGACTTTATGCTTATGATTTTACAAGAGAAATAGACAATCATAACAAAAGTAACTATGAATAACTTCAATAGTTGTTTCAAGTTAATTTCTTACTTTATTATTTATTTATGTACATTCCAAGAAACATTTGAAAAGTGTAGAAACTAGAATGAGGGGTTGAATAGTTTACCGACAGTTATGGTTTCAAAATAAATTTACTTATCTAAAATGTTAGACTCGAGTTTATATTAATTCTACTTGCAAGAAATATGAAACACAAGCAATAACAACTAAATACAAATGTGAATGACAAGTAAATAAAAAGTAGTAAGAGAAGGGAAGGGACAATGACCGAGATTTATAGTGGTTCGGCTACGAAGCTCTTCTTCGCCCTAATCCACTCCTCGAGTACCCTACTCGAGATTTCACTATGTAAACAAGCTCCTTTCAAGGAGGAGAAAACCGTACACACGTCGCTTACGATATTTACCGACACAAAGCTAAATGTCGAGTCCTAATCTTAGCTAGAACCAATCTACACACGTATTTCCTTTCCTTGGAAATATACTCAAAATCTACTACACACTTATACACACGATCACGCCAGATCACAAGTATTTCCACGCCTTGGAAATACACTCACAAATATCTACACTTAAATCTCTCACAAGTTCATACACAAATATACAAAGCTTCAACAATATAAAGACTAATCTATAACACTTTATATTTGAAGTATTTAAATGTATTCTTCTCTTCCACAATATAGAGGTATAAGAATTGGATTACCTGTAAACAAATTAATATAAGTTATATGATCAAAGAAAGAAAGACTTAGAGAGGAGGATTTAAACAAATAGTTTTATGGTTTTTTCAAGAGGTATTTTATCAAGTTTAACAATAGACTATTTATATAGAGAGACCCACGAGATGAGCATTTTCGGTTCACTTAACAACACAACCGCTGCAATTAACTAATTGCACCGGCTGCCTAGTCTAGTGCACGACACACTAGACGTTCTTTTTTGTCTTTTAGTGGTGAAGTATTATCTAGTGTAGGTTTTGTACCGTTACAGGGGGGAATTTTGAAATTCAAATTTATACTTGGTTTAAAACATTTTGTTTAATTAGGAAAAATATAACATTTTATACACTTTTGTATATTTTATAAACAGTTAGTTTAAAAACACTTGATTTTCCTTTGATCACTTTGCAAGTATTTAATTTGTTTGTACATACCTTAAGTGACACGGTGTCGGAATAAATATTAACGACTAAAACTTTACATACGTTTAATTTTATATACAACGTTTTTGCATTTTGTAACAATCATAACATCTAGAAGTCGAACAATATAAATAACATTTTTACGAAATTATTTGTATTGACAATCTTCCTTTTTTATGATTACAAACTAATAAACTCATTTTATATAAATTTAAATTTAAGGAAACTTTTTAGTGAGTTTATATTTACTTCTTCCCCTTTTTGTAGAATAAAAAAGGCATCATCGACTAGTAGAACTGTTGAAGAAAAGAATTCGACGGTATACATACTCCCCCTTGATGTAAGCTTCCCCTAAATTGGAGCACCAAGGGATCGAGCCTTGGATGCTTGCTACAAAACACAGGTGAAGAATACAAGCATAATAAATATATAAATTAACACATATTCACCTGATATCAAGCAACAAATAAATCCCTTAATATGAAAATTTTTTGACATAAAAATATGTCATTGCTTGAAATAAAAATAGAAACTACAACCTTGAAGAGACAAATAGTAAAGAAATAAAAATCCTAGGAAGACATGACAAGGACTTGCTTTTGGTTTTATTTTCACAAACTAGAGATTTAGTTTACACATGGTTGATATGGCTTGTGGATGTGGATGGTGGTATTGAATTTGGTGATGAGTAGTGAGACCAATCTAGATTGTAGGAGCGAGGAGGTGGTTGGCTAATTGGAGATATTAGAAGAAGACTCTTAATGTAGTTAAGATGATGTCTTATGGTTTGAATCTTACTACTTGAGTATATGCAACATTGACAGAAATTAACATGAGCATTAATTTGGTCAAAAGATGGATATAGATTGTAATGAGAATAGGTTTGAGTTGATGAACTAGGAGGATACTAATTAGGGAAGGGTTTAAGTGACACCTTCATGCGCCTATGATCTTTACATACCTTGTTTTCAATGAATCTTGGTGACGATGGACTAGCAACTTGTTGCCGGTATGGATCATCAAGAGGTGGTAGGTTGCTTTTTTGTTTGGAGGTGATTTTTCTTTCCAAATTGGTCTTACCAGCATTGTAGGTTTTCTTGAGATGAAGCTTAAAGAAGACACGGATATTGAGGTGTGAAGAATATGAAGTGAATGATTCCTTATTTATAGAGAAGAAGAAGAAAAATAATAAGGAATGGAATCAAGGCTAAGATGTTCAAAGATAGGATGTGCTGGAGTATATTAGTCAGTTTAGCCAGATAAAAAGAGACAAGAAGACATAGTGTTGGAACCAGATGGTGACCCGTCTGTCAGACAATCCCGGTGCACTTAGCTTAAGTGTACCGGCTGTACACTTTAGTGTATCGGTTGTACACTTTAGTATACCAACTATGTAAAATACATAGAGACGAGAAAGAAGAGTTGGGATATATTTAGTAGGTTTAGTGGTTTCTGGAGATGTATATTTGGATAGGGCAAGTCATTGTTATGTCTTATTTCTAAATGAAAAATCATATTTAAGAGTAAAGACATGTTTTGTTGATGTAAAACACCATATTAGATCTCAAATTAAGACCTAGTATATGCAACAAGTGTGGAGTGAATTTTTTCGACTCTAAAATAAAATTCGAATAAATAATTTGTAAACCTCCTTGATTCACTTTGTCTTAATTTATTAGTCGAAAAATATCTTAGATTATATAATTCGATATTAATCTTGAGCATTAAATGCATGCAATAATATTACATTTTTTAGTAGTATTTACCATGCATACGAAGGATGCTTCAGCATGGTTTGATTGTTGGGATGTTCAATGTCCATTATCGCATTACTTGTCGCCTCGTGATATAACCAGAGAAGGATTCTCCTTAAAGGCTAAAGTTGCGGACCTTATTTCTAGTAACCATTAGAGGTGGACTCAAGCTTGGTCACGGAAGGCGCCAATTTTAGGTACTATGGTATTGCCGACATTAGATTTATCTCGTGTGGATAGTGCTAGATGGAAGGATGGTCAGTGTAAGTTGAATTTATTCTTAGTTCAACGTGCATGGGAGAAATTTTGGCCACGTGATTCTGAGGTAAATTGGGCGAATATCGTTTGGTTTTCTCATTCGATTCCACGTCACAGTTTTCATATGTGGCTAGTCATGTGTCAAACTTTGAAAACTCAAGATAAATTGCAGGCATGGGATATTAGGTTGGGTTACTTTGAGTGCTAAGACTACTTGTGTTTTATGCGAGTTGCATCAAGACTCGCATGCTCATTTGTTTTTCAAATGTCCGTATGCGGCGAACATGTGGTGCGAGCTTCGTTCTTATGCGCGTATGGATCAGTTCCATCCTTGGATGGAGCATATTGTGTTATATTTTGAACCTTTGGCAGGTAAACGCACAGAAAGGAGTATCACTGGTTGGCTTCTAGCTGTGGCATGTGATTATTTAATCTGGGGAGAGCGTAACATTTGGCTCTTCAAAGATAGAAAACGATCTACGGAGGAACTTCGAGATAGTATATTGATCACTATTCGATTGAAGTTATTAACGTTCCGATTCAAAATCAAGGATGCGACGAAGCAAACTCTAGCTCGATGGAAGATTCTTAATAATTTTAGAATATATGGCGAGTAATTTTTGTTTTTTAGGCGTTTAAATCTCATGGCATGTCATGGATTTTGTTAGTTGTTCAAGCGGTGGCTTGAGGTTAATGTAGCATTTCAGCCACATTCCATTGTACTTAATTGATTCTTTGTAAATAATACAATTTACCGGGGTAACCCTTTACCCAAAAAATAAAAACATCTCCGGTCGGGTGAAATGAGCAATATCGTTAGTACATTAAGACTAATGAGTTCTGACGGATTATACATACAATGTATTTAGCATTTACCCTAATATTTATGTAATCAGAGTTACTTATATATTCCAGAAAAAATATAAGATAGAATTAACTACATTTTTTGTCTTTGTGGTTTTCCGGGTGTAACGGTTTTCATCCAATAGTTTAAAAAGTAACAAATCCAATCCTATTTTAATCGACCCGTAACACTTTTGGTCCCACCGTTAGTTTGACTAATGTTAGCCTTAAAATATTGAATAGAACAAGAATGAGTTGGTCATAGGTTTATAATGTATCGGTCATAGGAACGTTGTAATAAGTAATAGGATAGTCGGAAATCACGGGCTTGACTTTAGGCTTACGAAGGCCACGTTAAGGACCTGAAGCCCAAAAGCTAAGCCCGGCCCATCTACATAGCCCATTATGACAACATGCATGTCAAGGATATAGATTCTCCCCTCCTAGCATGTTAGGAAGGTGTTGGTTCATTATTTTTCTCTCTCTAGCAATCTCATTCACATAGTTCCAACCATTCTCTCCTTCTTCTCCCTACTTTCTCTCTCTAACTTCTTTCTTATTTCTCTCTCTTTTCTATCTATATTTCTACTAAATCAACCATGGTGAAGTGAAGATTATATATGGAATAACATTTGGTATAATTCGCCACGTGGTAGATTAGTGATTGTCTTGTGGTTATTATTGATTTTTCGTGGGTTTTTATACCATAAAACCATATGAATTTTCTTTAAGATTTTTGATGCTAAACTCAGTGTAATAATAATTATTATTATTTATTTTTAATAATAATAATTATTATTATTTTTGTTTTTTTGGTAAAAGGGACTACGTCCTGGTAAAATATACGACACCAAAAAATCATTAAGTAAAATGTAATGTGGCTCAGGTACCACATTGACCTCATACAATGCTTGAACCATTACTAAACAAGTGACATGTCACCTGGCTTACTACAACCTACTACAACAACAAGAACTCCTATTGGGAAAAACCACCTTAGGGTGCTAGAACAAAAGACTCTAACCAGCAACACGAAAGTGTCATCCGAAATCTTCCATTTTCCTAGAATCACCAAAGCATTTCTAGCCCGCATAATACGACAAGACATCAGTTTAAGTCGAACCGAATTAAGAATGGCATCACTCACTTGATTAACCATGTTCTTAGACTCATTGAAAAGGCGAGCATTACGTTCCTGCCAAATGTAATACAGATGCTGCCACAACAAGCTTAGCAACAATACTCCACAACGTCCTTTTCCTCGAAATCCTGGTAAGATCATACAAAATAGCATCTATAGATGGATTCGAATCAGGAAAACCTGACAGATCCTTCACAGGCCTCCACACCTAAGAATAAAACGTACAATCAGAAAACAAGTGCTCATGTGAGTCCAGTTTCAACTCACATAACGCATACAACATCGTGGCCATATCAACAATGTCCCGCGAATTTAAATTATCATGAGTTATCAACCGTCTTTTGATGATCAACCACAAATAAAGAGCATGTCTTGGAATACACGCCAAAAACCAAACCATATGAAACCAACTCACTTTCTCGCTATGAACCAGATTATCATTCCAAGCAGTATGCACAACAAAGAGTTTAAGAACCCCCAACCTGTTCCGCCAAACAAGAGAGTCAATCGCACCCTCAATCAAATTAGGTGCAGGCACGGAACTCAAATTAGGCTACTTAGCATACCAATCTTGATGCCACACAAGCTGCCCATGCACAAGTAAGTCTAGCACCTTAGTGGATTTATCAAAACCCCCATGAAGCATGTCATGAGAAGAAATCATATTAGCTAAAGGACATTGGTTACACCAACAATCATACCAAGCTGAAGTCGTAGACCCGTCCCCAACCTTGTGCCTAATAAACCCTCGAATCAAAGGACGAAGCTACAGAATTTTGCGCCAACTCCATGTCTGATACATTGATTTTGCTAGTTGAAAAGTACGTTCTCGGTATCTTAACGAATTGATTTAGGTTCTATGTGTGACTCAGTCGTTCTTTGGTGGAACAAATGTTTTTGTCGTTGTAGTAATTAAAATGTGCAAAACAATTAAAGTAAAAGACTTTTAAAGTAAATCTAAGTCTAATTAAAACAAATGGTGCAAGTATTTAAAAGCGTGACTAAAATTAAAGGGCACTAAAAGTAAATAACGCAAACTTAAATCTAAGGCAAACTTAAAATGCAACTAAACTAAAACTTAAACTAAGGCAAGGCTAAAATAAATCTAAGGCAAATAAACTTAAAGTCACTAAGGAAAAAGGCGGGAAAAATAAAGCTCGAAATTAAAAAGCAGAAAATTAAAAACTGAAATTAAAGAACCTGAAAATCAGCTTATCCGGAATAATACCCTTATTCAGAATAAATGGCTTACTCGGAATATGTCACCTATTCGGAATAAGTGCCCTATTCGGAATAAGTTTCCTATTCGGAATAAGTTTCCTATTCGGAATAAGTTTCCTATTCGGAGTAAGTTTCCTATTCGGAATAAGTTTCCTATTCGGAATAAGTTTCCTATTCAGAATATTTGGCCTATTCGGAATAATCTTGCTATTCGGAATGTTTGCCCTATTCGAAATAAGTGCCCTATTCGGAATAAGTTTCCTATTCGGAATAAGTTTCCTATTCGGAATAAGTTTCCTATTCGGAATAAGTTTCCTATTCGGAATAAGTTTCCTATTCGGAATAATTTTCCTATTCAGAATATTTGGCCTATCCCGGATATTTCCCTTATCCGGAATATTTGATATTCCGGATGGACCACCTTTGAAATCCTTCGTTCGGAATGTCTGGGAAGATCAGTAACGTTTTCTGGGAATACAGTAACAACACACGAAGAACAAGGAACAAGAAATAACTCGAATCTAATCAAATCTAGGCAAAATCAACCACAAGATTAAATCAAACTAACAAATAAACATCTATTAATGATAATCAAACAATCCAAAACAACAAAACTAACAATAAAGATCAAGATAATCAAAACCCACTTTGATCAAAATAAGAACATGAACATGAACATAAACATGTAAAACAAAGATTAAAGAAAGGTAGGATGAGATCAAACAATAAAGATAAAGATTAACAAGAATTAAAAGAACACTTACTTGAAATTAAATGGTAATTAAGGTGCAAGACAAGTATTTAAATTTGACAAGTAATTAAATGACAAGGTAATTAAAAGTGGAAGAACTAATTGTCACTATTAGCCAACAAAAATGAAAATGATTAAGAACTAATCTATATATAGGGGAGGATTAAGGAATGCTTAGGAAGCTTCCTCCCCTCTTTCCTTTTCTCTTAATTGCATCATTAGGCCCTTCCTTCTTAATCTCTTTGTTAATTGCATGCTTAGTCCTTTCTTCTTATTTTATTTAATCTTGGACTTTTAATGACTTTTGGCTCGGGATTTCTTTGAACTCGTCTTTTAATTCTTCAATAAAGTAGACTTGAGTTCTTCGGCTTTAAGTAAACTTCCGTCTTTCGACTTTTTCTTCGATAAATCTTCAGAATTGGTCTTGGACTTCTGTTGTTTTTGCACTCTTGACTTCTCGACTTCATCTTTCATCTTTTTCTTCAATAAAAGCCCGTGAATGCCGTGTTTTCTCCACTTTTCACAATTTCGTCCTAAATCACAACAAAAACACAAACCACGCATAATTCCGACATAAAAGACATAAAATACACGTTTTGGCTCGGTTATTATTGTAATTAAGTGGTAAAAAGGATGGGTGTTTACACACCTATCAAATCCCCTACACTTGACCATTGCAATGTCCTCATGCAATGCATTAGTTACAAAGCACGTTTACATTTTTCATCATAATCAATCCACGTTGGCCTTTATTAAAGAGATAGAAAATTATAAACATTCAAAGTAAAGAAATCAAAAGCATACCTTGGGTTTTGGAAATGTCATGAATAATCATCATCCTTAAGTTTTCACTTTCTCCAAACCAAGCTTAAAAACGAGATCATTGTTATTATAAGTTAGCAAACTACACGAACTCATGTGGGCCAATTATTCACTTAGACTCCCTTATTCCTAGGTGTATCTCTTATATTTTATTTTTGTCTTAAATGATCACGAGGATGCATTGTTGACTTATTTTGATAGTTATTTAGGCCGAAAATAAAGTGAACGATTTAATCAATAGTTAGCTAAAGGACAAAATCTTTTAAAACTGCTTCTCGGGACCTCATAAAGTTCATATCTTGGCATAACTCGCTTCGCGATTTGAGACCTTTCTCGGACCGATATTTGGCAGCGACTTCATACTTCAAACCTTGAGAGACGTTCATGAAATAATGGTCTTCTCTTCTTATAGTAATTTCTTCATTTGAAGTTTAGAGAGATTCATACTTGGACCACGACTTCTTCATTTTTCTCCAATCTTTATTTTGGACTTTGATATACAACGTCCGCCTCCTTTTATGACTTGGATCTATTTATCCTCATACCTTGCTAGGGTCTTTTCGGATACACTTCTCCATGACTTTTGGGGAGTTTTTGCTTTTTGTCGAGTGTCTCGAACCTTCATATTGATTTTTGATAAATGATTCTTCACATCACTTGGATCTTTAGCAACAAAATATAGCCCTCATGTCTTGTTAGGACCTTTTTGGATTCGCCAATCTTCGCATCCCGCTTCAATAAGTTATGACTTGGCTATGAACTCTAATCCATACCGAGCAACTTTTAAACGATCTTGGGCTAGAAGCTAAGTAACTTTTCAAATCGTACAACCTTATTTATTGCAGATAAATTTATTAGCAGGCGATGGGAGAATAGGCTTATAATTAACTCACATAAATTCATGAAAGAATATCAAACTTATAATTGGCTCTATCATCTCTCGTTCTCCACTGTTTAAAATCTCAAGGAATGCGACTCGTGGATGCTTAGCCTATTAAATCAAAGTTTTGGGTTTTCGAGTCGCCTATAGGATCTTGCAAACTCTTAGACTTTTTCAAGTTTAGAAGTCGCATTTTAAAGTTCCCTTGATAAACGACTCTCTAGGATCAATTATAGGAACTTGCGAAAAGTTCTTGTTCTTAACCCGTGAGAGTTAAGACTTTCGCGTTTTATAGCTCCCTATATAAAAGCCTAGCAAAACTTGACTTAAACACGTTAAGGATACTAGCTAGAGTAAACTTAGATAAGTAAACTCGGGTTGAGTCAAAAGATTCACAACGTTTGAAAATTAAAACCACTTTATTAAACATTTATTCTAATAAGGAAAGAAAATAACTATACAAAGGGAAAAACTAATAGGCCAAAATAGATCAAAAATTTTGAAAAATGTCGAAAAATTGATTTTCCGGTTAAAATGAGGACAAATACAAGGAAAAGACCACTTAACTTCGATAGAAGTCCCCCCTACACTTAACATAAACATTGTCCTCAATGTTTAAGCATGTGGGAGTAAACTCCCCTACACATAGGACATTGTGCACGTTGTTTAAATCTCGCTAAGGAAAGGACAACTAAAGAGATTCCTATTTCAATATTGAGAAAATATAAAATAGTGAATCGAAAAGAGTTTAGGATAGAACCGGGAATATGGAACACGGAATCACGGGTCGTCAAGAATCATCAAGAGTGGATCATTGAGCGCGAATCCCTGATAATAAGAAGAGAGGAGAGGAAAGCAAACCAACGGGTCTCCCCTACACATATGATAAAGAAAGCGAAAAGATAGAAGCATGGGTTGCCTCCCAAGAAGCGCTTGATTTTTGTTAACCGAGTCGTGAGCCTGACTCGACCTTGATTATCAACGGAAGAAGCATGAAATATATCCACCGGGATCAAAGACATAGTTTTCGTCCATCAAATAGCACAAGCTTAAGGCGAACAAGGCAAGCCAAAGAAGAATAGGCAAGGTTCCCTTAAGCAGTGATGGAGCACGGTGGAAGCAAGGGTGAAGTGGTGCTAGCATGTCTTTAAAATTTCCAAAGATTTTTCCTTTTATTGCATCAGGTGGACACTGAGATGGCTTAAAGATTTCAATACCGGGATCGAACACCTTTTCCTTTAAGGGAAAATAGCACTCAGGCTCAGCAGAATGGGAAGAAGATCCGCGAAGAAGCACAACCTCGTCCTCAGAAGGGGGACAAAGAGGTGTTAAATCATATGTGCTGCGGATATTGGTGTCGACCGGTTTCTTCTCCTTTGAAAGAATGTTCTTCAAATCCAAAGTAGGATCAAGACGATAATCTTCAAAATCATAAGGAGGAGCATCACTCTCATGAGGGAAGTAAGTGTTGAGAAACGTAGAGAAGTCTTCCTCAAATGAGTAATCGTCCAAAGTAGGATCGAGTGATGGCGGAGGATCTTCATCATGTGAAGAATCGCTCGAAAGAGTATCAGACTCATCGAAATCATCATACGTGGGCAGATCGGGATACTCAGAAGTAAGGTCATCATAATCATCCGAAGCTGAGCTAGACTCATCATCATAAGCATCAAAGACCGGTGGAGAATCATAAATGGGAGAAGCGTCCAAATTGAGGAGAGAATCATCCACATTATCATGAAACAGTGGATTATCAATGCAAGAGTAGAATAGAGGATTGTTTTAGACGACAAAATCATCAAGCACATTAATCATATTCACTGATTCTCGGCCTCCAAAGGTTGTACTTGTAAGCTTTCCCATTTTAAACACTTTTGCATCATCCCCGACTCTTAAGATTAACTCACCTTCGGCAACATCAACTAAAGCTCGTCCGGTTCTTAAGAATGGCCGACCAAGTATTAAAGGAATACGAGGGTCCATTTCATAATCAACAACGACAAAGTCGACCGGGAAAGTAAATGTGCCAACTTTGATGAACACGTCTTCGGCTATACCAACGGGGTAAGCGAGAGTGTGATTTGCAAGTTCGAGAGTCATCTTCGTTGGAGTGAGGTTGGGTAATGATAGTGTTTTCCAAACACTCAAAGGCATAAGATTAATACTGGCCACGAGATCAGCAAGGGTAGTAAATTCTTCAGTTTTGTTGAAAACGCAAGGCAACACGAAACGACCGGGATCTCCAAGCTTTTCCGGAAGTTCTTTAAGAATAACTGCAAAGCAGTTTTCATTTAAGCGCGTGTTGGCGAGCTCAATCGGCTTCTTCTTCTTGTTAAGCAATTCCTTAAATGCTTTAACAAATTTGGGCATGTGGACAAGTGCTTCAAGAAAGCTAATGTTGAAGTTCATTTGAGAGATCATCTTCACATAACGTGACACTTCAGAGTCATCCTTGGTTAGCATTTTGGTCTTGCCTAAACGAGAGGGATAAGGGATATTGGGTTTGGGTGGTGAAGGTGCAGGTGTAGGTGAAGGTTGAGATGTTGAAGGTTCTTTCCTAGAGACATCGTCATGGCGAGGCGGAGACGGTAATGGTGCACTAATACTAGGTGTAGGAGGAGTAGGTATAAATGGTGGTGGAGGAGGTGTAGATGATGGGGGCGGGATAGGTGGATCGACAATGGTAATTCCACTATGAGTAGTAATAGCACTCACATTTGCTCGCGGATTGGTGACGGTGTTTGAAGGTAGAGAACTCGAAGAAGAAGGTTGAGCGGCGGGCAAGAAACTAGCAAGCATATTCTTTAAATCATTCGTTTGATTGCTGAAGGAGGATTGAATATTATCTCGAAGCTCAATCTTATCTCATTTCCTTGCTTGGTAATATCTCCTTTAAGATTGATAATTTGGCTCTGTAGATTCTTGATTTGCTCACCTTGGGTTCTCATAATGGCTTCAATATTGGGATTAATGGGTGGGGCTTGTTGAGCGGGTGGGTGATAAGGTTAGAAGCTCTTGGTGGGGTTTGGTTGCTTCTAGTGTAGTTGTTAGCGGGGTTTTGGTTTTGAGGAGAAAAACCGGGTGAAAGGTAATTGTTTGATCGGTAACTCAGCAAATTTCTATCCCCTTGAGGTCGAGCTTGGTAATTTTCCGGTGAATAATTACCATAAGCTTGGTACACATTTTCCAGATTTCCTTGAGTCGAAGGACAATCGGTGTATGAGTGAGGACCACCGCATGTTTCACAAGAAGGTGCAACCGCTTTAACTTGTTGCTGTTGTTGGTTTGAAGCGAGAAGCGTGATACTGTTGCTCATTTCAGTCATCATGCGGGTGATTTCGGTCATATCAGGGTTTGCTGAGGTAGAAGAGACATTGACTCTCGGGTTGTTCCTTGAAGAAGCAGAGGAATCCCAGTTTTTGTGATGAGTAGTCATGTTCTCAATTAGCTCTCTACACTCCTCGGGTCTCGTTTTCATAAATGTGCCACCGGCGGCTGCATTAATCGTATCACGATCTCGAAAAGTCAAACCGTTGTAGAAAGTATCAATCAATGTTACTGGAAGCATGTTGTGGTTTGGACAACGATCAATCAAGACATTATATCTTTCCCAAGCATCAAAAAGAGATTCATCGGGTTCTTGCATGAAACCGCTGATTTGATTGCGAAGGCTCGTGACCATGGATGGTGGAAAGTAGCGCGACAAAAAGCGTTGAGTCATGTCATCCCAAGTATGAATAGAATTTTTTGGAAGACGATCAAACCATTTCTCGGCATGATGTGATAAAGTATGTGGGAAGAGTTGTAGGCGAAGAACATCCATTGTGGCACCAGGCAACTTCATGCTTTGGGTGATTGTAATGAACTTGTCGAGGTGTTTGTTGGCATCATCATCAGGCAATCCACGGAATGGGTTAGTTTGCACTTGCTGAATCATGTGGTGCTTCAACGAAAACTCAGGAGCGTTGATTTGCATCGGCGCAATCGGTCCTCCTCGTCCAAACATGGTAGGTTGACAAAGTTCCTCCATTGTCCGAAGATCGGGCTGTGGATGAACATTGTTGTTGTTATTGTTGAGGTACGGTGGATTATTGTTGTTGACACCTGACATACTTAAATCTTCTTGAGTCTCGGGCTCTTGATAATTAGAAGATCTAGTACGCATACACCTACAAAGGCAAAAGAAAACAATACCAAACGCAAAGACAATATATATACACAATAAAGATAAAATCTTTTTGGATTTTTGAAATTTTTAATTTTTTATGGATTTTTAACAATTTTTAATTTTTATGGTTTTTTTAAGCAAGAAAAATAACGTTCACAAGTGAACGGATCCCAAAAAGCAACGCGTCTCTCACAGAAAACCGTTAATCTTTACGAAAAGAGCCGGCAGCGGCGCCATTTGTTACAAAGCTTTTAGCCCGTATAAAAATTATCGTTCTAGTGTGTCTCTTCGAATTGAAAAACTGTGTTTAATGTGCGACTCTGCTGTCTTTGGTGGAACAAAAGTGTGTCGTTGTAGTATATTAAATGTGCAAAAACAATTAAAGTAAAAGACTTTTAAAGTAAATCTAAGTCTAATTAAAACAAATGGTGCAAGTATTTAAAAGCGTGACTAAAATTAAAGGGCACTAAAAGTAAATAACGCAAACTTAAATCTAAGGCAAACTTAAAATGCAACTAAACTAAAACTTAAACTAAGGCAAGACTAAAATAAATCTAAGGCAAATAAATTTAAAGTGCGACTAAGGAAAAAGGCGGGAAAAATAAAGCTCGAAATTAAAAAGCAGAAAATTAAAAACTGAAATTAAAGAACCTGAAAATCAGCTTATCCGAAATAATACCCTTATTCGGAATAAATGGCTTACTCGGAATATGTCACCTATCCGGAATAATCCTCCCTATTCGGAATAAGTGCCCTATTCGGAATAAGTTTCCTATTCGGAATAAGTTTCCTATTCGGAATAAGTTTGCTATTCGGAGTAAGTTTCCTATTCGGAATAAGTTTCCTATTCGGAATAAGTTTCCTATTCAGAATATTTGGCCTATTCGGAATAATCTTGCTATTCAGAATGTTTGCCCTATTCGAAATAAGTGCCCTATTCGGAATAAGTTTCCTATTCGGAATAAGTTTCCTATTCGGAATAAGTTTCCTATTCGGAATAAGTTTCCTATTCGGAATAAGTTTCCTATTCGGAATAAGTTTCTTATTCGGAATAATTTTTCTATTCAGAATATTTGGCCTATCCCGAATATTTCCCTTATCCGGAATATTTGATATTCCGGATGGACCACCTTTGAAATCCTTCGTTCGGAATGTCTGGGAAGATCAGTAACGTTTCCTGGGAATACAGTAACAACACACGAAGAACAAGGAACAAGAAATAACTCGAATCTAATCAAATCTAGGCAAAATCAACCACAAGATTAAATCAAACTAACAAATAAACATCTATTAATGATAATCAAACAATCCAAAACAACAAAACTAACAATAAAGATCAAGATAATCAAAACCCACTTTGATCAAAATAAGAACATGAACATGAACATAAACATGAAAAACAAAGATTAAAGAAAGGTAGGATGAGATCAAACAATAAAGATAAAGATTAACAAGAATTAAAAGAACACTTACTTGAAATTAAATGGTAATTAAGGTGCAAGACAAGTATTTAAATTTGACAAGTAATTAAATGACAAGGTAATTAAAAGTAGAATAACTAATTGTCACTATTAGCCAACAAAAATGAAAATGATTAAGAACTAATCTATATATAGGGGAGGATTAAGGAATGCTTAGGAAGCTTCCTCCCCTCTTTCCTTTTCTCTTAATTGCATCATTAGGCCCTTCCTTCTTAATCTCTTTGTTAATTGCATGCTTAGTCCTTTCTTCTTATCTTCTTTAATCTTGGACTTTTAATGACTTTTGGCTCGGGATTTCTTTGAACTCGTCTTTTAGTTCTTCAATAAAGTAGACTTGAGTTCTTCGGCTTTAAGTAAACTTCCGTCTTTCGACTTTTTCTTCGATAAATCTTCAGAATTGGTCTTGGACTTCCGTTCTTTTTGCACTCTTGACTTCTCGACTTCATCTTTCATCTTTTTCTTCAATAAAAGCCCATGAATGCCGTGTTTTCTCCACTTTTCACAATTTCGTCCTAAATCACAACAAAAACACAAACCACGCATAATTCCGACATAAAAGACATAAAATACACGTTTTGGCTCGGTTATTATTGTAATTAAGTGGTAAAAAGGATGGGTGTTTACACACCTATCAATGTCATATTCCCCGCAAAGGAACATCCTAAAAATTAAGGTTTTTAAGCTTATAAGCATGCACCGATTTCACCAAAATCGTTTCTTTTATAGAGATAATTTTCCAGATTTGCGAAATCATAAGAGCTTAAATGACTCCAATCCTAATATCTAGCCCTCCCTCATCCTTATGAACACACACAACTTCCCAAGCGACTTTAGCCTTGCCTCTTCGCATGTTACCATGGCACCACATAGAAACCTCTCATGATTTGCTCAATATCATGTAGAATGCGCGTAGGAAGAATAAACACTGACGCACAAAAACATGTAAAGAACTAACAACCGATTGAATAAGTTTTAACTTGCCATTCGTTGATAAGGACTTGTTCTTTAAATCATCAACCCGTCTTTGAATCTTGTCAATCAATTCCTTGCAATCACGAACAATAAGTCTAAAAGACACCAACGAAATACCCAAGTATTTAACCAAAAGGCGTCCTTCTTCAAATGATAATATTTGGAGAATAGATAACTTAACATGATTGAGAATATTACAGAATTAGGCCGTGCTTTTAGGCAAACTAGGGGTCAGCCCTGACACACTTTTAAACTCCTCCAAAGCATCCATAATAACCATGACCAAATCCATCACCACGAGCAAATAAAAATAGATCATCCGCAAAGCGAAGATTCACCAACTCCAGTTTGAAATAGAGGGTATTTTAGTATGAAAGAGAGGGTATTTTTAGTCATTACACATCATTAGCCGATGGTATCTTAGCCATTTTATGTAATTTTAACGAGTGAGACTGACAGTCAACGAAAAATAGACCAAAAGTGTTGAAAGTCACCCAAAGCAGGAATGAATCCGTTACTTTCATACTGTTAGACCAAAATCGTTATATCCGACAAACCATAAAAACTGAATATGTAGTTAACTCTATAAGATATAATTATACTGTATTATAAGTCATATATGTAAATGCTTATATAGGTTCTGAAAGCTTACTCGGCCTAAATATCGAGTTAAATATCTGAAGCTTAGGCTTGACTTGGTTTATTAAACAAGCTTTATGTTTAGCTCGAGGCTCTTTAAAGCTTGGCTCATCTAGGGGCGGACTCAAGATTTTTTACAAGATGTTGTAATTTTTTTTAATTATGGGTTGTAAAATTTTCTCACAAAAAAATTTATTAGAAAAATTAAAAGTTGCTCGTACCTTAAAAAGATGTATTTTATAAAAGAAGACTTTCTGTGACCTAAAATTGAGTGTCACTTGTATCACGTTTGATTTTCATGTGAGTTCGCCCCTGAGCTTATCTGAAACTTTTACCAAACCAACCCCGAATAGCTTAGCTCGTATACACACCCCTAACTTTGATATTATAAAAGTAAAAACACATAAAAAATTTAAACGCAAGACTAATGTCACCGATTTATGCACTTATATTAGCTAAACACAAGTCAACTTGCGACTTACTGTATTAAGTTAACTCATACCGAATTATACTAAAGTGTAGGTTAAATTATACATCGTGGTAGATTGGACCAAAGCCATAGGATTCTCAAAGGAATAGAGTCAGAAGTGAAGACAAATCTTTTACAAATTGTCAAACAACAACATGATGTAAAACTTCAACTCAATACAAATTATACACTCACACAATATTATTGGTTCGAAACCAGTGTAGCATCCAAGGTAATATACTTGTTTTTTCCCCATGGGGTTTTCACTAAGTCAACGGATCCACTTACTTTGACTTTGGGTTTAATACCCTAAACATTGTTCATATCACTAGCTACTAAAGATAATGAAAAGCTTCTTCATTGATTGCTGTTTATAATGTGTGTAAACAAGACGTTAACTTATGGGATATACACAGATTAACAGCTCCTTTTTCAGTGGATTTTTCTCTTTAGTAACATTCGATATCTATGCTAATATTCTATCACACTAATGAGTAACTAACTCAATGTTAAGTCTCAGAAATTTAGATATCAACATAATTCATGAACAATATTACATGTTCATATATAACGATGGATCATATGTCACTATCTTGATTTCTTTTACAAAACTAAAAATAAAAAATCACCATGTGATATACTGATACGAGTATATGACACTCTATCGAAGCTTATAGCGTCCCACCTAACGTTATATTGCAACAGCTAAATTCAAAGCATGGACCACGACTCTATGCGTATGATAATGGTCCAAAGAAACTTGTAACTTGCCCGTTAAAAGCTACCAAGTTCTATTTTCAACCAACTTGGAACTACCACATGCAATACCATGTACAAATGGTTTGTAAGATGCATGCTTGATGTATTTGTTAACTGTTAGGTTTTAATTGTAAGAAAAATCTCAATGTCTAACACAGAGTCGTCTCGTTGTATTAGGTGGCTTTAGACAAGAAAAACGCAGATCTCTAATCTCAATTGTTAATTAGAGAAAAATTGTATATAAGATTCAATTATATGACTCATATATATATTTAATATTACATGTATTGATACGCAAACTTAATAAAAATCTGACTCTTATTAAACGAAAACCTTGTGCAACTACACCTTTTACACGCCCTTTCGCGCTCACGGAAAGTGCTAGACATATTAACTTAACCTATATTTCCTAACCTACACAAAAAACAGATTACACAAAAAGGTTTGACAAATAATTTTTATTACCCATGAGAGTAACGGATCAAAACCAAGCATTGAATACCATAAACAAATTAAAAAACAAACAACAAACCAACATTTTCACCTTACCCAAAAAAAAAACAAAAATATTGACCTTTTCTTCCTTATTTCATTACTGTACCATTTTATAAAATTCATTAAAATATTACTACTCCAAAACATTGGTTTCTGTTAATTCACACCCTCTTGGAATTATGTCATTTGTTATTTTCCTCTTATACGTCGATACCCTAATACTAATTCATCCTACATAAACCCCAATATTCATCATTTCACTCATCAAACATATTTATTCACATTTCACACATATCACATTACTCGTTACAAGCTAGTAATACACATGATGCAATCTTGCAAAGACGAAAACGATCAATCTGACAAGTCTAACACGTTTAGTATTAACGATAGCAACGATATACTAATCGAGGTTTTGAAACGTCTAGATGGGAAATCACTAAGCACAGCAGCATGTGTATGCAAACAATGGTGTTCCATAGTACGTAACGATTCATTATGGGAACATTTATGTTTTCGCAACGTGTCACCACCACCCATTGGTGTTCGACCCGTTGTTTCGGCTCTAGGTGGCTATAAAAGGCTGTACATGGTGTGTGTACGACCTGTGCTAAGTCGACTCAAGAGGAGACGTGTTGGAAATCATGAGTCTGAGGTTGTTAGACGTGTTTGGAACCAGCATGAAGTTGAACTATCTTTGTCTTTGTTTTGTGTTGAGTACTATGAAAGGTTGTTGGTTGGTGGTGGTGGTGGTGGTGCTACGGCGGCTGTGCCGTCGTCGTTGAAGTTTTTGTGCATGCCGGTGAATGTGTAAGAAAACGGGTCGTTTTGGGGAAAAAAAAGAGTATTAGTATTTGATGAGATGATAATATAGTTGGGTGATATTCTTTATTTTTGTTGCTGTTTTTGTTGTCACTTTTATGGTTAGTTTGGATTATGAATTATTATTTTTTGTGAGTTTATTTTATCGTATCATAAAGAAATAGTTATGGAATTATATTGATGTCTCTCTTTATTTGAATGTTTAGTTTTGTGATTGTTATTTATAAGCTTAAAGTTTAAACAGCTGATGAAACAATATTGAACTTATCACTTTAGTTTTGGTTTGTTGAGCTTAATGAGCTAATCTTTTACTAGAAGTGTGTCACCTATAATAATCTACTACTTATTTGAGTTGTGTTTAGAACTTTAGATAAGTAAAATGTTTATATATTAGAATAATGTGTTTATTAGTAAATTAAATGCAATATAAACACTCACATCATTAGACATTAGTATATTAGGGATGTTAAGTTTAGAGTTTTAGACTAAGTTTATTTATTTTTCTTTAGTTACAAAATAAGGTCAATCATATACGTAGTACTATAATCAAAATGAATTATTGTTTAGACCACAATATTTAATGATCAACGTGTTAATGATATGGTTTGAACAATTTCATTCCTATTCGAGTATTTGGTTTCATGTTGATGGGGGGCTTCTACAGATTTTCTTACAAGAGTTTGGTTACATTTAAATAGAGACAAAAAGAAAGGTACTCTGGTCACATGAGTATGATATAAAACCAAAATCACCAATAAAAAGAAATAGTTTATCAAATGTCATGTTAGGTTTTTTTTTTTCTTTTAACAATTTTACGGTTTGGTAATAACAAACTTGACATAAAATCATTCAATCTCATACTCTTCTATTTTATTTATATTGTTCATCTTTTCTTTTTCGAACGTCTAAAAATAATTGTTTACTATTAAAAATAAATAAAAAAGTTTAATAAAATTACTATAATACTCTTGTTTAAAATTATTATTATAAAATTTAAAAAAATATTTTATTAATTAGCTAAGATAAAACTGTTATTCTATAAAAAAAACTGTAATAAATATATTTTTCTTAAAATGTGTGTTTTCTGTTAAAAAACAATGATTTTGAAATAAAAAAAATAATTAATAATAAAATAGTTAAACTGTTAGATAATGTACACCTGTAATAATTTAATTACATTTGAAACTTTTAAAGTATCCAAAATTCACAATCAAGCTTGACAGTCTATCATCTAATATTCTCTCGCAATTTAAGCAAATAGGTCACAAAAGCTCAAATTAAATTATTAATTATAATTACTAAAAATTAAATTAGAAACATTTTTGATAGAAATCAAACACATCGGATAAACGTAATATAGAGAAACATAATTTTGTTTTTGTCGGCAAACGTCAAGACATATAACGGGGAGTGATGGAGCATCCGATCGGTGGAGGCGACTATTCCAGTAACATTTTCTTCAGAGTTAAATTACGAATTTACGGTCGTTAATGACGTCAGTCGTCGGCTAACTCTTAGTGATTTATGAGTTATAAGCAAAACAATGAGTCAATGTTTTTTTTAACCCGAAGGCTTGATACGGAATGTGACTGCGCGTATTTAGTGCTACAGAAGTGATCCATGTATGCTTTATTTAGTAATTTAACAATGAAGTCAATGACGCTCAACGAGTGAGTTGACTAATTACGGTTTTAAAGGGTGAAACAGTGACCGGATTATGTTTAATTTGAAAACTATTTTTTATAGACAACGGATAAAGGTCGATGGGAGGAGCTGATAAGGTGACTAGTAGACATTGAGTCACCCCTAATCAACACATTTTGTTCATTAGTTATTTCTTTTTCTACTTGTTTCTTACTTTTAGCCTATAAGTCGGCCTTTTAACTAAAAATCATAACTCCGGTTTTTTGACGATTAGAATTTAACGAAGTGGTTTGAGATTTCGATCCACGGTTACCGGCTTGGTCTCTGGATAAGAGCTACTTAACACCTTAACTTGGGCTTTGTTTTCTTTCTTGTCTTCTTGTTAAATTTGTTTTTAAGTTATGATTTTTTTATTTTTTTTAACTAGTTTTTAAGTTATGATGATCAATGTTTAAGAATTGCTTTTTCAATCAGACCTGTCAAACTATCGATTAACGATGCAATCGGTTGAACCGACGATTCAACTAGATTTTTCTTTAAGAATAAAGGTCCGATCACCTGACGAGGTCGTGGTTCAATCGGTTTAACCCGGGTGTTAAATGTAAGTAATATATTATTAGATGATATATTATCCCATATTAAGTGTGACATGATAATATCTAATTAATTATAATTGATTTGCACTTAATGGTGTTTGATATCTTTCCCGTTATAAATGTTTGTAATGATGGAAATACTAACCTAATAGTCCTTATATAAACTATGTCCTTGCCCTGCCCAAAACACACACAAAGAAAACATCGTAGAATTATTTGGCTCTCCATCAAGCTCTCTACAATAAAGTGTGTCAAGGGTGAGAAATGCTTTAAGATGTTTTTTACACCATGTCAACACCATCTATGGCTTCCGGTATGTTATCTCTATCATCTTATCTATGTGGTTATTATCTTATTCTAAAATCTTGTGGCATAATGTTTTGATGTGTAATTATTTATATTTGATGTTAATGTTTACACATAAATAATAACTTACATGTAGTATCTAGAACTATTTTGAATAAGATAATAGTCCGTAAATTTTGATCTTAACCCATCTGCTTATTGCAAACTAAACTTTGAAGGCCATAAAACATGATTATAGTGTAGACCAAATCTTAGCACACTGTTACGTTAAAGATATACACAATATATTTTGGTTATCGGACACAATATAATAAGGCATCATAGTTCTATTATAACTAGGCTTACTAGTTACTATACAATTTTTCACTTGTTTTCATATTATGAAAATGACGTCTAATTTTTTCGCACTAAAGAAAAGTATATTTTAATCGCATGCTTCGTAAAACCTTGACTGATCATGTTTTCTGTTTTTTAAGAGCATTGGTTTATGGTTTTTGCAAATAATTTTTTGTTGGCATGTATAGAATAATATTTGATAAAAAATACAAATAAATAATATGATTATATCATTGTCATATTTAAAATGGCTTATTCAATCTTATACAATGTTATAAACAGAAATATGAATCCTTTTAAACAATATAATGGGATGTTTTTTCTTAAATATATCCATTGGTTTTTGTTTCAAACATATTTGATGATAGTTGAAATTGAATTGACGTGTTTAAATATTTTTGGACACGATACATTTGTATGTTTTATTCCTCAGATTGATGTTTTTAAAGTTGATCATTTATTTACCTTTTTGTTGGTTTGATGTTGTATACTCTGAAACGTGTATTATTTTATAACATGCTAAAATTTGTTATTTTTTCTTCACGATTAAGCCAATCATTTATTTATTATATGACATTAAAATAAAATTAATTTATAGTCATGTAGTTTAAGAAAATTTATTATATGACATTAAAAGAGATTAAATTGTTAGTTACTAAAGTTGCCAAGTTGATTTCTAGTTTTAGTCATATAATGTTATTTTGTATAAAGAATGCTATTATACATTTTATTAGTTGATAAAAATTATAAATTTTGCCCAAAGGAAAATTGCTATTCTATAACTAATGAAATTTAAATTTGAAGAATAATACACTTTTGTCATGTGTGTGTAGCTATCCAAAAATGCTTTATACATTTGACCAAATATATTATATTTTCTTGTAAAGTTTTACTACATTCTAATAATGATGATGATATATAGTTATGTTTTACCCAAAGGAGACGAATAATATATTTTCAATTATTTATATTTTTTTAACTAGTAAGCATATACATTTTTTGCAGCAATTAACCTTCACTCTCAAGCTTCTTCTGTTACCTTATTTACCGGTGTGAATTTCTCCGAATGGAGCGAACAAATCACTTAGGTGCTTTGGATCTTGACTTGGCGCTAATGGAGGATAAGCTTGCTGACCTTACTGATAAAAGTACAGAGGCTCAAAAATCATACCTTAAGGCATGGACAAGGTCTAACAGACCTTGCTTGAACTTTATGCGGATATGAATTGCCAACAACATTAAGTCTTCTCTTACTGACATTGAAAATCAGAATGCTAAAGATTTTCTTACATTAATGGAAAAGAAGTTTTGTTCTGCTGACAAAGCACTAGCAGGGACACTTATGGCTGAACTCACTACCAATGTTTTTAAACCCGGTTCGACCCGGACGGGTCAACCGGTTGAACCGGATCCGGTCTAAAAAACGGGTTAAAATAACCCGGTTCTTAATTAATTGAGACCCAGTAAGAACCGCCGGTTTTAAAAAAACCCGGATCAACCCGGTTAGACAATACCCGCCGGGTTTGCTTATTTTTATTTTTTTGTTATAAAAAAATCATACTTATCTGCTCCACTTACTCTCTTTCTTCATATCTCCTAGTTTACATCAATCCACCATTATTATCTTTGCTCAGCTACCACCCAAATTGAGTGAAACAAACGCTCAAATTATAATCACCGAATTAACAAAAAGATTCTAAATCACAAATCAGAAAGGTATTGATGTGTCTTTTGATGGTTATGCTTTTGTTTTGTTTTTTAAGTATAAAACTTCTAATCTTGTAAAATTTATATCTTTTGAAGTTTGAAACTCGTAATCTCGATCTATGGTTTATAAAGTTTTATGAAGATTTATGTCATGTTTTCCATCTCGTGTTTGTTAAAGATTCAATTTTGTAGCAAAAGTCAGTGTTTGGCTGGTATAAAATGGTTGTTGGACATGTTTATAAAACCGGGTCGACCCGGCGGTCGAACCGGTTGACCCGTCGACCCGTCGACCCGGTGATTTTACTGGGTCGATCACAGACCCGGTTTTCAAAACATTGCTCACTACCATGAAATTTGATGGTACAAAGAGTATGCAGCAACATGTCCTTGACATGACTAATAACACGGCAAGACTTAAGGCACTAGGTATGAATGTGGATGACTCTTTCTTGGTGTAATTCATTATGAATTCACTTCCTTCTGAATATGGACCGTTCCACATCAGTTATAACACATTAAAGGATAAGTGGAATATTGATTAACTTTCTAGTAAGCTTATTCAAGAGGAGTCAAGACTACAGAAACAAAGAGTTCATTCCGTTAACTTGGTGAATCAAGGAGTTGATAAAAAGCTCAAACCAAAACCCAAGAACTTTAAGAATAAACAACATGGTACAACCTCGAAGTTTGCCAATGCTGAAAAGAAGGAACAAAGGGACGATAAATGCAAATTTTGCAAGAAAGAGGGACATTTCCAAAAGGATTGTCTTAAGCATAAGGCTTGGTTCGAAAAGAAAGGTATACATTATGTTTCTGTATGCTTTGAATCAAACTTGTCCGAATTTCCTTCTAATACTTGGTGGTTTTATTTTGCCGCTACTACTCACGTTTCTAATATTATGCAAGGATTCCTTACAATCCAAACCACAAGCCCAACTAATAGCTTCTCTTTATGGGGAACCGAATGAAGGCCCCGATTGAAGGCGTAGGGACTTATCGACTGAAGCTAGATATTTGGTTTCACTTGGATCTAATGAATACTCTCTATGTACCTTCAATATCTAGAAATTTAATTTTTATTCCGAGACTTGATGTTAGTGGTTATACTTTTGGTGGTGGAAATGGCCGTTTTAATTTATATAAGAATAAATCCTTTATTGGTTATGGTATTCTTATTGATAATTTATATAAATTAAAGCTTGATGATGTTTTTCTGAATCTCTATTTACTGTTGAACATAATGTTGGAATGAAACGTAGCATGGTGAATGAAAATTATGCATTCTTGTGGCATAGACGTTTGGGTCATATATCCAAAGAAAGATTACAAAGATTGGTGAAGAACGAGATTCTACCAAATCTAGACTTCACTGATTTTGGCTTATGTGTGGAATGCATTAAGGGTAAGCAAACCAAACATAGCAAGAAAGGTGCCACAAGAAGCAGCGATCTCCTTGAAATTATACACACCGATATTTGTGGACCATTTGATACTCCATCCTTCACTGGAGAAAAATATTTTATCACCTTCATAGATGACTTTTCATGTTACGGATATGTCTATTTGTTGCATGAAAAATCTCAATCTATAAATGCCCTCGAGGTATTTGTAACTGAGGTTGAAAGGCAACTAGATCGAAAAGTGAAAATCGTAAGATCTGATAGAGGTGGTGAATATTACGAAAAGTATGATGAATCTGGACAGTGTCCTGGTCCCTTTGCAAAGTTCCTCGAAAGTCATGGCATGTGTGCTCAATATACTATGCTAGGCACACCACACAAAATGGTGTGGCAGAAAGGCGAAATAGAACATTAATAGAGATGGTTAGGAGCATGATAAGTAAAACCTCTTTACCCAAAAGTTTGTGGATATATGCACTTAAAACCGTAGTGTATCTATTAAATAGGGTTCCTAGTAAGTCAGTTCCAAAAACTCCTTTTGAGTTATGGACTGAAAGGAAACCTAGTCTGAGACACCTGCATGTTTGTGGTTGCCCAGCAGAAGCACGGGTTTATAATCCACAAGAAAAGAAATTAGATTCTCGAACCGTTAGCGGTTACTTCATTGGTTACCCAGATAAGTCCAAAGGGTATAGTTTTTATTGTCCCAACCATAGTTCTAAAATTGTTGAAACAGGCAATGCCAAATTTCTAGAAAATGGTGAATTTAGTGGGAGTGTTGAAAATCAAGTTGTGGATAATGAAATAAGGGATGATGATCCAGCACCCATGAATGCTCATCAATCCACACTTGCACCAGATGTTGTTCATGTATCTTTAAATCAAGAACAACATTTGAATAATGAAGAAACACCTCATGAAGAAAATAACTTACCAACGCAAACAAGTGAACCAGTTGGAATAGCATTAAATAAACCTACAAGGGTTAGAAAATTGGCTATTTCTGATGATTATATTGTTTACTTGCAAGAGACAGATTTTGATATTGGTATTGATAATGATCTTGTATCGTTTTCATAGTCCATAAAAAGTGATAATTCTAAATTATGGATTGACGCTATGAAAGAAGAGTTAAAATCAATGGCTCAAAATAAAGTCTGGGATCTTGTAAACTTGCTAGAAGGATCTAAACGAGTTAGGTGTAAATGGGTCTATAAGACCAAACGCGACTCTAAAGGCAATGTTGAAAGATATAAAGCTAGACTTGTAGCCAAAGATTGTACTCAGAAAAGTGGCGTTGATTACCATGAGACTTTTTCACACGTCTCAAAGAAGGATTCGTTGAGAATAATATTGGCATTAGTGGCTCATTTTGACTTAGAGCTACATCAAATGGATGTGAAAACCGCCTTTTTGAATGGAAATCTTGAGGAAGAAGTTTATATGGAACAACCTGAAGGGCTTTTCATTGATGGTAAAGAAAATATGGTGTGTAAATTAAAGAAATCAATATATGGACTTAAACAAGCTTCTAGAAAATGATATATTCAATGATACCATTACATCGTTCGGTTTTGAAGAAATCATTGTTGATCGATGTATATACCGCAAGATCAGTGGAAGCAAGTTTATATTTTTGGTTCTATATGTTGATGATATCTTGCTTGCGATTAACGACTTTGGTTTATTGCATAAGACTAAGTAATATCTTTCTAAGAATTTTGAAATGAAAGATATGGGTGAGGCATCCTATGTGATTGGAGTTTCTATATTCCGTGATAGATCTCAAGGTATATTAGGATTGTCTCAAAAGGCCTATATCGATAAAATTCTTGAGAGATTCAATATGAGCAGATGCTCGGATGGTATAGTTCCTATTCAAAAAGGAGACATGTTCAGTCTTAAACAATGTCCAAAGAATGATGTGGAACGAAAAGAAATGGAAAACATTCCATATGCTTCAGTTGTGGGCAGTTTAATGTATCTACAAACTTGCACTAGACCCGACATCAGTTTTGCGATCGGGATGCTATGTAGATATCAAAGTAATCCCGGTATTCATCATTGGAAAGCTTCAAAGAAAGTATTGAGATATCTTCAAGGAACAAAGGATTATATGTTTACTTATAAGAGGTCTAATCACTTAGAAGTGGTTAGATATGCTGATTCTGATTGTGCTGGATGCAAGGATAGTGGAAAGTCAACGTTTGGCTATGTTTTCCAACTGGCTGAAGGAGCTATTTCTTGAAAAAGTGCCAAACAATCTATCATTGCTGCATCTACTATGGAAGCAGAATTTATAGCTTGTTATGAGGCTACCATTCATGCATTATGGCTGTGGAATTTTATTTCAGGGCTTAGGTTTGTCGACACTATAAGCAAGCCGCTGAAAATGTATTATGATAATATCGCAGCAATTTTCTTCTCTAAGAATGATAAGTACTCCAAAGGTGCAAAACATATGGATATTAAGTTCTTTATCGTCAAAGAGGAAATTCAGAAACAAAGAGTGTATCTAGAACATATTAGTACGGATCTAATGATTGCAGATCCTCTTACCAAGGGTTTACCACCAAAGGCATTTGTGCAACATGTTCTTAGGTTGGGTCTTGGTTGTATTGATAAATAATTATGATGTTCTAAACACTTTTGAGCTCAATAAATTATTTCTGATTTTATTTCTTATTATTTTTGTTATTATGCATGCATTTGTGTTTTAATAAGAAATGTTTATGTAATATCATAACAATTATGTGGACTGTATGATTGTTTATATATAACGTATGAATCTAACATGATGAATTCATAGTGTTGTGATGTATGGAAGGGAGTATACGAGTATATTGTGTATGACCGCCATAATCCTCACTATGTAGTTAGTTGTGTCAAGATACTTATGATGTATAACGGTTTCAATATTAATTTGCTTTATGCTATACCATTAAGAAGCATCATGTCAAGTGAGAGAATGTAAGATTATATATTATTAGATGATATATTATCCCATATTTAAGTGTGACATGATAATATCTAATTAATTATAATTGATTTGCACTTAATAGTATTTGATGTCTTTTTCGTTATACATGTTTGTAATGATGGAAATGTTAACCTAATAGTACTTATATAAACTATGTCATCACCCTGCTCAAAACACACACAAAGAAAACACCGTAGAATTATTTGGCTCTCCATCAAACTCTCTACAATAAAATGAGTCAAGAGTGAGAAACTAGTTTATGCTTTAAGGTGTTCTTTACACCATGTCAACATCATTTATGGCTTCCGATATGTTATCTCTATCATCTTTTCTATGTATATTATTTTATTCTAAGATCTTGTGACATAATGTTTTGATATGTAATTATTTATATTTGATGTTAATATTTAGACATAAATAATAACTTACATTAAAACACCAATGATGGACAAAAACAAATGAGTTTGAAGGACACACGCCATTTGAAGAAAACCATGAAGACTTCACCATGCTTGTCACGATGGACTTCATAAATATGATATTTATTTTGTTATTTGTCGCTTGAACTGCGAAAAAAATTTACTTAATAGATAGCCGAGTCAACCCGTGTGTGGATTAAAGCCGATTAAAATTATAATATTGTTTGGCATGTCCTCTAAAAATTGTTGATGACATAAAGTTTGACACACCATGTTTTATCATTCAACAGAATTATGAAACTGAAAGGCATGAGCACGTATGAGCGTGGTAAGGTCATTTTCACTTTCCATCGTGGTGCCCATGAAAACGAGGAAAGCTTTTATTTTCGTTTCTATATCGCTGGTGCCTGGAATAGTAACAAATGGATATAATTGAAACAAGTCCATTTGGTTCATGTATAATATGTTTCCAGTTGTCAAGACACTGATTTGGATAATGAATAGCAGGGTGTTCAAATAAAACAAAAAACTGATGAACCGAGTCGAAGCGCTCAATCCGAAACCAGAAAGACTCGAAAAAAACAGAAACCGAAAAACCCGTTTATCACGGTTCGGTTTCAGTTTTTATTTTTAGATATCCGCGGGTAACCGAATCGAACCGTACATATTATATAAATTTTTTTAACCAAATATTCAAATAATAGTACATGTATTAATTATATTAGTACATTACTTTATTGTATAATGACTTTTTCGCTTTAATAAACATGTATGTGTAAAATTTAGTTGATGTGATCCTAATTCATAAACAAACATTGAATAAATATTTGGGGATTCCAGAACCGTTTTATTATCAGCCTTCTCCTAATCGATCGGTGTTCTTCGATGACATTGTGGCTCAATCTTTTTTGTGGTGTTCTTATAGATGTAATAAGTCTTTTTTCTAGAGATTTATGTTTTAAAAACCCTCATTTGATAATTTTGTAATTTGTTTCTAGCAGCTTGCTAGTTTTTTAATATAATTTTCACCATTAAAAAAAAGTTATTTATAACTATCTGAATTCATTTTTGGAAAGAAATCACTTTTGTATGATTTTTATCTATTTAAATATTATTTATTTATATGAAAACAAAATTTTATGTTGTAAACCATGTTAGTATTATTTGTAACATTAAACTCGATAAACTTATAACATAGTTAACTATAACTTGAATCGCGGGTAATCGGTCATTTCGGGTGACCACATGTCCAGTTAACCGCCTTGTACGATTCGATTTCGAGTAGTAAATAATTTACCCGCCCCACAGTGAATAATTAAAATTGTCTAATTAACCGAACCGATTCGTAAACACTCTAACGAATAGGGGAGTCATATTTAGTTTTTCAGTTTTTGTTGTATAAGGCAGCCACTAATGTATTAAAAAATAGTTTATAGACCATTTTATGATGTGTTACTCTTTTATATGCTGTTTCATAGTTATTGGATAAAACGATTGCCATAAATGACACATATGAAAGCAAACATATAGTTCGCTACCAAAAAAATTGTTTCAAGAAGTTATGTTCCCTAGAGTTAAGCATAAGGTATCTTAAGCTATGGCTCAAATCA
Source organism: Glebionis coronaria (assembly GCA_025667525.1). Lineage (NCBI taxonomy): Eukaryota > Viridiplantae > Streptophyta > Magnoliopsida > Asterales > Asteraceae > Glebionis > Glebionis coronaria. The sequence continues at coordinate 475,552,823 of CM046882.1, forward strand.
TCTTTGAAGACGTCATTTGTCATTTGATAGCACGATTTTATATTGCATTTTGTGTTTTCGAGTATTGAGCTACCACCATCACACCAAATGGTCTTTAAACATGCTAGAAAATGTCAAGTGATGGCACGACAAGGGTACCGCGTGTCACGTTATGGCAGTTTGGCGTTTTCGAGTTTTTAATTTTTTTTAAAATTCTTTCGCTGGTATGAAAAAAAAAGTGTTTTTGATGTTATGATAAATTAAGGTGTTATTAAAAAAACAATAACGTAAAATTTTACCCACGACACGAACAAGAACGCATTTGGCTACCTAATTCTCTTGCACTTTCAATTCTAAAAATCTTATAACAACATAGTACTGGAATTAATGAATTCCATTTATGTTTAATACATATCTCATCTAGTTTCCATTATTTAGTTGGAAAATGCATGTTTTTTGTTTTGTAAATTTTTTGATGAAAAACACTCATTTGAACGTGATTTCTGTTTCTCTTATTTTTTACAAAATATTTTGTGGAAAACAAGGATGTTTTCTCTCAAATAAACGCAGCCTAAATTTATTAAAAAAAGTTAAAATAAAGACTGAATATATCAGGAAAAGAAAAGAAAACAATACATGATACTACTAGGATAGTAGAGAAAAGGTAACAAATCAATATAAGGAAAGTAAAGAAAATAAAACAAACGGTGGGTAGAAAGTTTTAATTGTAGTATATCCCGAAATTAGCCTTGTGTTTTGAAAATATAAGACCGCTGGCATGATGATGTCTTTTTAATTAATCCCCAGTCGACCGACTTAGTTCCGATGTCCATAAATACAACTCAACAGGTATCCAATCTGATCACAACAACAAAAAAAAACATTCCTAACGAAAGCAGAAAAGAAAGAAGAAGATTATTTTAACAGTTTGATTTCTGATTTGCATCAATGGCAATTATAAGAAGAAGATTCGTCAAGAAGCAGGCACAAGATTTGAAACCATACATGAAACGACGACGTGTTGCTATAAAGACAATCAAAAAGATAATTGTGGAGCAAGATGATGATAATGATGATGATGTTATTGTAAAGAGTCGATGTAACGATCCCGCTCTTGATTTCATATATCTTGCTACTGCTGAACACAACAACTCTGTTTCTTCTAATTACTACTATAATTACGAGCTGTTAATCCCCAGGTCCGAGATAGAAAAACGACTCAGTCAATGGTTTCGTCTGTGGAGGAACCCATGTCATCTCATCACCACCAACCACACTAGATTCCTTATGTGTAATTTAGTTATTGAATGTTTTTTATACATAGTATTAAGTGTGAATATAACATCATCATTTATCTTCTTACGTATTTTGTTACTATGTGTTTGATTCCTACATTCGTCTTTCAACAAATGTTTGTTACAGTGGTTTTATATCACTAGTCACTACTACTATGTTGGCTTAACTGTTTCTGGATCCATAATGTTTTGAAAGTTGCCTTCTTCCTATTCTGAACCTGCTGTATTGTTCAGGTTTAAAAGTGTGGGTTAAACCCCTCAAGGTTTTAGAAACATTAAATTTTAATTCAAGCGTTAAATGGGTTCAACATGTCTACCCGCCAACCTGGACAACATCTTTAATAACGGTCGTGTTTGGGTTGCCATGGTTGACCTATTTACTTATACAAATCATGTCCGACTACACAAACCAAACCAAATGCAAACCATTACCCATATAGCACATCTCAACACCGCATCAAAGAACCATTTTTTACCACATTAATAACTTATACAGCAAGCCCAAGCAGGCCAGAACGACCAGTATGATGTGTGTCGATAAACATGTTCTACTGCCTACTGGTGGTAATCATCACAATAATGAACCTATAAGTGAAACTGTTCCATGACCATTTTGCCAGCACTAATCAAGTGAGTTTTATCCCAAAGTTCTCGTAATTTAACAAAATTACATTCCTTTCACGATCATGTAAAAACACCATCCTAACATGATTTCTATAGGACCCATTCAATTATAAGCAACAAGAACAGTCTCCGCAAAATGCACACACACACAACTACAGGCTCAAAGGAGTTGTTAACACAGTCGTGAGTTGTCAGATTTGGTCAACACAAAAACAGCATACCAGCAGCCAACCTTGAATATAAAAAGATACGGTATCCATCTGTTAGCTATATTGATTTGGGTTAGCTTTGCTTTGTATGATGGGAACACCATCGTCTCTCCAAATCACACGTTCTTCACAAACTGCCGCTGCTACCTCTGCATACATTTTGTGTTCCTAGCAATAATAGTGTAAGTAATAAACCTCATTAGCAACCACCAATCAAAATTTACAAAAAAAAAAAAAGCTAAAGGACACTAAATTATTTCAAAAGATCTAGATTTTAGTTACCTGGCGAAGAACCCTTGCAGCAAGTTCTTCAGCAGTGTCATTAGCGAGCACAGGAACAACTCTCTGAGCTAAAATCCGACCAGTGTCATAATTCTCATCCACGAAATGAATTGTGGGGCCCGAGTACCTAGCTCCAGAAGCAATAACAGCTTTATGCACCTTTGTACCATAATACCCTTTGCCTCCAAAAGCAGGAAGAAGTGACGGATGTATATTCAGGATTGAATTAGGATAAGCTCGAATTAACTCAGATGGTATAAGCTTCAAGTATCCAGCTAGAAATATAAAGTCAATCTTGTATGTACTGCAATTAATTTTACAGATATATAAACAAATAGAAACAGCAAGAACAGCCAAAAACGTTAACAATAAGAATAATTATAGGTCAAGTTAACCTTAGAGCAGCTACAAGATCATTTGAAGACAGACCTTCTGGTTCACCTTTTGTATTGGGAAATATTATAACAGGGATACCATTCGCTCTTGCATATTTTGCGCCTCCACAATCTACACATAAAGGATAAATTAAGTAAAACAAAGCATCATTAAATAGTTCTGTAGAGCTGTAGTCGTAATTTCTAGTTATTTGTTTCTCATGGAAATATGAGATATTTCAAAAAGGTAAGTAACGATAGATATATGGTAGTAAAACTCGTCTGGCGGTCTCGAGCGTTCCGCTACCTGTAGGCAGGGGAGTACTCGGATTCGAATTTTAATATACAAATTTTGAAATTATATATATGACACTCATAGGACCATAGAATAGTTCATAGGACCCTAGAAATATGTTTAGAAACATTAACACATATGTTTCACATACCTCAGACCAAGTTTTGACTGAGTTGACCGGTTTGATCGAATATTGACTGAACGTTGACCAAACCGATTATTTTGGCCGCTTCGGCTCAACTTAGCTCGGGGCCTCGGTCACTGACCTTGTGCCAATTGATCGCCAATCACTATAACTTGCAATCCGAGTTTTGCAGCACAGTTCACATTTGAACTTGTATACTTGTTTTTCTTGGGCAGCTTAATTTACAACTAGTTATCATGTATGCCTAGCTAACAGAGTGAAACTGAAAGTGCTTCTATGAGCTCTAACTATTGGACTCATTCGATATTGAACCACAGTCAAGTTTGATAACACGTCTTTGATAATCAGTAGTTCGATTATCTGACTGATTCTGATTACCAAAGGAAGTGAACGTAAAATGACCACTAGATAAACAAATACTCCCTCCGTCCCTAAATAAGTGTCCACTTTGACTTTTTTCAGTCTTTCTTATTCAACTTTGACCGTAAATATTTATATTTGTGTTATATTATACTTGATGAAAATTATACCAATGAAATTTCATTTAAAACTCAATTCATTCATATAAATTGTATCAAGTATTATATAACACAAATATAAATATTTACGGTCAAACTTAAAAATAAAGACCGAAAAAAGTTAAAGTGGACACTTTATAAGAAGAAAAACGATATGAATCATACAACTATGCAACCATTTTGCAAAGAAAAGCAATATCCAAGTTCCTAATTCATAACCTCTTTTTTAGTTTCGCCCTAAAACTAAAAGTGATTACCACAAGCTTCTACCCAAAGACCCAAAACTGCTGATTCGACTGCACCAAAAGTAAAAATGGCTACTTATGAAATCTATGCTGCATCAGAGATGAAAATAAATTGGGAAACTGATTTGTATTCGGTTCTTGGATTAGACCCGTTTGCAAAAAAATCCATGCTGAGAAAACAGTACAAAAAGTGGCTGTCCTATTGCACCCTGACAAGAATAAGACTATCGGCGCTGACGAAGCGTTCAAGCTCGTCTCAGAAGCATGGACGATTTTGTCAGATAATGCAAAAAGAACAGCATATGATCTTAGAAGAAATGAGTACTTAGCGGCTATGTTAGAACGTTCAAATGCATCGTCTGCGGTTACAACCAACAGATTTTGGGCTGTTTGCACGCCTTGTAGAGTCCAGTATGAATATCTCAGAAAATACGTGAATAAGCGACTTTCGAGTAAAAACTGTCGTGGGGTTTTCGTTACTGTCGAAACTGGATCAGCACCAGTGACATATTGTCCATGGTCATATACAACCAATAACGGGCCCAACACAAACCATTCATATCATACCGAGCCTTTCCAGTGGAATACTTCTGCTATATCAGATCCTAACGGGTTCTCCTACAATTCTGTGAAACATGATCACGTGGCTAATGGAGATGTCAATGGAGCAAAACTCAACGTAAAACGTCAAGGCAGTGAAACCCGGGTTGTTAAGATTGGTAGTCCCAAGAAAATAAAGTTAGAAGCGGGAGATGCATCACAGAGCACAAACGAGATAAAGGTTCCAGATGTAGGCGTAAGTAATGTAGTAAATGGGTTTAATTCAATCATCCCTAATTTTGATGCTAGAAAGTTGTTAATCGATAAAGCCAAATCTGTGATTCGGGTCAAGTTAGAAGAAATGAAGTCGACTTCAAAAGTTGAAAAACATGGGACAGACACAAAAAAAAAAAATTAACCGTCCCGGTTTTCATGACTTTGATTCAGACAGATCAGAGGTAGTATTCCAGGCGAAACAAATATGGGCAATATATGATGAAAAAGATGGTATGCCTCATCTTTACTGTTTGATCCGTCAAGTTACGTCAGTAAAACCCTTTCGGGTTCATATAAGTTATTTAACTCAAAAACCGATACAAAATTTGGGAATGTGGAATGAATTGAATCTTGATTCACTAAATCTTGTGGAAGTTTCCGTGCTTTACATTCTGATGTTATTGACCAAGTCAACATCTTTTCTCATCGTTTAGGACGAGAAAAGGCTGGTACAGGGGGGTGTTAGAATATACCCGAAAAATGGGGACATCTAGGCTGTGTATCGGAATTGGTCAGAAAATTGGAACAGAAAAACACCAAAAAAAGTCGTTCATCAGTATGAAATGGTGGAGATTGTTGGTGACTATTCTGAGGAGCATGGACTTCGTGTGGCTAATTTGGTTTACCAAAGGGACCATTTGATCAAAGGGACCCGGATGAGCATGTGTTTTGGGCAAAAAAAATCATCAAACGGGTCTGAGGTTCGAGTATGGAAGAGTCCAAAAAGAAACATCATTTCCGTTTATTTTGTGTTTTGGGCAATTGATTGCTACAATTTTCATTTTACTCCATTACGTGATATCAAAAATTTCATGGATCAAATGGATCGTTTGGGAGTAGGGGAAGCAGGTTTCTATGTGCATTTGCTCGGGGTGATAACAACAAATTTAAACGAGGTAAATTAAGCCTTAAAAAAGGGCTAAAGGGGTGTCTGTTTCGTCTTATATGTGGGCGTATGAGCTTATTAGATTTCGGCTTATATTTCATAAGCCCCAATTTTCGGCTTATTTCGAGACTTATGGGCTAATATAAGTTTATCATATCATAATAAACATACATAAGCTCACAAGTCTCTAATTAAGCCAGAAAATTAAACTCATGAAACAAAACCCGAAATCAAATAAGGTCATAAGCCAAGGTTATACTTGTCAAAACAAACACCCCCTAATTGTCTACAAATGTATCATACTTGTAGCTGTTTGTAGTTGTGTGTACCATTGTTCAAATCCAATAATTCCGTGCACATTTCTCCAATTTTGACTATTCTGTATATGGATTCCAAGAAATACTTAGAATCAATTCGAACAATGGTACACATAACTAAAAATGCTACAAGTATCATACATTTTTACGCGTTTAGCCGTAAAAAAAAAACTAAAAAAAGTACCATTTTTGTTTGTAACCAAAACAGCAACTTCTCCATTAACATCACCACTAAGAATAGCCTTATGAACAGCTCGAAAATTCGACCCACCGCCCGAAACAAAAACCGCAAGATTCTTCTTCCTTTTAACCCCATTTTCCAAGCTCCCAACTTCATCACCACTACTACTCAAACACTTGACCACACTCACCATCTTAAACCCTTGAAAACCCTTCAAATCATTACAGTTACTGCTTTTCAGACATACCAAATTCAGGGTATTTGTTTTTGAGCTAAATGGTGTGGAAAAAGTGGAAGGTTTAGGGTTTTGGAGTGGTGAAAAGATGGAATTGGAACTAATGCTGAAAAGGGTTTCCATGGTTTATAAAAAAGGTGTGAAATCCCAAGGAATAAAGAGATTCTTGGAAGAGATGGAGGCGATGGGGGCGGGAAGAAAGGGGCTGAAGTGACAAGTTTCATCAAGTGCCAAAATAACCCTCAACTATGATGAAATGTACAAAAGTAAAGTATCTGGTAACATTTTGACCATTTTGCTAATTATAGGCACTTTTTAACTTTTTTTTCAAAGAGGCCAATTTTAACTTATATGGATTTAATGGGCACATGTAAGACACTAGAAAAGCTTAGTGGGTGTATGTAAAACACAAAATTAGTCACTCGGTAAATCTTTAATATTTAATATTTTTTCTCTACTTTTAAACAAGTACTAATATTTTTTAATTTTTACGTTTTTATATATTTTAGTTCGTTTTAGCCCGCGTCCATTTATGCGTGCCTATTTGGCCCGTGTTTATTTAGCTCATCTCCGTTTAAAAGTCGCTCTTTTAGCTCATCGTCCGTTTTAACCGGTCAGGCTCGTCCATTTTGCCATTTCTACTTGTGTATCACGAACATACTTTTCTTAACATAATAGAAGTTTTTCGAATAAAAATAAGTACATTATAAATAACTAAAAGAATGATGTATTAATTAAAAACTCTTGCTGAAGTCACTTTGAGAACTCAAATTCTTTAAGTAAAAAGAATGTTAAGCTACATATGGTAAAAGGTTTTTCAAAACCTTTTTGAAATAAAAAAAGGTTTTTAAAAAAATTTGCATCGAAGATTGTTCGCGTATCTGGCCGCTCGGTCAAATTCACATAAGCCATCTTCTAGAAGTAAGATTGGTCGTATGGATCTGGCAGCCCGGCCCACCCGCTCAGCTAGGGGTGTCGAAAAAGTTGACCCGACCCGAACCCGACCCGAACTCGAACCCGAAATAGCCTATTCGGGTCGGGTCACACGGGTTCAAAAATATATTCGGGTCAATTCGGGTTGACCCGAATTGACCCGAGTTCTAATTAGCCTCGGGTTCGGGTTTATATTTTTTAGCCTTGACCCGACTTGACCTGACCCGACTTGACCCGAACCCGACCAACCCGACTTGACCCGAGTTTTTTACCACATTTTATCTTGTAAATATACTTAAATAAATCAATTTTTAAATTTTTTACTTAAACTCGGGTTGACCCGAACCCAAGTTGACCCGACCCGAATTAACCCGACCTAAATTGATCCGAACCCGACTGACCCGAGTTCTAATTAGGCTCGGGTTCGGGTTTGATTTTTTTGAGTTCTGACCCGACTTGACCCGACCCGACTTGACCCGACCCGACTTGACCCGAACCCGGTTGACCCGACCCGATTCCCACCCCTACACTCAGCACAGGTCTAGAGGGAATCCTCAAAAGTAGTGCTACAATATTAGGAAGGGGCGTCGCACCCTATTACCGAGGGGACCTTCACATGGCACCTGGATTGAAGCCTAACTCGTCTGCACACCTCAAAAGTAGGAAAGATTCCTTTGGGAACAATCGGTGCACCGTATTACCCAGAGGCCTCACATTACCTGTTGGACCAAGGGTTGGCCTGTCAGATCACAAGGCTCAAGGAGTACAACCTCCGAGGAACTACAGTAAGCTACAGTGTTCTCAACACTATAAATACCCCCCCCCCCCTTATTCAGTGTAAGTCGGACATTCTCACTCATATTTATTACACATACTCTTTGGCCTCTCGGCTCTCTATATTATTGGCTGTCCGGCTCTCAGTCAGACTCTTACTCTCACACCGGAGTTGGTCTCGGGCCTCCCACCCGAGGCGAGCTAACGTGTGCTACTTTCTTATAGGCTTATGGAGAAGATAGCCCAGACGGCCCAGAGGCGTTCTCAGCCCATTTAGAGGCCCAACGGACTTTTGCATCTACAAACTGGCGCCATCTGTGGGACCCTAAATTCGATCTACCTAGTAGCTAAAGAATGGCGGGTCCTGAACCAATATCACCTGAAACCGAAGCTCACGATGACAACCACAACAACCTCATGAATGAGAAATCATTGAAGGTAACCTCTCGGTCCTGAAAGAGTTGATAAAAGATAAAAGTAATCGGGATTACCTCAAAGCAAGGCTAATTAGCTTCGATGAAGGAGAAGAACATTCGGGAGACAAGGGGAAGAAGAAGGAAAACCAAGGTAATGGGGAGAAAGATAAAGGGAAAAAGGTGGCAGATGACGATTTGGGAAAGCCTTTCAAATCATTGGCCAAATGCCCTCTTAGCCGAAGGATCATCGAATATTCATCCCCTAGTCATAGAATGTCAGCCAATGTTAGGATATACGCGGGAAAGGGAGATCCGGCTGATCACATCAGCCATTTCAAAGGGATGGGAAACCAGGGATAGTGGCCCATGCCCGTATGGTGCCGAATGTTCTAGCAGACGTTAGATGACAAGGCCAGGCCCTGGTTTGACGAGCTGCCATCGGGAAGCATAGACGATTGGGATGATTTGGAGGCCAAATTCCTCACGCGATTTGGGATGTTGAAGGCATGCGCAAAGGACCCTACTGAGATCACGAAGATTATCCGCAAGGCCAATGAGAGCCTACCAGTATTTAAAGAAAGGTGGGTAAGTGAATCTAATTCCATTCCTAATGTACCCGACCTCATGAGGATCTCTTCATTTATGGGTTTACACAAATGTCCTGGTCTGGCCAAGCGGTTTGCTGAAAGTATACCCAAGACGGTGGATGAAATGTTGAAACATGTGGACGATTTTGTTCGTGCGGAAGCAGCATTTAGGGATGCCAAGATGCCTAGAGGGGAGTAGAAGGGACAACTCCCCGACGGGAGGCTAAATGTATGACCGTTCTCAGAAAAGAGGCTTTGGAGGAAGAAGAGGTGGAGGTCGAGGTGCCTACCAGAACAGAACCCCTTATGCTCAACCTTACACTTTGCCTTATCGTCCTCCCCAACGTCCACAAGAAGTGAACCGAATATTCACCCTAGAAGATTTGTCCAGCACGCCGAAGGAAATCTCAGCGGCAGAGCGCCAAATGAACCTTCCGTCCCCACCTCCTTTAGTAGGAACGCCGAAGAAAGAAAATATGGACATGTATTGTGACTATCACTGTGCGAAGGGGCATTACACAAATGATTGCTTTCAGCTGAGAAGATAATTGGAGGCCGCTTTGGAATCTGGAAAGCTCAACCACTTGATCAAGGACGTGAGGCAGAAAGGAAAGGGCGGCCAAAAGGGCCACCCTCAGAAGGCCAAGGTGATCAATATGGTATCTGGGTATAGTGATAACCGGAAGAGGAAGTCAAGATGGGTGAACGAGGACTGGATGAACGTCCCAATAACATTCTCGCCATGCCCAGATGAGGATTTATCAAAAGAAGCAATTGTGATAGAGGCTGAAGTTGAAGGGTATATGGTAAGAAGGGTACATGTGGATGGTGGTGCGTCCGTGGAGATAATGTATGAGCACTGTTTTAACGGCCTTCACCCAAGCATACAAGCTAGAATGACCAAGACACACAACACGGTATCGAGATTCTATAGGGAAAGTGTGAAGCCATTGGGGAAAATAGAGCTGGAAGTCTGTTTTGGAGATGGAGGGTTGTTCTGAAGGGCCATGATGAGGTTCACCGTCATACCTGCCCCTTCTCCATACAACATTATCCTAGGAAGGCCAAGGATAAGGAGGCTACGAGCCATCCCATCTACCATCCATGCTATGATGAAATTTCCAACACCACGAGGTATTGCAACTCTTGTCACCTCATCTTTGATTATTAATGAATGTAGGGAGTTAAGAAAGAGGAAAACGGCAAAAGAGGAGCCAGAAAAGGAGAATGGCCAAGCGGTCAACTTAACAGAGGAGGTTGTGATCAACCCGGCCTTCCCCGACCAACTTGTTACCATTTGGGGAAACTTGTCAAAGGAAGGTTCGGAACAGTTAAAGCAATTGCTAAAGAACAACCTATATTTCTTTACGTGGGAACCGTAAGACATGACCGGAGTGCCAAGAAGGATCACTCAACACATGCTTAATGTGAACCCCTCGATGACACCGGTGAGCCAAAAACGAACGGTATTGTCTGCTGAAAAAAGTGAAGTTGTGGCCAAGGAAGTAGAAGAATGGGTGAAGGCAGGGATAGTGAGGCCAGTTAGGTATCCCACGTGGATATCCAACACGGTTTTGGTAAAAAAAATGGATGGAGCATGGAGGATGTGCATAGACTTTAAGAACTTAAATGCCGCATGTCCAAAGGACTATTATCCTTTGCCAGAGATTGACGCCAAGATAGAGGCCGTCACGGGATACAACTACAAAAGCTTTTTGGACGCCTACAAAGGCTATCATCAAGTACAAATGTCGCAAGAAGACGAAGAGAAAACAGCCTTCTACACCGACCAAGGAACATATTGCTATACTAAAATGCCCTTTGGCCTAAAAAATGTAGGGGGAACATATCAAAGGTTGATGGACACAGCCTTTGAGTCACAGATTAGACGAAACTTGGAGGCCTATGTGGATGACATGGTCATAAAAAGCAAGACAGAAAAGGAAATGTTGGCCGACATAGCTGAGACGTTTGACAACTTGTGAAAGATAAACATGAAGCTTAACCCCAAAAAATGTTCTTTCGGGGTGGAAGAGGGTAAGTTTCTAGGTTACATGGTAACATCAGAAGGAATCAGAGCCAACCCGGCCAAGATTAAGGATGTCACGGAAATGCAGTCACCCAAAACATGGAATGAGATGCAAAGCTTGACTGGAAAGTTGGCCGTGCTCAACCGTTTTCTCTCAAAGTCTGTCGAAAGGTCGCTACCCTTCTTTGATACTTTGAAGAACATAACTAAGACCAACAAGGAGGAGTAGAAGTGGACGGAAGAGGCAGAAGATGCCTTCCAACAAATGAAAAGAATGGTGATAGAACTGTCATCAGTCACCACACCCATGCCCAAAGAAACACTCTCCATATACCTAGCGGCAGCAAAGGGAGCAATCAACGCAATATTATTGGCAGAGAGGAATGGAATCCAATGGCCGGTCCGTTATGTCAGCCGAACATTACATGAAGTTGAAAAAAATTATGCACCATTGGAAAAGCTGGCCCTGGCCCTTCTAAGCACATCAAGAAGGCTAAGGCGGTACTTTGAAGGCCACCCAATCAAAGTCATCACGGATCAGCCAGTAAGGCAAATCCTGAGTAAAGCCGAAGCATCAGGCAAGCTTGCAAAGTATGCCATAGAGTTGGGGACATACGATATCACCTACGAGCCAAGAAGCGCGATAAAGGGCCAAGTGCTGGCAGACTTTCTGAATGAGGTGCCAATAGGGACGAACACTTCGAAGGACCTTGAAGCACATGTCTCTGATGAAGAAAAGGTTGATAAGGAGGAAGAGTGGGTACTGTACACTGACGGGGCGTCAAACCCGAAAGGCGCAGGTGCAGGTCTACTGTTGATCAGCCCCAACGGCATGGAGTATACGTATGCTTTAAGATTGAACTTCGGCAGCACGAACAATGAATCAAAATACGAGGCCCTGCTAGCTGGCTTAAGGATAGCTGAAAAGATGAAAGTAGAACATTTGGCAGTAAGGGTGGACTCAAAACTTGTGGCCAGTCAAATCAATAGAGACTTCGTGGCTACAAACGAAAGCATGATCAAATACCTAAACAAAGCAAAGGATCACGTGGCAAGATTCAAAAGCTTCAAGATCATGAACATCCTGAGAAGTGAGAATCAAAAAGCCGATGTATTAAGCAAGCTGGCCTTAGTAGCATTCAATCACTTGATGAAAGAAGTGTTGGTAGAGGTGCTAGACAGGCCCTCCACAGACCGAGAAGAAGTAAATGCCATCGTTGAAGAGGAAGGGGATAACTGGATGACGCCCATTATAAGATGTTTGGAGCAGGGAATATGGCCGCAAGACCATAATGAGGCACGTGCCCTCCGGATGAAGATCAGTCAATATGTGATGGAATGAGGGGTGCTTTTCAAGAAATCTGATCTGATGCCAATGTTACGATGTGTGGGGCCACTCCAAGCCAACTATGTAATCCGGGAGATACATAGGGGAGCTTGTGGCATGAATTCGAATACAAGATCCGTGGTGGTAAAGGCGCTAAGGCAATGGTACTACTGGCCTACGATGCACCGGGACGTAAGGGAATAGATAAAAAGGTGTGATGCATGCCAGATCCACTCCCTAGTGCCAAAAATGCCCAAGATACTCATGACATCAATCATGGCCCCATGGCCATTCTTTCAGTGGGGCATGGATGTTTAGGCCCATTCCCATACGGCACCAAGCAAAGTCACGTACATCATTGTGGCAATCGATTATTTCACTAAGTGGTTGGAAGCAAAACCCTTGGCCAATGTTAAAGGAAAGGATGTGATAAAATCCGTGTGGGATAACATTGTTTGTAGATTTGGCCTACCACATGTGGTAGTAACTGACATTGGAACTAACTTCGTGAATGATCCATTTAAAACATGGTGCAAGAAGCTCAACATTAAGCAAATGAATACAACAGTGGCACACCCGCAGGCCAATGGCCTCGTAGAAAGAGTAAACAAATCATTAATGGAGGGGCTAAAAACAAGGCTAGGGCGTGACGGAACTGGATGGGCAGACGAACTCCCAAATGTGCTCTGGGCGCATAGAACTTCACTGAAGACAAGTAATGGAGAGACGCCGTTTAGCCTAACGTATGGAAGTGAGCCCGTGATCCTTGCGGATATTGGTATGCCAACCCATCAGACGTTGATGATCAAGGACGCATAGGCCAATGATGAGGAGCTCAGACTCAACCTAGACTTGTTGCAAGAAAGAAGGGAGGCCGCAGCATCAGCGAGGCCAAGTATAAGAAAGAGATGGAGCAATATTACAACAAGCGGGTTAGAGCCAAGTCCTTCAAGGTGGGGAGCTACGTCTATAGAAGAAACGAAGCTAGCCGTGTGGAAAAGCCTGGAAAGTTGAGCCCAATATGGGAGGGTCCCTACAAGGTGACGGAGGCATACATGAATGGCTCGTATAAGTTGGAAACGGTGAATGGCAAGACAGTGCCACGAACTTGGCATGCAATCAACCTAAGGGAATGTCACATATAGTCTAGCATCTAAACTTATCATATCGTTGTAACATTCAAGTGTTGAAGTTAATGAAAGCTATCTCCCAGCTATGGAGTATCAATTTTCCCTACTATGACAAAGGAGTATAAACATAAGTTAAAAATGACCCCCTCCGAAAGGCCAATCACCTTCGGTAGGAATGTGTGGCCAATGTTTATCACCATCCTCTTAATGAATAAACACACAAGTGGCTCCGCGTAGCCAGAGTTCGTAGATAAATAAAAAGCGGTTCTATGTAATCGATAACTAAACTAAATAGGCAAAGCATAAGCGACCTCGACGGAAGGCTCGCAACCTCCGAGATCGAAAAATATGTCCGATGTCTATGGAAGGGGAATAAAGGATTAGGTGGCTCAGGGTGGAACTTAGATCCCTCCACCCGATATATGTAGTCAATATTCCCTAACCAAATTAGGAGTTGAATAAATATCCAAGTGGCTCCGGAGGATAGGTGATTCCTTCCGGCCGATCTATGTAGCCAAGGTTCACTCCTTGGAGATAAAACGAATACAAGCCAGAATACCTACGAGATTATATACGTAAGGCCAAGAGTAATAAGATAACAAAAAGGAACATAAATAAAGTGGCACAATGGCCAAACATACAAGTCTAACAAATGTTGAGTGCATAAGGCCGTACAGCCATTAAAATGTTATTACAGACAACATTGGTGCAGGTTTAAAATAAGTCATTGAACAGAGGAGCAATCTTGCGGCAGAGGACCTTGGCCAGGAGTCACTTCTCCATCGGGCATCACGTTTTGAAGCTCCATGGGACTCTTAAAGCAAGATCGAGAGACTTTCTACACAAATGGATACTTCTTCACAAACAGGGCGTTAAATGCCTCCACCAAGCTAGTCTCTGTCACGGAAGAGTCAATATCAAAAGCTTCGGCCAAGATGGCAGCTGCCTCCTCCTCGGTCTTGCCATGATCTACGGCCTGCATAAAACCCAAGGAAAGAGCAAGGCTGAATACCTCCCCATGAGAAGACTTATACTCCTTGCTGGCCAAAAGGCGTCGAATGAGCACTGGGAAAAGGTCCTTCACAAGATTCTTTCTCAAAGTGGCCTCGCGACCAAGGTCAATAGCCAACTTAGTGTTGTCAGCTCTTAATTCCTAGGCATCCTCCTCGGCAGCCTTCGGCTCACTCTCCAAGGCAGTAATCCTAACATCATTTGTTGCAATAACCTCTTCATGAAGCTTTTTGCCCTTCTCGAGGGCAGCCAAACACCCATCCATTTCCATTTCAGAAGAAATAACAAGGTCATGTTCGCCAAGAAGTCTGTCATAATCTCGGCGGCTCTTCAGCAAATCATCATTGGCAGCATCAAGAGATCTTTGACATTCCTCTAGCTCTGATCGAGAAGACAGGCAGGCACTATGTTCTTCCAACAAAGATTCAAAACAGAGCAAGACACTAGACTGCATTTGGGTACTTTTGGCCAAGCGACACCAGCTAGACCGAATGGCCATGTCATGGTCAACACCCTCACTGAAATATACTTGATCAGCAGGAGTGAATAGGTTGGAGAGCATGTCACGGCAATCCTTGGACTTATCTACCCGACAAGATTCAGTGAGGCCCCACTTGGGATTGAAAGGTCGATTGTCAATGCGCGCATAAGGGTTACCTGTCAAAGATGAAGCAAACATATGAAGAGAGGCACAAAAAAAAACAAGAAGGCAAGTGGCCTTACAGAAAGAAATCTCAGCTTCATCAGGAACAACCTCAGCATCCAAATTGATAGGCTTCGAAGCATCACCTAAAAAAGAGAGACAACACATATATAAAAAAAGGGAGAGATAGAAGTATATGCGTAAGGAAAGGAAAAGGAAGGAAGAGCTCACCTCCAGGGAAAACAACATTTTCATCACCAAGGAAAACATGGTTTTGGCTAGGCGCAACGGATGCAGTATGAGGGGGAGATGAGGGAGAATGTTCCTCCACATGAGGCTCTTTCTCGGAAACATGAGGCTGGGATAAGGCATCATCAGTGTCATTCATGATATTTGGCCCCTCGGCCGAAGGAGTAGGAGTGTGAGACCTATTACCACCAGCCGCCTTCCTAGCAGGATTAGAAGGCTCGACATGAGAAGCAACATGAGCCCGAGTGGCCTTACTTTTCTTGTAAGAAGAACCTTCATCATTAAATTTCCTCTTTTACTTCCTTGTATGAGTAGTAGCTCGAGTGGACCTAGTACCAACGATGTGAGAACCACCGGCTGTTGCATCCTATCAAGCGGCTTTTTCAACGACACGCCTCTGCTTCCTCTCGCGATCAGAAACCACCCTTGCGTCGACTTGCTCAACTTGCTCCATGGCGATAGTCTTGGCAGGGATGGGAACATCCTGGGCCAAGTGGGGTGTAGTATGGGTAGCAATAATTGTACCCTCTGGCAAAGGGTTTCCCTGGCGAATGGCCGCACCAACAAAACAGGGGATCCTCAGAAACTCAGCCATAGTAATATCTACAAAAAAGAAAGAAAGTTAGGCAGTGGATAAGGTATAAAAATCCAAACAAGAGGAAAAGGGAAAAACATTACTCTCCCCAGCCGGACCGTTGAGGACGTAGTCGAAACCTGGGTACTTCCAAAAAGGAGTAAGGCGACCAACATATAAAAGGCTTTGGTATGGCTTACGGAGTGGAATAGCAAATTCACAAAGTTTCTTGGCATCCAACGAATCATATTCAGAAATCTTAGGAAGAGGGTCAGCCACATTAGAGTCATGATGCCTCTAGGGCATGGCAATAGGAGCGGCCCTCCGGTCAACAAAGAAGAAAAGACCTTTCCATCCCTTTAAGCCCGTAGGACCATCCTTAAGAAAAGGACGGTAAGGTTTGGAGCCCCGGCTCTGAAAAGAAAACCAATCGCCCACCTTACAAAGCTTGTAGAAGAGATGGAACAATGGCACAGAAGGATTGATACCTAGACCACGACAATAAATCTCAAAAAATATTGCTTTATTTACACAATAGGCACCAGTTGTGAGATATGTACACCAAAATGCTCAACAACGCGAAGGAAGAAGGAAGAAAAGGGGATGCGAAGTCTACCTTGGTCAATATGATGAACATAAAGGCCAATAAGGTAAGAAGGAAGCTCGTTCATGCGAAAATCAAGAGAAGGTGCAGAGGGGGTTAAGATCTAAAGTAATATGATAGGCCTCAACCACGAGGCGCACGTGATCAGAATTCAAATCAGAGTTATAGAGGTGAATATCAAATTTAGGCATAACCTGAGCCTCGTTTATGGCTTCGCGTTGCTCCTGGCTAGGGAGACCTAGCTCCAAATACCCGTCGGAAGACATAACGACAGGCTGGGGAGGACCAAGGAAAGAAAGGAAAAGAAAGCAAATAAAAGAAGAAAAAAGACACACCTGAAAGGAAGGATGTACATCACGGCTCTCGAAGGTAAAAAAAAAAGAAGGTAAGAAATGAGAAGAGGAGTGGGGTATTTATAGGGACCCAAGGGTCACCTCAGTAACAATAAAAACACGTGGCGCGCCCCCCAGCCACAAAAGACACAAATGCTATACAGCTGGCCGACAAAAAGTGCATGCATATTTAATGAAGCGCGACTACCCATATTTTTACTGAGAGTAATTATGAGGATAGGTGCGACCCAAAAACAAAGAAAAAAAAAGAAAGGAAAAGAAATAAAATATTCACAGGGAGTTATGGATAAAAGACAAAATAAGGGACGAAGGAAACGACACTACGGTTTAAAGTATTGGATCACCAACATTTCACATTGATAATCTAATACTGGGGGGGACATGTTCGCGTATCTGGCCGCTCGGACAAATTCACATAAGCCAACTTCTAGAAGCAAGATTGGCGGTACGGATCTGGCAGCCCGGCCCACCCACTAAGCACAGGTCTAGAGGGAATCCTCAAAAGTAGTGCCACAACATCGAGAAGGATCGACACACCCTATTACCCAGGGGACCTTCACATGGCACCCAGATTGAAGCCTAACTCGTCTGCACATCTCAAAAGTAGGAAAGATTCCTTTGGGAACAACGGCGCACCCTATTACCTAGAGGCCTCACATTACCTTTTGGACCAAGGGTTGGCCTGTCAGATCACAAGGCTCAAGGAGTACAGCCTCCGAGGAGCTACAGTAAGCTACAGTGTTCTCAACACTATAAATACCCCCTTATTCAATGTAAGTCAGACATTCTCACTCATATTTATTACACATACTATTTGGCCTCTCGGCTCTCTATATTATTGGCCATCCGGCTCTCAGTCAGACTCTTACTCTCACATCGGAGTTGGTTTCGGGTCTCCCACCCGAGGCGAGCTAACGTGTGCTACTTTCTTATAGGCTTGTGGAGAAGATAACCCAGATGGCCCAGAGGCGTTCTTAGCCCATTTAGAGGCCTAACGGACTTTTGCATCTACAAATATGTTTTTTAGTGTTGCCTCACTAACCCAGACTATAATGGTCGGCTAAAGGTTGTATAATATAGATGCTATGGCAACATTTAGCGGCCACTGATGTTGCATAATCCCCTCAACCCTAAGCATGTTAAAACAAAATGGGACCTCGTTCGTGTTGACTTAGGGCATGTTGGGAGCATAGACACTGTTGGACATGGATTATAATGAAAAAACATGTTTAATGATATTTTCTGGATTTCAAATGGGTACTCAATCCCTTATTTTAAAACTTTATTAAATCCTTCCCTTACTCCTTCCTTTTTTGACAATCTCTTTTTTTAAAGCTATAAAATACCACCGTACTTATTAAGATGTGCCGACTTTAAACACTTACTAATTAATCTCGTGACTTTACTATTTTACTTTCAAATTTGTTCCGACTATACCAATATCAGCCGAAAATGACAATATTACCCTTTTAAATGACTAATTTTCTCTTTGTCTTTTCATTCATTCTAAATCTTAGATCTCCAATGTAAGATAGTGAGATTGTTTTTAGGATTTTGTTTTGACACATCTTTATTCTCATCTCATCACACTTTCATAAATCTTTCTTAACTCAGCCACTAAACACATAAATTTAACCAAACGATTATCTCGACCAAACTATCGTTTGTGGTTACTTTCAAATTAGTACTGAGTCACACATCACTTGTGTAGCATATGTTAATCCACAACGAAAACGGAAGTAGCATAATATGAACCGATATAAACCAAGCCATTACATGTTCTTCGTTCAAGCTTATTGATCGAATCAATAAAAGACAGTGGCTCCATGATCCGTCATATAATCGGGAGATTACCTGAGTTAAAACGGTGAAAAACGGACGAGATTTGGCAGCTATTTGATTTTCCATGGATACGATATGCGAAGGAGACAAGGGCAATATAGTCATTTCTGGCTAATATTGGTATAGTCGGAACGAATTTGAAAGTAGAATGGTAAAGTCACGAGATTAATTAGTAAATGTTTAAAGTCGACACATCCTAATAACTACGATGATATTTTATAGCTTTTGCCCTTTCTTTTGTAGGTCCTACGTTTTATTCTCTTTTACCTTTTTTTTATACTCCGTACTACTACAATATATTAATTTTATATTATTAAAATTTAATTTTAAATTTTCAATATTATTTCATAAATAATAATAGTTATATTTTAATACATATTTTCTTTTTCTAAAACCCACATCAAATCACATCTTACTCAATCCTAAACCCCTTGCTTTATAAACCTACTCTCAAAGTAAAACCCATATACAAACCAAACGGATCCTTAGTTTATTAAGGTGACAGATTTTGATCTAAACCGGCATTCACCTTAAATTTATTTTGACTTATTACCCGACTTGACCAACCAAATTTAAGCTTTTGGCTAGACAAACCCTTTCAAGTATAGATCATGGTGGCCTCAAATTTTGCATTCATATTCTTTTTGTAAGATTGATATTTAACTTTTATGTGCAAACATAACTCAAGTAAAAACTCTTAATTAGTTAAAGATTAAGGTTGTATTTGATATAAACTTAATAAACTTTTTTAGTGTTATTCTATTTTTACTTGGTTATTTGATGAATAAGATCATAGGGAATAAACTAAATTAATAGGTGGTTCAAAAACCTATTACACTACTAGAGTAATATGTCCGCGGGTTACAGAAAATTACTTCAACACAGTGCCACAAATTATAACTTCTATTAATCACAATTCACAAGTTAAAAAAGTTAACAAACATCATAAACACGTTGTTATTACATAAATGCTAACATAATAATCTATATATAAGACCAAAGGAAAAAAAGAACTTGTTTTTAACGTGTTATTTTGGATATACAATTCATGTGGACATTAATATTTAAGCTTAGACTAGCTTTCTTTTTAGTCTATCTTGTACTGTATGCAATAAAGGTTTCTTTATAAAACTGTGTCATTTGATAGCCATTAATGCATTGACTAGAATGCGTTATTTCTTTAACCAATGTCATTGATGTACAAGCTTTAATCTTATTTCTATTTCTTGCATTGCTTCTTTCTGTTTATCCACCAATTTGTATTTTGTAGTGAATTTAATCCACATAGTAAACTCACCTATTGTTTTTAGTATTGGTTTATTGCTAAAAATAAAACCGCATTAACCACAACATTCTCAAAATAACTACCAAACACACAACTTCAAACCTAAAGTACTAAAAAAGCACACTCCACTCCAATCTGAGATCCTCTTTGGACCAAACCAAAGCTCACTTTTATCCACTACCAAACACCTTCTACCCCACCCCAACCTGGGTGCGCATCACGCACACTTGCTCACTTTAACACTTCCCTTTAATCACATGAAACCACCCATTTTTCCAAACCTCAAATGTCCAAACTCAAAATAGCCATGCAACACTCACTTGTACAATGTTAATAAAACTATGTACAACCATCTTAACTTACTAATCTTTACTTTGGAAAAACAACAACCTAAACTAAACCTTAAAAGCTTCACTTAAAACTTTCACTACGCAATCATTACATAATTATTTAAACGAGTGGTTAGTCATTCCTCTAAATGCATTTTGGTATCTTTTGTTATTTTTTTCAATCTTTTTAATTTCAGTGTTGTGTCTTTATTATAAAATTATGAAATATAAAATATAAAATATAAAATATAACATTTGACAAGTCAAAATCGTTAAAATATACAAAAATAAAATAAAAATAAAAATGACTTATGTTGTCGACGAAACATTTAAAGAAAAAATAAAGTAAGAAAAATAATATTATCTACTGAAAATATCAATAACAACGATAACATGTTCTTATTAAGTTTTTAAAAAATAAGCTATTAGTATTATTTCTCTGCCATGTGTATTTATCGAGATTACATACATATTAACTCAAAAAAGTTTAGTTTAAAAACATTATTCGGACTAATAAATCTGAGTAACTAAGTAAATGTTAACGAGCAGTATTTTAGATAAAAAAACATATAATTAACAACACATTTCGGTCTAAAATTATCATCTACAGGCAAAATATGTTGAAAAAACGCATTAATTACTGTTTTATTTTATATGAAAAACGAGAAAAAATAATTTTAACTTTTTTATAGTGTTTTTTTAACGTAAGATTATCGATAAAATATTAAAAATTACATTATTTACTTTATTTATTTAACTTTTGTCTAAGTAAATTTACGTGTCCTTTTTTAACTTGTAAAACTACTTTTTTATTTATTAAAGCATTGCATTAATAAAACCTTTTTTTTTTAATATAACTTGTTACATCATTATATATATCTGGTCGGCAATTTACTAAATTTATGCATAAATTTCATCAAATCTTAAATATTTTCAGTTCATTTTTTCTTAAATACCCTTTTCTTTAATTTTGATTTTAAGCTACCCAGTTTTTAATTTTCCCCAAATTTGCTGAAAAATTGATTTTCCCCAAATTTCCTTTTCAAGATTTGTAAAAAAGTTACCATTTTGAGATCTTGGTTTATGTTGAATTTGCTGCAGGATGGAGAGATCTAAGTAAGTTTTTTAGTTTAGATTTGTGTTTATGCAATGATTGTATTTATGTGTTTTGGTATATAAAGATTTGATGATTTCATATGTGATCATGGTGTATGTTATTGATTATGCTTGGATTGATGTTGGTTTTTATTTTGATTAATTTGGTTGTTGGAAGAAAGTTGCAATTTGATTAAATGTGATATCTTGAAATTTGGTGGTGTTTGTTTAAGCTTATTTGTGGGCTTATGAGCTTATAAGCCCTTAAATAAGCTCATAATCCCTTTAATAAGCTTAAACAAACATCCCCTTTGTCTTGTTTTGTATATGGAATTCATCTTATTTTAATTTTGATTTTTATGGTTAAGCATGTGGTTGAGTAATTAGTGATTTAAGCTTGAATTAGTATAAGATTCCTAATTTTGAAATAAAACTTAGATATGTAATTTCTTTTGGTGTGTAAATATGCTAGTGACTTAAGGATTTAGAAATGTGTATATTATTTGTTGTCATATGATATGCTCTGCAAACGTTGTCTGCAATTAAGAATATTGACACTTCGCAAATGGTGCGCTTTGATACTTTACCAGCTTTTTCATCTTCACTCAAAAAATCGGGCTCCAGCGGAATAGCTGATCAACAAAATTGCACTAGTTTTCTTTTATAGAAAGTGGCCAAGCCAAAATCATTTAATTTTTCGACAGCCATCTCTGTTAAAAGTGTTGATATTGATCCAGGTCCACAAGATATTTGACTAAGAGTCAAACATTGTTGTTTTCATATGATGAGATAATACTTATATTAGTTACTGATAGTAAATATGTTTTACAGGCATGTAGTCATAGTGGGTTGTGTTTACTTGTGAAAGATCTGGTTTACGTTTTATACTTTTAAGATGGGATCAAACAAGGAAGAAGTGCTTAGAGCTAAAGAGCAAGCAGAGAGGTTATTTGCAGTCAGAGATTTTGCAGGTGCAAAGCGGTCTGCTATAATGGCTCAAGTTTTTTTCCCTCAACTCGAGGGTATTGCTCACATGGTGGCTACTTATGAAATCTATGCTGCATCAGAGATGAAAATAAACGGGGAAATTGATTTATATTCGGTTCTTGGATTAGACCCATCTGCCAAAAAATCCGTGCTGAAGAAACAGTACAAAAAGTTGGCTGTCTTATTGCACCCTGACAAGAATAAGACTATCGGCGCTGAGGAAGCGTTCAAGCTCGTCTCGGAAGCATGGACGATTTTGTCAGATAATGCAAAAAGAACAGCATATGATCTTAGGAGAAATAAGTATTTAGCAGCTATGTTTGAACGGTCAAACACATCGTCTGCGGTTACAACCAACAGTTTTTGGACTGTTTGCACGTCTTGTAGAGTCCAGTATGAATATCTCAGAAAATACGTTAATAAGCGACTTTCGTGCAAAAACTGTCGTGGGGTTTTCGTTGCTGTCGAAACTGGATCAGCTCCAGTGACATATTGTCCATGGTCATATACAACCAATAACGGGCCCACCACAAACCATTCACATAATACCGAGCCTTTCCAGTGGAATACTTCTTCTATATCAGATCCTAACGGGTTCTCCTACAATTCTGTGAATCATGATCAGATAGCCAATGGAAATGTCATTGGAGCAAAAGTCAACGGGAAACGTCAAGGCAGTGAAACCCGGGTTGTTAAGATGGGTAGGCCCAAGAAAATAAGGTTAGAAGTGGGAGATGCATCACAGAGCACAAACGGTGAAACGAGTTCAATAAAGGTTCCAGATGTAGGCGTAAGTAACGGACTAAATGGGTTCAATTCAATAATCATCCCTACTTTCGACGCTAGAAAGTTGTTAATCGATAAAGCCAGATCTGCGATTCGGGTCAAGTTAGAAGAAATGAAGTCAACTTCAAATGCTGAAAAAAACGGGACAACGACAAAAAAGATTTTAACTGTCCCTGACCCGGATTTTCATGACTTTGATTCAGACAGATCAGAGGAAGTATTTCAGGCTAAACAAATATGGGCAATATATGATGAAGAAGATGGTATGCCTCGTCTTTACTGTTTGATCCGTCAAGTTACGTCAGTAAAACCCTTTCGGGTTCATATCAGTTACCTAAACTCAAAAACGGATACAGAATTTGGTAATGTGAAATGGATTGAATCTGGATTCACTAAATCATGTGGAAGTTTCCGTGCTTTTCATTCCGATGTTGTTGACCAAGTCAACATATTTTCTCATCTTCTAGGAAGAGAAAAGGCTGGTAGAGGGGGGTGTGTTAGAATATACCCGAAAAGTGGGGACATTTGGGCTGTGTACCGGAATTGGTCAGAAAATTGGAATAGAAAAACACCAAAAGAAGTCGTTCATCAGTATGAAATGGTGGAGATTGTTGGTGACTATTCTGAGGAGCATGGAGTTCGTGTGGCTAATTTGGTTAAGGTAAAAGGGTATAAAACGGTTTACCAAAGGGACCCTGATGAGCATGCGGTTCGTTGGATTCCAAGGAGGGAAATGTCGCGCCTCTCACATCAGGTTCCGTCTTATTTGCTTAAAGGGGAAGGACTTAATTTGCCGGATGGATGTTGGGATCTTGACCCTGCTGCAACACCCGAAGAGCTTCTTCAGGGCTAGATGAAGTTGCGGTCTTAGTGGTTTAGTCTGATAAGCTGTGAGATTGGTAATGTACAGATCTAAAACACATAGTGACAGGGAGAAAATTGGTGAAAGAACTTAGGTAGGTGCAACCTGGCATTTGGTCTTAAAGTAGGGCTTCATTTGTAACCACTTTAAACTTTTTTAAGAATATGCATCTTGACTCAAAATAGCTTTTGCTACTTATGCTATTGCTAGTAACATCTGCTTCAACTAGTTTCGCCAATGACAGCGCGCTTAGAGAGTGTACGTGGTTAAGGCACTAGTTGCACCAAGAGGTAGTACTCTCGTGTACTTATGATTCGTGACAGTAAATCTTTGTGTAAGAATATATCTTTCTTAAACACTATGCATCACCTTCTCAGTGTTTTGAACCATACATGTAAATTGTAATGTATTACTGTAATGCCTATCGATCTTGTTACAGGTTGAGCTGTATCAAAGAACCACCAAACTGCAATGACTAGGAAGAGATAAACTGGGCTATCAGTAAAATTCTTGATTTTTATTTATGAACGGAGTTCGCACTTGTTTGTTGGCACTAAAATAAGGTTAAGTGCACTGCGAATGTCTATCATTTTGCAAGTTAGCCATTACCCTAGCAAGAATGACAAAAACATTTTGGTATAAAGAAAAAAACTGTTGGTAGCGGCGTATGTTTTGGTATATTTTTTAGAGGTAATTACGAGGAATATGACCATATGTTATTTCTGCATATGGTCATAGTGTAAGGTTCTTTTCAGAACCAAATAAATGTACAGAACTGCGAGAACCACCTTTTACTCTTAACAATGCATATGTATTTTCCTTGTTATGTTTAAATTGAACGTTTAATAATTGTTTTATTGGTTATAGATCCGAGTATGATGAGCCATATGAAGAGTGCACATGTGTTTTCATACTATTCATCGTGAAGATAGTTATGATACATGCGAAACAAAATACATGTGCATGGTCCGAAAATACATGTATCTAGCGACCTAACACGATGAAAATTCATGAATATCTACTTAATGAACTAACATGATAAAAATACATGTGCATTTTAAGAGTAAAAAGGTGGTTCTCGCATTTCTGTACATTTATTTGGTTCTAAAAAGAACCACGCCCTATGGCCGTATGTGTTAGACTATAATTAGAGATTTTTCTAGTTTTTGGTTAATCTTCGTCAGCAAGCAAAAAATCACCCTATAAACCCGCACGTTTATACTATACTCGGACATTCATCCACATCAACCCTCCAAACGTTTATTTTTTCATTCCTATATTGGCAGCTTTTCCCTTGCAGCTGATGGCATGGATAAATGGCAATGGGTTTAAGATGCCCCAAGATTTTGGTTCTTCTATCTAAAAGGATTTAAATATCTCTTGCTAATCACTTTATCGGTAATCATTATTACTCACGGACGAAGCTAAGCCCATATATGACCGGGTGCACAAAACTTTTTGAATCGTAGATTATTAAAGTTAAACTTTGTTTTATATTTGTAAGTATACTAACTAACTAAATAAGACTAGAAACACATTTTCGAAGGGCCGGGTGTATTTAAGATACATTTAGAAGAAATCGATGTTTTTTTCGAAAATTAACACTAAATCAAAAAAATCCATAGGTGTCACAGACACTCACGGGACACCCCTGGCTCCGTCCCTGTTATTACTAGATTGTTAAAAAAATCATTATTACTAGAACTTTTGGATACCCGACAGGTTAATATTTGTTGACATGTAATTTATGTGAGTGTAAAACCCGCATGCTTTTATCATGAATAGTACCCTTAAGATCGTACGTACATGATTAGAACTTTTTTTTAACACGTTTACGTTTCACGTACCAGAATTCCAAGTATTACGTACGTGTTATAACACGATAAGTATTTATTACGTATTAACTCACGATAATTATTCCAATAATAATTATAATCACGAATATACGAACATGAAATCATGAACGTAAATTAATCACGAGCTAATATTACGTATGTATATATATTTATTACGAACACGAATAAATATATTAAGTCACGATCGATAACTAATTAAAACACGTAAATTACGAACACGAGAACACACTATTATTTTAGACACGGAAAAAGGTACGGGTTACCCCATGTGGTCCCCTACCCGCGGCTACACAAGAAACATGGGCTTAGCCCATGTAATTTTTACTAAACAATGGTTAAGGGAAAAACATGTTTCATTTATCACAAAATCTAGAAAATAATTAAAACCCTAGTTTTTCTTTGGTGCTCCTTTGGCCGCCGGGTTTTAACATCACCAATGGGTGATTCGGTTTGATTTTGATCTTGGATTTATTACAAGGAATCGTGTGTGTTCATCCTTCTTTATTTCACGTAATCGGTATAACCTTTAATCTTTTCTTTTTATGTTTTGATTTATATAATCACATAAAATCATGATGTTTTTAATAAACTAATTAAAAACAAGTAATATAAACATGTTAATAATCATGGGTTAAATCAAATCAAGGGTTTAGGGGTGTTTGTGTTGTAGCCGACGCCTAACCGAGCCCCATAGGGGTCTCGGCTTGGCCTATCTCACACCACCGAGATCATATGGTCTCGGTATGGTGGTGGTGGTCCCACGGCAGCAGCAAAAACAAGGGGAAACCTGACCTTGGTCGGGGTATGGTGATGGTTACGGGTCCGGTTCATGGGTTTTAATCACGGGTCCGGTTCATGGGTTCTAATCACGGGTCTGGTTCATGGGTTTTAATCACGGGTCCGGTTCATGAATCATTTTTCAAGGTTTATGATTTTTACAAGTTATGTTATTTTTGATTTAAATTAAATTAATTATAAAGCATGAACATGATTAATTTAATTTACATGACTTAGGTTATTAATTTAATTATTAATTCATAAATTTTAACCTAAGTATTTATCCTTAATTAGACTATATAATTAATTAATTATTAAAACCATGACTTATAATTAATTAATTAACATGACTTAGGTTATATTATTAATAGATAATAATACATGTTTTAACCTAAGTATTTTATCTTTATT
The DNA here is from genome assembly GCA_025667525.1 of Glebionis coronaria. Lineage (NCBI taxonomy): Eukaryota > Viridiplantae > Streptophyta > Magnoliopsida > Asterales > Asteraceae > Glebionis > Glebionis coronaria. Next base: position 475,580,084 of record CM046882.1, read on the forward strand.
TAATTAAAATCATGTTATATTTAATTAAATACTTTAACCTATAGTTTATTTAATTTACATATAATAATTAATAAACTATACTATATAATTACATGACTTAGAATATTAATCGGAAAACACTTAAGCTTATATAATTAGCTTAATTATCCAACTATATCTATTTATAGAAACTTTCTATTTTTAGAAACTTATTTATTTAAGGCAGCTAATCTATTTATGGACACTTTCTATTTTAAGAAACTTATCTATTTTAAGCAGTAATTCTATTTTTGGAAACTTTCTATTTTTGGAAACTTTCTATTTTTGGAAACTTTCTATTTTTGAAAACTTTCTATTTTTGGTAACTTTCTATTTTTGGAAACTTTCTATTTTAGGAAACCTGCTATTTTTAGAAAGTTACTTATTATTACACAACAAGTATAATAATACAGGAAATACAAGTAATACTTAATCAGAATAGACAGAATATATGATAAACACAGTATAAAGCTTAAATCAGTAAAACATGACATGAACATATAAAACAAGCTAAAACATGATATAAAACCAGTTACGTACTCAGTAATCAGATACTTATACACGTATGTATTTTTGTAGCATTAGTGATACCGAAGTAGGACTCTCTTCCGTTCGTCTTCTTCGTTCACTGGACATAAGGTACGGATTCTCCGTCCTTTCAGTATGGACATTCTTTCCTTATTAGGATTCCCCGTATGCAGTCAACTGTTTTCCCTAGTATATGTTTTATATGTTTTGATTGCTTATGTTTAATTAGAATACCTAAAGCCATATACATGCATGACCAGTTTCACCTAGTTATGAAGGTACCATAACCATAACACTGGAGGCACCAGTGTTATGACTTCCCCACGGCGGAGTGATTGCTTGTGGCGTCCCTTTCAACTTTTGGCCATTTATTATATTATCAGATGGGGCATATGGGTGCATCCTAGTTACATGTTTTCAGCAGATTACTCAGTGTGAATGTGGTGTGTGCCTTGCATCCTTCACAAGGAGCTGATCCCTCCTACCCAAAACCAGTATATTAAATTAGAGGCAGCCCCTCTAATTTGCATGACGAGGTCACCCCTCCAAGTATTCATGCACGTGGATAATTCATGACTTATATTGGCTAACGGTAAAATATGTTAAACAGTTTTTACAAAATAAATGTCACACTCCCAAAATATCAGAGTATAATGGCAACAAGGGAGTGGTGACGTCATGATTATCATACACACAGTTACAAAGAACGACCTCTAAATGAGACGTTAGGAAAATTGATCACTTGCATTTGATAAAATAAAGAGTTTTAACATAGTGCGGAAGCATAAAACTGGTCACAGATACAAAAACATAGTTTCCAAATAGTACAAATGATCTTTATTTTCAATAGAAATGACGGTAGTGCATGAGACCTCACATAGCATCTTCATTCTTAATACCTGAGAAAAACATTGCTAAAGCGTCAACATAAAGTTGGTGAGTTCATAGGTTTAGTTAATTTGAAGTGTTTAATGAACCACAAGATTTTTCCCAAACATGATGACAATATAACAAATACAAAGTCATCATAAAAGCATTTATTACAGTCTAAGCTCGTGACACCGAAGCGTTAACAACACCGATAGTATAATCATATAAAAGTAGCCCAACTGGATGCCTAAACCCACGACATCCTATCTCAGACTCAAATGAAACTGTGCCCGCTTGTCCCCTGTTGGACCAAGACGGACAGGGGTGTCAACCCCGATAGATCTATCCATAACATTCGCGCTTACACAAAGTAATTAACGGTTCACGATTCACGACCCAAAGCAACTGGGTTTTTTAGTGGGACTTAGACTAGTATATAAATCAATAAATGCACTTGTGTTCATACGTTAAATCAAGCAATGTCTCACCCCAAAAAGCAGTAAAAGCAGTTAAAAAGTGGGGCTATAAACTCACCTCGTTAAATAAGCAAAGTGATGGAAATGCAAATGTAGCTCGAGAATACGGTCACGTTATCCGCGACCTAGTTAAGTATAAAGTTTGTGTCACGAAAATGACAAATAATACTGAAAGCATGCATGACATCCTAGTTGTGCTTGACGATAAATTTTGTTTACGGGAAAACACGAAAATACTACCCGGATATCAAACGGGCTTTAGCTTAACAATGTACAAACACAATTTAGTTTTTGGCCTTTAAAAACTCGGCCCAAAATTGGGCTATATCCATCCCTACAAGATAGTACATGGGCTCGGCCCATTATTGATTTACCCAACCCGGCCCATGAGGCGATATAAACTAGGGAGGGATCATATAATTGTTATTATTCCCAAAACTCACAGTTAATACTCTCTCCCCTTCCCAGATATACTCCCAGCCGTCTCTTTCACTCTCTCTCTAAACCAAACGGATCTAACTTCATCATTATAGCAAAAATACACAATCCGATTCATTATCATCAATAACCATGAAAACCTAGGTTGAATAACATGCGTGGGATGTGGGGTTTCATCCCCACATCAAAGTCAATATATTTTTGAGGTGTTTCCAGGGAGATTCGATGGTGGTTCCTCATAAAAGATAAGTTTTCAATATCTATTCTACAACAGAAATTGTTAAATAGTTTTTAATTATGTTTTCGAAAATAAAGAGGTTCACTGATTTCAAATAATTTGATTTATAAAACATAACAAAGAGGGTCTCGAATTATTTATACACAAATTAGGGTATTCGAAATATTGGGGGTTTTCTAATTCAATGGTTCTATTACAATTAACTAGTATTTTCGGGTATAAATCCATGTCAATTTCATCATATAATTAATTTAATAAAAGTTAGGGTTTCGAAAATATTGGGGTTTTCTTTAATCTTTGGTTTTATAACAATTAACCAATGTTTTTAAGCATATATTGATATTAATTACTAGTTAAAAATGAATTTCAAAAATTAGGGTTTATATAATTTGGGAGTTTTTATACACGAGGGTTTAATTAGATTTAATTAGTGTTTCTTTAAAACGAATTGTATTAATTTCTAAGTTTGGTTGGTTTTACAAGTATTTAGGGTTTCGGCAGGTTCGGCATAAGGTTCGGTTAGAGGGGTTTTGATAGTCACTGTTACTATTAATATTATTTTTAAACAAAATATGGTTAGTAAAGAAAAACACAGCAAGGGGGTCTCGGTCTTGACAAGAAAATGGGGGGTTTAGGTCATGGGTTCAATAGTCCAAATTGACATCACAATACTATTATTATTATATTTTATTGCTTAAATCCGAATGGTTTTAAAAGACTAACTAGTTTGGTTTGTTTTCGCAGGTTGTTTTTAAAATGACAAGCACAACTAAATGTATGCAGAAAATAAAAGAAAGGTGGGTAAAAGACTCACAATGAGGAAAGGATTTTTGGCTTGGTGTATTCGGACAGGAAAGGAATGGCTTGGCTGGAAACTCAGTAGCTTTGTTCAACCCAGATTTGTTTGTGTTGTAATATTGTTTTGTGTTTAAGGATTGTGTTAAGGACAGTATATTTAACTTGGTACACATGGCATAGGGTTAAGTCCCATCCGAAAATGGCACCCTTGTGATATACACATTTTGGGCAATTTTGGCATGTGTGTTGGACACTTGTGAGGCTAAGTAGTTTATCCTGTGATCTTGACTTTTGTTGACCGAATGGTGGTCTAAAGTGGTGTCCAGGTTTGTGTTTTGGTTCCCAGATGGTGGTTTAGCTTGTAACATCACACTTGGGCTTTGGCCCAAGTAAATAATAAAGTGTTTACTTGTTTGATTTTGGTGTAATGTTCAATTCGATTAGGTCCGACGACCCTTTCTAGTATTCGTAGACTCGGACAAGTTTCATAACCACGCGACAAGTAAATTAGTAGGATTGACGTTGTTTAGTTTTGACAATATAATACCATTCGATCCTCGCTTATGTTTGTTGTTATATCCCGCGTGACACATCAAAGTCACATAATAGCGTGGGAGTTTACACGTCGTAGAATAGATAATAATAAGCGTTCGTGTTCTCAAAACATCGTAGTGCATTCGTACGGCACAAACCGTTAACAAGTGAAACGTAGTGCAACGAGCACGTCCATTTAATAATCGAAAAATTCGAGTTGTTACAATAAACATAAGGCTTTTCAAACTATAAAACCAGTTTTACTAAGATATAACCGGGTTATTCAGGACTTAGTTTCTTCCGCTGTTTCATGCTTATATGCTTATATTATTCATGCTTTACTTGTACATTCGTTCACTGAGCGTATTACTCAGCCGTTTTCCTTTTCATGTTCCCAAAACGGCAGACACTCAGGGACGCTCGTAGACTTTAAGCGTACGTGCTTATGGACTGGAAGCTTTCTAGCCTTCTTTACTTTATGCATTTATCTATACTTTGATACTCTTTTCATGGACATTGTTTAGTCCTTTCATTTGCAGTACTTATGTTTGTGTGTGATGAGTTCTACTTTTGGACTACCGATGTTTGATTCCGGTATTTTCCTTTATGGTCATGTAATGTTTTAGACATTTATCCATGTATGCTTTGATGACACGCCATAATCACGCGTGACATTCCATTTATCAAAATGGGGTGTTATAATTATGGTATCAGAGCCAAGGCTTCGACATGTAGGCTCTTAAAACATGACTTGTGATTAGTGGGTAGTCACTATGGTCTTCCTCGAATTGACAGTCGGTTTTTATGCATTCATCATTTTCATGCATACATATATATGTCATTGTCGCAGGTTTATAACTAAGTAATGGTTGGTACAGGACTGGCCCTATTTAGTCGCATGTGTTTTATCGAAACTTTTAAATTTGGGACCGACCCATAGGCTTCCCCTCGCCATGTCTTTTATTTTGGGTGAACTGACTATAGGCGTTCACTCTCGAGCATACAAAAGTTTTCATAAAACTGCATCATGCATTCACGTATTAGTTTTACTGCATAAAATGTTTCTCATGATTTATTGGTATAATTTTTTTCATGAATATATTTTATGTTTTAATCAGTTTAATCATGTATTTTATGTTATACTGTCAGATGGTTCTCACACACGAGCAAGAATAACTCAATGCAGCGATCCAAGCTGCAATGCAAGCTTTGCTTCCTCAACTGAGGAACGACATCAGGGCTGAGGTTCAGGCTGCCAACAATCAGCAGCATCACCCAGCACCTCCTCCTCCTCCTCCAGTGACATTGGCAACATGGCTGGAGAGATTCAACAAGCTCCGTCCTCGAGCTTTAGAGAGAACAAATAGCCCCGGTGAAGTTGAAAGCTGGTTGGCTCACATCAAGAAGATCTTCGATGCTATGGGTTGTGACCCCGTATTCAAGGCGAGGTTGGCATGTTACCGGTTCGAAGGCGATGTGTTAAATTGGTGGTTAGCATTGAAGCAGTCTGAGGGAGGTGATAATTGGGTGGCAGGTTTGACATGGGCTCAGTTCAGAGATAGGGTGATGGAGCAGTTCTTTCCCAAGGCTGAGCAAGACAAGCTGAAGGGAGAGTACCATAGGATCCGACAGAGAGCTAGGGAGAATAGCAACGAGTTCATGCAGCGCTTTCTTCGCTTAGCTGGTTTCCTTGGTGCAGCGGCAGGTACTCCTGAAGAGCAGGCACACCACTTCAGGTGGGCTCTTCGCACATCGGTCGCACAACTTGGTGTGTGCTACGTTCAACACGGTAGCACAAGTGGCCGATGCAACACGTAAGCTGGAGATGATGCAGGAGAGAGATGAGTTCGGGGAAGCAAAGAGATCCGAGAAGAGGTAAACATTCGTATTCAAACGGTGACCAATCCGTATTCTTTCAGTATATGTCGATATTTCATCTCTTAAATTGTATCTTCCAGGCAGAAGACTGGGGACCGGTCTCAGCCGGCTACTCAGCAGCAGCCTAATCAGCCCAAGGGAAACGGTCAGACTAACGACCGTTCTGCTACGGATAAGCGTGGCGGTAATGATAATTACCTTAACAACGTTGGACACTCCAACGGCAGAAGGTCCTTATACTTACGCTTTTTCTTATGATTTCATGTTATAACTCATAATTCTGACACATTAGCAAATTTTCTACCAGGAACCATGGAAACGGTAGGGACCAGAACCAGAGAGGTTCACAGCCTAGCCGTCCAGCTATCACTGGTATTCAATCTTACGATTATCCGCATTGTCCTTTGAACCCTATTTTCATGTCTCATGCATAAGTGTTCTTACCAGGTTCTCAGCCAACCAGAGCACCTGCTGGAGGATTTACTCATCCTCTTTGCTCTACTTGCCACCTTAGGCACCTAGGGCCATGTCGCCGCGACAGTGACGCATGCTTCAAGTGTGGTCTTCCTGGCCATCGCATGAAGGACTGCCGCAAGGGCGAGATGAAGGGCACATCGGGACATGCTGATACCAAGCCGCCTCCTACCACTGGACGCGTTTACACGACATCTCGCGATCAGGCCAACAAGTATACAGGTACCATCACTAGAATCTTGTATATGTATGGTCAAGCTGCATGTGTTCTGTTTGATAGGGGTGCTACTCACGCGGCCATTTCTACTACTTATACCAAGAATGCTAGGATACTCCCTATGCTACTAGAGAATAGACTCAGTATTTCCACGCCTTTGAGAGACTCTGTACTTATAACCCATGTGTACAAGAGCCTTCCCCTAGAGTTTGACGATAAGGTTCATCCTGTTGACGCACTTCCGCTGGACATGAATGACTTTGACATGATTTTGGGCATGGATTGGCTATCCAAGCATCATGCTACCATAGACTGCCATTCATATCGAGTGATATTCGGTGATGTTAATGCACCAGAGTACATTCATAACGGGTTCGTACCTGGCAGGTCTGTACAAATCATATCAACCCTGCAAGCACGTGCACTATTGTCACATGGATGCGAGGGTTATCTAGCTACGGTTCATGACATGAATGCTGAATTCCCATCAATTCAGGATCAACCGATAGTGTCAGAATTTCAAGATGTATTTCCAGAAGAATTTCTGGGCATACCACCTGCACGTGAAGTGGAATTTAATATCGAGCTCATCCCATGAGCTGAGCCAATTTCCAAGGCTCCTTATCGCATGGCTCCCATAGAGTTAAAGGAGCTGAAAGATCAACTGCAAGAACTTCTGGAACGAGGTTTCATTTGACCGAGCGCATCTCCATGGGGCATACCGGTCTTATTTGTTAAGAAGAAGGATGGCAGTATGCGTCTTTGCATTGACTATCGCGAGCTCAACAAGATTACTATCAGGAATAGGTATCCACTCCCACGTATAGACGATCTGTTTGACCAACTCCAAGGGGCCAAACATTTCTCCAAGATTGATCTAAGGCCAGGCTACCATCAGCTACGGGTTAAGGAGCAGGACATCGCCAAGACTGCTTTCCGTACACGCTATGGCCACTACGAATTTGTAGTCATGCCATTCGGCATGACCAATGCTCCAGCAGTGTCATGGATTTGGTGAACAGAATCTTCCATGAATTTCTGGAAAAGTTCGTCATTGTCTTCATCGATGACATCCTGATTATCTCAAAGTCCAAGGAGGAACACGAAGACCATCTTCGTACAGTACTACAGATTCTTCGCCAGAAGCAGTTGTATGCTAAATTCTCCAAGTGTGAGTTCTGGTTAGACATGGTGGCATTCTTAGGTCACATTGTATCAGCAGAAGGAATCACTATGGATCCAGCGAAGGTTTAGGCTATTACTAAGTGTCCAAGGCCGACGTCAGCGACTGAAGTCCACAGTTTCTTACGCTTAGCTGGCTATTAGCGTAGGTTCATGGAGAACTTTTCCTGCCTAGCACTACCATTGACCAAACTGATGCGGAAAGGGGAGAAATTCGTCTGGACTGAAGAACGAGAGAAGAGCTTTGAAGACCTGAAGCAGAAGTTAGTATCTGCACCTATTCTTACTCTCCCATCTGGTACCGGTGGATTTCAGATCTACAGTGATGCATCGGGGAAGGGACTTGGCTGTGTTCTCATGCAACATGGGAAAGTGATCGCGTACGCTTCACGGCAGCTTAAGCCTTATGAGGAAAATTACCCTACACATGACTTGGAACTTGCTACAGTCGTGTTTGCATTGAAGATATGGAGGCACTATTTGTATGGAGAATCATGTGATATTTTCACGGACCACAAGAGCTTGAAGTATATCTTCACTCAGCGTGAATTAAACATGAGACAGAGGAGATGGTTAGAGCTGTTGAAGGATTATGACATTAATCTGCAGTATCATCCCGGCAAGGCAAATGTAGTGGCAGATGCACTTAGCAGAAAGTCCGGAATGATCAACGACATTGAGATTGAGGAGGAAATCATAAGAGATTTGGAGCGACTAGACATAGAGATCATGGTACATGGACAACACGGTTACTGGGCTAATCTTAGAGTAGAACCCGAGTTACTCTCTAAGATCAAGGAAGCTCAGAAAGATGATGGAGAAATCTGGGCGATAATTCAGAATTTGAGAAGCAGACAGAATTCAGAGTAGATGCAGATGGTATCTTATGGCAGGGCACGAGACTTTGTGTTCCTGATGATCAAGAACTCCGGGAAGCCGTGTTAGCAGAGGCTCATAGCTCCCCATTTTCTATACATCCTGGTTCGACTAAGATGTACAATGACATCAAGCAGTACTTTTGGTGGAGTGGTATGAAACAGGATGTTGCCACTTACGTCTCCAAATGTCTTACCTGCCAGCAGGTTAAGATCGAGCATCAGCGATCTGGCGGTCTTCTTCAACCATTAGATATTCCAGAGTGGAAGTGGGACAAAATCACCATGGATTTTGTTACGGGTCTTCCGCCAACCAAGAAGAGGCACGATGCAATTTGGGTTATCGTAGATCGACTTACCAAATCAGCTCATTTCTTACCGATCCGCAAAGAAGATTCGGTCAGTAAACTCGCCGATAATTATAGAAGGGAGATCATGAGACTTCACGGTGCTCCATCCAGCATCGTCTCAGATAGAGTTCCTCGATTCACTTCGCGATTTTGGAAAGGTCTGCAGAAAGCTTGGGGTACACAACTTAAGCTTAGCACGGCTTTTCATCCTCAAACAGACGGGCAATCGGAGCGAACGATTCAGACATTGGAAGACATATTGAGGTCATATACGTTGGAATGGACAGGTGATTGGGACGATTATATTTGTTTGGTGGAGTTTGCATACAACAACAGTTGGCACACAAGTATCAAGTGTGCTCCTTTCGAGATGCTGTATGGCAGAAAGTGTCGCGCCCCAATCTGCTGGGATCAGGTTGGTGAGCGAACACTTGAAGGACCAGAGATCATAGAGTTGACTAATGAGAGGGTCACAGTAGCTAAGCAGAAACTTCAAGAAGCACGGTCACGTTAGAAGAGCTACGGAGACAAGCATCGTAGGGACATACATTTTAACGTAGGAGATCACGTTTTCCTTAAGGTTTCGCCGGCACGTGGTGTTAGACGCTTTGGAGCTAAAGAGAAGCTCAATCCTCGTTTCATCGGACCGTTTGATATCACTGAACGAGTCGGTGAAGTATCTTACCGTTTAGCGTTACCTCCGCAGCTTGAGCATGTACACAATGTGTTTCATGTGTCCTTACTTAGAGGATACCAGTATCATCCCCTTAACATGGTTCAGTATCCACTGGAACAGATTCGTGAAGATCTCACTTTTATAGAAGAACCCGAACGAGTTCTTGACAGACATGAACGAGTCATGGGAAGGAAGACGATACCATTAGTCAAAATCCTTTGGAGGGATCATACCGAGCGGGAAGCCACTTGGGAAACAGAGGAGTCTATCTGGGCTTCTTACCCTCATTTCATATTTTGAATTCGGGTATGTTCTTCTTTTACAGTTTACTTTATCTATAATTTGGGGACGAATTATTCTTTTTAGGGGGGAAGAGTTGTAAAACCCGCATGCTTTTACCATGAATAGTACCCTTAAGATCGTACGTACATGATTAGAACTTTCTTTTTTTAACACGTTTACGTTTCACGTACAAGAATTCCAAGTATTACGGACGTGTTATAACACGATAAGTATTTATTACGTATTAACTCACGATAATTATTCCAATAATAATTATAATCACGAACATACGAACATGAAATCATGAACGTAAATTAATCACGAGCTAATATTACGTATGTATATATATATTTATTACGAACACGAATAAATATATTAAGTCACGATCGATAACTAATTAAAACACGTAAATTACGAACACGAGAACACACGAGAACACACTATTATTTTAGACACGGAAAAAGGTACGGGTTACCCCATGTGGGCCCCCTACCCGCGGCTACACAAGAAACATGGGCTTAGCCCATGTAATTTTTACTAAACCAGGGTTAAGGGAAAAACATGTTTCATTTATCACAAAATCTAGAAAATAATTAAAACGCTAGTTTTTCTTTGGTGCTCCATTGGCCGCCGGGTTTTAACATCACCAAAGGGTGATTCGGTTTGATTTTGATCTTGGATTTATTACAAGGAATCGTGTGTGTTCATCCTTCTTGATTTCACGTAATCGGTATAACCTTTAATCTTTTTTTATGTTTTGATTTATATAATCATATAAAATCATGATGTTTTTAACAAACTAATTAAAAACAAGTAATATAAACATGTTAATAATCATGGGTTAAATCAAATCAAGGGTTTAGGGGTGTTTGTGTTGTAGCCGACGCCTAACCGAGCCCCATAGGGGTCTCGGCTTGGCCTATCTCACACCACCGAGACCATATGGTCTCGGTATGGTGGTGGTGGTCCCACGGCAGCAGAAAAAACAAGGGGAAACCCGACCTTGGTCGGGATATGGTGATGGTTACGGTTTCGGTTCATGGGTTTTAATCACGGGTCCGGTTCATGGGTTTTAATCACGGGTTCGGTTCATGGGTTTTAATCACGGGTCCGATTCATGAATCATTTTTCAAGGTTTATGATTTTTACAAGTTATGTTATTTTTGATTTAAATTAAATTAATTATAAAGCATGAACATGATTAATTGAATTTACATGACTTAGGTTATTAATTTAATTATTAATTCATGAATTTTAACCTAAGTATTTATCTTCAATTAGACTATATAATTAATTAATTATTAAAACCATGACTTATAATTAATTAATTAACATGACTTAGGTTATATTGTTAATAGATAATACATATTTTAACCTAAGTATTTTATCTTTATTTAATTAAAATTATGTTATATTTAATTAAATACTTTAACCTATAGTTTATTTAATTTACATGTAATAATTAATAAACTATACTATATAATCACATGACTTAGAATATTAATCGGAAAACACTTAAGCTTATATAATTAGCTTAATTATCCAGCTATTTCTATTTATAGAAACTTTCTATTTTTAGAAACTTATTTATTTAAGGCAACTAATCTATTTATAGAAACTTTCTATTTTTAGAAACTTATCTATTTTAAGTAGTAATTCTATTTTTGGAAACTTTCTATTTTTAGAAACTTTCTATTTTTGGAAACTTTCTATTTTTGGAAACTTTCTATTTTAGGTAACTTTCTATTTTTGGAAACTTTCTATTTTAGGAAACCTGCTATTTTTAGAAAGTTACTTATTATTACACAACAAGTATAATAATACAGGAAATACAAGTAATACTTAATCAGAATAGACAGAATATATGATAAACATAGTATAAAGCTTAAATCAGTAAAACATGACATGAACATATAAAACAAGCTAAGACATGATATAAAACCAGTTACGTACTCAGTAATCAGATACTTATACACATATGTATTTTTGTAGCATTAGTGATACCGAAGTAGGACTCTCTTTCGTTCGTCTTCTTCGTTCACTGGACATAAGGTACTGATTCTCCGTCCTTTCAGTATGGACATTCTTTCCTTATTAGGATTCCCCGTATGCAGCCAACTGTTTTCCCTAGTATATGTTTTATATGTTTTGATTGCTTATGTTTAATTAGAATACCTAAAGCCATATACATGCATGACCAGTTTCACCTAGTTATGGAGGTACCATAACCATAACACTAGAGGCACCAGTGTTATGACTTCCCCATGGCGGAGTGATTGCTCGTGGCGTCCCTTTCAGCTTTTGGCCATTTATTATATTATTAGGTTGGGTGTATGGGTGCATCCTAGTTACATGTTTTCAGCAGATTACTCAGTATGAATGTGGTGTATGCCTTGCATCCTTCACAAGGAGCTTATCCCTCCTACCCAAAACCAGTATATTAAATTAGAGGCAGCCCCTCTAATTTGCATGACGAGGTCACCCCTCCAAGTATTCATGCACGTGGATAATTCATGACTTATATCGGCTAACGGTAAAATATGTTAAACAGTTTTTACAAGATAAACATAAGGCTTTTCAAAATATAAAACCAGTTTTACTAAGATATAATCGGGTTATTCAGGACTTATTTTCTTCCGCTGTTTCATGCTTATATGCTTATATTATTCATGCTTTACTTGTACATCCCTGCACTAAGCGTATTGCTCAGCCGTTTTCCTTTTCATGTTCCCAAAACGGCAGGTACTCAGGGACGCTCGTAGACTTTAAGCGTACGTGCATATGGACTGGAAGCTTTCTAGCCTTCTTTACTTTATGCATTTATCTATACTTTGATACTCTTTCCATGGACATTTTTCAGTCCTTTCATTTGCAGTACTTATGTTTGTGTGTGATGAGTTCTACTTTTGGACTACCGATGTTTGATTCCGGTATTTTCCTTTATGGTCATGTAATGTTTTAGACATTTATCCTTGTATGCTTTGATGACACGCCATAATCACGCGTGACATTTCATTTATCAAAATGGGGTGTTATAGTGAGCGTGATATCGAAGACCTGGAACAAATGTATTATGGGATGCTCTCACGTCCTTCCCATTTAGACGGAAGTTTGGATTTGGTGGAATCTAGACTTTCCATGTGTTCTTTTCATTCTCGATCTCGGACATAGCTCTTGGAGATATATACCCGATTGGCAACCCAAAGACGGGAGATTCTTCAAGGTGGATCCACAATCACCATGTCACGAATGACATCAAGTCCTGGAACATCAGCCTGCATGGTTACAAGTAAACTACTCCTCCTGCTTAAGGCATCAGCAGCACGATTGGATATGATAACGATTAGAAATGAAAAGAGAACTTAAGTGAATATGATAAGATTTTAAACGCATCGACTTGAATTATATGCGTCTCCATAAATTTAGATGCATCTCAATTAGTTTTGATACAGATTTTGAGGTGAAAACAATCTCGATTCTGAGACCGAGTATTCATGCTAGAAGGGCAAATATAACTGTCAAGTTTCAAGATCTTTATGGTTTTACTAATGTGGATGATGTCAATATATTGAATGAGGTTAGGGAGAAAGTGAGGGAACAGGGTAAGGTGTGGTGGGGATTAGAAGCAAGTAAAGGGGCTAATTGGTATTTGCAAACTCATATTACTTCTGACCTTAAATCGTCCCTTAATATTTCGGTTTTGGTGAATAAATTTTTTGATGTGTTGGGAAATGTCGGTATATTTTAATTAAATACGTTATAGAGCTAATTTAGGAAATTACCTTTAGGAAAAGATAATAATTCAAAAATAAGCTAAAGACGAATCAATTAAACACGAGAGTGATCCCGGTTCGTTGTACACAAGGAACTTGTGAATTTGAGACTTTCGATTTGAATTGGACAATTGATTTGAATTTGGTTTCGGTTTTTAGCTAATTTAATTATACAACTTTTAATCCTAAAGTGCATGAATCGTATCCCGAATAAAATCTAAAACACAATTTAAACTATTTATTCTTTTTACTTTTACTTTGACAAAACTTATTTAAAAAAAAAAATATTAAAACAAATTTTTAATACTAAATTAATTAAAACTATATTATTAAAAGACAATATTAAAACAATTTAAATTTAAAGAGTAATAAAATATATTTATTTATTAGTTTAATATTTATATTGTAATAAACTATTTAAAATTTAACTAGCTTATTTATAAATCTTAAAAATATACATTTGATAAAAATTAAAAAAAATGTTTTAAAATAAAATCGAGAATTAAAGAAAACGAAGTAGTGTAAAAACGTTTATATAATTACCTTCCTGAAGAGATGTTAAGTGAAGACACTGAGTAAACTTAAACAAGAACAAGTAGCCAGCCCAGTGGTTGGGGTGAAAGGCTGTTATCCGAGAGGTCTCGGGTTCGATGCACAGGGGTGGAATTTTTTGATGTTTATTACTTTTGAACATATTTTGAATAATATGACAAACCAAACACTCCCAATTTCGAGGGTGCTACCAAGATTACACAGCAAATAAACAATAAGCAGTTATACAGAATCAATTTGCAAATTTAAAAGTTCTAAAGTTACAGGAACATTAAAAAGCAAATAACACAGCACACGAAACTAACTCAACAGCACTTAATCAAATTAAGCAAAAACAGATTCAATGAACATTCTAAATCAGTAGACATAACCCAACAGTTCTATCATAGATTCAACAAAGACTCAACGAATTAATTAAGACAACAAATAATATCTAATCATAGTAAATCAATGACCCAGTGTTGCACACATCAAAATCAGTAGCTATTCAAAATGTAAATCCAAACAGATAGTCAACAGTAAACAGGTTCATTACATTAAGCTAAGCAGATCCAGTAACTTGTACATTCAGACTCATCTCAAATTACCAGTCCAAATCAAATACATAAACATAACGAACAAATCTATCATCATAAGCATACGCAAACCCAATATCAGCTTTTAAATTCAAATTAATAATCCAACAATTCACAATATCTCTAACAGCATAACATTTAACTAAACAAATCACTCTCAAGAGTATATTACAATGTATTAAAATCTAAATAAAGCAGAATAACAAGACAACTTTATACTAGATGACATACAAACTTAAAGCATAAAATCTATCAATTATCAAAGCAGTTTAACAAAGTTAAGCAGATTAGCAAAGAAAATCATAAGCCAAATATCAACTAAAAACTAAAATAATTCATAAGATATAAAAAGTGATCCTAACCTTTTTTAGAACCGTTGATGAAGAAGGGTTGGCGCTGAGCCACCTTATAAACAACTTAACGCCAGCACCATAACCATCATTCGAACCATGACTCAAATTCGAACCAGCAATCATATGAATCGAACCAACATCTTTTTTTTCTATTTTTTTATTTATTTATTTAGTGGAATAAATATTTATCCCTAATCTCACTTAAATCCTTCACATAAACCATTAAATCAAGCTTACATGAAAGATTGAAATTAATTATATCAACTTATAACATTAGAAAACACAATAAACTTGGAACAATATATAAACGTGAATAAAGAGGAATAATAAAACTGGAAATAAAATTTTATTAATCTCAAATTAATATTACAATATTTATAAAAATTAAAACTACAAATTCTAACTACAAATTGACATAATAACTTTAAAATGAAAAAGGGATGAAAAACTCAATACAAATTGGGGGTTTTTATAGCCTCACCAAGAGGGGTGAGGGTGAGGTATTTGTTGATGAAAATTCGAATCCAGCCATTGATTTGGTATCTTTTCTTTCTCTTTCTTCCTTGATCTTGATCAAACGGTTGAAAATAGCCCTCCTTCACTTGGATCGCCAGGGTGGCAGGGATTTGTGTTTGTTGTGCTAGTTTGGAGGTGAAATGGCATTAGATGATTGGATAAATGATTGGTGGTAGTCAAATCCACCAATCATAGGTAAGGAATGACGTGACTAGGGTGCCACATGGAGTCTGGACAGCATCTTCTTCATCGCTAAATAGTTGGGAGTTTAAAACCCCTAAATTGGATTAGGGTTTATTCTTGGCTTCTACCCTCTATTTTCTTCTCTACGTCTTTCTTTCTCTCTCTTTTCTTTTGTTTGTGAGTAACTTAGTTTGTAACGATAGAAATTGACCATGATAGTTTTTATCTTAAATTTCCACTGTCTCATATGCTTTGACCTAATGGGCTTAGACCCGTTTAATATAATACTCCTTTCGTTTAATAAATCGTCAATTGGGCTAGACCCAAACTTCCACCGTCCCATTATTTTGTTGTAAATTGGGTTTTGGACTTCAGTTTGGACCCAAAATGAATAAAATTCATCTGTTTATTATTAATGTTTTGGGCCTATTAGGCCTTGACCCAAATAATAACTTTATAACTCTATTATTGGGCTTGTAGGCCCAATACACATATGTGGGTCCCACCAAGGCCCATTTAACTTTCATAGACTTAAATCCTCGAAAAACGACTTGTCTTTTGGCTTCTTGATATTATCTTCAAACTCGTGTCATTTTTGCCGGTTTTCGTGATCTTTGGTACCTACACACATGATACAAGAAACAAACATATACAATACCAAATTCATACAAATTATGCATTTTATGTCCGTTTATTGATATAAATGATATGAGTAAATTCACTCATATCATACTCCCTCTTGCTAAGCAATTGTCGTGTCCTCACGCAATGATAAAATAAAACTACTAACTACACTTTTATTCAACTTTTGACACTTTATTTTGTAAAGACATAATGTATTGCTTTCATTATTTGAAAAATAACTTTTAGGATCATAAAACTCAAATAGATTCATCGTCCTCGACTTTTCACTCTTCCATGTCAAGTTTAAAAACAAGATCATTGTCAATCATAAGTCTCAATGTTAAAACCACTCATACAAGTAATTTGTGTTAAACTCAATCTCCTTTATTCCTAATTGTATCTCTAGATTTTAAATTTTGTCATTCACCCAAAGGCTAATTTGACTTATTTGATATTTATTAGTCCAAAAATGAAGGCAAAAATGGTGTAAACCCAACACTCAAAACCTAACCTCGACTTCAAAAACCGTTGTCACTAAAGAAAGCCCACATCAAGGATAACTTAACACGATTTGAGGGATAAATCCCCGGATCTGAAATTTGGCTAATAGGACTACTTAAAGCAACAATAAATCCTCCAAATTCAAAATTTGACCTTATTAATGGAGTTAGCAACATTTACATCATACACCTTGAGGCTCTTTAAGATGTAAAAGTGCTCCTTATTTATAATCCACACCCTAAGGCTCCTTGGACATAAACAAAGGAATTGACATTCACCATCCCACCTTAAGGCTCATAATGATGAAGCAATTTTTATTAAACACGTCACCATGCCATACACCCTAAGGCTATAATGACAAGGCTAGTGCTACATGACTCCCACCCGAAGGCTCATAGAGAACATGTTATTATTTATTCTTCTTTATTATTATGATATATATAGTAAGCCAAATTTCCGCAATCCCATGATCAAAAAGTCCATGACGCTGACACCCTCAATATGTTCTTACTTTAATTACAAGGGAAGAAGAAGAAGGAGTTACAAGTTAAGATATTAAGCCCAAACCGCTAAAAACTTCATTTATTAAGCAATTAATTATTCAAGCGTGGAAAATAAATACGAGGAGATAGAATCAAACACAAAAATACTTATACAAGGAAGACTTAAACTTAAAACTTATGATTAAACTTTATCATCTCTTGTTCTCCATATTGTAAAATCTCAAAAATGTGAGACTAATGGACACTTAGCCTATTAAATCAAAGTTTTGGGTTTTCAAGTCATCTATAGGATCTTGCATCTTCTTAGATTTTTTCAAGTTAGAATTTGCGTTTTAAAGTTCCCTTGATAAACGACTTTCTAGGATCAGTTATAGGAACTTACGAAAAGTTCTTGTTCTTAAACCCGTATGAGTTAAGACTTTCGCATTTTAAAGTTCCCTATATAAAAGTCTAGCAAGACTTGATTTAAACACGTTAAGGAATGAGCTAAGGTAAAAACCGAGTCGAGTCAAAAACTATTTTTATTTTCACCAACGGAAAGCCTACATTTGTGTCAAAAACACTTATTTTCTTTATTATTAAACACAAAATACACTAAAAATTTATTTTTTTTATGAAAAACGAGAAAAACGATTAGGTTTGAACACGACAAAAGCAATTGCAAGCGATTATATCGATTGAATCCCCCATGCTAAAACCAAACATTGTCCTCAATGTTTCCTAGCTCAAGAGTGACACCCCTTGCTAAAACACGAAGAGTCGAATGCAAAAGTCCTAACATGGTAAGAGTACGCAAATCTATAAGCCGTTTATTAATTATGCTCAGGATAAAACGTTTGTCGATAAAAATCAAAGGATAGTGAGTGCCCCTTTTTGAAAATCAAAGTATGGAAGCTCGAGTGGACCGGCAAAAACCGAACACGAGAGTCTTTAATGATTATGGTCATATCTAAGATTCACATCACAACAAAACACGAGTACGAACTTGAAAAGATCAAGCCTTATTAGTGTTAGAAATTAGAAAGAAGATAGAATGTATGGGACTCCCCCACAAGGCACCTCGTTTTTGTTAACCGAGTCATGAGCTCGACTCGATCCCCGCATTCATTGGTCCTTAGGGAAAGTGGTGAAAGCTGGCATATTGGAATAAAATCCATCATAAAGCACGATGCCGGGGTCAAAGATCACATCCTCGTTGTCGGATGACAAATGAGAGGATGAAACTTTAACATAAATCTCCAAAAAGAGATGGTGGTCAAAAATCATGAAATGGAAATAGTAAGCTCCTCGAGATAAACTCGCACCAAGATGATCGAAAAATCTTTCAATTATTGCATTGGTGAAAGGCCGAGATTTCCCTAAATCAATGATTCCGGGATCGAATACCTCGTCCTCGGGAGAGAAAAGAATAGAAAACACGGTGTCTTCCCCCTATGCTAATCCATGATCATATAGAGCACATGGTAATGGTGGGGTAAAGGTCTCAATCATAGTGGTATCAACATTCATAACCTTGTTGACCTTGTCACCCTTAGGAATGTGATCAATCAGGTCATGGTACTCAATATGAGTCGCATGAAAAACCCGCACATTAAGGTCAAAGTGGGTGGGAGGAGAACTTGGGACGAAATCATCATCAAGTAAGTTCTCTAAAAAGAGAGCGCCCCCTCCGGGTCAAGTTCAACAACACCCGGTGGTATTGAATCATCCGAAGCAAGAAAAGTGTCAAATTTTTCCATAAGCGGATCACTATCCTCAACGGGGATAGGAGATGGAGAGAAAGACTTGGCATTAGGCTTAGAATTCAAAGCTTCGATTTTAGAAATGAGAAGATAGACGTTTGATAATATTTCTCGAAGAATCACGTCTTCCACATCTAAATGAGTAAGTTCATCGGTGAACTTCTCAAGCATCAGAATAGTCAAATCAACCTCATTTCCCGATGGAAATTGGTCTAAAGGAGCAAGTTCAAAGGTGAACCTGTCAAAAACCGGATCACTATCATCCTCATTTCCCGGTGGAAATGGGTGAAGAAGAGTATGTTCATCGGGAAACCCCTCATAATCCGAGTCGTGAGTATCATCTTTATAAGAAAGTTCATCGGAGAACTCCTCATTAGATAATTCACTAGAAGTCGTATCATATTCGAAATCTTCATTTCCATCATAATTTTCATCTTTAGAATTGGAGAAAATCTAAATGTGATTGGAAGAAGGAGAGTTATCACAATGTGGTAAATCACACGTTCTATTGGAAATACCACCTGATTCTCTTGGGTTTTGGACAAGGATCTCAACACTAGACTTTATTACTTCGTCCGATTCCATTTCCGAAATAGTGCTAATTTGCTCGTCCCTCATGCTTAGAGAATTTTCAGGTTCCATGGTGGAAGAATCAAGAATAGGAGTAGTGATGTCATGAGATGGATTTAGATAAAAAATATCCTCATCATCGTCATCGTCATAAAGAAAATAACGCTCGAGTTCACGAGTAGCAAGATATTTTGCTTCCTCTTGAGCTTGTTCTCTCTTTCGAATCTCAATGCTTAATCCATTATAATCTTGCATAAGTTGTCTAATCTTAATCTCACACTCTCTTTTAAATTCGTCATCAATTATTTCTCCTCGATATCTTCGAATTCCTAATTCATTAGTTATATCGTTAATCTCGTGATCAGTTTGTCTCTTTTCTTGCAACATATCTTCGATGCCCTTTTCACCAATTTCAACACTTCCTTGATTCATTATTTGTTGGAACAATGTTTCAATTCGTTTAAATCTTTCACTATCGAGAGAGAAAATTTGTGGGGGTTGGTCAAAACCAGAGGGAATGGAATTATAGCAAGGAATGGGCTCATAAAAATTTTGATCCATCGGTTGACAACAAAAACTCTCGTGAGGACCTCCACAATACTCACACCAAAGATATTGTTGTGATAAACTCGGTGAATTTTGTGGATAACAATTATCATTATAGTTTTAATTGTAGCCCGGTTCTTGCTCGTAATTAAGCGAGAATCTATGCGAACAATTAATTCCAAAATGAGAATCTTTTCCACATAACTCACACGAGGGTGTCTCGTATGTGGGGTGTGGAGGTGGGTAAAAATCGAGAGGGTTATTCGAAAAATTCAGGTTTCCGCATGAAGTAATATCATCACAAAAAGGACAAAATCCAACTCGTAAATCGTTTCGTATATCATTTCCACAACGCTCGCACGTACACCACCGACATGGTAAAAGACCATATAAGGTTCTCCACACCCTAAACAACGGAAGAAGGAATTCATAGAAGAATTAAAAAAAGAGGGTGAGGAGAAAAGAATTAAACATGGTAGAGGAAAGAATATTATTTTTGGTATTTTTCATAAATCAATCAAAGATTGATAAAAACAAGGAATAAGGATAATTACTATGGAAGTAAATTACCCTCGGTCAACTTTGAAACGTAGGTGAAAACCTAAACGTCTCGAGGTGCAATAAGTAAACAACAAAAATAAGATTTATTACTACTTGAGTCGGTAAACCAATAATCGGTCGTCTCTCTCAATATACGCACAAGCAAGCGGGGAAACGAGGTGGAACAAAGCACTTAAAAACCTTTTTCCTTAGACAACCTTTTATAGCTCGTCGCCTTATACCCACCTTTTAGTTAGTATAAATCGAGTTCAAACTTGTTATTATCTATTTTTCTTTTTTTTCGTTTTGGATTCGAATACAATAGCCAGTGATGAAATCCCAACTAAGGTCTTATTTGGAAATAGGTAAAGTTATTATTCTACGTAATACAATATAGTAATAACAAAAAACACGAAAAACGATATTTATTATATATAATAGAAAATAACAAAACATTCCGAGGACGGAAAGGGTCTTCAAATCAACGATCAATAAATCTTCACGAAAGAATCGTACACAAATTCCCCGGCAGCGGCGCCAAAATTTTTGATGTGTTGGGAAATGTCGGTGTATTTTAATTAAATACGTTGTAGAGCTAATTTAGGAAATTACCTTTAGGAAAAGATATAATCCAAAAATAAGCTAAAGACAAATCAATTAAACACGAGAGTGATCCCGGTTCGTTGTACACAAGGAACTTGTGAATTTGAGACTTTCGATTTGAATTGGACAATTGATTTGAATTTGGTTTCGGGTTTTAGCTAATTTAATTCTACAACTTTTAATCCTAAAGTGCATGAATCGTATCCCGAATAAAATCTAAAATACAATTTAAACTATTTATTCTTTTTACTTTTACTTTGACAAAACTTATTTAAACAAAAAAGTATTAAAACAAAATTTTAATACTAAATTAATTAAAACTATATTATTAAAAGATAATATTAAAACAATTTAAATTTAAAAAGTAATAAAATATATTTATTTATTAGTTTAATATTTTTATTGTAATAAACTATTTAAAAATTAACTAGCTTATTTAAAAATCTTAAAAAATGCATTTGATAAAAATTTTAAAAAAATGTTTTAAAATAAAATCGAGAATTAAAGAAAACGAAGTAGTGTAAAAACGTTTATATGATTACCATCCTGAAGAGATGTTTAGTGAAGACACTGAGTAAACTTAAACAAGAACAAGTAGCCAGCCCAATGGTTGGGGTGAAAGGCTGTTATCCGAGAGGTCTCGTGTTCGATCCACATGTGTGAAATTTTTTGATGTTTATTATTTTTGAACAGATTTTGAATAATATGACAAACCAAACACCCCCAATTTCGATGGTGCTACCAAGATTACACAGCAAATAAACAATAAGCAGTTAAACATAATCAATTTCCAATTTCAAAAGTTCTAAAGTTACAGGAATATTAAAAAGCAAATAACACAGCACACGAAACTAACTCAGCAGCACTTAATCAAATTAAGCAAAAACCAGATTCAATGAACATTCTAAATCAGCAGACATAACCCAACAGTTCTATCACAGATTCAACAAAGACTCAACGAATTAATTAAGACAACAAATAATATCTAATCAAAGTAAATCAATGATCCAGTGATGCACACATCAAAATCAGCAGCTATTCAAAATGTAAATCCAAACAGATAGTCAAAAATAAACAGGTTCATTACATTAAGCTAAGCAGATCCAGTAACTTGTACATTCAGACTCATCTCAAATAACCAGTCCAAATCAAATACATAAACATATTAAACGAAGAAATCTATCATCATAAGCATACGCAAACCCAATATCAGCTTTTAAATTCAACTTAATAATCCAACAATTCATAATATCTCTAACAGCATAGCATTTAACTAAACAAATCACTCTCAAGACTATATTACAATATATTAAAATCTAAATTAATCAGAATAACAAGACAACTTTATACTAGATGACATAAAAACTTAAAGCATAGAATCTATCAAATATCAAAGCAGTTTAACAAAGTTAAGCAGATTAGCAAAGAAAATCATAAGCCAGATATCAATTAAAAACTAAAATAATTCATAAAATATAAAAAGCGACCCTAACCTTTTTGAGAACCGTTGATGTAGAAGGGTTGGCGTTGAGCCACCTTATAAACAACTTAACGCCTAAACGTCACCACCATAACCATCATTCGAACCTTGACTCAAATTCGAACCAGCAATCATATGAATCAAACCAACATCTTTTTTTTCTCTTTTTATTTATTTATTTATTCAGTGGAATAAATAATTATCCCTAATCTCACTTAAATCCATCACATAAACCATTAAATCAAGCTTTCATGAAAGATTGAAATTAATTATATCAACTTATAGCATTAGAAAACGCAATAAACTTGGGACAGTATATAAACGTGAATAAAGAGGAATAATAAAACTGGAAATAAAATTTTATTAATCTCAAATTAATATTACAATATTTGTAAAAATTAAAACTACAAATTCTAACTACAAATTGACATAATAACTTTAAAATGAAAAGGGGATGAAAAACTCAATACAAATTGGGGGGTTTTTATAGCCTCACCAAGAGGGGTGAGGGTGAGGTGTTTGTTGATGAAAATTCGAATCCAGCCATTAATTTGGCATCTTTTCTTTCTCTTTCTTCCTTGATCTTGATCAAACGGCTGAAAATAGCCCTCTTTCACTTGGATCGCCAGGGTGGCAGGGATTTGTGTTTGTTGTGCGAGTTTGGAGGTGACATGGCATTAGATGATTGGATAAATGATTGGTGGTAGTCAAATCCACCAATCATAGGTAAGGAATGACGTGACTGGGGTGCCACGTGGACTCTGGATAGCATCTTCTTCATCCCTAAATAGTTGGGAGTTTATTTCAGCGCGTGGGTGTCACACCCCACCATGGCGGAATATGGGGCGCGAGCTATGGATATCATCACAACATGGCGTGTCTATAGAGATAACTAAATGAAATAAGAAATTTCATAAAATGGTGACACAAATGTCATGACAATATCTCAACAATGCAGGAGTCTAGGTAAGTAGGTAACAGTCCTACCACTTACCCGAGACAAACAATTAACATAAACAAAGCAAACATATAGGTGTCAACAATGTCAATTATTAAACAAACAAAAGAAGATAAGAAGGAACGGGGATCTCCTTCTAAATGCATTCCTACGCAACTCCAAATCCTAGCCACTTATGTTCTCACGCTTAGCCATAATATCACCTGAAAGAGACACTAAAACACGTCAACATAAAGTTGGTGAGAGTCATAGGTTTATAATCTAACCTCAAATCAGTTATAATAAGCTGTGAATAACCACCAACAATAAAAATATATGGACAATGTGTTACAAATGTGCATTAACAACTAACATTCAAGATTAATCATACCAAACCAATTCCAAGGCTCCAAGCCTTACCAAACACCATGGTCCCATAGGCGCCCATACACCTATGAACCAATACCAAGGCCCCGCCTTGTCAACATCCCCTTGGTACCAAGTCAAACCAAAATAACTGAGACGGTAAGTGTCCCCCGATCCAAATCATAAACATAATCAAGAATCACATAGCAGTTAATCACATAAGTGCATACACAAGTCCATCACAAACCATAAAAACATTCACAGCATTAGTTACGAAACCATAGAGTGTCTCTTCCATCCCATCTGGAAGTCAAAATTATTAAAAGATATGGGACTATGAAACTCACTTGATCAAGCTTCTCCAAATATCCACGCTCTAGAGAAAATCTAAACACATAAACATATACAATCAAGACATGAACCACATACCAGAATGGCTCATCAATCTATGATGGATATCTAACATTCTCGTACAACTTAATCTCATTTACGTGCTATAAGCATCACATTACACCCCTCTATAAGTTCTTAACTTATTTAAGTTCATAACCCGTCCCGTTAACATTTTACCCAAAACAGTCCCGTTTTTCATACTTCAAACTATGGGTCGAACACCCCCTTAACCAAAATAACATGCCCTATAAAAGAAACCCTATGCCCTTACATGTGTTAGATAACTCTTCTATTTGGCCTCAATCTTAAAGCTACTGTTAAGGCCTCCATATATATATATATATATATATATATATATATATATATATATATATATATATATATATATATATATATATATATATATATATATATATATATATATATATATATATATATATATATGTATGTATGTATGTATATATATATATGTATATATATATATATATATACTTTTACCTATCCAGAATTTACTGATTTTGAACATATGAAAAGTTTGTTATGATCAGAGGGTCTTTCACTATGCCAATTGATTAGACCTCTTACAGATATCTTATATAACATATAAAGTAACCCTCATGTTTGTTTGAAAGTCCAATTGTACTCCTAAGTACCCTAACCACCTTAAAACATTAAATTAAACCCGACTGATTTCAAAAATGTTTTGACCTCCAACTGTTGTAACCTATTTTTGACCCACTTACCGACTTCCAATTCAGTTCTCGTTTCTTGAATTTGAAAGACAATTCAATTACCTATCCCAGAACTACAATATCGCAATCTAAAAGTTTGTAGAACTTTAGATATGATCAATACAATGGACCAAAATTTCTGCCCAGTTTTTAATTACGAATTTAATTAAACTAACCTAATTAATTATTCATAATTTATTTAATCACAAGCCCTAATTATTCTAATCATTGTTATACCATTAGAATACAGATTTTATAATAAACTCTAACCTAAATCCATCATATAATGATTAAGAATGAATTGAAAACAATTAAATTAAAAAGAGATTGAAGGTTTTTACCTTAAGAATAATGGAAGACACAAAATTTTTTGAAGAACCCTAAAACAAAAAAAAAACATGTCGACCCCTTAATCTCCAGGGATTATGTTTGTTTTTTTTATCTTAGTTAACACTTTATATAGTTAAAATACTAATCCTAACCTAAGTATAATTGCCATATATAATTTCCCTACTTTTTCTCTTTTTCTTTTCCTTTTTTTCACCTAACCTTCCTATACACCTTATATTTCGTTTTTTTATTTTTACTATTAATAATTGTATTAATAATATTACCTTAATTTTACTTAATTTATTTCAGCTCCTAAAGCCTTCAAAACCTCAAAGCCTCAAAACCGTAAAACTAGTCAAATTTACGCGTATACCGTAAAAGACGCAAAATATACAGTTTTATAAAAACTATTAAAATATGAAATAAACTAATTAACTAAGTCCTAAATAGCTTAAAACCATCCCAAAAATACTCTCGTGACTAATTACCTCATCCGAGACCTCTAAATGCTTAACCTTAAATCGTAAAAATACGATTTTCTATAATACATATACGTATACGTAAAACCACTAAATAACACCATGTTATTTCATAGTCACTACTATGTGAGCTCATGAAAATGAAAAATCACACATCGTTTCACTCACAAGGTACCCCGTACCCGAAAACGATGTCCAAACCACACTCTATTCACACCAAATAACACGTAAACACATAAAGACACACACCATCACGAAATATGCACAAAAATAAAACTAAGTGACGAACCTCAAAACCGCGGTTGTCACATCACTCCCTCCTAATAGAAATCTCGTCCCGAGATTTACTCCTTAGGATCAGTCACATCATTAGAAAATAACTGAGGATACTTGTTCCTCATGAACTCCTCCCGTTCCAAAGTGAACTCGGGTCCACGTTTCAAATTCCATCTAACTTTAACCAACGGTATCTTACTTCTCTTTATAGTCTTAACTTCATGA
Source organism: Glebionis coronaria (assembly GCA_025667525.1). Lineage (NCBI taxonomy): Eukaryota > Viridiplantae > Streptophyta > Magnoliopsida > Asterales > Asteraceae > Glebionis > Glebionis coronaria. The sequence goes on from CM046882.1 coordinate 475,606,716, forward strand.
TCCATAATCTATACCGGCTCTTCAATAAAACGAAGGCTCGTATCTATTCTAATATCACTTAACGGTACATTCAAGTCTATCCTTGCTAAACATTTCCTCAAATTCGACAGATGAAATACATCATGCACACTGCTAAACTCTTCCAGTAATCTCAACCTATAATCCACTGGTCCAATCCTTTCAAGGATTTCAAATGGACCCACGAATCTAGGTGATAACTTCCCTTTCTTCCCTAACCGCATTACTCTTTTCCATGGTGAAACCTCTAGCATAACCTTACCTCAAATCTTAAATCCCAACGGCTTATGCCTCTCGTCCGTACAGCTCTCTTGTCAGTTCTTTGCCATTTTCAACCTCTACTTAAGCACTGCCACCACCTCCATAGTTTTCCGATCCACCTCCGGTCCAATACGTTGGCCATTTCTAACTTCATCCCACCGTAATGGTGATCCACCTCATATCCTATGAATTAACTCCAACAGTTTCTACTATAATTCCTATCCCCGAACCTAACGACTTCTCCTCTACAGATTTTCCATCATTCGAAAGTTCTCCCAACCTTAATCACATTCAATGGTATATGTAGGATTGCATAACCAAAAGCTTCCCATAACATTCACATGAAACATGTCATCACCGCCCCACCTCATCCTTGCTTTCCCATGTTCGGCACCAAGTAACTAACCATCCTTCATACTAATAGGTGCTACACCTTTTCTCTAGGTAAACATTCCGTTGTTCATGACCGCTAACCCTTGACTCTAATGGTTTTCCTTCCAAATATCCATCTATTACCTTGACAACCCCTTGTTTCCTCTAGCTATTCTTCCTCACTGCTACTTTGCTTGACTTTCCATAATCCTAACTCCATACCATCTTCTATCTCAACTTCTGCCTACAAAATAAACGATCCTCTTCCGTTCCATACACTCTTATCAATGAGGAATACGCTCCTCTTACTGATAACTCTCTCGTGTAGAAGATTTCTTCCTAACAAAACACACTCTCTGACATCTCCAAACCTCACGCCAATACTCTTAGGCATTTCTTTTAACTATCCATATAACATGCTCATACCAACCATTTGTCTATTAATGGTATCCCATGCTTACATCCCATCGTCCCTTTTCTCCATATGATTGTCCAAGCCACACAACATAATGTCGACGCGTTCTCCACTTTAGAAAACTCAAGTCATGCAACTTACATTCTTCATTCTAACCATCCAAACACGTCATCCATATAGCTCACGTTTGTCTCAGCTTCACATCCTTCCTCTTATTCCACGTCTCATCATCCATGCTTGCCTTTCTCGGATGGTACTTGGCCTTGCAATTCTCATCGCCACTTAATCCATCATCATCTACGCCTAATGTTCGATCAAGAAGATTTAATGTGTGTTGGAGACGTTCATGATCCGTATAGATCATTTTCTACGTCTCGTACACCAAATGCCTCTAGCATTCTAGGTATATCTAACAACCCAGTTCCGCTATCTAAGTCTTGTGTAGTCCTTCCAAACCTTCAGTTCCTGCGACGTATAAACAATCATCTTCCTTTGCCATCCTCGCACGCATCCAAATTCTTGCTCCACGTATCGTCATGCTTCACGAATTCGTCCAGTCCTTTCGATAATGTCAAGACCAGCTCATCACCCATTCTATTTCTTTAGCTTCCAAATCGCTTCTTCATCTTGTTTCGCTTCAACCTTGGTTCCAACTAAACGCCATCATCTCTAACTACTCATCCTGGTAAACTTAATTTTAAAACTCGCCCTTGAAGACCTTACGTATAATTCCCTTTCCTAAACAACCCCAAAACCAACTCATAATTAGCCTCACTCTCCTTCTTAGACTTTGAGTAGATCAACCTATCGTCGATACTCCCGATGACAACTTGTCTGTATACGGTCATGCATACTCGGTTTATTGGCTTCATGAAAACCGCTAGTGCTTTAGCAAAGCCAAATGCATAATCGTAGGCCCAAAGCCTCCATAAAAAATTCTTATCCATTTCTACTACATCATCCTTGCATCCTCTCTTGACGGCAATACAAACAAATTTCTACCTCGCTCTACTCGCTAAATTCTACACACCTTCTAAAAGATCGACACTTCCTCTTATCAAACCTTCCAACCGCTTTCCCATCACATTTGCTACTAGGCAACTCAACATTTATCTTGCATCCCTTGCTATTTATTCTAACAACTATTGCCCTTAAAATCATTCTATCAACAGCACCTTGGAAACATCACATCCCCTTTCAACATTCTCTATGACGCGTTACTTGTGCCAATATCATTACTTTATACAAATATCTATTCATCTACCTTGGCATTCCAAAGAGACCTCATGACCACATTATTTCGTCTACGAACTTCTAACTCTTTCCTCCTCATTAAGGGCATTCCAACCATTCTCTCATGACCACCTACTAAATCGTGTAGGCATAATCAAGTCTTCCATATGACTACCTCAACGCTCCCAATCAATACGAAACCAAAACTACATCCTGAATCCACCAGATACGATCGACGAATCAAACCAACGAATAACTAACGACATTTCACGTGCATGAGTTAAAACATACCAAAACCACAAAACTCAAAAGAAAACTCAAACCCGAAACATGTATCAATTCAAAATGACCTTTGAAAACAACAACCGACCCAAGAAAAACCCAACGGAAAAAAAACCAAAACATACTACAACCCGCGACACATTATTTAATAACCTTGCACAAAGGATTTTTTTTTTCAAAAAGAATTTTTTTACCTCTCCACATCTATGTGAATTAAACAATCTACCACTAACCCTCTAGATGATCTCAAGGCTCAACTCAAAGACTAGGTACCCTGAACACCCTAAATCATAAGTTTAAAAACTACTATTCAAAACTCAACCTTGAACCCGAAACTCGTACAAAATGTTCGACCAAGCTACTGTCCTTCCATGACTATACTTTCTGAATATTGGAAAAGTACGTTCTGAGTACATAATTTTAGGCTTTTGAATCACTCAAAAACTTTAAAAACGAATAAGTTATGACCAAAACAATTTTTATACTAGTTGTTTTAAAAACTAAAGAATCATCTTAGTGATTTAACGTAATCTTTGTTAAATGAAAATAATAAATGTATGTTAATTTTTCATGAACTCATTTTAGTCTTGTACTCTTAATTATAAACGATGTAAATCGGTTAAACTCACTTACATGAAATATTCAAGTAGAAAGTTTTATTTTACTTCACTTTAAAGAAAGTATTTTAGAATTTTGAAATAAATAAGTATTGATTACATATTAAAAATAAACTATGTTACATTTCTTTGCAAACACGGCTCCTACACCTTACCTTTATTTTACTGCATACAACCAACTATCCAACTCCATAGTAGATTTCCAAGTCTTTTTCAATATATACGGACCAAAAGAAATGTAAGACTAAACACAAAAGATTTCATTATCCCAAATACATCCGAAAATATTCAAATAGACTTAAAACCAAAAACACCATTTTAAAACGGACACGTGAAATGGGAACTCGAAGAATATGCTACAACGGAGGTTGAATATCTAAAAAAAATGAGCTAGCAACCCTCCAAAGGATACGATCGATAATAGTAGGGATCATACATATATAGGCATATTAGGATACATATACTTAAATCCATCCAACATCTACTATACAAGCATGTATTAACCCTCTTTCATGCAATCATACCTAGGAATCCATTGAAGTTGTGGTACTTGTATAACTATGTTGGCCACCATACTTATACAATTATCCTTTCCGCAATGCACTCCCTCCTATGATGACACTTAAGAATCAATACAACACATAACAAATGCATCTATCAACTCACCTAAGCACATAACCACATAAACAATAAGGTCAAAAACTCCAACTATTAAAATAAAATAGTCAAACTCCTGGAATACAGAAATCCATAATCTAGCTAAAACAGCAAAGACAAAATCCAAAACGAAAACATAATCAATTATAAGTCATGTCGCCCATCAAAATGGAAACAGCTTAAAATCCTTCTTGTCCACGTACTCCTAGTAACTCGAAATCACCACATAATTCTTAAAGAACATGACCTAAACATCAAAAGAAAAATACTATACCTCAGGTACATAAAATAACTCAACAAAAGACAGAAATTACCATGTACCAAATTATGTACTATAATGTAGAATTTAAGCAAAAATACAACAATGACTAGCGTGGACGATTATGGTTCAACCCGCACTAGTCACTACCCGAAAAGAAAATAACATGTGGCTAAGTATGAACTACTATTGTTCAACCCATGCTAGTCATAACTTAACAAACATCGCAAGTAAAAACCAATAACATCAATTAATATCAAATGCACACATACTCCTATGACGCCTATATGCGAGGACCCTTAAGCTATAGACTAGGCTACGAGACTAGGCAACCTATTTCTCTATAACCATTGTCTCTGATACAATTCTGTCACACCCCACCATGGCGGAATATAGGGCGCGAGCTATGGATATCATCACAACATGGCGTGTCTATAGAGATAACTAAATGAAATAAGAAATGTCATAAAATGGTGACACAAATGTCATGACAATATCTCAAAAATGCAGGAGTCTAGGTAAGTAGGTAACAGTCCTACCACTTACCCGAGACAAACAATTAACATAAACAAAGCAAACATATAGGTGTCAATAGTATCACTTACTAAACAAACAAAAGAAGCTAAGAAGGAAAGGGGATCTCCTTCTAAATGCATTCCTACGCAACTCCAAATCCTAGCCACTTATGTTCTCATGCTTAACCATAATATCACCTGAAAGAGATACTAAAACACGTCAACATAAAGTTGGTGAGAGTCATAAGTTTTGTTGAAAATACGTTTTTACGTATTTAGAAAGGATCGGTCACTCCAATGATATTGGGATCGTGATCCAATATAGTCCATATAGCCCACATGTAGGGTGGGCTATATAAACCCCCTCCTAGCATGTTAGGGGGGGTTGGTCATTCACTTTTTATACACTTAAATCTAATCTTTCATTTTCTCTCCAACCTCTCTCTACCTTTCTCTCTCTACATCTTCATCTATCTCTCTATTTCTTTAGATAATCACAACACAAGGATAATCCAAGGATTACGAGGACCTACAAATGGTATCAAGAGCCTTGGTTTGATTGGTTTGTTCTTGTGTTCTTGATTTTGTGTTTTGATCATCCATACCCACGTCCAAAAATTTTTTTTGGTGTTTTTTATGGTTTGATCGTCATCAAAATCATCTATCTATTCGTGTTAGTGATTTGGGTTACTTGGATCACTCAAAAACGCAAAATTTTTGGGTGTTTGATTCATTTTTTGGCTTAGAATCTTGAATTGATTGTGTTATTGTACTGTCCGAGAAAAGTGGTAAGTTGGTATCCATAGTACGATCTGATTGTTGCGATTGCATAAACCCTGGGGGGTTCTACTTACGATCTAAGGTCACGATCACTCGCTGCGATCACGAGTACGATCACTCGTTGCGATCACGAGTACGATCACTCGCTGCGATCACGAGTACGATCACTCGTTGCGATCACGAGTACGATCACTCGTTGCGATCTGAGTACGATCGCTGGGTACGATCAAACGAGTGCGATCAGAGTACGATCGTTGGGTACAATCAAGGAGTACGATCACTAGTACGATCTGAGTGCGATCATAGTGAGTGCGATCACCAGTACGATCTGAGTACGATCTTTGGGTACGATCACTAGTACGATCAGAGTTCGATCCAAGTACGATCAGGGAGTGCGATCTTGGGATATGATCACTGGATACGATCATTGGATGCGATAGTAGGGTACGATCACTTGTCACGATCTAAGGTTACGATCTCCACTACGATGCAGTGTTGCGATCTAACATTTTTCAAAAACGTGTCGTGTGTAATTTTATCTTGGAATTTTTTTGGTTTATTGAGAACAATTATTTAGGGGATTCAATCAGTTTTCTTCAATACTCAAGGAATTTAATCGACAAGGACAAACACATTAACCTTCTTTCATTGATCGATCGACAAGTAATCTTTACCTTCATATATCATCGATTTTCAATGGAATCGTTTAATTCAACATCTCAAGAGGGAGAATTGCATCTCATGCAAAACACAGCTAGAGAAAGTGGTATAACTTATTTTTGACTACTCCAGTCTCATCTAGTGACCATTTCTTGGTTTCAAGGAGGAAGCGAATTTATGACACTCTTCGGTCAATATCGTTATATATTCATCGATTCCATGTTCCTCAACTTGAACCAACTAGCTGAGAAACTTCACAAAGAAGACTTTAATCACTATGCATCAACATCTGCATATCAAGCTCTAGTGACACAACTTACGCACTTCTTCAAATTCAACATCGTTAAGTCTGTCAATTCAGGGATATGTCAGTCATTTCTTTAGTACACACAAACGGAGGTTAAAGAGTTCCGTGGTACATTGTTGAAATTAATGACATCGGTCTCGTCTTCGATTTATGAAAGATCCCGACTTCAGCAAGCGTATGATAAGGGAGTGCAAGAATCTACGATGCAGATGAAAGAGGAGAAAGATCATAAGGTTGACAACTTGGAGCCTAAAGATTTCAAGAGCAAGGATTCGGGAGGAATGCATGACACAAGCAGCATGTCAAGGATTGATGACACCATACCCGTATATGACGAAGAGTCTACAAATACGGTACAAAGGAATATGGTATATGATATCTATGCCGATGAACTATCGCATGTTGCGCATTCCGAACCTAATTATGACAAACATGGGATGAAAAAGGGTGATAGTTTTACCACTTCAGATTCATCCGATGTGAGTCAAAATGGGGGAGAAATTGTTCAGAATGCTATAGTACATCATGATACATGCTTTATGACTGCTTCACTAACCGATTCTGATTCCAAGATTAAAGAGCTTGAAACGATCTTAGCTCAGCAATCTAAACCTCTTGAGGATGCCAAATTTGAATTTTCGAAGAAAACGGATAAATTTGAAAAGTATTTTGAAAAACTTGAAAATTCAAACGTTATTCTAGAAAGAAAATTAAATCAAAAATTCAAGATTCTAATGCTGAAAAAGATAATTTTGTGAAACAAATTACTTTGCTAGAATCTAAGTTGGCATCCCAAGATAAATTGCTTAAAGATAATGAGAATTTAAAGGCCCAGGTTCAGGAAAAGGTTTTTGCTATAGCTGCGTTGAAAAATGAATTAAGGAAAACTAAAGGAACTAGTGTGGACTCTAAGCTTGAAAAACCATCAATCTTGGGGAAACCGCCTCAAATTCAGTTTGTTAGGCAACCGACTGCATTTAGATCCGAGCGACCAAAATCCTCGAGACCGCGGTTTGCCTCCCAAGTTGATATGGTTCATCTTTCTAGACCAGTCACTCCACCATCTAGGCCCAATGTGACTAAAACAACTTTTGCAAGACCTAATCACATGATTGCATCTAGTCTCCCTAGACATAGTCCAAAGAATACGTCTCAAACTAGTTCAAATGAGGTTCGCCATACATTTGATCTAAGGGAAGCTAAGCAAAAGACACAAGTAAGAGATAGGAATTTCAAACCTAGTCAGATGCCTTCTAGTTTACCCAACACTGCTAACCGTAGCATGTCACATCCTAGGAGCATCAATCAATCATCTAGGAATTCTAGATCTTACTCAGACATTAAATATGCTACTTGTAAAACATGGAGGAAATGTGTCTTTAAAGCCAATCATGATTCTTGTATAAAAAAATTACTTAATGAGGTGAACTCCCATGCTAGACTTAAATCCCAGTGGGTAGCTAAAATCAAACCCGTTGGTAAAATGTGGCGCCCCACTGGTAGAACTTTCACTCTTGTAGGAAACGAGTGCCCTTTAACTAGGATAGTCTCTGATTCTACTAAGACTACTAGGGAGGAAATTGGTAAGGAGGATACATCACTTAAGCCTGAACTTAAGGTTTTCTATAAAAGGAAACGTTTACCAGCTAAGACAAGTGAATCATCTCCTCCGGTCACCTCTAGCACAAAAAAAGAAAACTGTGAACCCCCACTTGCTTCTAAGATAGATATCGCTAACCCACATAAAATCATACAAACTCCTAATGAGATTGCAGGTACCAAAGTCCACGTCCAACAAGAACACAGTGGTCCGATCTTTACATATCGTTCAACTAAGGACACTCTTAGAGTTTGGTTACTGAAGAAGCTGATATCAAAGAAACAAGTGTCTCAGGGGATTCGCAGTTAAACATCATGTACAAGGACTTATAGTCACATTACAGACTATAACTCGATCTTCAAATAAAGGAAAGTTTATTACCAATGATAAATTTATCCTCACAACGAGAAATTATTTTTTCTCGGGCATGAGCTTATATTAAAAATATTCAAAGTTTTTAAGCTCATGCACAATGGCGTATAATTATATTTCAGATTATACCCCGGACCTCAAAGAAAGGAAAGTTTATCTTTAATGATAACTAATCCTCGTAACGGGAAATTAATTTTTCTCGGTCATGAGCTTGTATTAAAACATTCCAGGTTTTAAGCTCAGAAAAGAAAGTGAATCTTTTAAATAAGAGAACTTTTCCTCATAACGAGAAATTCACCTTTTTCGGTCATGAGCTTTACGTTAAAACATTCAAAGTTTTCAAGCTCATGAAAACGACTTCTAAGTAAATGTCAACTTAGGACTCGTTCTTCAATTAAAAGGAAAGTTTATCGCCGATGATAAACTTATCCTTAACAACGGGAAGTTTACAACTTCTCGGACTTGAGCTCCTTTTGAAAGATATTCAACATCTTAAGCTCAAGTAACTGGTTTTCAAAACAATGAACACAATTTTTCGAGAATTTCTCAAAAGGTTTTTCTAAATCTTTCAAAATTGTGTGTTCAAAAATGTTTTGATAAAAAGAGCATGTCTTCTGGAATCAGTAATATTTACGATACTAGAAATGTCATTCAATAATGACACGGGGTTGTAAATAAAGTTCGAGCAGAAGTTCAAACGTTTTAAAACATGCTCAAAATGGTTTGCTATTATTTCAGATAGTAACCCGATTTTCATACTAAAGTCAAGCATTTCACCGGAAAGCTTTGACTCAACAACGAGAATTAATTTTCTCGGGCTTGGTTTACTTTATAACCATGTAAGAGATTGTGTTTACGTAATAACACAATCTAACACAAATTTATGTACGTGTCAGTGCATTTATTTGTTAAAACAAGAGAAATCTTATTTTTATGAAGTTATCATCTCCACCAACCGTAGCAATTTACAATTGATATCTACATACTCGACGATGCGACTACTCAAACGGCGACTACAGCTCTTTCAATAGAACACGGGTCAACAATTGAGGGGGAGTAATTGTCCAGCATTCAGAATCTTTGACGCCGAAAGTGCCAAGTTCACATGTTGGTGTCAAGACAACGATTCAATCATACACATGGAGTCAAGAGATAACTTCAGACGTGACGAGGTGACCAACATTCGTGAACAAGAACCATGTGAATCTTTCATATGATGTTCTCCATCATTCAGGTCCAACCTCATAAATCGCTAATCTTGTGAATACATTATCATATATGATCTTTGCACGTGATAAATACCTTACACTTGTGGTTAAAAGGTATTTAATTTACGTTTCAAGTACACCCTCATTAATTTGAGGGGGAGCTTGTGTACTTCATGAAGATAATTGGTTTTGCATTTTTCTTCCCAAATTTTCTTAAAATGCTATTAAATCAATTGATATTAAAAACATCGATTGGGTTAATATTTTTAATATGGGGGAGAAAATGTGATTTAATATAGGAAATTATCACTGATGGTTTGATTTAATGTGCTGGCTCATCCCGACATATGCGAAATGTTTTCGAATATCGTGGCATATGTTAAGGGGGAGCAAAACGGATTTGCATATCAAAATGGATTTTCATGGTGACATATACTTACCCTAAACCCATTTATTTCACGATGATGAAGATTGTGGTGACATAAGGATGGTAGGATAGGTTAACTCCAATGATTCTTCTTAAACCAGAGGAATCTTCCCAAGGACATTCCATAGCTAGAAATAGTAGTCCTTAGGAAAGTTGGAGAAAGATTGTGAACGTAGCTGAATGCCGACCAAGTACTTAAGTTAGCACTGGAACAATCACAACAAGGTGCTAGTTATGACGTATTGGTAAGCATTGAAGGGGTTGAAGAATGAAAAAGAATTGTAAAGATAAAGGGTGTAAAGAAAGAAGCCCTACTTACAACCTTAGGCAGATACCGGGTCAACACATATGCTATTGAGATCATTTTTAATGATGCTTGATATTGAAGATAGACATCATAGACCCAGTGATGCAATGCACAACCCATCCCAGCTAACTCAAATATCTCTCAAAATATATTTGTTTTAATCACACGGAGACAACGCATTATCTATTGATTTATTCACTCCGAATAAATTGGTATTGAAATGGTGGCACTCCTCTCCAGCCTCCGATCACTAAAATTCAAAATGCACGATTGAGTCTAGAGCCATTTGAGATCATCAAATATCTCATTAGGACACACTTTCATATTTCCTTGCTTCTTCACACACTGTGAAAAGAAAGAAAGATTTTAAGAGTCCGACGCGAAATCTTCATGATCTTGCCGAACATCCGAGTAATACAAAAGTATTTACAATGAATATGGAAATCCTTCTTGAGCGAATATCAAAAAGCTTATGGTAGGTGACTTGTGCGATTCTTTATGAAGAAAACTTGTGATAACTGGAAAGCAACAGTGGTTTAATTCTTAAATGAATTTAAACACGTTCCAGGACTCTACGCAATATCTTAGTAATCTTGCCAGAACAATCAGAGTGATACCTTAGTGTTCACAGTGATGAGTGGAAATCCTTCTAGTGTTAACCTCAAACATCACTTGGTAGGTAACTTACAAGATTCTATACGAATCAAGCTTGTGACAACTGGAAAGTGATGAGACTGTAATTATACATAGTCTCATCGTCCAAATCGGGCTTAAAACGCTTAAAATATCATCAAAATACCCCAAAATATGCCTGTGTTTGTTCATTGTGTATTTCAGGTATGGATATCGTGAATTCACCAAAAGATTACAAGAATAGAGCAAAAACGAACACGGGAAACGAAGCCGCACAAAGAACCGGACCCGATTCATGAATTTCCAAAATGGTCCTTGAAGAATTGAAGTTTGGCAAGATTGGTCCCTCCACTTTTGAAGACTTGTCACTTTTGACCCTTGTAAATCTCAATTATTGCAAGATTGGTCCTCAAGTTTCAATATATTACCATTATGGCCAAGTATAGCATAAAAAGCCCTTGGAATTATTTTGCTAAAAGTTTGGTGGCCAAATTGAAAAGATAGAAACTTAATTTACAAAGGATATGGAATGTTGGGCTGTTAGAACTTGTTTGACAAGCATTTGAGACATGAGGGACCAAAAGCGGGCAGACAACACAATTAATCCCAACCAATCATTTCACCACATCACCCTCCACCACCAATCATACGACTCCACCTCACTTCACATCCCACGTCACCCTTCCACTATCCTATTTTATTAACACTTTTTTATTTAAACTGTGTTTAATAAGAGAATGGTGGTAAACAACAATTTTAAAAAAAAGTCTTAATCCTAAATAGATTAAACTATACCTCCTTAAACCCAGAAACCCCATAAACCCTAATCTATTTAGGGCGAAAAACGAAGGGGTTTGATCCCCTAAGATGCAGATGGTTAATTAACCTTTACCCAAATCAAACCCACCAACAAACAACCATTCCCGTGACCTCAAATGGGTCCCCCAAGGTCCCCTGCTCCTTCAAAAATGGTAAAAAGCGAATCTCCAGCAAATCAACGACTCTCAAATCAAGACTTGGTCCCAAAGGAAAGATATATGGCCAAGATCATCTCAACACAGCTGTCATTCACATGATGCCTCATGACCAATTCAAACTCAGTTGACCAAAGGGCAAAAACGGATTTTCATGACAATTAGGGTTTAGGGTTTATACCTATTGTATTATTTTATTAAGTCTTCTAGAAATTTCATCTAGCTTGTATAAATGAGTCGACTTGTGACCATTTATCATTGTTCCAGATTTTGTAACTTTTTCTTTAGTAAATGAATAGTTAAAGTATTTCTTCCTTAAATCTTACAAATATCTGAGTTCCTTTTAAATGTTTGTTTTAGTAGTGTAATAGTCACCATTATCTCAAATCAGTTCTGAGTTTACAAATTTTCTTTTACTCAAAAGTTGTTTGGTTAAATTTTTAAGACCCATAAAACTGGTTTTGTGGACAAAGGAAGTGAAAGTGGAATTTGTCCACTTGATTCAGTTTTGTGTTTGTTAGTGTTGACTACAAGCGTTTTCAGAAATGTTGTTTAAATATTTGGTGCTCAAAATCAGTTTTGACTGATTTCTTTCAATTTTTGTTTAAGATCTTATTGTTTGAACAAGCTAAAAGCCAAAAGCCTTACAAGCTTTTGGTTTCAACTGGCTCAAACTTGTTTGTTTTCTTTGGTTGTCTTTGTTTGTGCAGGAAGAAGAATTTCAAGGCAAGACATCATTTGTCATTCTCATTCCATTTCCAATCATTTTGAAGACATTTGTCACCCCGGTTCAGTTGTTGAACCACAACGGGGTTCTCTACATTTGTATCACAAGCTCTCCAAGATCCTAAGGAGAAGGCAATCAACAGGTATTCTTGAACCCTCCTTCAATCTTCTGTGCTAGTGATGATATTTGTGAGAAATTTCATGATTCTGTTTGGTAGTAGGTGCTTGGTGATTTTATTGCTGGTATAGGACTTAGTTGATGATAAGTTAGTGTTTAGCTAGGTTGTATTGTGGGATTTGAATCTTGGTTGTGCAAGTTGCTTAATTAATTTTGTGTTTTGAATAGATATAGGGGTGTTTGGATCTGCATTTTAGGATTAAGCTAGTAACAACTTGTGGCTTGAATATAGCTTAAACACACTAAAGTGAGCAGTTTTAAGGTAATTCAGTTAGTAGCTTTGGGTTTTATAGGATTAATTCACATTTGGTATGCTCTAAATGGGTAAAACATGCTAGAAAAACAGTAACTTGCTTTCTGCCTTGTTTGTGTATGAATTTTTCCTGAAATCTTGTATATTGCTAGGAGGCAGTATAATCTAGTGTAGAAATGCTAAAATGGATCCGGTGGTCTAATGTGGTGGTAGATGGTGGTGGAAGCCATTGTTGGCTTAGAGAGAGAGAAGAGAGGTTGAAAGTGAAATGTAATGTATTCCCAAATGAACAAATGACAATCAACACCCCTCCTTGGAAGCTAAGGAGGGGTATATATAGTCACGCGCACAACCTAAACTTTACAACGAGCCTAGTCTAGTCTAAATGTGCGTGACTATGATAACTAACGGGAATTCTTAAATGTCGTCACATAAAGTGAGTTTCCAACAATCTTCCCCCATGGGACGACGTGTAGAATTCCTTACAATATTCTTCCTAACAAGTACAAAATAATTAAGAACAAGAGCTTTCATGAAGCGTCTAATGCTGATGATGTCTTCTGAGGCCTTTGACTTCAAAACGACTCATCTTTAACTTGTAGTAGAAATACTGTAACGGCACGAGCTAAGTAACCTATACACTTCTGGTTAAGGAGAAGCTTCTGAATTAGCTTCCCCCTAATTCATGCCACGTAAACTTGATGTAGAAGCATTTTAAATAGCTTCCCCCTAAACCAACAATCCTCGTAAGCAACTTTAAAGCTTTCAATAAAGCTTAGAATGATTAAGCGCACAGCGGAATCTAACTAGCAAATCCCATCATATAACATGATAATGTTGCTAAGAGGGATTGAAAGTTTGGGGCACACCAAGTAGATCAACAACTTTTCTTCTCACGCTTGAATAATTCTTCTGAATGTTTCTTCCCCCTGAGAGTTCAAGTTATGCATACCAGAAAGAATCAAGACACTTCTTCCCCCACATAGTTGAAGAAGGTAAATCAATCCCAATTATGAAGCTCAAATACTGAAGTGGACACTTTATCCCATTCATGAAGTTGACATCGTAACACCAGAGTCAATTAAGTCCCGAAAATGCACATATCTTCTTCCGGAGATGCACCAGAGTCAATTAAGTCCCGGGAATGCATATAGGATAATGATGATGTTTAATTGCAACAATCAAACAATTAAACCTCGAATCAGTAGTGTACCGTTTGGAGATTGATAACGACACGAGTTAAAACACTGATTTTCTCTGCGGCTATGACAAATGTCATCCCGGAATATCTTCAAATCAAAAGAAGGTATGAAGTTCATCACGTGTACTCGTTGTGCGTTCAATGCGTCTTCTTCTTCCCCCTTGATGGTTTTGAAATTCGGAACCATCAACAAATCGTACGCACATAAACCTGAAATCTCGTGAGAATAATAAATAAGCTGAATTATATATTTTGTGAGAATCAGTTGTTGATCGAAAATCTATTCTCATAAACTCTCCATGGCCACCTTTACCAACCCACGTGAAAGCAATTTGAAGTGACCACTGAAAGGATGAACCAGATGCATCAAACGTGAAGCTGAATAAAAATCCTTCGATCTTGTGACTTAAGCTTGCACTATTGTTGAATGAAGAACGGTGGAGAAATCTCTAAGTACTCAATGCATCACTGGAGAAGTCTATAAGCACAACACCTCTTGAAATTATCCACGTCGACTAAGCGCGTGACACTGAGTACAACAATGTAACCCCTTTAAGTGATAGTTATCCGAGTCATCAACCATCCACCCCGAACCCGGAAACCAGATAACCAAGTCTTCATTCTAGGATTAAGCACGAGCAAGTTATCTATTAAAAGATAAAATAAATACACGCCTTCGAAAAATCCGTCTTCAACGTCACGTAATTAATACCCGATCAAAAAAATCTGTAGCCACTAAAAAATCGCCCATTTTTTCTTGGTCTCGTCAAGATAAATTCTTGTCACAATTGTCACGTAATTTTGTCGTGTCACATTTCTCGTCACCCAATCAGTGTCAAGAATAAATTAAAGAACCACAAATGCAACAAAAAAACCACAAATTCAAAAAAGGAACTTGTTTGTTTGAGCATCCATTCTCCTTAACAATGTCTCGTCACTTTTTGTCTCGACCCGATGACGACCGAATTAAAACTTAATACACAACAAATTTATTTAAAAATTTGTATTTTAAAAAATTTGTGTGTATGTTTTATCAAAACACACGGTTCAAACTTTGATTTTTAAAAAAATGTGAGTCCATCACATGTTAAATCCACATGGAATAATGTCAGCCCGTGAGTCCATGGCCCAAGTCGTGTCATGGCCCATTCACCATAACCCGATCCATCACCAAAGTTTATAACACTCACAACCTAAAAAATCTCACACTTAGACTTGACTTAACCCTAAACGTACATCTTTGTATAATCCGCCTCTCACCTAACACCTTCTCCCAACTTCATTTACCTAAAAATCTCCGTCCAATTAAAATCACCCAAATCTCATCTAATCTCTCCCAAACCAAAACACGCAGCCCCTTTAACTCACATAGAAACCTCCGTCTAAACACTTCACTGATTTTCAATCTCATCAATCGCATCACAAATCATATGATATCTGTGATTGTTGACGAGAGAGACACAACTTCAAGATCAATGCGAATTGATCTCAGGTAGGTCATCGAATGCATGTTTGTTTATGTGATTGAATCGAAATAAAGAAATGATTATAACACGCTTGTTATAATTATTCTTAGATTTCGTATAATAAAAGTGGTTAAAGTCCAAACATTTGATCTGTGAAGATTAGTTTCGGATGATTAGATCTTTAAAAGATCTAGTTATATCTTTGAAAGATATAAGTCGAAACATAAACTGAGGTCATAATTAAGTTTGTTTGAGTCTAGAGTCAATGGGGTTATAGGAGACGATGGGATTAGATTAGGTATGGTGTTGAGGTGATAAAAGGTTGGATGTGAGTCGACTCAGTGAGTTTAACTGAGTCAACTCAGTAATGACCGAGTTGACTCGGTTGAGATGGGTGTTTTTGTCACAGTTTTGGTTCACAAGTATTTGGTTCACATGGTCCATCGAAAAGTCAAAAAAATGTCCCATCAGAATATTTAAATAAATCCCATCGGAATGTTTTTTTTTTTGAGTCAAGGTTATGTCCTACGAGTGAGTCCATCGGAAAGTCAAAAAGAATGTCCAATCGGAATGTTTTTACGTCATCGGAATCAAACGAACACCCCCATTGGAATGCCTAATTTGAATCCCCAATCTGAATGTCAATCTGAATGTTCAATCGGAAACCCAATCTGAAACCCAATCTGAAAAGGGTTTTGAAGGACCCGAAAAAGGTGGAACTGCAAACTTGTCCTTTTCTAATTGTATAAACAAGAAATACAGAAACCCAGAAACATTGACCATATTTGTATGACATTGACCATGATATTGATGAAACCAAGAGTAAATAAATAAGTTTGAGACCCAAAACATGCGACAGTTTGGTCAGATGGACAAAAAAATTATGACGTGACAAAAAATTTGTGATAAAATGGACAGAAATAATATAACGAGACACAAAGAATAAATTAGACCACTAAATCGAATATATAAACACGATCCAAGGATAGAACCGAGGCTCTGATGCCAAATTTAGAAATGCTAAAATGGATCCGGTGGTCTAATGTGGTGGTAGATGGTGGTGGAAGCCATTGTTGGCTTAGAGAGAGAGAAGAGAGGTTGAAAGTGAAATGTAATGTATTCCCAAATGAACAAATGACAATCAACACCCCTCCTTGGAAGCTAAGGAGGGGTATATATAGTCACGCACACAACCTAAACTTTACAACGAGCCTAGTCTAGTCTAAATGTGCGTGACTATGATAACTAACGGGAATTCTTAAATGTCGTCACATAAAGTGAGTTTCCAACATCTAGGATTTTATTAGCTTTGTTTATGATTTGGTAATGTTGTGATTAAGATTTGAGCTGCCAAAATTCACTTTTGTGCACATTAGTTCAGTTCACTATTCATCAGACCTGCATAAGCCTTAACAGTCCCCTATTTGGTGCCTATTTGTGTGATTTTTGCATTGATCTGTGTGTTTTTATTGTTCCATTGACTCCCCACAACCCAACTGGTTGTGGGGGTGCCCTTGTATCCAAGAAAAACCAACAATCCATCAAGTTACAATAAAAAACGTACCCAGACTTTTTTTTGCACTAGCAGTGGGAACAAAGTTACCCCTGCTAGTGTATCTCTTGGTACTGCTCAACAAAAGGACAAAAGTCCTTCATATGTCACTATCAGTTTTACTTTTTTTTGTCTTTTGTGGGTAAAAATAGGAGTTAGGATTTGATTTTAATTGCAATATTTTTCTTATTTAATTTATGATTTTCCAGTTTATTTTATTTTTCAATTACTATTCATTTAATATTTTTTAGATTAAATAGCTATTTTTAATTACTTTTTAATTTCTGTTTTTTGTCTTTTAGTGGTAAAAAGTAATATTTTTTAGTTTTAAAATTTTTCCTAGATTAAGAAAAATAATTTAAGATTTTTAGTTTAAAAACATTTTACTGTTCACTTTTCATTTAATTTTTAGAATTAAATTTAGTTTAATTAGGGTTTAATTTCAAACAGTTTTGTCTTTTAGTGAAAAATTTTATATTTTTCAAACTTTTTCATTTTTCTACTGTTCTTTAGTATAAATTAGGATTTTTAAAATTGTCAAATCATTTTTAGCATTATTTTATTATTTTTTATGATTATTTTAGTTTAAAAATAGTTTTTAGTGTTTTAAAAAATAGAAAAATAGTTTTAAAAATTTATGAAAAATACTTTTTAGTCTTTAAATGATATAAGTGAGTTATTAGTTCAATAAAATAATATTTTGGGCTTTTTGTTAATTATATTTAATTTTAGGGCTTTAATTAGCATTAGAAATTGAATATTTAATTAATAAAAGGTTTTAAAATATATTTGTTGGATTTTTATTCTTATTTATATTATTTTAGTCTTAGTTTAAACTTTTAATTAATTTTTAGGTTTAATTTTTAATTTTGTCGCGTTTTACGTAATTACGTCATCGTTTTACGTCAACGTCGTAGTTTAAATCGTAGTCGTAGCCCGTCTTTTATTTTTCTCTCTTCTAAACCAAAAACGTCACTAATCCAAACTTGATTTTACATAATTGGCACATTAATACACACACCTCCTTCGAGAACGAACCCGCATTTATTCGGTTTTACGTTTTTCCTAAAGCGTAACGCTTAATACTTGCCACTCATACGCGTTTTTCCTAAAACGTGTACGAAAAACCTACATCAGAAAGCAACGATGGTGCGGTTCTTAATTGAATTTCACTTGTTCCAGGAACATGAATTGACGGCTTCAAATCATGCGGATATTATTATCCAAATGATTCACTCTTTATGTTCGCAGTCAGCTTTGGACGGTCGAATAAATAGAACGGGTTTACCCGCGAAATCTTGTCAAGGAGGTTCTTAATTGAAACTACCTGCCACAAGTACGATAGTTAATATCGTCGAACGGTCTTCACCGACCGGAGGTAAAATGCTACCGAATTAGAATGAAATGTTCAAGGCCATTTCATCCGTGTATATGTTTTGTTGCTAACTGTCTTATGCAGCGTAACAAGAAGGTGGCATTACGGTGTAGAATCCAGAAGAAGTCGTCACCACATGCTTATACTACATACACTTAATACTTTAACAAATTCAAGAAAGTCTGAAAGTCAAGTCTTCCGCTGTATCAAACTCTAAAGCTTTCAAGAATTTATAAAGGTATAAGTATGTGGAACATGAAGTCACGAGGAGGCAAATATCACAAGTGATGAATGCACAAGGTCAAAGCAAGGACACATGCTCAATACCAAAGTCAAAGATCTCATCAATCATATTCACAAGAACAAGATCGAAGACTCAAGCATAGTATGCTAGGTTTAAGATTTTGTAAAATGGTGTGACCTTCCTTTGGGGGAGATTGTTGGAAATACGTTTTTCCAAGGAAAGTCTCGGTCACATCATTATTAGCATATATCACGAGCTATAGACTATTTAGGACATTGTAACTTGGAGTGACCTCCCTTAGGGGGAGATTGTTGGAAATACGTTTTTACGTATTTAGAAAGGATCGGTCACTCCAATGATATTGGGCTCGTGATCCAATATAGTCCATATAGCCCACATGTAGGGTGGGCTATATAAACCCCCTCCTAGCATGTTAGGGGGGTTGGTCATTCACTTTTTATACACTTAAATCTAATCTTTCATTTTCTCTCCAACCTCTCTCTACCTTTCTCTCTCTACATCTTAATCTATCTCTCTATTTCTTTAGATAATCACAACACAAGGATAATCCAAGGATTACGAGGACCTACAGGTTTAGAATCCAACCTCAAATCAGTTATAATAAGCTGTGAATAGCCACCAACAATAAAAATATATGGACAGTGTGTTACAAATGTGCATTAACAACTAACATTCAAGATTAATCATACCAAACCAATTCTAAGGCTCCAAGCCTTACCAAACACCATGGTCCCATAGGCGCCCATACACCTATGAACCAATCCCAAGGCCCCGCCTTATCAAAATCCCCTTGGTACCAAGTCAAACCATAATAACTGAGACGGTACGTGTCCCCCGATCCAAATCATAAACACAATCAAGAATCACATAGCAGTTAATCACGTAAGTGCACACACAAGTCCATCACAAACCATAAAAATATTCACAACATTAGTTACAAAACCATAGAGTGTCTCTTCCATCCCATCTGGAAGTCAAAATCATTAAAAGATATGGGACTATGAAACTCACTTGATCAAGCTTCTCCAAATATCCACGCTCTAGAGAAAATCTAAACACATAAACATATACAATCAAGACATGAACCACATACCAAAATGGCTCATCAATCTATGATGGATATCTAACATTCTCGTACAACTTAATCTCATTTACGTGCTATAAGCATCACATTACACCCCTCTATAAGTCCTTAACTTATTTAAGTTCATAACCCGTCCCGTTAACATTTTACCCAAAACAGTCCCGTTTTTCATACTTCAAACTATGGGTCGAACACCCCCTTAACCAAAATAACATGCCCTGTAAAAGAAACCCTATGCCCTTAAATGTGTTAGATAACTCTCCTATTTGGCCTTAATCTTAAAGCTACTGTTAAGGCCTCCATATATATATATATATATATATATATATATATATATATATATATATATATATATATATATATATATATATATATATATATATATACTTTTACCTATCCAGAATTTATTGATTTTGAACATATGAAAAGTTTGTTATGATCAGAGGGCCTTCCACTATCCCAATTGATTAGCCCTCTTACAGATATCTTATATAACATATTAAATAACTCTCATGTTGGTTTGAAAGTCCAATTGTACTCCTAAGTACCCTAACAACCTTAACACATTAAATTAAACCCGACTGATTTCAAAACTGTTTTGACCTCCGACTGTTGTAACATGTTTTTGACCTACTTCCCGACCTTCATTTCAGTTCTCGTTTCTTGCATTTGAAAGACAATTTAATTACCTATCCAGGGACTACAATATCGTAATCTAAAAGTTTGTAGAACTCTAGATATGATCAATACAATGGACCAAAAATTCTGCCCAGTTTTTAATTACGAACTTAATTAAACTAAACTAATTAATTATTCATAATATATTTAATCACAAGCCCTAATTATTCTAATCATTGTTATATAATTAGAATACAGATTTAATAATAAACTC
Organism: Glebionis coronaria; assembly: GCA_025667525.1. Lineage (NCBI taxonomy): Eukaryota > Viridiplantae > Streptophyta > Magnoliopsida > Asterales > Asteraceae > Glebionis > Glebionis coronaria. The sequence continues at coordinate 475,627,605 of CM046882.1, forward strand.
TAACCTAAATCCATTATATAATGATTAAGAATAAATTAACAACAATTAAATTAAAAAGAGATTGAAGGTTTTTACCTTAAGAATAATGGAAGACACAAAAATTTATGAAGAACCCTAAAACACAAAAAAAAACATGTCGAACCTTTGATCTCCAGGTATTATGTTTGTTTTTTTATCTTAGTTAACACTTTATATAGTTAAAATACAAATCCTAACCCAAGTATAATTGCCATATATAATTTCCCTACTTTTTCTCTTTTTCTTTTCCTTTTTTTTTCACCTAACCGTCCTATATACCTTATATTTCGTTTTTTTTATTATTAATAATTGTATTAATAATATTACCTTAATTTACTTAATTTATTTTAGCTCCTAAAGCCTCCAAAATCTCAAAATCGTAAAACTAGTCAAATTTACGCGTATACCGTAAAAGACGTAAAATATACAGTTTTATAAAAACTCTTAAAATATGAAATAAACTAATTAAATAAGTCCTAAATAGCTTAAAACCATCCCAAAAAATACTCTCGTGACTAATTACCTCATCCGAGACCTCTAAATGCTTAACCTTAAATCGTAAAAATACGATTTTCTATAATACATATACGTATACGTAAAACCACTAAATAACACCATGTTATTTCATAGTCACTACTATGTGAGCTCATGAACATGAAAAATCACACATCGTTTCACTCACAAGGTACCCCGTACCCGAAAACGATGTCCAAACCACACTCTATTCACACCAAATAACACGTACACACATAAAGACACACACCATCACGAAATATGCACAAAAATAAAACTAAGTGACGAACCTCAAAACCGTGGTTGTCACAGTGGGGCTCAAATCCCCTTTGAATTAAAACCCCTAAATTGGATTAGGGTTTGTTCTTGGCTGCTACCCTCTATTTTCTTCTCTGCGTCTTTCTTTCTCTCTCTTTTCTTTTCTTTATGAGTAACTTAGTTTGTAACGATAGAAATTGACCAAGATAGTTTTTATCTTAAATTTCCACCGTCTCATATGTTTTGACCTAATGGGCTTGGACCCATTTAAAATAATACTCCTTTCGTTTAATAAATCATCAATTGGGCTTGACCCAAACTTCCGCCGTCCCATTATTATGTTGTAAATTGGGTTTTGGACTTCAATTTGGACCCAAAATGAATAACATTCATCCATTTATTATTAATGTTTTGGGCCTATTGGGCCTTGACCCAAATAATAACTTTATAACTCCATTATTGGGCCTGTAGGCCCAATACACACATGTGGGTCCCACCAAGGCCCATTTAACTTTCATAGACTTAAATCCTCGAAAAACGACTTGTATTTTGGCCTCTTGTTATTATCTTCAAACTCGTGTCGTTTTTGCCGGTTTTCGTGATCTTTGGTACTTACACACATGAAACAAGAAACAAACATATACAATACCAAATTCATACAAATTATGTATTTTATGTCCGTTTATTGATATAAATGATACGAGTAAATTCACTCATATCAAACTGTATTACCCATAAGAAGCTGATTAGAAAGGGGATACTGCCAGTTTTGAGATCGAAAGTTTGGTTTACTTTATCGGGGGCTGCTAAGAAGAAGTCGACTGTGCCTGATAGTTATTATAATGATTTGCTAATAGCTGTTGAGGGTAAAGTCACCCCTGCCACAAAGCAGATCGATCATGTAAGTTCTTTTCCATGTTTGTTATAATAATATGTTTTTGGACAATACGGGGTCTTGTTAATGCTGCCTCATACTTTATATCTAGCTACATTCGATGTTCTTACCCCTAGAGTGTGAATTGCAGCTTAAATGTCTTACATTGTTTGATTAATTGTATGCGGTTTTGATGGTTATGCTATACAGACTTTACATGATCCGAAGTTTATGGAGGTAGTTCTGGATAAATGTGTGTGATTTTAACCTAAGCGATAGATAATAGTTATTGTTATTGATGTAATTTTCTTGTGATTTTATATTTTATTGCCTAATTAAGCTCGTAGATGATGTTTCAGATTTGTCACTCGTTATAGCAATGATACAATAATCTATTGAATAAACCCTAGATCCAATTTAATTTCACAGTTTCAAGGTTTTATGTGGGTAACATCTATTTGGTGTGAGTAGGAGTGTCCTAAATTCTGGCCAAAATCGTGGAACGGTCAGAACCGAAATACGACAAAGCATTGGTCCCTGGTCCACTTTGGTACTGATTCTGGTCCAAAATCGACTTTATTCTTGTACTACTATAAGTGGCATTGTTTAGGCAAAAAGTTAGGCTTAAATCACTATCTAGTATTTGAGTCCGATGCACACTGTTCTAAACTGGTGCGAACCAACATTATGTTTATTGTCAAAATTTCGCTTCTGTTTTGGTCCCGGTGTGGATAAATTCCTTAACCTTTTCAACCCCTAGATGTAATAAGAATGTAAATATGAACGTGAGTTATTTGTGGAAATTTGAAAATGGTACAATGAATGTATAAAAGGTTACTTTCCTCTTTGAGCCGTCACAATATGAAGTTATAAAAAAATACATTACTTTCCTCGTTGAGACGTTATGTTAGACATTTGCCAGTAATCTGATACTCTCTTTAAACTAAGTCAAAGTTTGCCATTTTCGGAAGCAATACAATTTTTTTTATAGGAGTTGCTTATTATGATTACTTGTCTGATTTTGATTATATTGTTTCTTAATTTAAAATATGCTAGAATTGCCAGCCAGTGAAACAATTCATTAACTCACTATCCCTGACAACATAAACACATGTAAACACTATCTTATGCCCTACGACTCTGCGAGGGAAACTAGTAAAGCAAACTCTTTTGATTATCAGGTTATTCAGTAGTCAACTTATAAGTTTAGGACTAGCTTTTAAGAAAATTGGTTCTGATTTTCAAAATGTTTAGGGGTTCTGTTACATGTGGATACTAGAATAATGATCATAAACACTTAAAATAAAACTGGCTAACTTTAATCACAACTTCGAATAGTAATTACTTCCTAGACACAATGCCAAATACCCAAAACCCTGAATTATTTTCTCCTGTAATTGCAGTTAATGGGTGTTGGCTCAAGGACTTGTTTAATATTCGAAACCGAATTTGAAATATTGCTATCTAGTTCTTGACTTACATGGTGTTTTTGGATGTGCTGATAACATGATTATTTGACTTGATAATTTAGTTGTTTTCTGGTATTTATCAAACTTGATTCCTTTTATAACCAAAATAGTTGGTGTACTGTTTTTTAGTATACCTGGGTTTCCGACTCGACATTGTGAAATGACTAATCCCAGGGTGACTACCCTTTTGGATAGTCTGGAGTCGTCGGAGGTGAACCTCTATGGCACCCCCAAATATACACACATAGTGAGGTTTGAACCCTTGACTTCTTGTTTGAGACTCAATGACCTTACCACTAGGCCCCTTGGTGGTGGTTTAGTTGGTGTACTGTTTGCTGCAACAAATTTTGTATTCAAGAGTAAACGTAAAACTATTTATGCATCCCAAATTTTTATGCCTGTATTGCAGCTAAGTTATCTGATTCTGATTCTTGATCGTCCCTACAATTCATTTTTAAGAACAATTTCTGGATAAGCTTTCTTGTTTCTTACTGAATTTGCCTATTTGATGTCTGATACGAAAGTGGGGTTGAGTAGGTGATGTGTCGACTGGAGCACCAAGTCCTGGTTCCTTCCCTCCAGACGTTACATTTTATCTTCATGGAAGACCTATTGAAGCTCATAGAGTCATATTAAGTGCTCGTTCACCTTACCTTAAGAAAAAGTTCCAAACAGATTGGAAGACTCGTAAGGAAATAAAGAAAAGGAAAAATTATCATATCCGGCATTTTACAGCCTTATTCACTTCTTACTCCGATAGGCTTGAAATTCCAGTTGATGACATGGAAGACCTTGCGAGAATATGTAAAGATTGTAAATGTGAGTCATTACAAAGAATCATAGAAAAAGAAGTGACACATAAAAAATACGCAGATTATAAGTCATTACAAGATATAGATAACTCCCAAGGACGCTATATATCACAAGGCAGTTCTTTTCCCGAAGAGGATCGTCTTCCTGCTGCTTTGTCACGTCTTCTTAAGATATCTCTTGATAATTCAAATAGAGAGGAGAATCGTGTTAATATTGTGTCACAAATAGGGTTACTGAAGATAAGTGAGTTTGAGTTTAAGGATGATCTCGCAGATGTTTGCATTAAAGTTGATGATAAGATATTTCGTTGTCATCAAGTTATTTTGGCTTCAAGATCTGAATATTATAAAGCGAGATTATCATGTATGGAGGATTTTCGTGAAGGGAAGGACGGTTTGCTTGGTTATAATCTTCCGGTTCTTGAAGAACGTGATCTTAGCTTGGAAACTTTTGAGAAAATGATCGAGTACATGTAAGTGTCTCCTTTTTTTAATGATCATTTTAAGAGGCTTCATTTTCTAGATAACGTCACATCTTTTAATTTGGTGGGTGTTCAGATATGCATGTAAAGTGTCATGGAGTCAGAGTAATCAGTTTGAGGGTTTGGAAAGATATTCTGAGCATGCTTTTAGGATAATTTAGCATTAAAATAATCTTTGCCACATGTTTTTGAGCACATTTCTAGATTAGTGGGTGTTTGGAGTGTAAAGTGACATGAAGTCGCAATAATGGGTACGAGTGTGGCAAAAAGACTCTTGAGTATGATATTCTGGTAACTCATGTGTCAAAATAGTCACTTTCTAGTGAATACTCCGTAACTATGTGTCCAAGAGGATATGAGCATTTCCGATTGGCATAACGTGAAAATATTTTATATTCTCATCTAAAATATAGCCAAACAGCTGCGTATTGTTGGTCCTGCTATGATTATTCGCAACAGTGAAGTGAGAGCATCTTTTAACTTGATATAGCGTTATATATAGTGGACCAAAAGAATATATTTGTTTTTTATATGGATGTAACAGATTAATTAATCCAAATCTATTTTGCTTCTCCACAGGTACACTGATGGGTTAAATGATATTGACCTTGATCAGGTATATTTTAATTTTTGCATACATCTTTTAATATTAATTAGCTCAACGAAAAATGGCATCTTCTAACGCCTAAAAATGAACATATTCTATCAAGCAGGCTGAAAAATGTTTGATGCTGCTTCAAGATATTTATTATTTCCTCTTAAACGCGGGGTAGCTGATGCTTTGCTTCCTCATCTAGAAATGGCTCCTCCTGCAGAACTGTGCCACTAGCTGATATTATCTGACTTGTATGTTACTATGTGCTAAATCAACTTTTGGAGAATCATACAACCTTATTTAACAAAACGAAGTTATAATTATTGTGTTTCTGACTTGTTTGCAGGTATGGTGTTTTAAAAATTCGAGAATATCGTTTCGATATAATAGCATCCAACTTTGAGACATTTGCAGATACTCGGGAATTTAGAGCAATGCTTCTGACACTACCACAGCAATCAGGAGATTCATCACTTCGTACAACTATTCCAAATGCTTCTTGTTGAAAAGTGAATTAAACTTTAGGGTTCGTTTAGTAAATTTTGTTTGGCTTCTCAAACAAGTTTTGTTATTTTTAGTATGTCTTTGTTTAGTGTGTTTTGAGTCATTGGTTCTCTACAAATAGAGGCCAATGTCATTAGTTTTCATTGTAGCTTTCGAATTGTAATTTACGGTATTGAATAAAAGCTTCCGCTTCGTGTGTTCGACTTTGTTTGTTCGTTTGAATTTCCCAACAAGTGGTATCAGAGCTAGGTCGATTCATCGTCATGAAGAAAAAGAAAAAAAAGTTGGTTCGTTTTGGGTTTGTTCGGAGTTGAAGTCGATCATTGTTTTGGAGTAAAATTGGATTTAGAAAAATCGTTTTGTCAACTGTTTTTCGATTTGGATAAAAGTAGATTTGTAGGATCAATTTTGTTCTTATCCATTGGCTGCATTTGATTGGATCAAAATTTAGTGGGTCGGTGGAGATTTGTTTGACTTTGAGAATTTTTGAGATAATTTGAAATTGTATTTGATTGGAAAGTTTTGAAGAGTTTGAAGATTTGGTGATTTTGATTCGGAATTCTCGGTTGTGGTGGAGTATACATTTGGATAATTTGGATTTTTCGTTCATCGAGCTTTTGAAGTTGGTTGTTCGAATTTGATAGTCTTTGGTGAAGATCATTTGGGGCGATTTGTTTGTTTGATTGACCGTTTTCAGGTTCGGTCGTTAGTTTGGTTGATCGTTTTTAGATTCGATCATTTGTTTGGTTGACCGTTTTCAGGTTCGGTCATTTGTTTGGTTGACCGTTTTCAGGTTCAGTCGTTTGTTTGGTAGATCGTTTTCAGGTTCGATCATTTGTTTTTGTTTGGATCGTTTTCAGGTTCGATCATTTGTTTGTTTGTTTGGATCGTTTTCAGGTTCGATCGTTTGTTTTTTTGTTTGAGATCGTTTTCAGATTCGATCGTTTGTTTGTTTGTTTGTTTGTTTGATTCGATCGTTTATTCGTTTGGAATTCAGAATTAAGACGGAATGTTCTTTTGGTTTGAAGTTTCGAATAGAGTTGAAGTCACGGTGGAGATTCTTTGAAAAGTGACTTAAACTCTCAAGGGGCGTTTGGAATTTGGTATTCGGATACTTGAATTTGAAGACCAAGACTTGTTTTTTTTGAAGTTTTGTATGAAGTTGAACTCACTGTGGAGATTGTTGAAAAGTGAGTTAAACTTTAGGGTTCGTTTAGTAAATTTTGTTTGGCTTGTCAAACAAGTTTTGTTATTTTTAGTACGTTTGTTTGGTATGTTCTGAGTCACTGGTTCTCTATAAATAGAGGCCAATGTCATTAGCTTTCATTGTAGATTTCGAATTGTAATTTAGAGTATTGAATAAAAGCTTCCGCTTCGTGTGTTCGCTGTTCGTTTGAATTTTCCAACACTTCTGGATCAGAAATGAAGATGACTGAAGGGAATGTTTTAGATGATTTGCGTGAGAAATGGATGGAAGTTGAAGCTGGTGAACTTGATAAAAGAGATAAAGATGCATTTCCATTTGATAAACGGCTCGAGATGCTAATACTAGTGGCAGAAAAAGAGCAATATGTCTGAGTGATGCTTCTTCTGGATTCATCCGTTTTTGCAGCAAATCAAGTTAGTCTATATGTCGTTTTCTTTATGTTGTGGGGTGGATTTTCGATAGTTATTTTCCATGATGTGTAGACTGTTACATTACATATAATAATAAATCAGTATATTGAGAAGGTGAAAATATTATTGCAGTTTTTCATGTATCAACACATATATCTGATGAATAATTTTGTATGTTACAACTTACAAAGAAGTTAACTCGTAATAGCTGTTCTATTTTTAGCAGGTTTTGTCAAAACTTGGAAAAAGTCCAAAGTCAACCCCACATAAGTATGATTGATGTTGATTCTTGAACTTGTAGTTGAATCTGTACATTTAGAAAAATACTAAAATGTTAAAAATTCTACTAGAAAAACAACCCGAAATTTGGTTAAAAGTTCTACTAGAAAAACAATGAGGGCTCTTAGGTTCGCATAATCCGGTCTAGTTCGATGTAATTGTAATTTAGATTACATTATGCAGAGTTTTTGGTTCGCTAAATAGAGGGGGATTATAATTCACATTACATTATGTAGGTTGTTTGGTTTGCGTTGTAATCGTAATTCAAACATTGCCTTTCTAAAAAAAAATCGTAATTCAAACATTAATATTTATTATTATTATTATTATTATTTTTATTAGTAGTATTATTATGTTTATTAATAAAAATAAAAACATTATTATTAATTACTATTAATATTAATATTATTTAATATTTATTATTGTATAAATATTAAAATGAAAATAATACTGAATTTTATAATAATAATAATACTAAATATAAAAATAAAAATAAAACTAAATTTTATAAGGCATTACGAGCCTCATTGGAGAAGATTGTTACCGCTTGTGGGCCGGGGTTTGATGATTGGCAGCGGCGACTCGCCACTCTCCCAATCCACTTAGGGGGTCTTGGAATCCTTTGTGCTAGAGGCATAATGCGATACTCTTTTTTTTACCTCTCGCTTGCATACGAGCAGTCTACAGGCTCATATATTGTCAAAGTCGGTATCATCTCTCATGGTTCTTCTTTTCAAATGCTCTTGGTGCTCTCAATCATATACGCAACATCGACATCCTCTCTTTCACGCCGACATCCTCTCTATCACCGCTAACACTCCTGCCCCAGTGTTACTTTGGTGCCATTGAGAAAGATCTTGTATCTAGATACTCATATGAAGTCTACGACATGTAGCTATTTTGAGCTGCATTCAGGCCCCACATGCACAAGATTTTCTTTTCACCATCCCATCGATGGTTTGGGACAGAGGACGAACTATCGTCAATTTCGATCTGTGTTGTGTTATAGGCTTGCAATACTTATGTCCTCTGAATGTAGTGTTTGCTCAAGTTGCAATATGCAGCGGATGGATCAATGGGAAGACCATGCAGTCTACCTTTTTAGTTAGGTGGGTGTGAATTTTAGGCATAATTTGGTGGGTGATATTCTTGTGAATATATGTTCGAAAGTCGGGACCATGGTGCATAAGGAGGCTCATATGGGTTTTCTCTCAGAGGATGGGAAAGATCTACGAACTGCCGACCTTTTACTATTTAACTAGTAAAGATGCATGTCTGGTCGTAACCGACATCTCTCCCTTTGCTAGTATGGGAGAGAATTCCTGGGCACCTAGGGTGGCCTTGTAGAATGCAGAGGAAAGTTAAAAAAAAAAGAAAAAAAGAAGTACGCGTCAATATGTGCGTACAACGGATGTAAGTTCATGCCATTCACTTTCTCTACATTCGGTGAATTTGATAAAGATGTTATGGACATACTTTCATGCATTAAGTCTCTTTCTATTAGTCACTCAAATAATGTTAAGAGTCAAGCATTTATTTTTTATAGACTAGATTTTTGTATTCAAAAAGGAGTGGGAGCACAACTTGTGTCTAGACTCCCATCTAACTTTATGTAAAGGTTTTATAATAACAAAATGTTATTATAATAAATAATAAAAATAATCTAATTCTTTTACTATATAAAAGATATATAATAATAATAATAATAATAATAATAATAATAATAATAATAATAATAATAATAATTAGATAAATCTTTAATGAAAATAATACGTATTTCTGTTAGTATTTTTACATTTTTCGTCAATAAACTTACGTTTTTGTCAGTATTTTTACGTTTTCGTTAGTTAATTTACGTTTTCATCAGTATTTTTACGTTTTATCAGTAAATTTACGTTTTCGACGATTTTACGTTTTTATCGGTAATTTTATGTTTTTGTCAGTAAATTTACGTTTTTATCAGTAAATTTACGTTTTCGTCAGTATTTTTACCTTTTCGTCAGTAAATAAACGTTTTCATCAGTATTTTTACGTTTTTGTCAGCTAATTTACGTTTTTGTGTCGGTATTTTCACATTTTTCGTTAATAAACTTACGTTTTTGCATGTATTTTTACGTTTACGTTAGTAAATTTACGTTTTCATTAGTACTTTTACGTTTTTGTCAGTAAAATTACGTTTTCCTCAGGAAAATTATGTTTACGTTAGCAAAATTACTAAATAAAACGTAAAATTACATATGAAAATGTCAAATTACTTATAAAAACGTAATACTACTGACGAAAACCTAAATTTACTAAATAAAACGTAAAATGTAAAACCTCTGATTTTACCTCTTTGACTTTGTCACCTTATGCACACATCTTGCATGAATTTATGTAATCTCACTTCACTTAATTTTATGAAGCTTCAGTCTTTCATTTAATTACACTGTCAATCCATGTTTTTATATATACATATGGGAACTTTTGTCATCTTTAACTACTTAAACTTTCACGTAGCCACATTATATCCGTTTAATATCTACAATATACTTTAATAAAGAAGTATACTTTCTACATTATATCTTGTCCTAACTAAATAAGTTACATTCATCATATACATATACCAGAAACCCTAAAACTTAACCAAATTGACTTGGACTCGAACCTACTCCTACAATATATTACCTGGACTCCTAATAACCATACCAAATTACTAGACTCGAACCCAAGACTACCCTAGACATTACATAGTAGCCGAATACACCTTAACAAACATTTACACAAACTTTAAACCTTAAAAACCTACACTAGACTTTGAAATAAAACTTGTACAAACACTCCTTCATTATGGCATACTATTCTTGTCAACTCATGCCCCCTTGACTCTTAGAAACCGCCGGCTACACAACATGAAAGGCCAAAGTGTACCTTGTGTTGCCATTAATGGAATGTACTAAGGATCTAAGTACTTGGATTCACCTTGTACTAAACCTAGGAACTACAAATCCTATATCTCTCTCTTGGACGTGTTCACTACCCGAACCACACCCTTTCACCAACCTTGGATACTTAACAACCTTAAAAACACAATCTCATTTGTAGAAACCTCCCATATTCGGATCTACATACCACCTAGACGAAACAACATTAAGTGCAAGTCCTCACTAGTATCTTGGTGATCAAGGCAAAGAAATACATCTTAGGTCACGGCTAAAGTTCTAACCGTGTAGAACTCGACTAGAATCAATGAGGGTTAGCTAGTTTTGGTTCACCATCATCACCTTCATCAATCAAGTAAGTACCATCTTCATACCCTAGTTCATTCATCATTTTTCTACTCTTCATTACATGCCCTACTTGTAAGAACCATAAGAAACGCGACTAGAAGTACATGCACACGTAAAAGTCATGCTAAAACTCGACTAGAAACCCACCCGGCTTAGATTTCTATAGTGGTAAACGAATCTAAATCATAAACCTATGAGATAACTAACCTTGCCTTAAAAACTCTAAATGAACTAGACTCATTAAAACTAGTAGCACACGAAATAAGCTAAAACAATAAGCCTTGAGTTTAAGCCCATAAGTCTCGGCTTATTATTTTAAGCCGAGTATAAATCCTTGGTTAACAAGCCCATGTAGCTAGAATTATTATTTAGGAATAGAGGAACTTAGTTAATAAGTAGTACCTAAATAAGCTCACTAGTAGAAGCTCATAAGCTTAGATAAGCCATGAACCAAATAAGCCATAAGCCACTATACGGGTAAGATATATAAGCCGAACCTAGTAGGACCATAAGCCCAAGTAAAGTGTTTAGATTAAATGGATTTGAAAAATAAACATTTGCTAAGTGTTAAACAAGCCCACCAATGAGCCGTTAGGCCCAAGTTACTAAACCGGACCCTTAATGGGCCAACCGAGCCCACTTAGCACCAAATATTATTAATAAAGACTATTTGTGTTGTTTATGTCATTAAGTGAAAGTACTAGTCGAAAATGTAATTGTATAAAACTTATACACTTGTTTCGTGACTTATAACAAGTACAAGGACCAAACTTGCCAATTTTGAAAGTCTAGGGTTGCGTTTTATAGTAGCCAAACCTTTATTAAATCACAAGGACCAAACTTGCCATTTTATAAACTCATAGCAAGGCCTAGAATATTTTTCGTGCCATAATAATTCATTTCAAAACTTGAGGGACTAGTAATGTCATTTTTATGAACTTATAACCCATGAGTGAACTTTTCGTGCCCTTTTAATATTTTCTGAAACCATAAGGACTAATATTGCCACTTTTCGAACATGAACCAAGCCCTAGGGGGGCTGTTATGTAACATGTGTACACCCAAAACCCTAAACCGAACTACAAGGACCAAATGTGGCAATGCACGAAAATTATACAAGCCCTAGTTACACGTGTAACTAGGGGGACTTGTTTTGGCAACTAATGAAACTAAAACAAGCCCTATGGGTGTTTATATAAATTGCCGCAAGTATATATATGTTTGAGGGACTAAAATTGTAATTTTCCTAAACCTAAACAAACCCTAATTATATATATACTTTCCTAAATATTAAAAAGTGTAAACTTAAATAAACCTATAAATACGGAAATCATTTTCTTTCTCAAACTTATCATTTAAATAAATTATATAAACTTCGAGGACTTTTAATTAAATAAAATGTAATACATTTTAGTAAACGTTATTTATATAAGTTAGATATAAACTGAATACAATTAATTTATAAGAATAAATATATTAAATATATTTATTATTAACCTTGTACACTTTAAAGTTTAAATATATATAAAACCTTCTTTTATAATATTTAACTCACCTTATAATGGTACAAGTACGAAGATATTAATTAAACAAATTAGTTACTTGAACGATATTAATTGTTACGCACTTAAAAATAAATACTTTATTACTTGTATAACGATAAATTAAATTACAAGAATCATAAAATACTTAAAACCAGTATAAGCATGCACAGATTTGTTTCAGTGACTTTTATGCATCCTATTATATACTTTTAATGAGACTCTATAATTATTTAGGTTGTTGACTGTGTCGTCGGCACCACTTTGGATTCTTGTGACTTATTATTGTATTACTGATAGGTGTGTAAACACCCATCCTTTTACCACTTAATTCTGGCTAAAACGAGACCAAAACACGTATTTAATATCATTTGTTTGGAATTATGCGTGGTTTTTGTGTTTATTGTGTTTTCAGAGCCAACCGGATGAATATTGAAGAAAACATGGGATTGCACGGGATTTATTGAAGAAAAAGACTCAAGATGAAGTCTATTGTCCAAGAGATGCCAAAGATTTGAAGTCACTGGGCCTATTCGAAGATTTATCGAAGAAAAGGACCAAAGATAGAAGATTTATATAAGTCAAAGAAACTCAAGTCTATTAAACGAAGAAATTAAAGGACGAGTTGAATTTAATCGACGATAAATCCCGAATCAGAATCGAAAACGTCAACTTTTATGAAAAGACGAGAAGACAAGGAGAACGAGAGAAAGCCCACTCACCAACCAAAAGAAAAGCCTATATATAGACCACCCTCACACTTTCCTTCCAGTTAGTTTTAGTTTTCCTCTCCTCCCTTTTTTTCTCCCTTCTTGTTCGTAGCATCACCATCACCACTAGGGTGATTGGTGATTTTGATCTTTGATTTCCCAATCTTGTAATTTTAATCATTGTTTTGTTATTGTTAAAACATCAATCATCAATACAAGTTCTTGTTTAATCTTTCCATTTCATCTTGTTCATCATCATCTTTATCTTCAAGTTCTTAAGTTTTTATTTTATTGAGTTTGATCTTAAAAAGTTGTTGGGATTTGTGTTTTTGTTGATGGGATTTGTAGTTTATGGTTAGTAGATGCTTAGTGATTAGTTTATTTAAGTTTTTGGTGAAAAACTTGGTGATTTTTGGATTAAAATCGATTTTCCTTGTTCTTCGGGTATTGTTACTGTTTATGTGTTTCCAGACTTCCGGATGAACAAGAAAGTTCCGGATGAACACAAAAGTTCCGAGTGAACCTAAAAGTTCCGGATGAGCATCATCTTCCGAATGAACTAAGAAGTTCCGGATGAATCTATTTTCCAAAAAGTTCCGAATGAATTTCTTTTTCAAAAGTTCCGAGTCAATCTAAAGTTCCGAATGAAAGTGTTTTCTAAAAAGTTCCGAATGAGTTTTGTTTAAAAGTTCCGAATCAGTATAAAGTTCCGAACAAACTGAAAGTTCCGGATGAACCTAATCTTCCGAATGAACCAAAGTTCCGGATGAGTCAAAAGTTCCGAATGAGTATAAAGTTTCGGATGAACCAAACTTCCGAACAAACTTCCGAATAAACTTCCGATTAAAGTTCCGAATCAAGGTGTTCCGAGTGAAAAGTTCCGGATGAACAAAGTTCCGAATCAAGGTTAAGAAGTTCCGAATCAATCATCTTTTGAGCATCATTAATTGTTAACTGTTACTGTTTCTTTAGTGTTACTTTTTCCTCATTTTAACTTTAAATTCAGTTTTCATTTTAATTTTAATTCAAGTTTTTATTAATTGTCATTAAATTAATTATCTTTGATTTAAGTTTTCATTTTATTACATTTTAACATTTAGTAGATTAGAAAACCAAACCTTTTATTTAGTAACCAAGAACAATCATTCCACTTAAGGCTGAGATCAATTCGAGAGGATTGTGAGACAAAATTAGAACCCATACAACAAGCATAATATCAAATGGCGCCGCTGCCGGCTCTTCTCGTTAAGATCAAAAGTTTTTTGTGAGAACTTGGATTTTGGGATCCGTTCCCCGTGAACGTTAATTTTTCATAAAAATTTTCAAAAATCCTAAAAAATATAAAATTTTCAAAAATACAAAAAAATTAAAAAACATAAAAACCAAAAATATTTTTGCCTTGTTTTTCTTTGTTCATTCTTTTGCAGGTGTATGCGCACTCGATCTACGTCTTATCAAGAGCCCGAGCCTCTCGATAACTTAGACATGGCTGGTGTACAAAACAACAATAACATACCACCTCCGAACAACAATAATAACAACAACAACCCGCCTTTCAACAACATGAACAATAACAACAACAATGAGCCCCTTCCGGATAATCGCCCGATGATTGAACTGCTGCAAGCTCATGTCGATGGCAACACGGATCCAATTGTCATACCTCCAATTGCCACCAACAACTTTGAGCTAAAATCAGGCTTTATCCAGATGGTCTCCGCTCAACCATTCTTGGGACGTACCATTGATGACCCACACGACCACATAAAGAGATTCTTGCAACTCACCAACACGGTCAAGTTCAATGGTGTTCCACAAGAGGTTATAAGGTTACAACTTTTTCCCTTTTCTTTTGAGGGACAAGCCCGACATTGGCTTGCTAAGGAACCGCCACAGAGTATTCTCTCGTGGACGGATTTGGAAACAAAGTTTATCAATTACTTTTTCCCACCCTCTCGTACTACCGCTTTGCGGAATGAGATCATAAATTTTGAACAAAAGTACGATGAGTCGTTCAGTGAATCTTGGGATCGTTTTAAAGATCTTTTAAGAAAATGCCCACAACATGGTTTTACCAAAGTACATCAAATTAATACTTTTTACAATGGTTTAAGCATGAGTGACAAAGATTCACTGCTGCTTGGGTCATCATTGAGAATAAATCTCGTGTGCAAACCAAGAGTGTTTGGACCAATGTCGCTAGTGCTAGCACTAGTGACAGCGACAAGCGACTGGACAAAATCACTACGCTTCTTGAATCGCTTGTCACCCACACCGTCAGCAACAACAACAGAAACAACGCTAAAAACGCTCAAGTTAACGCTGTCAGCCAACCTTGTGAGATATGCGGTGGTCCTCATTCTTACACCACTTGTACCGCCACCCAAGACTACCCTGCTGAGAATGTGAATGCGGCATATGGCACCTATCCTCAACCTGCTTATCACGCTAGACCTCAAGGTGACCGTAATTTGCTTAGCTACCGCTCCAACAACTACCTCTCACCACCCGGTTTTCCCCCAAACAACCCAAACCAACAACAAAACCTTAATCGCCCGCCTCAACAACAACAACAACCTCGTACACCATACATCCCTCCTCACAAGCAGCAACAACCACCTCAACGTAACAACCAAGTTTACCAACAACCTGCTTATCAACCACCCGCATACAATGCTCCTCCAAACCAACCCACTGCATTACACCAAGAGGTTGCAACCTACATGAGGACCAATGATGTGATTGTGGAAAATCTCCAACAGGAAGTGCGCAACTTGAAAGCAGACTTGGTCAAACAAGGGAACGATTTGAGAGCCGACATGAGAAATACGTTGGATAGCCAAACTAATGATCTGAGGTTCATGATGGCTAGTTTCTTCCAAGGTAATCAACCCTCTTCTTCGGGTACTCTTCCGAGTAACACCGTTGCGAATCCAAGAGGGGAGATGAAAGCAATCACCACTCGAAGTGGCAAAGGTACCAAGGAACCCGAGCTTCCTATACCTCCACCGGTGGTTGTGACTAAGGAGAACGAGTCACCTGCTCCTATTCCTCACCCTTCTACTTCCCCAATTTCTCCACCTCTCCCTTCTATCCCTCCTCCACCCAAGGATGTGAGTGATCCTATTCTTCCAAAGCCTTCCTCTTCTTCCAATATACCTTATCCATCTAGGTTGAGGAAAGAGAAGCTCAAAAGCAAGGACGATATTCAGGTTTCTAACTTTCTTAAGATGTTTAAACAACTGAATTTCAATATCTCCTTCGCTGAGGCTCTCGCTCACATGCCCAAATATGCGAAAATGTTTAAAGATCTTCTGAGCGACAAGGAAAATCTCCTCGATATTGCCAACACCCAACTTAATGAGAACTGCTCTGCAGTGCTCTTAAGGAAATTGCCAACCAAGCTTGGTGATCCGGGTCGTTTCCTTATCCCTTGCAATTTCCCGGGAGTAGAGAATTGCATGGCCCTAGCCGATCTAGGTGCCAGTATTAATCTTATGCCTCTAAGCGTTTGGAAGCAATTATCTCTCCCAGAGCTAGTCCCCACCAAAATGACTTTGGAATAGGCTAACCGTACGGTTGCTTATCCAGTGGGGATAGCCGAAGACGTCATTGTAGGAGTCGACAAATTCACCTTTCCTGCTTATTTTGTTGTCGTCGACTACGAGATGGACCCTCGTGTGCCACTAATTGTTGGTCGTCCATTCTTAAGGACCGGTCGCACTCTCATTGATGTTGAAGCCGGTGAGCTTATCATGAGAGTGGGTGACGATAAAGTAGTCTTCAACATGGGAAAGTTGTCTAAACAGCCTTATTCATATGAGAGTGTTAATTGTATTGACGTTCTTGATGAGGCTTGTGAAGAACACTTTAATGATGCTTGCAAAAGTATTCCTACCTCTCTTCCCAATGTTGAGACCGTGTCCTCTATTGATTCATCGTTGTCTCTATTTGGAGATAGTGATTTATTTTGGAACAATCTTGAAGACACCATGGGAGATGTGAATTTGGCTACTAATGATTCTCCTATCGATGGGGATGAAGACATGAATTTCTTTGACAATCTTCTCAACGAAGACAATCCTTCGCCTCCATCTCCCACGGTCATTGCTATCGATACTCTGACTTCGAATACGCCTCCCGTCGAAAATCCTCCGGATTTAGAACTTAAGGAGTTGCCGCCCCATCTTGAGTATGTATTCCTTGAAGAAGAGAAAAAGTCGCCAGTCATCATTGCTAAGGACTTAAAGGAAGAAGAAAAAGCCCGACTTATCACCGTGTTGAAAAATCATAAGAAGGTTATTGCTTGGAAGATTTCTGATATTCGTGGAATCGATCCTCACTTCTGCACACACAAAATTCTCATGGAGGACGACTTTAAGCCCACAATTCAAAGCCAACGAAGGGTGAATCCAAAAATCCATGAAGTCATCAAAACAGAGGTTATCAAACTTCTTGATGCGGGTATGATTTACCCTATTTCGGATTCACCATGGGTTAGTCCAATCCATTGTGTGCCCAAGAAGGGCGGAATAACCGTTGTTCCCAATGAACACAACGAGTTGATTTCCACTCGTCTCGTTACTGGGTGGAGAGTTTGTTTAGACTACCGCAAACTCAATGATGCCACGAGAAAGGATCATTTCCCTCTACCTTTTATGGACCAAATGCTTGAACGTTTAGCGGGTAATGAATATTACTGCTTTCTTGATGGAATCGATCCCCAAGATCAAGAGAAGACAACATTCACTTGTCCCTATGGCACTTTTGCTTACAAAAGAATGCCTTTTGGCTTATGTAATGCCCCCGGGACTTTCCAAAGGTGCATGTTAGCTATCTTCCATGACATGGTTGAACAAACCATGGAAGTCTTCATGGATGATTTCTCGGTCTTCGGGGATTCCTTCTCTTCTTGCCTTGCCAATTTGGAACGTATGCTTAAGCGGTGCGAAGACACTCGCCTTGTTCTGAATTGTGAAAATGCCATTTCATGGTAAAAGAAGGCATCGTGCTGGGACACAAAATTTTCAAAGCCGGTCTTGAAGTAGACCGTGCTAAAGTCGATGTTATCGCCAAGTTGCCTCCACCTTCAACCGTGAAGGGTGTGAGAAGTTTTTTGGGTCATGCGGGCTTCTACCGTCGATTCATCAAAGATTTTTCTCAAATCGCTCGCCCGATGACCCACCTCTTGGAAAAGGATACTCCTTTTATCTTTTCCAAAGAGTGTCTCGAAGCCTTCAACTCGCTGAAGGATAAGCTAACTAAGGCACCCGTCTTAGTTACCCCTAATTGGGAGCTGCCTTTTGAGTTGATGTGCGATGCTAGTGATTTTGCTATTGGAGCGGTTCTGGGACAACGAGTGAACAAACACTTCCAACCGATCCATTACGCTAGCAAGACAATGACGGGGGCACAATTGCATTATACGACAACCGAAAAAGAGCTTTTAGCTGTTGTCTATGCTTTTGAAAAATTCCGCCCCTATCTTGTCCTTTCTACAACAATTGTGTATACCGATCATTCTGCGCTGAAGTACTTGTTGACAAAGCAAGATTCCAAACCAAGACTTCTTCGCTGGGTTTTGCTGCTCCAGGAATTTAAAATCGAGATTCGCGATAAAAAAGGAGCAGAAAACCTAGCCGCGGATCATCTCAGCAGACTTGAGGATCCTTACCAAGGGGATCATCCGAACAAAGAAATCAATGATTCTTTTCCCTTGGAGACCTTAATGTCTATAAACTCGAAGTCGAATGAAACCCCGTGGTTTGCGGACTTTGCAAACTACTTGGCGGGTGGAATTCTCAAGGAAGGGTTGACGTCTCAACAAAAGAAAAAGTTCTTCACCGACATTAAGACTTACTTTTGGGACGACCCTTACCTATTCAAACAATGTGCCGACCTAATTATCCGCCGTTGTGTTGACGGACCGGCAGCTTCACAAATCCTTGATGCTTGCCACAAAGGACCCACCGGTGGTCACTTTGGTCCAAACTACACGGCCAAAAAAGTGTTTGACTCGGGATTTTATTGGCCCTCCATATATCGTGACGCTCACGATATGGTTAAACGATGTGATGTTTGCCAAAAACAAGGCACGATCACACATAAAGACGAGATGCCTCAGAATTTCATTCAAGAGTGTGAAATCTTTGATGTTTGGGGTATCGACTTTATGGGGCCATTCCCTTCTTCTAAACGAAACAAATACATCCTTGTAGCCGTTGACTACGTCTCCAAATGGGTTGAAGCCAAAGCTTTACCCACTAATGACGCAAGGGTGGTTTGTAACTTTTTGAAAGCTCTTTTCGCTAGATTCGGTGTGCCTCGTGCCATTATTAGTGATCGTGGGACTCATTTCTGCAATGACCAATTTGCTAGAGTCATGGCTAAGTACGGTGTAAACCATCGTCTTTCCACAGCCTACCACCCACAAACTAATGGCCAGGCTGAAATATCCAACCGAGGACTTAAGCGAATTCTGGAAAGAACCGTGGGAGAGCATCGTGCCTCATGGGCTGATAAACTTGATGATGCTTTGTGGGCTTTCCGTACTGCTTACAAGACCCCGATCGGCTGTACGCCTTATCGTCTTGTGTACGGGAAAGCGTGCCACCTCCCCATTGAGTTGGAGCACAAGGCCTACTGGGCCTTGAAGTGGGCTAATTTTGATATTAACAAAGCCGGTGACCTACGCAAGATCCAACTCAATGAGCTCAATGAACTCCGTAATGAGGCTTATGAAAATTCTTTGATCTATAAGGAAAGATCTAAGCTCATTCACGACTCCAAGATCAAAAACCGAGAGTTCCATGTTGGAGACAAAGTCTTACTTTTTAACTCTCGGTTGAAAATCTTTTCGGGCAAGCTCAAATCTCATTGGTCCGGCCCATTCACCATTGCCCAAATTTTTCCATATGGTACTCTCGAGCTCGCTCAACCTGATGGACCGAATTTTAAGGTGAATGGCCAACGAGTGAAGTTGTACTTTGGTGAGGACACCTCTCAGGAGGTGATTCCATCCCTCACCACGTTCCCCATGAACTAATTTTGGGTCGAGTCAGGCTCGTGACTCGGTTATCAAAAACAAGCGCTCCTCGGGAGGCAGCCCGAGTATCTATCCTTTTATGTTTTAATCCCCTAAGTGTAGGGGGGACTTCTATACGTGTTTGTATTTGTGTGGTGATGTGATTACAGGGATAAGTGCACTCTTGGAATCTTTGAAGAACCGTGCTCCCGTGTTATCCGAAATCCGGTTCTATCTCTCAACTATCGTGATTCAATTTTCTTCATACTCACATTTGAAATTGATCACTTTAGTCGTCTCTTCCTTAACTTGAGTTAACCAACGTGCACAATGTCATAAGTGTAGGGGAGACTTTCCCACATGCTTAAACATTGAGGACAATGTTTATCTTAAGTGTAGGGGGGGACTTCTATCGAAGTTTTAAGTGGACTTTTCCATGAAAATGCCTTCATTTAACCAGAAAATCATCTTTTTCAACATTTTTCAAATTTTTTATTAACTTTGGCCATTTAGTCGTAATTTTTAAATTAACATCTTTGCTTTCGTATGTATATATCCCGCAATAAAGTCAAATTTTAATAAAGTGGTGTAGCTAGTTTAGAAATCTTTGACATATTAGGCCCGTTGCGTTTATTTTGACTCAACCCGAATAGACTTATCCAAGTTTATTCTAGCTAGTATCCTTAACCATGTAGACCTTAATTGGTTTATTAGGCTAAATGCCCACGAGTCTCATTTTTTGAGATTTTAAATTGTGGAGAACGAGAAATGATAGAGTCAATTATAAGTCGGTATTCTTGCGCAAGCTCACTTGGTGTAATTATTTGCCTTTTCTCCCATCACTTGCTAATAATTTATCTGCAATAAGTAAGGTCGTACGATTTGAAAGGTTACTTAGCTTCTAGCCCAAGATCGTTTAAAAGTTGCTCGGTAATGATAAGAGTTCATAGCCAAGGCATAACTTATGAAGCGGGACGCGAAGATTGGCGAGTCCGAAAAGGCCCTAACAAGGCATGAGGATTCCATTTTATTGCTAAAGGTCCAAGATGATGTGAAAAGCATTATTCCCAAAGTCAATATGAAGGATCAAGACTCACGACGAAAGGCAATCAACTCCCATAAAGATCATGGAGAAGTCTATCCGAAAAGACCCTAACAAGGTATGAGGATAAATAGATCCAAGTCCGAAAAGGAGGCGGATCGTTGTATCTCAAAATCCCAAATAGAGATTGAAGAAATAATCATGAAGTCGTGGTCAACAAAGTTGGAGTACCTCTCAAAAGTCTCCAAGTGAAGAAACTCTATGAACGATGAGAAGACCATTATCTCAAGCACGTCTCTCAAGATATGAAGTATGAAGTACATGCCAAATATCGGCCCGAGAAAGGTCTCAAATCGTGAACCGAGTTATGCCAAGATATGAACTTTTTGATATCCCGAGAAGCAGTTTTAAGAGATTTTGTCCTTTAGCTAACTATTGATCAAATCGTCCTACTTTGCTTTCGGCCTTAATAAACTATCGAAATAAGTCCAAAAATGCATCTTCATGATCATTCTAAGACAAAAATAAAATATAAGAGATACACCTAGGAATAAGGGAGTTTAAGCATTTAATTAAGCCATGTGTGTAAGTGTTTGAATTGCTAACTTATAATAACAATGATCTCGTTTCTAAGCTTAGTTTGGGGAACGTGAAACTTGAGGGTGATAAATCTTCGCAACACCAAAGCCCTAATGTAAGTCATTGATCTCTTTGCAAGTTATTTCCATTCTTTTGTTTCCTTTAAAGTGTTAATTTCTCTTAGTATGTTAATTTTTGTTTAGTAGTATTTTAATAAGGCCAAGGTTGATTGATTATGAGAAAAGTGTAAAATTGCTTTGTCACTAAGCATTGCATGAGGGCATGGCAATGGCTAAGTGTAGGGGATTTGATAGGTGTGTAAACACCCATCCTTTTACCACTTAATTCTGGCTAAAACGAGACCAAAACACGTATTTAATATCATTTGTTTGGAATTATGCGTGGTTTTTGTGTTTATTGTGTTTTCAGAGCCAACCGGATGAATATTGAAGAAAACATGGGATTGCACGGGATTTATTGAAGAAAAAGACTCAAGATGAAGTCTATTGTCCAAGAGATGCCAAAGATTTGAAGTCACTGGGCCTATTCGAAGATTTATCGAAGAAAAGGACCAAAGATAGAAGATTTATATAAGTCGAAGAAACTCAAGTCTATTAAACGAAGAAATTAAAGGATGAGTTGAATTTAATCGACGACAAATCCCGAATCAGAATCGAAAACGTCAACTTTTCTGAAAAGACGAGAAGACAAGGAGAACGGGAGAAAGCCCACTCACCAACCAAAAGAAAAGCCTATATATAGACCACCCTCACACTTTCCTTCCAGTTAGTTTTAGTTTTCCTCTCCTCCCTTTTTTTCTCCCTTCTTGTTCGTAGCATCACCATCACCACTAGGGTGATTGGTGATTTTGATCTTTGATTTCCCAATCTTGTAATTTTAATCATTGTTTTGTTATTGTTAAAACATCAATCATCAATACAAGTTCTTGTTTAATCTTTCCATTTCATCTTGTTCATCATCATCTTTATCTTCAAGTTCTTAAGTTTTTATTTTATTGAGTTTGATCTTAAAAAGTTGTTGGGATTTGTGTTTTTGTTGATGGGATTTGTAGTTTATGGTTAGTAGATGCTTAGTGATTAGTTTATTTAAGTTTTTGGTGAAAAACTTGGTGATTTTTGGATTAAAATCGATTTTCCTTGTTCTTCGGGTATTGTTACTGTTTATGTGTTTCCAGACTTCCGGATGAACAAGAAAGTTCCGGATGAACACAAAAGTTCCGAGTGAACCTAAAAGTTCCGGATGAGCATCATCTTCCAAATGAACTAAGAAGTTCCGGATGAATCTATTTTCCAAAAAGTTCCGAATGAATTTCTTTTTCAAAAGTTCTGAGTCAATCTAAAGTTCCGAATGAAAGTGTTTTCTAAAAAGTTCCGAATGAGTTTTGTTTAAAAGTTCCGAATCAGTATAAAGTTCCGAACGAACTGAAAGTTCCGGATGAACCTAATCTTCCGAATGAACCAAAGTTCCGGATGAGTCAAAAGTTCCGAATGAGTATAAAGTTCCGGATGAACCAAACTTCCGAACAAACTTCCGAATAAACTTCCGATTAAAGTTCCGAATCAAGGTGTTCCGAGTGAAAAGTTCCGGATGAACAAAGTTCCGAATCAAGGTTAAGAAGTTCCGAATCAATCATCTTTTGAGCATCATTAATTGTTAACTGTTACTGTTTCTTTAGTGTTACTTTTTCCTCATTTTAACTTTAAATTCAGTTTTCATTTTAATTTTAATTCAAGTTTTTATTAATTGTCATTAAATTAATTATCTTTGATTTAAGTTTTCATTTTTTTACATTTTAACATTTTGTAGATTAAAAAACCAAACCTTTTATTTAGTAACCAAGAACAATCATTCCACTTAAGGCTGAGATCAATTTGAGAGGACTGTGAGACAAAATTAGAACCCATACAAAAAGCATAATATCAATTACTGAGGTGAGTTAATGGCCCCACTTTATATATTAACAAACTTTTAAATCCTTTATGGGGAAGAAATCATGCAACTTATTTTATGGATGTAAACTGAACTGTATCAACTCTTGATTACATTTGCCTGTTGTAGAATTCCTCATGACCCGTGAACTGAAACTGTTAAAATTGTTGGATTACGTGAATGTTATAAATAGATCTATTTAGGATTGATCATCCCCATCTGGGTGAGTCATGCTCACTGTGCCTTGGCCGGGACAACAGGTGTTTATCATGTCGGAACGAAATATTGGGTGCATTATTATTAATGCGAAGGGTTCTCATTTGTTGAGGGCTTAACTTGTCAAGTGTCAGTTTCGGGCAATAGGAAATGTAATTACCTTTAAGTATTGATGCTATGTGCATCACTATTCAGTGAATGTTTTACTATCCAAACTTATTTATTAAACCTGTGAATTCACCAACTTTATGTTGACTCTCAAAAGCATGTTTTTCTCAAGTAATTGAAGCAGGTAGTTATTATGTGCATGGACCTCAGCATCAGGATAGGCAACATTCTAGCACTCATCTGGGGATTTTATAATTGGGGATTTACAAACAATCTTTTATTTATGTTGAAACCATTTTAAATAACAATTCACATTAATGTTCATGTAATAAATGTTTGATAATCTTTTATCTGATGCTCTATGTACTATCTGCTATTGATCCACCTACGTGACACCCACATATTATTTCCGCTGCATTTGACCAATTTGGGGGTGTCACATAAAATTACTGACGAAAACATAAATTTACTTACGAAAACGTCAAATTACCGATGAAAACGTAAAACTACTGACGAAAACGTAAAACTACTGAAGAAAACGTAAATTTACCAATGAAAACGTCAAATTACTGATGAGAACGTAAATTTACTGACGAAAACGTAAATTTACCGATGAAAACTTAAAATTACTGACGATGAAAACGTCAAATCACTGATGAAAACGTCAAATTACTGATGAAAACGTAAAACTACCGACGAAAACGTAAATTTGCTGATGAAAACGTCAAATTACTGATAAAAACGTAAAATTAGTGACGTAAACGTAAAAGTACTGATGAAAATGAAAAATTACTGATTAAACGTAATAATACAGATGAAAATTTAAAAAAAGGAAAACTGTGAAAAAACAGACAACCCTGTGGAAAAATTGAAAAAAAAACCGTGAAAAAACAGACAGTATCGTGAAAAAACTGATAAAAACGTGAAAAAACTGGAAAAAAAACCGTGAGAAACAGACAATTATTATTAATATTTATTAATATTATAATAATAATTATCAATAATATTAATATATTTTTTATCATTATTATTATGATTATTATTATTATATAAATAAAAAATAAAAAAATAATAATAAATGTAATATTATTATTTATTTTTATATTATTTAACTATGACTTTTACAAAAAAAAAGATTTATATAGTACTAAATAAAAAAAAAGTTAGTACTAATTAGTAGTAGTAGTAAAAGATGTGATATAACCAGCACCAATTTGAGCCCAAAAAGAATAACGTTGTAATGTTGTTAGCCCAGCGGCCCAGCCTTGCTGAGCAAGGAAAGCCAAAGCAGATCCAAGATCGATGGAATCTGAATTTTATAATAATAATAAATATAAAAATATTAAAATGAAAATAATACTGAATTTTATAATAATAGTAATACTAAATATAAAAATAAAAATAAAACTAAATTTTGATAAGGCATTACGAGCCTCATTGGAGAAGATTGTTACCGCTTGTGGGCCGGGGTTTGATGATTGGCAGCGGCGACTCGCCACTCTCCCAATCCACTTAGGGGGTCTTGGAATCCTTTGTGCTAGAGGCATAATGCGATATTCTTTTTTTTACCTCTCGCTTGCATACGAGCAGTCTACAGGCTCATATATTGTCAAAGTCGGTATCATCTCTCATGGTTCTTCTTTTCAAATGCTCTTGGTGCTCTCAATCATATACGCAACATAGACATCCTCTCTTTCACGCCGACATCCTCTCTATCACCGCTAACACTCCTGCCCCAGTGTTACTTTGGTGCCATTGAGAAAGATCTTGTATCTAGATACTCATATGAAGTCTACGACAGGTAGCTATTTTGAGCTGCATTCGGGCCCCACATGCACAAGATTTTCTTTTCACCATCCCATCGATGGTTTGGGACAGAGGACGAACTATCGTCAATTTCGATCTGTGTTGTGTTATAGGCTTGCAATACTTATGTCCTCTGAATGTAGTGTTTGCTCAAGTTGCAATATGCAGC
Organism: Glebionis coronaria; assembly: GCA_025667525.1. Taxonomy (NCBI): domain Eukaryota; kingdom Viridiplantae; phylum Streptophyta; class Magnoliopsida; order Asterales; family Asteraceae; genus Glebionis; species Glebionis coronaria. Next base: position 475,653,440 of record CM046882.1, read on the forward strand.
GGATGGATCAATGGGAAGACCATGCAGTCTACTTTTTTAGTTAGGTGGGTGTGAATTTTAGGCATAATTTGGTGGGTGATATTCTTGTGAATATATGTTCGAAAGTCGGGACCATGGTGCATAAGGAGGCTCATATGGGTTTTCTCTCAGAGGATGGGAAAGATCTACGAACTGCCGACCTTTTACTATTTAACTAGTAAAGATGCATGTCTGGTCGTAACCGACATCTCTCCCTTTGCTAGTATGGGAGAGAATTCCTGGGCACCTAGGGTGGCCTTGTAGAATGCAGAGGAAAGTTAAAAAAAAAGAAAAAAAAGAAGTACGCGTCAATATGTGCGTACAACGGATGTAAGTTCATGCCATTCACTTTCTCTACATTCGGTGAATTTGATAAAGATGTTATGGACATACTTTCATGCATTAAGTCTCTTTCTATTAGTCACTCAAATAATGTTAAGAGTCAAGCATTTATTTTTCATAGACTAGATTTTTGTATTCAAAAAGGAGTGGGAGCACAACTTGTGTCTAGACTCCCATCTAACTTTATGTAAAGGTTTTATAATAACAAAATGTTATTATAATAAATAATAAAAATAATCTAATTCTTTTACTATATAAAAGATATATAATAATAATAATAATAATAATAATAATAATAATAATAATAATAATAATAATTAGATAAATCTTTAATGAAAATAATACGTATTTCTGTTAGTATTTTTATATTTTTCGTCAATAAACTTACGTTTTTGTCAGTATTTTTACGTTTTCGTTAGTTAATTTACGTTTTCATCAGTATTTTTACGTTTTATCAGTAAATTTACGTTTTCGACGATTTTACGTTTTTATCGGTAATTTTATGTTTTTGTCAGTAAATTTACGTTTTTATCAGTAATTTTACGTTTTCGTCAGTATTTTTACCTTTTCGTCAGTAAATAAACGTTTTCATCAGTATTTTTACGTTTTTGTCAGCTAATTTACGTTTTTGTGTCGGTATTTTCACATTTTTCGTTAATAAACTTACGTTTTTGCATGTATTTTTACGTTTACGTTAGTAAATTTACGTTTTCATTAGTACTTTTACGTTTTTGTCAGTAAAATTACGTTTTCCTCAGGAAAATTATGTTTACGTTAGCAAAATTACTAAATAAAACGTAAAATTACATATGAAAATGTCAAATTACTTATAAAAACGTAATACTACTGACGAAAACCTAAATTTACTAAATAAAACGTAAAATGTAAAACCTCTGATTTTACCTCTTTGACTTTGTCACCTTATGCACACATCTTGCATGAATTTATGTAATCTCACTTCACTTAATTTTATGAAGCTTCAGTCTTTCATTTAATTACACTGTCAATCCATGTTTTTATATATACATATGGGAACTTTTGTCATCTTTAACTACTTAAACTTTCACGTAGCCACATTATATCCGTTTAATATCTACAATATACTTTAATAAAGAAGTATACTTTCTACATTATATCTTGTCCTAACTAAATAAGTTACATTCATCATATACATATACCAGAAACCCTAAAACTTAACCAAATTGACTTGGACTCGAACCTACTCCTACAATATATTACCTGGACTCCTAATAACCATACCAAATTACTAGAATCGAACCCAAGACTACCCTAGACATTACATAGTAGCCGAATACACCTTAACAAACATTTACACAAACTTTAAACCTTAAAAACCTACCCTAGACTTTGAAATAAAACTTGTACAAACACTCCTTCATTATGGCATACTATTCTTGTCAACTCATGCCCCCTTGACTCTTAGAAACCGCCGGCTACACAACATGAAAGGCCAAAGTGTACCTTGTGTTGCCATTAATGGAATGTACTAAGGATCTAAGTACTTGGATTCACCTTGTACTAAACCTAGGAACTACAAATCCTATATCTCTCTCTTGGACGTGTTCACTACCCGAACCACACCCTTTCACCAACCTTGGATACTTAACAACCTTAAAAACACAATCTCATTTGTAGAAACCTCCCATATTCGGATCTACATACCACCTAGACGAAACAACATTAAGTGCAAGTCCTCACTAGTATCTTGGTGATCAAGGCAAAGAAATACATCTTAGGTCACGGCTAAAGTTCTAACCGTGTAGAACTCGACTAGAATCAATGAGGGTTAGCTAGTTTTGGTTCACCATCATCACCTTCATCAATCAAGTAAGTACCATCTTCATACCCTAGTTCATTCATCATTTTTCTACTCTTCATTACATGCCCTACTTGTAAGAACCATAAGAAACGCGACTAGAAGTACATGCACACGTAAAAGTCATGCTAAAACTCGACTAGAAACCCACCCGGCTTAGATTTCTATAGTGGTAAACGAATCTAAATCATAAACCTATGAGATAACTAACCTTGCCTTAAAAACTCTAAATGAACTAGACTCATTAAAACTAGTAGCACACGAAATAAGCTAAAACAATAAGCCTTGAGTTTAAGCCCATAAGTCTCGGCTTATTATTTTAAGCCGAGTATAAATCCTTGGTTAACAAGCCCATGTAGCTAGAATTATTATTTAGGAATAGAGGAACTTAGTTAATAAGTAGTACCTAAATAAGCTCACTAGTAGAAGCTCATAAGCTTAGATAAGCCATGAACCAAATAAGCCATAAGCCACTATACGGGTAAGATATATAAGCCGAACCTAGTAGGACCATAAGCCCAAGTAAAGTGTTTAAATTAAATGGATTTGAAAAATAAACATTTGCTAAGTGTTAAACAAGCCCACCAATGAGCCGTTAGGCCCAAGTTACTAAACCGGACCCTTAATGGGCCAACCGAGCCCACTTAGCACCAAATATTATTAATAAAGACTATTTGTGTTGTTTATGTCATTAAGTGAAAGTACTAGTCGAAAATGTAATTGTATAAAACTTATACACTTGTTTCGTGACTTATAACAAGTACAAGGACCAAACTTGCCAATTTTGAAAGTCTAGGGTTGCGTTTTATAGTAGCCAAACCTTTATTAAATCACAAGGACCAAACTTGCCATTTTATAAACTCATAGCAAGGTCTAGAATATTTTTCGTGCCATAATAATTCATTTCAAAACTTGAGGGACTAGTAATGTCATTTTTATGAACTTATAACCCATGAGTGAACTTTTCGTGCCCTTTTAATATTTTCTGAAACCATAAGGACTAATATTGCCACTTTTCGAACATGAACCAAGCCCTAGGGGGGCTGTTATGTAACATGTGTACACCCAAAACCCTAAACCGAACTACAAGGACCAAATGTGGCAATGCACGAAAATTATACAAGCCCTAGTTACACGTGTAACTAGGGGGACTTGTTTTGGCAACTAATGAAACTAAAACAAGCCCTATGGGTGTTTATATAAATTGCCGCAAGTATATATATGTTTGAGGGACTAAAATTGTAATTTTCCTAAACCTAAACAAACCCTAATTATATATATACTTTCCTAAATATTAAAAAGTGTAAACTTAAATAAACCTATAAATACGGAAATCATTTTCTTTCTCAAACTTATCATTTAAATAAATTATATAAACTTCGAGGACTTTTAATTAAATAAAATGTAATACATTTTAGTAAACGTTATTTATATAAGTTAGATATAAACTGAATACAATTAATTTATAAGAATAAATATATTAAATATATTTATTATTAACCTTGTACACTTTAAAGTTTAAATATATATAAAATCTTCTTTTATAATATTTAACTCACCTTATAATGGTACAAGTACGAAGATATTAATTAAACAAATTAGTTACTTGAACGATATTAATTGTTACGCACTTAAAAATAAATACTTTATTACTTGTATAACGATAAATTAAATTACAAGAATCATAAAATACTTAAAACCAGTATAAGCATGCACAGATTTGTTTCAGTGACTTTTATGCATCCTATTATATACTTTTAATGAGACTCTATAATTATTTAGGTTGTTGACTGTGTCGTCGGCACCACTTTGGATTCTTGTGACTTATTATTGTATTACTGATAGGTGTGTAAACACCCATCCTTTTACCACTTAATTCTGGCTAAAACGAGACCAAAACACGTATTTAATATCATTTGTTTGGAATTATGCGTGGTTTTTGTGTTTATTGTGTTTTCAGAGCCAACCGGATGAATATTGAAGAAAACATGGGATTGCACGGGATTTATTGAAGAAAAAGACTCAAGATGAAGTCTATTGTCCAAGAGATGCCAAAGATTTGAAGTCACTGGGCCTATTCGAAGATTTATCGAAGAAAAGGACCAAAGATAGAAGATTTATATAAGTCGAAGAAACTCAAGTCTATTAAACGAAGAAATTAAAGGACGAGTTGAATTTAATCGACGATAAATCACGAATCAGAATCGAAAACGTCAACTTTTATGAAAAGACGAGAAGACAAGGAGAACGAGAGAAAGCCCACTCACCAACCAAAAGAAAAGCCTATATATAGACCACCCTCACACTTTCCTTCCAGTTAGTTTTAGTTTTCCTCTCCTCCCTTTTTTTCTCCCTTCTTGTTCGTAGCATCACCATCACCACTAGGGTGATTGGTGATTTTGATCTTTGATTTCCCAATCTTGTAATTTTAATCATTGTTTTGTTATTGTTAAAACATCAATCATCAATACAAGTTCTTGTTTAATCTTTCCATTTCATCTTGTTCATCATCATCTTTATCTTCAAGTTCTTAAGTTTTTATTTTATTGAGTTTGATCTTAAAAAGTTGTTGGGATTTGTGTTTTTGTTGATGGGATTTGTAGTTTATGGTTAGTAGATGCTTAGTGATTAGTTTATTTAAGTTTTTGGTGAAAAACTTGGTGATTTTTGGATTAAAATCGATTTTCCTTGTTCTTCGGGTATTGTTACTGTTTATGTGTTTCCAGACTTCCGGATGAACAAGAAAGTTCCGGATGAACACAAAAGTTCCGAGTGAACCTAAAAGTTCCGGATGAGCATCATCTTCCGAATGAACTAAGAAGTTCCGGATGAATCTATTTTCCAAAAAGTTCCGAATGAATTTCTTTTTCAAAAGTTCCGAGTCAATCTAAAGTTCCGAATGAAAGTGTTTTCTAAAAAGTTCCGAATGAGTTTTGTTTAAAAGTTCCGAATCAGTATAAAGTTCCGAACGAACTGAAAGTTCCGGATGAACCTAATCTTCCGAATGAACCAAAGTTCCGGATGAGTCAAAAGTTCCGAATGAGTATAAAGTTCCGGATGAACCAAACTTCCGAACAAACTTCCGAATAAACTTCCGATTAAAGTTCCGAATCAAGGTGTTCCGAGTGAAAAGTTCCGGATGAACAAAGTTCCGAATCAAGGTTAAGAAGTTCCGAATCAATCATCTTTTGAGCATCATTAATTGTTAACTGTTACTGTTTCTTTAGTGTTACTTTTTCCTCATTTTAACTTTAAATTCAGTTTTCATTTTAATTTTAATTCAAGTTTTTATTAATTGTCATTAAATTAATTATCTTTGATTTAAGTTTTCATTTTATTACATTTTAACATTTAGTAGATTAGAAAACCAAACCTTTTATTTAGTAACCAAGAACAATCATTCCACTTAAGGCTGAGATCAATTCGAGAGGACTGTGAGACAAAATTAGAACCCATACAAAAAGCATAATATCAAATGGCGCCGCTGCCGGCTTTTCTCGTTAAGATCAAAAGTTTTTTGTGAGAACTTAGATTTTGGGATCCGTTCCCCGTGAACGTTAATTTTTCATAAAAATTTTCAAAAATCCTAAAAAATATAAAATTTTCAAAAATACAAAAAAATTAAAAAACATAAAAACCAAAAATATTTTTGCCTTGTTTTTCTTTATTCATTCTTTTGCAGGTGTATGCGCACTCGATCTACGTCTTATCAAGAGCCCGAGCCTCTCGATAACTTAGACATGGCTGGTGTACAAAACAACAATAACATACCACCTCCGAACAACAATAATAACAACAACAACCCGCCTTTCAACAACATGAACAATAACAACAACAATGAGCCCCTTCCGGATAATCGCCCGATGATTGAACTGCTGCAAGCTCATGTCGATGGCAACACGGATCCAATTGTCATACCTCCAATTGCCACCAACAACTTTGAGCTAAAATCAGGCTTTATCCAGATGGTCTCCGCTCAACCATTCTTGGGACGTACCATTGATGACCCACACGACCACATAAAGAGATTCTTGCAACTCACCAACACGGTCAAGTTCAATGGTGTTCCACAAGAGGTTATAAGGTTACAACTTTTTCCCTTTTCTTTTGAGGGACAAGCCCGGCATTGGCTTGCTAAGGAACCGCCACAGAGTATTCTCTCGTGGACGGATTTGGAAACAAAGTTTATCAATTACTTTTTCCCACCCTCTCGTACTACCGCTTTGCGGAATGAGATCATAAATTTTGAACAAAAGTACGATGAGTCGTTCAGTGAATCTTGGGATCGTTTTAAAGATCTTTTAAGAAAATGCCCACAACATGGTTTTACCAAAGTACATCAAATTAATACTTTTTACAATGGTTTAAGCATGAGTGACCAAGATTCACTGAACAGTGCCTCGGGGGGTAATCTGTTGGCTAAGACTCAATGCTGCTTGGGACATCATTGAGAATAAATCTCGTGTGCAAACCAAGAGTGATCGGACCAATGTCGCTAGTGCTAGCACTAGTGACAGCGACAAGCGACTGGACAAAATCACTACGCTTCTTGAATCGCTTGTCACCCACACCGTCAGCAACAACAACAGCAACAACGCTAAAAACGCTCAAGTTAACGCTGTCAGCCAACCTTGTGAGATATGCGGTGGTCCTCATTCTTACACCACTTGTACCGCCACCCAAGACTACCCTGCTGAGAATGTGAATGCGGCATATGGCACCTATCCTCAACCTGCTTATCAAGCTAGACCTCAAGGTGACCGTAATTTGCTTAGCTACCGCTCCAACAACTACCTCTCACCACCCGGTTTTCCCCCAAACAACCCAAACCAACAACAAAACCTTAATCGCCCTCCTCAACAAAAACAACAACCTCGTACACCATACATCCCTCCTCACAAGCAGCAACAACCACCTCAACGTAATAACCAAGTTTACCAACAACCTGCTTATCAACCACCCGCATACAATGCTTCTCCAAACCAACCCACTGCATTACACCAAGAGGTTGCAACCTACATGAGGACCAATGATGTGATTGTGGAAAATCTCCAACAGGAAGTGCGCAACTTGAAAGCAGACTTGGTCAAACAAGGGAACGATTTGAGAGCCGACATGAGAAATACGTTGGATAGCCAAACTAATGATCTGAGGAACATGATGGCTAGTTTCTTCCAAGGTAATCAACCCTCTTCTTCGGGTACTATTCCGAGTAACACCGTTGCGAATCCAAGAGGGGAGATGAAAGCAATCACCACTCGAAGTGGCAAAGGTACCAAGGAACCCGAGCTTCCTATACCTCCACCGGTGGTTGTGACTAAGGAGAACGAGTCACCTGCTCCTATTCCTCACCCTTCTACTTCCCCAATTTCTCCACCTCTCCCTTCTATCCCTCCTCCACCCAAGGATGTGAGTGATCCTATTCTTCCAAAGCCTTCCTCTTCTTCCAATATACCTTATCCATCTAGGTTGAGGAAAGAGAAGCTCAAAAGCAAGGACGATATTCAGGTTTCTAACTTTCTTAAGATGTTTAAACAACTGAATTTCAATATCTCCTTCGCTGAGGCTCTCGCTCACATGCCCAAATATGCGAAAATGTTTAAAGATCTTCTGAGCGACAAGGAAAAGCTCCTCGATATTGCCAACACCCAACTTAATGAGAACTGCTCTGCAGTGCTCTTAAGGAAATTGCCAACCAAGCTTGGTGATCCCGGTCGTTTCCTTATCCCTTGCAATTTCCCGGGAGTAGAGAATTGCATGGCCCTAGCCGATCTAGGTGCCAGTATTAATCTTATGCCTCTAAGCGTTTGGAAGCAATTATCTCTCCCAGAGCTAGTCCCCACCAAAATGACTTTGGAATTGGCTAACCGTACGGTTGCTTATCCAGTGGGGATAGCCGAAGACGTCATTGTAGGAGTCGACAAATTCACCTTTCCTGCTTATTTTGTTGTCGTCGACTACGAGATGGACCCTCGTGTGCCACTAATTGTTGGTCGTCCATTCTTGAGGACCGGTCGCACTCTCATTGATGTTGAAGCCGGTGAGCTTATCATGAGAGTGGGTGACGATAAAGTAGTCTTCAACATGGGAAAGTTGTCTAAACAACCTTATTCATATGAGAGTGTTAATTGTATTGACGTTCTTGATGAGGCTTGTGAAGAACACTTTAATGATGCTTGCAAAAGTATTCCTACCTCTCTTCCCAATGTTGAGACCGTGTCCTCTATTGATTCATCGTTGTCTCTATTTGGAGATAGTGATTTATTTTGGAACAATCTTGAAGACACCATGGGAGATGTGAATTTAGCTACTAATGATTCTCCTATCGATGGGGATGAAGACATGAATTTCTTTGACAATCTTCTCAACGAAGACAATCCTTCGCCTCCATCTCCCACGGTCATTGCTATCGATACTCTGACTTCGAATACGCCTCCCGTCGAAAATCCTCCGGATTTAGAACTTAAGGAGTTGCCGCCCCATCTTGAGTATGTATTCCTTGAAGAAGAGAAAAAGTCGCCAATCATCATTGCTAAGGACTTAAAGGAAGAAGAAAAAGCCCGACTTATCACCGTGTTGAAAAATCATAAGAAGGTTATTGCTTGGAAGATTTCTGATATTCGTGGAATCGATCCTCACTTCTGCACACACAAAATTCTCATGGAGGACGACTTTAAGCCCACAATTCAAAGCCAACGAAGGGTGAATCCAAAAATCCATGAAGTCATCAAAACAGAGGTTATCAAACTTCTTGATGCGGGTATGATTTACCCTATTTCGGATTCACCATGGGTTAGTCCAATCCATTGTGTGCCCAAGAAGGGCGGAATAACCGTTGTTCCCAATGAACACAACGAGTTGATTTCCACTCGTCTCGTTACTGGGTGGAGAGTTTGTTTAGACTACCGCAAACTCAATGATGCCACGAGAAAGGATCATTTCCCTCTACCTTTTATGGACCAAATGCTTGAACGTTTAGCGGGTAATGAATATTACTGCTTTCTTGATGGAATCGATCCCCAAGATCAAGAGAAGACAACATTCACTTGTCCCTATGGCACTTTTGCTTACAAAAGAATGCCTTTTGGCTTATGTAATGCCCCCGGGACTTTCCAAAGGTGCATGTTAGCTATCTTCCATGACATGGTTGAACAAACCATGGAAGTCTTCATGGATGATTTCTCGGTCTTCGGGGATTCCTTCTCTTCTTGCCTTGCCAATTTGGAACGTATGCTTAAGCGGTGCGAAGACACTCGCCTTGTTCTGAATTGGGAAAAATGCCATTTCATGGTAAAAGAAGGCATCGTGCTGGGACACAAAATTTCCAAAGCCGGTCTTGAAGTAGACCGTGCTAAAGTCGATGTTATCGCCAAGTTGCCTCCACCTTCAACCGTGAAGGGTGTGAGAAGTTTTTTGGGTCATGCGGGCTTCTACCGTCGATTCATCAAAGATTTTTCTCAAATTGCTCGCCCGATGACCCACCTCTTGGAAAAGGATACTCCTTTTATCTTTTCCAAAGAGTGTCTCGAAGCCTTCAACTCGCTGAAGGATAAGCTAACTAAGGCACCCGTCTTAGTTACCCCTAATTGGGAGCTGCCTTTTGAGTTGATGTGCGATGCTAGTGATTTTGCTATTGGAGCGGTTCTGGGACAACGAGTGAACAAACACTTCCAACCGATCCATTACGCTAGCAAGACAATGACGGGGGCACAATTGCATTATACGACAACCGAAAAAGAGCTTTTAGCTGTTGTCTATGCTTTTGAAAAATTCCGCCCCTATCTTGTCCTTTCTACAACAATTGTGTATACCGATCATTCCGCGCTGAAGTACTTGTTGACAAAGCAAGATTCCAAACCAAGACTTCTTCGCTGGGTTTTGCTGCTCCAGGAATTTAAAATCGAGATTCGCGATAAAAAAGGAGCAGAAAACCTAGCCGCGGATCATCTCAGCAGACTTGAGGATCCTTACCAAGGGGATCATCCGAACAAAGAAATCAATGATTCTTTTCCCTTGGAGACCTTAATGTCTATAAACTCGAAGTCGAATGAAACCCCGTGGTTTGCGGACTTTGCAAACTACTTGGCGGGTGGAATTCTCAAGGAAGGGTTGACGTCTCAACAAAAGAAAAAGTTCTTCACCGACATTAAGACTTACTTTTGGGACGACCCTTACCTATTCAAACAATGTGCCGACCTAATTATCCGCCGTTGTGTTGACGGACCGGCAGCTTCACAAATCCTTGATGCTTGCCACAAAGGACCCACCGGTGGTCACTTTGGTCCCAACTACACGGCCAAAAAAGTGTTTGACTCGGGATTTTATTGGCCCTCCATATATCGTGACGCTCACGATATGGTTAAACGATGTGATGTTTGCCAAAAACAAGGCACGATCACACATAAAGACGAGATGCCTCAGAATTTCATTCAAGAGTGTGAAATCTTTGATGTTTGGGGTATCGACTTTATGGGGCCATTCCCTTCTTCTAAAGGAAACAAATACATCCTTGTAGCCGTTGACTACGTCTCCAAATGGGTTGAAGCCAAAGCTTTACCCACTAATGACGCAAGGGTGGTTTGTAACTTTTTGAAAGCTCTTTTCGCTAGATTCGGTGTGCCTCGTGCCATTATTAGTGATCGTGGGACTCATTTCTGCAATGACCAATTTGCTAGAGTCATGGCTAAGTACGGTGTAAACCATCGTCTTTCCACAGCCTACCACCCACAAACTAATGGCCAGGCTGAAATATCCAACCGAGGACTTAAGCGAATTCTGGAAAGAACCGTGGGAGAGCATCGTGCCTCATGGGCTGATAAACTTGATGATGCTTTGTGGGCTTTCCGTACTGCTTACAAGACCCCGATCGGCTGTACGCCTTATCGTCTTGTGTACGGGAAAGCGTGCCACCTCCCCATTGAGTTGGAGCACAAGGCCTACTGGGCCTTGAAGTGGGCTAATTTTGATATTAACAAAGCCGGTGACCTACGCAAGATCCAACTCAATGAGCTCAATGAACTCCGTAATGAGGCTTATGAAAATTCTTTGATCTATAAGGAAAGATCTAAGCTCATTCACGACTCCAAGATCAAAAACCGAGAGTTCCATGTTGGAGACAAAGTCTTACTTTTTAACTCTCGGTTGAAAATCTTTTCGGGCAAGCTCAAATCTCATTGGTCCAGCCCATTCACCATTGCCCAAATTTTTCGATATGGTACTCTCGAGCTCGCTCAACCTGATGGACCGAATTTTAAGGTGAATGGCCAACGAGTGAAGTTGTACTTTGGTGAGGACACCTCTCAGGAGGTGATTCCATCCCTCACCACGTTCCCCATGAACTAATTTTGGGTCGAGTCAGGCTCGTGACTCGGTTATAAAAAACAAGCGCTCCTCGGGAGGCAGCCCGAGTATCTATCCTTTTATGTTTTAATCCCCTAAGTGTAGGGGGGACTTCTATACGTGTTTGTATTTGTGTGGTGATGTGATTACAGGGATAAGTGCACTCTTGGAATCTTTGAAGAACCGTGCTCCCGTGTTATCCGAAATCCGGTTCTATCTCTCAACTATCGTGATTCAATTTTCTTCATACTCACATTTGAAATTGATCACTTTAGTCGTCTCTTCCTTAACTTGAGTTAACCAACGTGCACAATGTCATAAGTGTAGGGGAGACTTTCCCCACATGCTTAAACATTGAGGACAATGTTTATCTTAAGTGTAGGGGGGACTTCTATCGAAGTTTTAAGTGGACTTTTCCATGAAAATGCCTTCATTTAACCAGAAAATCATCTTTTTCAACATTTTTCAAATTTTTTATTAACTTTGGCCATTTAGTCGTAATTTTTAAATTAACATCTTTGCTTTCGTATGTATATATCCCGCAATAAAGTCAAATTTTAATAAAGTGGTGTAGCTAGTTTAGAAATCTTTGACATATTAGGCCCGTTGCGTTTATTTTGACTCAACCCGAATAGACTTATCCAAGTTTATTCTAGCTAGTATCCTTAACCATGTAGACCTTAATTGGTTTATTAGGCTAAATGTCCACGAGTCTCATTTTTTGAGATTTTAAATTGTGGAGAACGAGAAATGATAGAGTCAATTATAAGTCGGTATTCTTGCGCAAGCTCACTTGGTGTAATTATTTGCCTTTTCTCCCATCACTTGCTAATAATTTATCTGCAATAAGTAAGGTCGTACGATTTGAAAGGTTACTTAGCTTCTAGCCCAAGATCGTTTAAAAGTTGCTCGGTAATGATAAGAGTTCATAGCCAAGGCATAACTTATGAAGCGGGACGCGAAGATTGGCGAGTCCGAAAAGGCCCTAACAAGGCATGAGGATTCCATTTTATTGCTAAAGGTCCAAGATGATGTGAAAAGCATTATTCCCAAAGTCAATATGAAGGATCAAGACTCACGACGAAAGGCAATCAACTCCCATAAAGATCATGGAGAAGTCTATCCGAAAAGACCCTAACAAGGTATGAGGATAAATAGATCCAAGTCCGAAAAGGAGGCGGATCGTTGTATCTCAAAATCCCAAATAGAGATTGAAGAAATAATCATGAAGTCGTGGTCAACAAAGTTGGAGTACCTCTCAAAAGTCTCCAAGTGAAGAAACTCTATGAACGATGAGAAGACCATTATCTCAAGCACGTCTCTCAAGATATGAAGTATGAAGTACATGCCAAATATCGGCCCGAGAAAGGTCTCAAATCGTGAACCGAGTTATGCCAAGATATGAACTTTTTGATATCCCGAGAAGCAGTTTTAAGAGATTTTGTCCTTTAGCTAACTATTGATCAAATCGTCCTACTTTGCTTTCGGCCTTAATAAACTATCGAAATAAGTCCAAAAATGCATCTTCATGATCATTCTAAGACAAAAATAAAATATAAGAGATACACCTAGGAATAAGGGAGTTTAAGCATTTAATTAAGCCATGTGTGTAAGTGTTTGAATTGCTAACTTATAATAACAATGATCTCGTTTCTAAGCTTAGTTTGGGGAACGTGAAACTTGAGGGTGATAAATCTTCGCAACACCAAAGCCCTAATGTAAATCATTGATCTCTTTGCAAGTTATTTCCATTCTTTTGTTTCCTTTAAAGTGTTAATTTCTCTTAGTATGTTAATTTTTGTTTAGTAGTATTTTAATAAGGCCAAGGTTGATTGATTATGAGAAAAGTGTAAAATTGCTTTGTCACTAAGCATTGCATGAAGGCATGGCAATGGCTAAGTGTAGGGGATTTGATAGGTGTGTAAACACCCATCCTTTTACCACTTAATTCTGGCTAAAACGAGACCAAAACACGTATTTAATATCATTTGTTTGGAATTATGCGTGGTTTTTGTGTTTATTGTGTTTTCAGAGCCAACCGGATGAATATTGAAGAAAACATGGGATTGCACGGGATTTATTGAAGAAAAAGACTCAAGATGAAGTCTATTGTCCAAGAGATGCCAAAGATTTGAAGTCACTGGGCCTATTCGAAGATTTATCGAAGAAAAGGACCAAAGATAGAAGATTTATATAAGTCGAAGAAACTCAAGTCTATTAAACGAAGAAATTAAAGGACGAGTTGAATTTAATCGACGACAAATCCCGAATCAGAATCGAAAACGTCAACTTTTCTGAAAAGACGAGAAGACAAGGAGAACGGGAGAAAGCCCACTCACCAACCAAAAGAAAAGCCTATATATAGACCACCCTCACACTTTCCTTCCAGTTAGTTTTAGTTTTCCTCTCCTCCCTTTTTTTCTCCCTTCTTGTTCGTACCATCACCATCACCACTAGGGTGATTGGTGATTTTGATCTTTGATTTCCCAATCTTGTAATTTTAATCATTGTTTTGTTATTGTTAAAACATCAATCATCAATACAAGTTCTTGTTTAATCTTTCCATTTCATCTTGTTCATCATCATCTTTATCTTCAAGTTCTTAAGTTTTTATTTTATTGAGTTTGATCTTAAAAAGTTGTTGGGATTTGTGTTTTTGTTGATGGGATTTGTAGTTTATGGTTAGTAGATGCTTAGTGATTAGTTTATTTAAGTTTTTGGTGAAAAACTTGGTGATTTTTGGATTAAAATCGATTTTCCTTGTTCTTCGGGTATTGTTACTGTTTATGTGTTTCCAGACTTCCGAATGAACAAGAAAGTTCCGGATGAACACAAAAGTTCCGAGTGAACCTAAAAGTTCCGGATGAGCATCATCTTCCGAATGAACTAAGAAGTTCCGGATGAATCTATTTTCCAAAAAGTTCCGAATGAATTTCTTTTTCAAAAGTTCTGAGTCAATCTAAAGTTCCGAATGAAAGTGTTTTCTAAAAAGTTCCGAATGAGTTTTGTTTAAAAGTTCTGAATCAGTATAAAGTTCCGAACGAACTGAAAGTTCCGGATGAACCTAATCTTCCGAATGAACCAAAGTTCCGGATGAGTCAAAAGTTCCGAATGAGTATAAAGTTCCGGATGAACCAAACTTCCGAACAAACTTCCGAATAAACTTCCGATTAAAGTTCCGAATCAAGGTGTTCCGAGTGAAAAGTTCCGGATGAACAAAGTTCCGAATCAAGGTTAAGAAGTTCCGAATCAATCATCTTTTGAGCATCATTAATTGTTAACTGTTACTGTTTCTTTAGTGTTACTTTTTCCTCATTTTAACTTTAAATTCAGTTTTCATTTTAATTTTAATTCAAGTTTTTATTAATTGTCATTAAATTAATTATCTTTGATTTAAGTTTTCATTTTATTACATTTTAACATTTAGTAGATTAGAAAACCAAACCTTTTATTTAGTAACCAAGAACAATCATTCCACTTAAGGCTGAGATCAATTCGAGAGGACTGTGAGACAAAATTAAAACCCATACAAAAAGCATAATATCAATTACTGAGGTGAGTTAATGGCCCCACTTTATATATTAACAAACTTTTAAATCCTTTATGGGGAAGAAATCATGCAACTTATTTTATGGATGTAAACTGAACTGTATCAACTCTTGATTACATTTGCCTGTTGTAGAATTCCTCATGACCCGTGAACTGAAACTGTTAAAATTGTTGGATTACGTGAATGTTATAAATAGATCTATTTAGGATTGATCATCCCCATCTGGGTGAGTCATGCTCACTGTGCCTTGGCCGGGACAACAGGTGTTTATCATGTCGGAACGAAATATTGGGTGCATTATTATTAATGCGAAGGGTTCTCATTTGTTGAGGGCTTAACTTGTCAAGTGTCACTTTCGGGCAATAGGAAATGTAATTACCTTTAAGTATTGATGCTATGTGCATCACTATTCAGTGAATGTTTTACTATCCAAACTTATTTATTAAACCTGTGAATTCACCAACTTTATGTTGACTCTCAAAAGCATGTTTTTCTCAAGTAATTGAAGCAGGTAGTTATTATGTGCATGGACCTCAGCATCAGGATAGGCAACATTCTAGCACTCATCTGGGGATTTTATAATTGGGGATTTACAAACAATCTTTTATTTATGTTGGAACCATTTTAAATAACAATTCGCATTAATGTTCATGTAATAAATGTTTGATAATCTTTTATCTGATGCTCTATGTACTATCTGCTATTGATCCACCTACGTGACACCCACATATTATTTCCGCTGCATTTGACCAATTTGGGGGTGTCACATAAAATTACTGACGAAAACATAAATTTACTTACGAAAACGTCAAATTACCGATGAAAACGTAAAACTACTGACGAAAACGTAAAACTACTGAAGAAAACGTAAATTTACCAATGAAAACGTCAAATTACTGATGAGAACGTAAATTTACTGACGAAAACGTAAATTTACCGATGAAAACTTAAAATTACTGACGATGAAAACGTCAAATTACTGATGAAAACGTCAAATTACTGATGAAAACGTAAAACTACCGACGAAAACGTAAATTTGCTGATGAAAACGTCAAATTACTGATAAAAACGTAAAATTAGTGACGTAAACGTAAAAGTACTGATGAAAATGAAAAATTACTGATTAAACGTAATAATACAGATGAAAATTTAAAAAAAAGGAAAACTGTGAAAAAACAGACAACCCTGTGGAAAAATTGAAAAAAAAACCGTGAAAAAACAGACAGTATCGTGAAAAAACTGATAAAAACGTGAAAAAACTGGAAAAAAAACCGTGAGAAACAGACAATTATTATTAATATTTATTAATATTATAATAATAATTATCAATAATATTAATATATTTGTTATCATTATTATTATGATTATTATTATTATATAAATAAAAAATAAAAAAATAATAATAAATTTAATATTATTATTTATTTTTATATTATTTTAACTATGACTTTTACAAAAAAAAAAAAGATTTATATAGTACTAAATAAAAAAAAAGTTAGTACTAATTAGTAGTAGTAGTAAAAGATGTGATATAACCAGCACCAATTTGAGCCCAAAAAGAATAACGTTGTAATGTTGTTAGCCCAGCGGCCCAGCCTTGCTGAGCAAGGAAAGCCAAAGCAGATCCAAGATCGATGGAATCTGGGTCGGTGACGGTGGGTGGGGTGGTGTATAAATAAGCGATACAGCCGCTTAATTTCAAACAAAAACATTCGAGCCATTTTTCTTTCTTTCTTTCTTTGTCTCTCTCTCTCTAACCAACGTTATCATAAAAATCAATCAATCAGTCAATCTATCTTTGATTATTGATTACACAAACAAACCCTCTTTCATAAATCTTTCTTTGTTTGGTTCATAAATCTTCTTGATTTGTTTTTCTTTTTGGACACGTACAAATGACTACTAAGGATAACAAGAAGAAGAAGAAGAGGCCTTCTTCTGAATCATCATCGGAGGTGGTTAAATCATCATCAGCTGCCAAGAGACCAAGAAGAACAAAAACTAATATCCTTGACACTCTCTCCCAGTGGCTTCAGTCTAATCCTCAGACGACTCATAACCCTAAACCCCCTTCTAAAGGCTCAAAAAAGGGTTGTATGCCAGGCAAAGGAGGCCCTCTCAATGCCTCCTTTGCCTTCAGAGGCGTACGCCAACGACACTCCGGCAAATGGGTAGCAGAGATCCGTGTACCCTCCTCCTCTAATACACCACCAGCAGCTGCTCACAAGAAGAAGCAGACGCGCTTGTGGCTTGGCACCTTCGACTCTGCTCATCAAGCTGCTCTCGCCTACGATCAAGCTGCTACTACCTTTTACGGCCACTCTGCGCGCACTAATTTTCCCCCCACTACTAGCACTTGCACCAACTCCACTACTACTGCTGCTACCGCTACCTCTACCTCTACCTCTACCTCTACCTGTAGTAGTAGTATTAGTTATGAACAACAACAAGTTTACCACTCAAATTCCGGGTCTTCACAAATTCAATGTGAACAAGAACCTCAAGTCTGTACCGATGGTATTTATCCTGAGGACCAGATGACGGAATTAGACGAACTCCTTGAACTCATCAATAACACTTGTAATGAAGAATCTGACTACGTCAGTCAACACGACGAGTACATACCAACACCAGTTGCATCTCAACAAACGACTATTCTCCCTGAGACCACCAACATGATTTCCATGGATGACCTTGTTGAAGGTATGCCTGAAGCATGCTACGAGAACAACCAAGAAGTCATCAGTCACTATGAACCTATATTTAGTATGGAGCCGCAAGATACACCTAACTTTGCCTTTGACTTTGACTTCTTGGATACGGAATTTGGAGATTTTAGTAACTTCAGACTCGAGGAGTTTGATTGGTCTGTCACCTATTGAATCAGTTATGTAGATTGATGAAAAAAATTGAACTGAACTAGTGGGATTTTGTAACGTTTATAGGAAAATTACACGATCTGGTTATGTACGGTTTTTAACCGAATTGTAATTATTTATGATATATGTATTGTGACATGTGACAGTCTTGTTTTTTCTTGTTAATGTTTTGTGATATATGATGAAGCTATTGCATTATTTTGTTTTCCGTTTGACTGTAGGTTCAACTTGCAGACTTTTTTCTTGCAGATCAAATTACTAGATATCGATCAGTACATCAGCATTTTTATTCAATTTGAGTTTAGACTTTTTTCAACATTCGGCACATATCTAAAATATATATATAAAAAAAAGTTATTTTCTTTGCTGACCTTTGAACCTAAATCAAAGCAAATCATTGGTTTCTTTGCTGAATGTTGTGTGGCTACATACAGTGCTTAGAGTTTTACATTTGCTACTATGGTTTAGCATTGTACCAGAAGTGCCATAGTTTGGATCTCTACAATGTCTTCTATATCATTGTAGCACTTATACCATATTGGCTTCGATTTTTACAGGTACCTTTATGCTCTTTGTTCTTTCACTAGACAGATGCATCTAGAAGATAGTCGATGCACTTAGAATATTTCCAAGTTAGTTAAACAATCTTTTTAAGGAGAGTAAATATTCAGGTAATTTACAGGCTTTTTCAGGTTGGAACTTGTTTCCAACTGAATTGACGCAAAACAAACACTTAGCGATATAATACATCTAGGGTATTAGTTCTTTTCACCATGTCATTTCACAAAATACTACCAACTGACGAAGGCTATTTTCTTGTAGTGTGTTCGCTTGTTTTTTTGAAGAAAATGACTGCATACAGTTGCTTAATGGTTCAAGATACTTCTTGACCATCATTGCAGTAGTGGTCAAAACTGCGTTTGAATTAAAGATGGACACAACTTGGAAGGTTTTTGCCCTTGCCTGCTCAATTTCTGCAATTTGTTTCAGCCTATATTGGGGGATTTAGGTATGGGCTGGGGCCTTCTACAGAGGAATTCAAAGAACAGGTATCGCGCAGAAGTGTGTACTTGCTTGGCTTCAATTAGTGTTAAAATACCTGCCAAACATCATAAACACTAACTTGGAAGTGTGTACCTAAATATTTACTCTCCTTAAAAAGATTGTTTAACTAACTTGGAAGGCCTAATACTTAATATTCTAAATGCAGGCATCTCGCAGAAGTATTAGGCCTTCCAAGTTAGTTAAACAATCTTTTTAAGGAGACTAAATATTCAGGTATCGCGCAGAAGTATGGGCTGGGGGATTTAGGTATGGGCTGGGGCCTTCTACAGAGCAAGTCGTAGCATAACATCCAATACCTGCCAAACATCATAAACACTAATGACATCTGTTTATGATGTTTGGCAGGTATTGGATGTTATGCTACGACTTGCTTGGCTTCAATTAGTGTTAAAATCTAATATAGGAGCCCTGAAAGGAACTGCCATATCCAGCCTGTTTTCTTGCCTAGAAATTTTCCATTTCACAAATGATAAGTGAAAAATCTATTTGTAGGTGCAGCACTCAAAGAGGTGTTGCTGTCACATTTGTTGCATAATCTTTAGTAATATTGCCTTAATATTTGCATCTGCAAATACCGACTAAGGTTGATATAGTATCCTCCTCATAAAACACAACTCTTATGTTACATAAATATAAATGGCTTGAATAACACAATGTTTAGTACAAAGTAATCTAGCGTAGAAACATAAACCAGCTTATAACTAATGAGATGCTTTTGACTTGATGTAATTAACCAGAAGTCCATGTAATATATGAATAGACTCTAGAGGCTATCTCGTTGCCCTGTTGGTTTTACAATAACTGCACACCAAGTTAATCTTTTACTCAAATTAGAATTTGCAGATGCATTATCTACAAATAAAATTCATCATTAGCTCCGATTTTTTGAGGTGAGAAAAAAAGAGGGCCAATGGAGCAATATTGCGATATATTATTGTTACATAACCATAGTTGGTCATCAATTAGGAATCCAAAATTAATAATGTCTTTTTCATCCTTGCTGCTTTATTTGTTAAATCTTTATATAGTTCCTATTTTTCATTTAGGGGTCAACGAGTTCAGCGGATATAAAATCACAGGGGCTCAGGGAACTGAAGTTTGCATTTTGATTCATGAATTAATATTCACGATGGACAGAATCGATGGTACCTAGCTTCCTGTTTCTGGCATGGACCAGATAGAACTACCGAAACCTTTGCTCAGTTTTAAAATGCATAAACGTCAATGCACGAGACCAATGGGACTCCGTTGCGTTGTATTAGGCCTGCTTGGCTGGACATTTGGATGCTGTTAAGCTCTTGCTTGAGAATGGGACTATTTGTTCTGAACATACTTTTGATGGTGATAGGTGTCATTATGATGCATTGAATTTGAAAGTTAGGAAGCTTTTGAAGGCGTTTGAGGCGTGTCCCCGAAGAGCTTCTTCAGGGGTAGATGTTGGGATCTTGACCCTGCTGCAACACACGAAGAGCTTCTTCTGGGGTAGATGAAGTTGCGGTTTTAGTGGTTTAGTCTGATAAGCTGTGAGATTGGTAATGTACAGATCTAAAACACATAGTGACTGGGAGATGATTGGTGAAAGAACTTAGATAGGTGCAACCTCGCATTTGGTCTTAGAGTAGGGCTTCATTTGTAACAACTTCAAACTTTTTTAAGAATATGCATCTTGACTCTTAATAATTTAAAATAGCTTTTGCTACTTATGCTATTGCTAGTAATATCTGCTTCAACTAGTTTCTCAATGACAGCGTGCTTAGAGAGTGTACGTGGGCTGGGGCCTTCTACAGAGGAATTCAAAGAACAGGTTTCTTTTTTTGGGTAACGGGATACCCCGGTAAATGAAAAGAACAGGTTTCTTAGAGACAAGCTTTCAGTATCGCGCAGAAGTTTGTTCTTTGTGGTGATGGTACAAGACGAAGTCTTTAGCTTTGTCATTAGTTGTTATTCTTTTCTGTTTATAATGTTCTGCAGGTACTGGATGTTATGGTACGACTTGCTTGGCTTCAATTAGTGTTGAAATTTAATATACGAGCCCTGAAAGGAACTGCCATATCCAGCCTGTTTTCTTGCCTAGAAATTTTGGGACGTGGGGTGTGGATGTTTTTCAGGTACAATATTCCATTTCACAAATGATAAAGTGGAAATCTAGTTGTAGGTGCAGCACTCAAAGAGATGTTGCTGTCACATTTGTTGCATAATCTTTAGTAATATTGCCTTCATATTTGCATCTGCAATGCAAATACCGACCAAGGTGGATATAGTATCCTCCTCATCAAACACAACTCTTAGGTTGCATAAATATAAAGGGCTTGAATAACACAATGTGTAGTATAAAGTAATCTAGCTTAGAAACATAAACCAGCGTGTTTGGATAGTTTTTTAGTACGGACAAGTGGTTTTCAGTAAGCGGTTTAGGAGTTGGTTATTGAAACCGTCTA
Organism: Glebionis coronaria; assembly: GCA_025667525.1. NCBI lineage: Eukaryota > Viridiplantae > Streptophyta > Magnoliopsida > Asterales > Asteraceae > Glebionis > Glebionis coronaria. The sequence goes on from CM046882.1 coordinate 475,674,908, forward strand.
ACCTGTTTTTGTATTAGGATATCTATGAAGTTCTTAACATGAACAAATAAAAAAGTTTTTGTTTAAGCTTATATGTAGGCTCAAGAGCTTATTTGATTTCGGCTTATATTTCCCAAGCCCAAAATTTTCTGTCTTATTTTTGAGATTTATGGGCTTATCTAAGTTTATCATATCATCTAACTTATATAAACCCACAAATCTCAAAATAAGCTGAAAAGTTGAAGCTTATGAAATGTAAGCCAAAAAACAACTAAGCTCGTAAGCTACAAAGAAGTTAACTTTTACGATCGCAGTTCTATTTTTAGCAGGTTTTGTCAAAACTTGGAAAAAGTCCAAAGTCAACCCAAATAACACAACTGTTCCCATGAATGAGTTATGAGTCTGGTAGCTATTGAACATGCTTCTGCTTAAATAATGCTGGCCAAAAGTATGATTGATGTTGATTTTTGAACTTGGAGTCGAATCTGTATATTTAGAAGAATACTAAAATTGTTGATACACCAAAATTGGTCTTATTCAAGGATAGACAACCCGAAATTTGGTTAAAAATACAACTAGAAAAACAATGAGTAGTTACATGTGTAAATTTTACATGTATTGCTCCAGTTCCCATCTAAAAAGCTTTCAAGCAATGAAGATGAACATGTAAAAGGAGATTCGGACGTTTGGCCTCTAATAACTATCCAGGTGTTCGGCCAAATACAATTCTAATTCCAAAACAATGTTGCAGTAGATTATTATTATGAATGATTAATATTTTACTTATATATTCATAATTATTCGTCAGCATCATTTTCTGGGGTATCCTCTTTCGTTTCGGTAACAGCATCCTCACTAGCAGCTTCAGCGACAGCAGCATTGCCCTCCTCTTCAGATGCAACTGCGGGTTCATCAGGTGTTGCAGCTGCGGGTTCATCAGGTGGTCTATCTTCTTCATCAACTTTGGCCTTTTGTAGCAAACTCCAGTACATTATACTTGCTGTTAGGATCAGAATCATCTTCGGGTTAACCTGTCAAACAGATTACTAGTCATATTATTGACGTTTTAGATAATCATTCATTTTGGATGATAATCGTAGGGTCTTCATTAATTCGAGGAATAATGTTTCAAAACAACGACCTACTTTTTGCAATATTCCGCTTAGAACAGTGCAATCATTTCACACACCAGTCATTAAACTCCAAAAATGTGCTCCAATTTTGTCATCTTTGAAGAAATAACCATCATACCTCTATAGTGATATATGGTTATCTTTTCCAAAATTGGCCAAGATGGTGTACATTTACAAAGCTTAATGCGTTGATGTATACACAAATAGTATATATAGTTACTAAAGTTACTGAGTATGTTGTTAATTTATGACATTAGCGCTTTGATTTGTTACGGTGTACCTCAAGAATGTCTTCAGGCAATAAGAAGATGGAGCACCCAAGCTTTCTTGCAACACTAATAATGTACGTTGCATTTAATTTCTTATCCTCCTCTGTAATTTTAACAAGAAAAGGTTACTTTGATCATGCCGAAGGATAAATGCGCCAAAACGATCAAGTTTGAAGCTTACCAGTCTCTCCCTTGGTAACAAGACCCCAATTTACAACCCTCTTTTGCACTGCACTTAGGAGCTCAAGGAAGAATATACCATCCGATAAGCGTTTATCCTAAAAGAATGCAAATTCATTAAACCATGGTTAATTGACTATGGGTATTTTTCATTAAGGGTGTTGCACACAGAAAGAAACCAAACTTAGCATGATTACTATTTTGGAGTTACCTTAAAGCTATCCATTTGTGTTTTTCCACTCTGCTTAACTTTCATGTTTGCCCATTGTAGGATGTCAGCGTCTGTTATCTCCTTTCCTTGACCGTGAGTTCTCAAATTCCTAAGGAGTTGGAGCATGCTAAATCTCATTAACTGCCATAAGAATGCTGCAGACAACAAAAAGGCAAAACAGAATTGATTATTTTCTTTTATCATTTAGAGATTCAGTTATGTTTAAATAAGAAATAACAAACCTATTATAAGCTTCTTGTTTCCGGACACAAAATTATCTCCAGCAATACCAACAAGCGAAAAGTTTAATGTTTTTCCAATCCTTACAACTTGGTTGCAATTTTCTACTTTTCTAAACGGCATTTTAATCGGAGGTTTTGATGCCTGCTTCCAATTAACTGACCCAGGGGCAAGTTTATCTAAAACTTCTAGAAGAACCCATCTGAATATAAATAAAAATATCAAATGTCTGAACTGTAAACCACATTGCATAGCATGTTTATATTTTTTCAAACTCACCCGTTTCTAACATCCTCCCATACATTATTGATATGTGATTCAACGCCAAGACTGTTAATCCACATTCGGAAACATCTTTCTTCCCTTGATGTGCTTTCATCGTCACTCATCATCTCAGCAAACGAACACTTTGACTTTTCTATAGTAAGCCCATTCCTGTTAACCAAATAACACATAGCATACCATATTATTCATAATTAAATACATTAGCTACCTTGGTCGATAAACTGTTCATCAAATTTGATGTACTTTAAAAAGACGAACATTGCGGAAAGAAAACCACACAATGACATGACTCACCTATGCTGGAAAATTTGTGCAACAAACGCAAGATTTAAATTTGTAGAACCTTCAACGATGTCCTTGGATGTAACATATCTTTTGCAGTCCAATTTTTCTGCTTGTTCTATAATCAAGTTTGCTCTTTCTGTGGGGTCTTTTGTTTCCAAAGTCTTGGTGCTTCCATGTTCAGGGGCAAGAACATTGAGTAAATGTGCATACGCCTCTCCGTCCTATATTAGGAATAACCATAAGTTAAAAAAATTGCTAATGTATTCAATAAAAAATTTATATATCATAGTAAGTTTAAGTAAACATACCTTTAGATCAGATGAAAAGTTTGTAACTTCTTTTTTGTATCCCGCTTTTTTTAACTGATAATTCATCCATTTCAGAAGAACTTTTTCAGGTGCCAAACCCATGAGCTCTTCCGCTTCCTGAAATTTAACATTGTATTGGCATGTCAATCAAGTGTATAAAATATATAATGCTAGTTTTATACGTAAAACCATACAAGCCCTCAGACCTTGCTATCTTCAACCATTTCTGCCAGCTCGGGAGTTTTCTTAAGATCAACACTTGCTAGAAGTTGAATCTGACAATGGCAGCCGTAAGTTAGAAACATTCATAATTTGCGAATTGCATAATATAGAAACCTACAACCATTGCTAATTTTTAACCACACAAATTGTTTTTTATTCAATGTACGTCACTGAACTATTATTTTGTTGTGAGCCATATTCCCTGTCGACAGATGATATGGGACTTTGAATAACAAAAATGATACTTCAGTAATTGGTTACCCAAATACTTTACAAAATTTTAGGTGTCTAATGATATTAACCTGGAATTAAATGGAAAAAAATAACACCGTAAAATTACCTTAACTATCTGAGAGATCAACCCAAGTAATAAATGGGGCTGTAAACATGAACCAAAAGGAAAATACATTAGTGCAAATTTTGGTCAAAGTTCCTACAAGTGACTCCAATTTTCTTCACTCGAATTCAACTTACTCTTCCTTCAGCCAAATCTTGTGTACCGATGTTTACCACAGTGCAGCCTATAGCCTTTGCAGAGTTTAGACAAAGAGTGTGATTTTCGTTTCTTTCCCATGGATTAAGAATCTTTTTAGTGTTAATAGCTCGCTCATCTATCGTACCAGGGACTGCAATATTTATCATCTTACTACAAGAAAATACTTCAAATAATTAATGAACATAATTTTCCTTAGTTAAATATATTAATGGAACAACATTGAGCTGTAAAAATACCATAAAAGAACTCCATCTTTAGCAAGATCAAATAAAGCGTTGCCGGAAGGGTCTAAAGGAAGAAAATCCTTCAAGAATTTATCTTCTCCTAAGAAGTTGTTAATATGGGAAACATATGAAGCTTTTTCCGTTTCACTAATACTGTGACGTAAGGTCGTTGTGGAAGACTTGACAAAGGACGAAGTAGTTCTAAACGTTTTTGAAGTCCCCATGTTTGCACTTGCTCGAGATTGTAAATTCAGATACACCTGTATTCAAAAAATACATAATACTAATTGTGTAATTACTTTTAAAATGCCTAACATCCCTTGAGAAAACTCGTCCATCAAGATTGAGTTTCACTCACCCGAAGGAAGGCCTCAAAATCCAACTCCTTAGCTTGATTAGAATAAGAGTCACCTAGCATACGGGTTACGTCATCCTGGCTTGCTACCTCATTAAAGGGCTTTAGTTTTGCCAGAACTGGCGGCAAATCCTGTATTCTGACTGTGCCGGAATCATTTCTTGCTGAAACAAACTAAACAAACAAAATTCAAACCAACCCAATCAATTAATCTTTTGACTAGTATCGATTAATATTTAAACATATAAACCGGAATGAGCATTACTTTGGTCCTTAGTTTACGAAGCTCCACTTGTGTGAATTGGCTCTGAAGCCATTGATCTTGAACAAAGACACCCTCAAACGTAGACATCTTTCACTTATATCCCCAATTGACCTTGAAATATACCAAAAACCAATTTAAAGAGAATATTAAGCATAATTTAACTAATATTAATAATATACACGCCTACGGGGTGCTTGTGATTGCCTCTTCAGTATGCTTATCTACTTATAGCATGTTCATACACCAGACAACGAGTTTTGAGATTTTTAGGCATTGTTTAAGCTAATGTTATGAGATTAATATGATTGCAAGTAATTTGTTTAGGGAACTAGGAAATGCTATTTCTAATTTTTTCAAAAAACATGCAAATTCTTTCACTTTTGGAAAAATCATGAAATTGTAGACATGAATTAGACAAAGTTTTGGCATAAATTACAAACAAACAAAGCTTAGATAACCCTAATGAACCAGTGCCCGAAAAGATCAATGCGCGTCATAATTCGATAAACATATCATGATATTCAACGCAACGGGATGGGATTTTTACCATCAACAACCACAAAATTCAAGAAAACACAATTGGTTATAAGGAAAAAAGATCAGAAAACCTTAAAAAAAGATTAATCATGGATCATGAAGAATCCATATTGAAGAAGAAGCAGATGTAAGGTTGGTGATGCATTGATTTTGTTGTTACATTTTTTGTGAATGGGAAGAAGGGATGGGGGGTGTGCATACAAAATGGAGATAAATTCGCATTGCCTATAGGACCAACGTAAACTTGGGAAAATTAAAATTTGTATTTTCTCTTAACATGGTACTTGCCCATATTGAGTAAATTCTTTTAGTTTGATCAAATCACCATATCAGTCCCTCATAGACTCATTGGCAAAATGGGCAGGTTCGGTCAGATCACAAAGGACATGTTAATTGAGACGAAACGAGTCATTCTTAAGGCTCCAAGACCATCCATCCAATGGAGGTGCAATAAAACCGAAAGAGAAAAGAAACAAGCGGTTAAAGATGGTGTTCTTAAGTTGTCGTGTTTTTGCTTCGTCGCCAAAACGACATGTTGTTGAATTTGAGAATTGAGTTGAGTTAGACCAAGCATCATAATCAAATTTCTTGATGCTAACTTTATCAAAAAGCATCATAATATCACAAGAAGTATTAAACACATTAAGAACACAAATATTAAATGTCATATGTCCTAGTTTTGCACATGATTATAGCCTAGTCCTTGCGTTTGAAGTTTAAACATTCAACAAAATCATGTGTTTAAACATTTTTATTTTTAAAGGAAAATGTTTATTTTGGACAAGTTTTCCAACAAACGGGTAGAGCAATCTATTTTGGGTTGAGCTTGTCACAAAACATTATATGATTTGAGTTCAACACAATGGCTTGTAATCACTTTCAGATTGCAACCCGGATCTAAATTCACGGGGGAGTGTACGCTTTCGTGCCCTTACCCTCAGCAAAAGAAGTTAAATATTCTTACACTTGAGTGGATTTTTCAAGACATTCAAAGTTTATGAACTCAAGTTTATGCTTTAGAAAAACTTTTTCGCCAAAAGAAATAGAGTTTTTCAAAAAACGTTGAACACAATTTTTTCAAGAATTTCTCAATGATTATTCAAAATCTTTCAAAAATTGTGTGTTCAACAACTCCTATCCTCCAAAAGTGAAATGTGTATCACATCCTCACCATGACAATTCAATTGGATCAATTTTTGAGGGGGAGCATTCCAAATTCATGCGAAGTTTGACACATTTTTCTCCCGAAAAGTTTCAAGACTATTTGTCAAAAATATATTTTAATCAAATTTGGTATCTCTATTATCAAACGATTTTAGTATTAGAGATAGGGGAGAAAATGTGATTAAAATGTGATCTTATATATGACTCAAGCACTCATGGTTACGATCAAATACCCACAACATCTTTAATTCACGACGTTATTGGTGTCAAAAGGGTGGTTAGGTTTAAGTCCTATGATCCAACCAAAACCGGGGGGATCTTCCCAGGGACAATCCAATAGATTACTAGAAGTCCTTAGGAAAGATGGAGTAGAATGTGAACGTAGTTGAATGTCGACTAAGTACTGATGATAGCACTGGAACAATCACAACAAGGTGCTATTAATGATGTCTTGGTAAGCATTGAAGGGGTTTGATAGGTGTGAAAACACCCATCCTTTTACCACTTAATTCTGGCAAAAACAAGACCAAAACACGTATTTAATATCATTTGTTTGGAATTATGCGTGGTTTTTGTGTTTATTGTGTTTTCAGAGTCGACCGGATGAATATTGAAGAAAACATGGGATTGCACGGGTTTTATCGAAGAAAAGGACTCAAGACGAAGTCTATTGTCCAAGAGATGCAAAAGATTTGAAGTCGTTGTGCCTATTTGAAGATTTATCGAAGAATAGAACCAAAGATGGAAGATTCATTTATGTCGAAGAACTCGAGTCTATTAAACAAAAGATTATAAGACGAGTTGGAATTATTCACCGACACTTCTCAAATCCAAGTCAGAAACGTTTATTTAAGACGCATGAAGACTAAAGAAGGAAGAAGAAAAATGAGCCCAAATCAAAGCCCAATCACAAAGCCCACCACCATGTACACGCCTATATAAAGGCCCTTACTTCACAAAAAATCACACTTAGTCTTTTAGGTAGTTTCTAGTTTTAGAGAGAGAAAGTTCTAAACTTTCTCTCACTACTTTTCATCTTTTTCTCTTTCAAGATCAACATTTGTGTTACTTTTTCATTAATCAAGTTCAAGTTTTTATCTTTTAATCTTTACTCTCATCCTTCCTTTCTTTTACTTTTATTGATTTTGGTACAAATCTCGTATGATCCGTGTTGTTCATCTATGATTTGTGCTTAAAAAGTTGTTTACTTTTTATATTTCCTTAAGTTTTTACATAAATAAGCTTTGAGATCCTTGTTCTTATTGGCTTATTTGTTGTTTTGCTTATTTACTTTATAAAGTTTTTATAAAAAGTTCATTTCTTTATTGAGTAGATTAATAAGTTTGCTTATTAAAAGTTAGAAAAGTTGATTTTATTGCTTATTTGATCAGCTTATTGTTAGATTCGAGTTTGTTTTGGGTTTTAGCTTATTTCAATAGCTTAATACCTTTGCTTTTCACTCAAATTTGCACTATTTTCGGAAAGGGAAAGCCCTTTTCCGATCCAGTTATTCCGATCAGCAACACCCCACCCTTTCCGATTGAGTCCAATCGGAAAAGGGTTTAGCTTTCCGATTGGTGGCATTTAACATTCCGATTTGTCCATTTTTAAATATTCCGATTTTAGCCTGATCCCAATATTCCGATTGGTAAGTTTAGCCATATTCCGATTGCCTCCTTTACACATATTCCGATTGTACAAGTTTTCAAGCATTCCGATTGTGACCCATTTTGGTATTCCGATTGACATCACTTCATCATATTCCGATCAACTGATCGGAATAATATTCCGATTGAGGGGATTTTTACATTATTCCGATTGGAGGTGGTTTGTTACGATCTAACTTTCTTTTAGTCTTTTCCAACTAAGTTCTTATTTTTCACAAAGTTTTCCAAGTGTTAGTTTTTATTAAGTGTTCATTTATTTTCCTCGCATAATCTTTAAAGTTTTCAAACGTTAATCATTTAAATCTTTTACTTTACTCTTCGACGTTTAATTTCTTGTTATTAGTTAAAAATAGATAAACAAACCAACCACTTTTTATTAACCAAGAACAAATCATTCCACTTAAGGCCGAGATCAATTCGAGAGGACTCCGAGAGATTTAAATTGAACCCACATAAAAAGCATTGTATCAAATGGCGCCGCTGCCGGCTCTTCTCGTTAAGATCAAAAGTTTTTTGTGAGAACTTGGATTTTGGGATCCGTTCCCCGTGAACGTTACTTTTTCAAGAAAATTTTCAAAAACAACTAAAAAAATATAAAATTTTCAAAAATACAAAAAAATAAAATTAAAAAAAAAAAACAATAAAAACCAAAAATATTTTTGCTTTGTTTTTCTTTGTTCGTTCTTTTGCAGGTGTATGCGCACTCGATCCACGTCATATCAAGAGCCCGAGCCTCTCGATCACTTAGACATGGCCGGTGTACCACCTCCAAACAATAATAATAACAACAACCCGCCTTTCAACAACATGAACAATAACAACAACAATGAGCCCCTTCCGGATAATCGCCCGATGATTGAATTGCTGCAAGCTCATGTCGATGGCAACACGGATCCAATTGTCATACCACCAATTGCTGCCAACAACTTTGAGCTAAAATCAGGCTTTATCCTGACGGTCTCCGCTCAACCGTTCTTGGGACGTACCATTGATGACCCACATGACCATATAAAGAGATTCTTGCAACTCACCAACACGGTCAAGTTCAATGGTGTTCCACAAGAGGTTATAAGGTTACAACTTTTTCCCTTTTCTTTAGAGGGACAAGCCCGGCATTGGCTTGCTAAGGAACCGCCACAGAGTATTCTCTCGTGGACGGATTTGGAAACAAAGTTTATCAACTACTTTTTTCCACCCTCTCGTACTACCGCTTTGCGGAATGAGATCATAAATTTTGAACAAAAGTACGATGAGTCATTCAGTGAATCTTGGGATCGTTTTAAAGATCTTTTAAGAAAATGCCCACAACATGGTTTTACCAAAGTACATCAAATTAATACTTTTTACAATGGTTTAAGCATGAATGACCAAGATTCACTGAACAGTGCCTCGGGGGGTAATCTATTGGCTAAGACTTCCAATGCTGCTTGGGACATCATTGAGAATAAATCTCGTGTGCAAACCAAGAGTGTTAGGACCAATGTCGCTAGTGCTAGCACTAATGACAGCGACAAGCGACTTGATAAAATCACTACGCTTCTTGAATCGCTTGTCACCCACACCGTCAGCAACAACAACAGCAACAACGCCAAAAACGCTCAAGTAAACGCTGTCAGCCAACCTTGTGAGATATGCGGTGGCCCTCACTCTTACACAACTTGTACCGCCACCCAAGACTACCCTGCTGAGAATGTTAATGCAGCATATGACACCTATACTCAACCTGCTTATCAAGCAAAACCTCAAGGTGACCGCAACTTGCTTAGCTACCGTTCCAACAACTATATCTCACCACCTGGTTTTAATCCTAACAACCAAAACCAACAACAAAACCTCAACCGCCCTCCTCAACAACAACAAACTCGTACACCATACATCCCTCCTCACAAGCAGCAACAACCACCTCAACGAAACACCCAAGTTTACCAGCAACCTGCTTATCAACCACCCGCATACAATGCTCCTTCAAACCAAACCCCCGCATCACATCAAGACATTGGAACCTACATGAGGACTAACGATGTGATCGTGGATAATCTCCAACAGGAAGTGCGCAACTTGAAAGCAGATCTGATGAAACAAGGGAATGATCTGAGAGCTGATATGAAGAACACTATGGATAGTCAAACAAATGACTTGAGGAACATGATGGCTAGTTTCTTCCAAGGTAATCAACCCTCTTCTTCGGGTACTCTTCCGAGTAACACCGTTGCGAATCCAAGAGGGGAGATGAAAGCAATCACTACTCGAAGTGGTAAAGGTACCAAGGAACCCGAGCTTCCTATACCTCCACCGGTGGTTGTGACTAAGGAGAACGAGTCACCTGCTCCTATTCCTCATCCTTCTCCTTCCCCAATTTCTCCACTTCTTCCTTCTACCCCTCCTCCACCCAAGGATGTGAGTGATCCTATTCTTCCAAAGCCTTCCTCTTCTTCCAATATATCTTATCCATCTAGGTTGAGGAAAGAGAAGCTCAAAAGCAAGGATGATATTCAGGTTTCGAACTTCCTTAAAATGTTCAAACAATTGAATTTCAATATCTCCTTCGCTGAGGCTCTCGCTCACATGCCCAAATACGCCAAAATGTTTAAAGATCTTCTGAGCGACAAGGAAAAGCTCCTCGATATTGCCAACACCCAACTTAATGAGAATTGCTCTGCAGTGCTCTTAAGGAAATTGCCAACCAAGCTTGGTGATCCGGGTCGTATTCTTATCCCTTGCAATTTCCCGGGAGTAGAGAATTGCATGGCCCTAGCCGATCTAGGTGCCAGTATTAATCTCATGCCTCTAAGTGTTTGGAAGCAATTATCTCTCCCAGAGCTAGTCCCCACCAAAATGACTTTGAAATTAGCCAACCGTACGGTTGCTTATCCAGTGGGGATAGCTGAAGACGTCTTTGTAGGAGTCGACAAATTCACTTTTCCTGCTGATTTCGTCGTCGTCGACTACGAGATGGACCCTCGTGTGCCACTTATTGTTGGTCGTCCATTCTTGAGGACCGGTCGCACTCTTATTGATGTTGAAGCCGGTGAGCTTATCATGAGAGTGGGTGACGATAAAGTAGTCTTCAACATGGGAAAGTTGTCTAAACAGCCTTATTCATATGAGAGCGTTAATTGTATTGACGTTCTTAATGAGGCTTGTGAAGAACACTTTAATGATGCTTGCAAAAGTATTCCTACCTCTCTTCCCAATGTTGAGACCGTGTCCTCTATTGATTCATCGTTGTCTCTATTTGGAGATAGTGATTTATTTTGGAACAATCTTGACGATACCATGGGAGATGTGAATTTAGCTACTAATGATTCTCCTATCGATGGGGATGAAGACATGAATTTCTTTGACAATCTTCTCACCGAAGACAATCCTTCGCTTCCGTCTCCCACGGTCATTGCTATCGATACTCCGACTTTGAATACGCCTCCCGTCGATAATCCTCCGGATTTAGAACTTAAGGAGTTTCCGCCTCATCTCGAGTATGCGTTCCTTGAAGAAGAGAAGAAGTCACCCGTCATCATCGCTAAGGACTTTCAAGAAGAAGAGAAAACTCGTCTCATCGATGTGCTTAAAGCTCATAAGAAGGCAATTGCTTGGAAAATTTCCGATATCCGCGGAACTGATCCGAACTTTTGTACTCACAAGATTCTCATGGAAGATGACTTCAAGCCCACAATCCAGAGCCAAAGAAGGGTTAATCCTAAAATTCATGACGTCATCAAACAAGAGGTTATCAAACTTCTAGATGCCGGCTTGATCTACCCTATTTCGGATTCGTCGTGGGTAAGTCCCGTCCATTGTGTGCCCAAGAAGGGCGGAATAACCGTTGTTCCCAATGAACACAACGAGTTGATTCCCACTCGTCTCGTTACTGGGTGGAGAGTTTGTATTGATTATCGCAAGCTCAATGACGCCACGAGAAAAGACCACTTTCCTCTTCCTTTCATGGATCAAATGCTCGAGCGTCTTGCGGGTAATGATTATTACTGCTTCTTAGATGGCTTCTCCGGGTATTTTCAAATTCCCATCGATCCCAAGGACCAAGAAAAGACCACATTCACTTGTCCCTATGGAACATTTGCTTACAAACGCATGCCTTTTGGTTTATGTAATGCTCCTGGGACATTCCAAAGGTGCATGATGGCTATCTTCCATGACATGGTGGAAGACACTATGGAAGTATTCATGGATGATTTCTCGGTCTATGGCGATTCATTCTCTGCGTGCCTTGCCAATTTGGAACGTATGCTTAAGCGGTGCGAAGACACTCGCCTTGTTCTGAATTGGGAAAAATGCCATTTTATGGTAAAAGAAGGCATCGTGCTGGGACATAAAATTTCCAAAGCCGGTCTTGAAGTAGACCGTGCTAAAGTCGATGTTATCACAAAGTTGCCTCCACCTTCAACCGTGAAGGGTGTGAGAAGTTTCCTGGGTCATGCGGGCTTCTACCGTCGATTCATCAAAGATTTTTCTCAAATCGCTCGCCCGATGACCCACCTCTTGGAAAAAGATACTCCTTTTATCTTTTCCAAAGAGTGTCTTGAAGCCTTTGACTCGCTTAAGGATAAGCTTACTAAGGCACCCGTCTTAGTTACCCCTAATTGGGAGCTGCCTTTTGAGTTGATGTGCGATGCTAGTGATTTTGCTATTGGAGCGGTTCTGGGACAAAGAGTGAAAAAACACTTCCAACCAATCCATTACGCTAGCAAGACAATGACGGGGGCTCAATTGCATTACACGACAACCGAAAAAGAGCTTTTAGCTGTTGTCTATGCCTTTGAAAAATTTCGCCCCTATCTTGTCCTTTCCACCACAATCGTTTACACCGATCATTCCGCGCTGAAGTACTTGTTGACAAAGCAAGATTCCAAACCAAGACTTCTTCGCTGGGTTTTGCTGCTCCAGGAATTTAAAATCGAAATTCGCGATAAAAAAGGAGCAGAAAACTTAGCTGCGGATCATCTCAGCAGACTTGAGGATCCTTACCAGGGGTATCATCCGAACAAAGAAATCAATGATTCTTTTCCCCTGCAGACCTTAATGTCTATCAACTCGACTGCTGATGAAACCCCGTGGTTTGCGGACATTGCAAACTACTTGGCGGGTGGAATTCTCGTTGACGGGTTAACATCCCAGCAAAAGAAAAAGTTCTTCAAAGACATCAAGACTTACTTTTGGGATGGCCCGTATCTTTTCAAACAATGTGCCGACTTGATTATTCGCCGATGTGTTGATGGACCGGCAGCTTTCGAAATCCTTGATGCTTGCCACAAAGGACCCACTGGTGGTCACTTTGGTCCCAACTACACCGCCAGAAAAGTGTTTGATTCAGGATTTTATTGGCCCACCATCTACCGTGATGCTCACGAGATGGTTAAACGATGTGATGCTTGCCAAAAACAAGGCACGATCACACATAAAGATGAGATGCCTCAGAATTTCATTCAAGAGTGTGAAATCTTTGATGTTTGGGGTATCGACTTTATGGGGCCTTTCCCTTCTTCTAAAGGAAACAAATACATCCTTGTTGCCGTTGACTACGTCTCCAAGTGGGTTGAAGCCAAAGCTTTACCTACTAATGATGCAAGGGTGGTTTGTAACTTTTTGAAATCGTTGTTCGCTCGATTCGGCGTTCCTCGTGCTATTATCAGTGACCGCGGGACTCATTTTTGCAACGATCAATTTGCAAGAGTCATGGCTAAGTATGGTGTCAATCACCATCTTTCCACCGCTTATCATCCCCAAACCAATGGGCAGGCCGAGATATCCAACCGTGGATTGAAGCGAATTTTGGAACGTACTGTGGGAGAGCATCGTGCCGCGTGGGCCGATAAGTTAGATGATGCTCTGTGGGCTTTTCGTACTGCTTACAAGACCCCGATCGGTTGTACGCCTTATCGTCTTGTGTACGGGAAAGCATGCCACCTTCCCATCGAGCTGGAGCATAAGGCGCACTGGGCCTTAAAGTGGGCTAACTTCGACATCAACAAAGCCGGTGATCATCGCAAGATTCAACTCAACGAGCTCAACGAACTGAGGAATGAAGCTTATGAGAACTCGCTGATCTACAAAGAGAAGACGAAGATCCTTCATGACGCAAAAATCAAGAACCGAGAGTTCCATGTTGGTGATCAAGTCTTACTTTTTAACTCTCGGTTGAAGATCTTCTCTGGCAAGTTGAAGAGCCGCTGGTCTGGTCCATTCACCGTCAACAATGTCTTTCCGTATGGGACCATTGAGCTTTCTCAACCAAATGGGCCCAATTTCAAGGTGAATGGCCAGCGTCTAAAGATGTACTTTGGTGAGGACATCTCTCACGAGATGATTCCATCCCTCACCACGTTCCCCATGAACTAATTTTGGGTCGAGTCAGGCTCGTGACTCGGTTATCAAAAACAAGCGCTCCTCGGGAGGCAGCCCGAGTATCTATCTTTTTATGTGTTAACCTCCTAAGTGTAGGGGGACCTACATAGGTGTTTGTATTTGTGTGGTGATGTGATTACAGGGATAAGTGCACTCTTGGAATCATTGAAGAAATCCGGTTCTATCTCTCAACTATCGTGATTCAATTTTCTTCATACTCACATTTGAAATTGATCACTTTAGTCGTCTCTTCCTTAACTCGAGTTAACCAACGTGCACAATGTCATAAGTGTAGGGGAGACTTTTCCCACATGCTTAAACATTGAGGACAATGTTTATCTTAAGTGTAGGGGGACTTCTATCGAAGTTTTAAGTGGACTTTTTCCATGAAAATGCCTTAATTTAACCGGAAAATCATCTTTTTCAACATTTTTCAAATTTTTAATTAACTTTGGCCATTTAGTTGTAATTTTTAAAATTTTATTGTTGCTTTCGTATGTATATATCCCGCAATAAAGTCAAAATTTTTAATAAAGTGGTGTAGCTAGTTTAGAAGTCTTTGATCTATTAGGCCCGTTGCGTTTATTTTGACTCAACCCGAATAGACTTATCTAAGTTTATTCTAGCTAGTATCCTTAACCATGTAGACCTTAATTGGTTTATTAGGCTAAGTATCCACGAGTCTCATTACTTGAGATTTTAAATTGTGGAGGACGAGAAATGATAGAGTCAATTATAAGTCGGTATTCTTGCACAAGCTCACTTGGTGTAATTATTTGTCTATGCTCCCATGACTTGCTAATAATTTATCTGCAATAAGTAAGGTCGTACGATTTGAAAAGTTACTTAGCTTCTAGCCCAAGATCGTTTAAAAGTTGCCCGGTAATGATAAGAGTTCATAGCCAAGGCATAACTTATGAAGCGGGGCGCGAAGATTGGCGAGTCCGAAAAGGCCCTAACAAGGCATGAGGATTCCATTTTATTGCTGAAGATCCAAAAGTGATGTGAAGAACATTATTCCCAAAATCAAAATGAAGGATCAAGACTCGCGACGAAAAGCAATCAACTCCCATAAAGATCATGGAGAAGTCTATCCGAAAAGACCCTAACAAGGTATGAGGATAAATAGATCCAAGTCCGAAAAGGAGGCGGATCGTTGTATCTCAAAATCCCAATTAGAGATTGAAGAATAATCATGAAGTCGTGGTCAACAAAGTTGGAGTACCCCTCAAAAGTCTCCAAGTGAAGAAACTCTATTACGATGAGAAGACCATTATCTCAAGAACGTCTCTCAAGATATGAAGTATGAAGTACATGCCAAATATCGGCCCGAGAAAGGTCTCAAATCGCGAACCAAGTTATGCCAAGATATGAACTTTTTGATATCCCGAGAAGCAGTTTTAAAAGATTTTGTCCTTTAGCTAACTATTGATCAAATCGTCCTACTTTGCTTTCAGCCTAAATAAACTATCGAAATAAGTCCAAAAATGCATCTTCATGATCATTCTAAGACAAAAATAAAATATAAGAGATACACCTAGGAATAAGGGAGTCTAAGCATTTAATTAAGCCATGTGTGTAAGTGTATGAATTGCTAACTTATAATAACAATGATCTCGTTTTTAAGCTTAGTTTGGGGAACGTGAAACTTGAGGGTGATAAATCTTCGCAGCACCGAAGCCCTAATGTAAGTCCTCGATCTCTTTACAAGTTATTTCCACGTAAGTTATTTTCTATTCTCTTGTTTACATTAAAATTTTAATTTCTCTTAGTACTTTAAATTTTTGTTTAGTAGTATTTTAATAAGGCCAAGGTTGATTGATAATGAGAAAAGTGTAATTGTGCTTTGTCACTAAGCATTGCATGAGGGCATGACAATGGTTAAGTGTAGGGGATTTGATAGGTGTGAAAACACCCATCCTTTTACCACTTAATTCTGGCTAAAACAAGACCAAAACACGTATTTAATATCATTTGTTTGGAATTATGCGTGGTTTTTGTGTTTATTGTGTTTTCAGAGTCGACCGGATGAATATTGAAGAAAACATGGGATTGCACGGGTTTTATCGAAGAAAAGGACTCAAGACGAAGTCTATTGTCCAAGAGATGCAAAAGATTTGAAGTCGTTGTGCCTATTTGAAGATTTATCGAAGAATAGAACCAAAGATGGAAGATTCATTTATGTCGAAGAACTCGAGTCTATTAAACAAAAGATTATAAGACGAGTTGGAATTATTCACCGACACTTCTCAAATCCAAGTCGGAAACGTTTATTTAAGACGCATGAAGACTAAAGAAGGAAGAAGAAAAAGGAGCCCAAATCAAAGCCCAATCACAAAGCCCACCACCATGTACACGCCTATATAAAGGCCCTTACTTCACAAAAATTCACACTTAGTCTTTTAGGTAGTTTCTAGTTTTAGAGAGAGAAAGTTCTAAACTTTCTTTCACTACTTTTCATCTTTTTCTCTTTCAAGATCAACATTTGTGTTACTTTTTCATTAATCAAGTTCAAGTTTTTATCTTTTAATCTTTACTCTCATCCTTCCTTTCTTTTACTTTTATTGATTTTGGTACAAATCTCGTATGATCCGTGTTGTTCATCTATGATTTGTGCTTAAAAAGTTGTTTACTTTTTATATTTCCTTAAGTTTTTACATAAATAAGCTTTGAGATCCTTGTTCTTATTGGCTTATTTGTTGTTTTGCTTATTTACTTTATAAAGTTTTTATAAAAAGTTCATTTCTTTATTGAGTAGATTAATAAGTTTGCTTATTAAAAGTTAGAAAAGTTGATTTTATTGCTTATTTGATCAGCTTATTGTTAGATTCGAGTTTGTTTTGGGTTTTAGCTTATTTCAATAGCTTGATACCTTTGCTTTTCACTCAAATTTGCACTATTTTCGGAAAGGGAAAGCCCTTTTCCGATCCAGTTATTCTGATCAGCAACACCCCACCCTTTCCGATTGAGTCCAATCGGAAAAGGGTTTAGCTTTCCGATTGGTGGCATTTAACATTCCGATTTGTCCATTTTTAAATATTCCGATTGTAGCCTGATCCCAATATTCCGATTGGTAAGTTTAGCCATATTCTGATTGCCTCCTTTACACATATTCCGATTGTACAAGTTTTCAAGCATTCCGATTGTGACCCATTTTGGTATTCCGATTGACATCACTTCATCATATTCCGATCAACTGATCGGAATAATATTCCGATTGAGGGGATTTTTACATTATTCCGATTGGAGGTGGTTTGTTACGATCTAACTTTCTTTTAGTCTTTTCCAACTAAGTTCTTATTTTTCACAAAGTTTTCCAAGTGTTAGTTTTTATTAAGTGTTCATTTATTTTCCTCGCATAATCTTTAAAGTTTTCAAACGTTAATCATTTAAATCTTTTACTTTACTCTTCGACGTTTAATTTCTTGTTATTAGTTAAAAATAGATAAACAAACCAACCACTTTTTATTAACCAAGAACAAATCATTCCACTTAAGGCCGAGCTCAATTCGAGAGGACTCCGAGAGATTTAAATTGAACTTACATAAAAAGCATTGTATCAGGGTTGAAGAATGAAAAAGAAATGTAAGGATAAAGGGTGTAAAGAAAGAAGCCCTCCATACAACTTAGGCAGAAACCGGGTCAACACATCATGAAGACAATGCATCATGGACCCAGTAATGTAATGCACAACCTCTCCCTAGCTGACTCAGGCTTCTCTCAAAAGAAGTTTGTTTTATTGTCACGGAGATCAACACGACTTCTATTGACTTTCTCACTCCGAGTTAGTTAATATTGAATATGTGGCATCTGCTCCAGCCTCCGACCACTAAAAGTGCACAAATCGAGTCTGGAGCTAAGAGATCAATCAAATCTCGTTAGAACACACGGATGACGATCAAGAGAGTCCTACGCTATATCCTTGCGATATTGCTAGAACACTCAGAGTGATACTACTTAGTATTCACAATGATGAGTGGAAATCTCTAACACTGTTAACATCAAATAGCACTGCGGTAAGTCATGTGTAAGATTCTTTTAGAATTGAACATGTGTAAACTGAAAAGCAACAGTGGTTTGATTCTGAATTGATTCAAACTCGTTTCAGGTTTCTACGCAATATCCCTATGGTCTTGCCAGAACATTCAGAGTGATATTCATTAATATTCACAGTGATGAATGGAAATCCTTCTAGCGTCAACATCAAACAGCGCTACGGTAGGTAACTTGCGAGATTCTTATGAATCAAGCTTGTGTCAACTGGAAAGCAACAATGGTAAGATTCTTAATGAATCAAGCTTGTTCCAGGAATTTGAATTGACGACTTTAATCAAGCGGATATTTATCCAATTGATTCACTCTTTATGTTCGCAGTCTTGCTTTGAGACGATCGAGTAAAGAGAACGGCTAGTACAGCCGCGAAACCCTGTCAAGGAGGTTCTTAATTGAATCTAGCTAATCACATGTACGATATTTAATATCGTGTAACGGTCTTCACCGACCGGAGGTAAACCGTTACCGATTTAGGACGAATGTCAAAGCCATTCAGTCCGTGTCTAAGTTATGTCTCGAGAAGGTGACGTTACGGTGTACTCAGCAAAGTCAAAAGATTCAAAACCACATACTCATGCCCAAAGACATTCTACAATCAAGAAAGCTAAAGACTTCCGCAACTCTGATGATCATAATCTTCCTTAACAACTAAAGTAGAGGAATGACCTCTATTCAAAGGAGATTGTTAGCAAGCTTTCAAGATAGTGCAAAGTATGAGCATTTGGATGAAGACACAAGATCGCAAGATGGCAAAGACAAGTCAAGAATGATTTGAAGATCTCAAGATAAAAGACAAAGTCGAAAGACAATGACAAAGGCTCAAAGATCATAGCATGAAGGAACAGGACGGCTATTACACGTTCAAGACTCATTTATGACGAAATTCGTAATCTCCATTGATCTCCAAATATCGAAGAGGAATGACCTCACATTGGGGGAGATTGTTAGCCTCAAAATATTGAGTCAAACAAGAATGTTCGGTCATAGGTTTATATTGTAACATTTAGTAGAATGTTGTAATAGTTAGTTATTATAGTCGTGACATTACGGGCTTGATGGCTAGCTTAAAAGGCCTCTTTCAAGGTACTAAGCATTTATTCAAGCCCGGCTCAATCAAACTATAGCCCATTAAGCCACATATAGGCTAGACTATAAATACCCTTCCTAGCATGTTAGGAAGGGTGTTAGTTGTCTCATTTTCTAATCTAATCTCACAAAAGTTTAACACACAATTCTCTTTACTTTTTCTCACTACTTTCTCTATCTAGAAATCTTCCATCTTTTATCTACCTTTCTTTCTTCTTTATTCGTGTAGAAACATCATATTTTTAGGGACAACATCATGTATTTTTAATCATAGGGCTTCTAATGACTTCTAAGTGAAGTCAAATCAGATTTCCCTATAATTAAGCATGATGTACTCAGCATAGTATATCAAAATTCTACAAAATTCATTATGTTTTGCTAGTGACTATAGTTTATTTATAGTACTTTGTATTTTATACCACATGTTCCAAGACATAAACATGTAACAGAAACCAAAAAAATAAACAATAATTCTTTAATAGACCAAGTAGAAATTATACAACAAGAAAACCTCAGATCCTCATCATACGAATTTTAATATCAATCAATGAAATACATAAATACGATATCAAAAGAATGGTTTTTGTTCTTCAAATTTAATCGATTCTTCGTAGCTTCATAGAAACATACCCCAATTTGCATATCTTACAACAACGCCACAAATCCAGCCGAAACAGCAGCCATCATCAAACATCTCCACACGCTCCATGCCATAATCCTGTAACTAGACGAAGGCGATGATGACTTTGCAGCTGAACCCGACCCTTTACCATCTGCATCAGGAGCATCAGCAACAGGAGCAATATCAGGAACTGGTGCTGGAGCCGGTGCTGGTGGTGGAATATCAGTTCCAAAGATGGCTTCAGGTAGCAACACTTTGTTCACTTGGTAAATGGCAACAGGATCAGTTGAATGCACACTGCTGCTAACTTCTGTGTTGGTCCAACCCGACCCAATATGCACTGTCCCCATGGGATCAGTGAAGTTCAAAGTGTAAGAACCACCAGCAAGTGTGTTAATAGGACCATTAAGGCTCTTGAAGTCCGACAATGAGTAGTAATGAGGCAAAGCGTGGAAAAGGCAAAGTTGTTTGAGTTGATCGGCGGTTAAGTTTGATAAAGATGGTTTTTTAAGGCTAGCAAAGGCTTTATCCTTTGGTACGAAAAGTGTGATGCCTTCATCTGTGTTGTTGGCCTGGTTTTGTAAGGTTTCAATGACTTTGGTTTGTTGGAGGTATTTAAGGAAAGTGGAGAATGGCCCCGCTACGCTTAGGAGGTCGGTGAGGTTGACAAAGTCAGGTGCTGGAGCTGGTGCTGGAGTTGGGGTTAAGATGATTGGGGCTGGTGGCGATACGGGTGTTGCTGCTTGTGTATATGCAAATAAAAGTGCGGCGAAACATATGTAAATCTTGACGGAATTCATGGTCAATATCTAATTTGAAAATCCTAATGATTTTCACCAGTCCTGCAAAAACCATTTCAGTATTAGATCCAAAATACAATAAACTAGAACATAGCACATAGTATTGATCATTATTAAACAATATAAAAAATATGTTATCTTTGGGAAGTGCTATTAGTTGGTTAGATCTCAAGAACTTGGTCTCCATGTTTGAAATTTTGCAAAGCCACTTTTTATACTAGTATTATTTTACTTCTGAATTCGAAAGAGTAGTTTAATTTTTAAACTAAATTAATTTGTATAAATGGTGTTTGTTTCGGCTTATATAATGTAAGCCCATTTCAACTTATATTTCATAAGCCTCAATTTTGTGGCTTATTTGGAGAATTATGATACAAGCCCGTAATTCTCAACAGAAGCCACAAAAAAATTTGGGGTTTATGAACTATAAGCCGAAATCGGCTTATATTTCATGAGCTCCAATTTTGTGGCTTATTTGGAGACTTATGGGCTTATATAAGTTTATCATGATATAATAAACTTATATAAGCTCACAAGTCTCCAAATAAACCACAATATAAGCCAAAATGGGCTTACGTTTCATAAGCCAAAACAAACACCCGCTTAATAATACAAAAAAAAATTACGATGTCAAATTTGAAGGTGACAGAGCATAATATTTTGACTTTCTAAATTTGACTTAAGCTGACTATCCAGTCATGTTTAAGATGTAAAATTACATAATAACCCTTTAATTACTCATAAAACATGTTTCTTGCAAGAAACAAGGACTTTCTATTTATAGAAATAAACCACATCTTCCCACATTAGCTGTATTAAATAAGCTCAAAACACTAAAACCAACAACACAAGTAATTTCTTCAAATTTAAGAAAACAGATCTGCCAAACTAATATTCAAATTCAAGAACAACCTATATACTAAAATTCAAAGATCTGTATAATATAGTAAAGATCTAATCTTAAAATTATAAAAAAAAACTTAAAAAAACTTAAGTAGCTAAAATGTAAGTACTAGAGTAGTTAATAATGATAATAAAACATAAACAGATCCAGATCTGATTATCAAGGAAAAGCAAGAACAGGAAATAAGAAAGCAAATGTAATGATGAGATAATGTAAGAGAAAAAGAGTGAGTGACCTTGGAAAAGAAGGAAGTGAGAGATGGAATAATAAGCAGTGGGGAGTGGAATGTATGAGAAGAGTATAAATAAGATGGTTTTATTTTTTAATAATTGTTGGTTTTATTTGTTGTTAAGAATGGCAGCTGCTGGTACAAGTCAAACTACCAAGCAAGCAAAAGATATTGCTGTTAGCTTCATGACATCGACCCATTTTCGTATTTTCATTTCGTGAATTCATTTTTGTATGCTTTAGGTGTATGTAGTACTTTTTATTTAATTAGCTAATTAGGGGTTTTTTTCGTTAGATGAAATAAAATGTCAAATGAATATAATATGAATGAATATAATACGTGGTACTGGAATAAATGATGTAATGTAATTATTTATTACTATTATTTATTATGTTTTGTTTATATGATAAGACGCGTAATTAATCAATAAGAGTAAATTACAATATTCGTCTTTATGATTTGTGTTGACTGACGTCGTTCGTCCTTGATCGAAAAAGTTGCACCGTTCAGCCTTAACTTTGAAACTTTTTCTGCCGTTTGTCCCTCGAGTTAACTGGCCCCACGTTTGATCGTTAAGTAATATTGGCACAGGGACAAAGGCGTCATTTCACATGTTTGAGAAGTACACATATCTGAGAAGTGGGATCTTGACCAGTGTTGTGGAAGTATGGCATTCAACCATTCAAAACATTCTTTGCTCAAGTCCTTCAACTTTTTCATTGCATGTTCAAAGTTTGGTACTGTTGTTGCTTTAGTTGCTTGCCACAACAACAATTTGTATGCAGTACCACTCCATTTCTTCTTTATATTCTCATGAATATGTTTCACACAATATCTATGATCTGCATTTAGATACAAATTGGCTATTGCTGGTATAATTCCCTGAAATGACAGATTAAGTTAACTTATTAGCATACATATAACAAAGTAATATAGAGAGAGGCATTGAATTAACTTAAGTAATTAACATACCTTTTGTCTGTCTCTTACAAAAGTAAAGTTGGAATTTCTGTATAGATCAAGGTCATCTCCAAGCTGAGTAAGAGACCAAGTCCATGACTTAGTGTTTTCTATTTCAACAAGCCCATAAGCCAATGGGTAGATACCCTTGTTTGAATCAACACTCACAGCTGTCAATATTGTCCTAGATATG
This sequence comes from Glebionis coronaria, assembly GCA_025667525.1. Taxonomy (NCBI): domain Eukaryota; kingdom Viridiplantae; phylum Streptophyta; class Magnoliopsida; order Asterales; family Asteraceae; genus Glebionis; species Glebionis coronaria. The sequence goes on from CM046882.1 coordinate 475,697,935, forward strand.
GACCCTTCATGAAAGCCCCATCCAATCCTAGCAAATCCCTTATCCCAGCTTTGAATCCAGCTTTAAAAGGACCTAAACATACATATATCCTTTTAAAACCCTAGTTGGAACTGTATGGCCAACTTCAGATTGAACATGGATTTTCACAGTTGTAATTTATTTAGCTTGTTGTAACTCCATAACATAGTCTCTCAACATCTTGTACTGTAATTGGTAATCACCCCTTAGTTGCCTTTCAGCTCCTTGTTTTGTCCAAAGAGCCTTACTCTTTGTAACAACTAATTCATGCTTATATTAAAGTTGCTCTTGGACTGCTCTAACTGGAATCTTAGGGTTTGTTTTCAACTGCTCAACTAACTGTTTAGAATACCATTCATATGTAGCATACAAATTAGTCCTTGATTGTAAACATTTATATGTTTTGACCTCTCATGTTTCAGTGTTTCTTAGCTTGGAAATGAGCAAAACCCAGGGACATTTATTCTTATCCAACTGCTTGGAAGTAGTAGGTGTTCCACCATTAATTATCTTATCCTTGATCAATTTGTCTTTACATGGGCTTTTGGATCTAGTCGACTTTGCAACTTTGGCCTTTAACCCACTAGACTGACCTGCCCTATTATGATCCCCCATGTCTTCAAAAACTTCTAGAGAAGGAATAACATCCTTTACCATCCTGATTTCCCTCCTAGTCTCAATTGAATGCTCCTTAATGTATTTTTTCACCTCCTGTTTATTAGGAAACCTTTTCCCAACATAGAAATAAGTTTTGTAGATTTGTTCACTAGCATGGGCTTGTTTCCTAAGTTGTTTCAACTTTCTTTTCCTTATCCTGCTATCTTCATCATCATTGTCAGACCCACTCTCAAAATAGTCATTGTCTAAAACTTATATCTCTTCATCTCCTTCCATATCAAGAGCTGGTTCATAAGTCTCTCTACACCCCATAAACTCTAAATTTTCATCTATATGGTATTCAAAGTCTTCCATGTCAACATCCACATCCTCTAGCATGTTGTCCTCAGCCACTATGTAATCACTATCTTAACTATCACTGTCATCCTCAACCTCTTTGTCATTACACTCAGCTTCAACCTCTGTTTCATTACCCTCAATCTCAACCTCTGTTTCATTACACTCTACCTCTGTAGCATTTACCTCAACCACAACCTCTGTTTCATTACCCTTATCCTGATTCTCACATGTTGGTAAGATTGTGTCTAAGTCTGCAAATGGGTCAAATGATTCTTCATAGGGGTCATATGAAGAATAAAATTCATTGACAAATTGACTAGGTACTTGGCTAGATACTTGAGAAATTGTTGGCTCATACCTATTCTCAACTGCACTACTACTCTCACCTATATCTTGTTCATTAACATCAACAACTGGTTTCCTAGCAATTGTTGTTATCCATGCCTTAGAAATCCTTGGTTCAACATCTAACTCCTCAATCACTAGTTTCTTAGTTTTTGGAGGTGTGCATATGTCATGGTTAGTCTTTCCATGCTCAACATAAACTTCAACTAGTTTTAGCCCTTGAGTCACATAGTTAGCTAACAACACACCATCTTTATCACACGCCAAAGGTTCTAGTCTATCGTCTAAATCTCTTTCTAGTTTTAAGAAATGGTAAAAAAACATAACCTTATGGCCATCATGTCCTAAGTCTTCTAAGATCGAATCTATTTCATGCACAGAAAACTGATCATTGTCTATCAAATCAACGAAGGTTATCTTACCATTATTGTAAGTCCTGTTTGGGGATTCTGTGAAAGAACCACAATGATAAAGCTTGATGGAAAACATAGTAGACTTAGGCTCTGCAATTTTTTTTAAACAAAATCAATTATTTTAAGGATTGCAACCATAAAAATCAATTATACTATTTGAAATCCAATTACTAATACTAAAAGTCAATTATAATGATCAAAAAACATGCAGAAAAATCAACATTGTAAAAAATTGAAAAGTCAAAGAAGTACTTACTGTACATCTTGTATGGATCACGATCAACAATCTTATTATCCCTGATGTTATACAATGGAGCGACCATCCCAGTTTTAATCAGATGATCCTTAATTAGGGTTTTCGAATTATGATTTTAGGGAAGAAGGTGGATGGTTTTATAGAGAGAAAAAACGGGGCAAGTATAAGGACTGGGAGAGAAATGAGGTGGGTGAAAGATTTAAATGATTTTGAACATGTGAAATGACATCTTTGTCCCTGTGCCAATATTACTTAACGATCAAACGTGGGGCCAGTTAACTCGAGGGACAAACAGCGGAAAAGGTTTCAAAGTTAAGGCTGAACGGTGTAACTTTTTCGGTCAAGGGATGAACGACGTCAGTCAATGGAAACCATAAGGACGAATGGTGTAATTTACTCAATCAATAATAAAAAGATTTAAACACTTATTGATTGTAAGAATTTAATTTAATGTGAGTAGTTACTTATTGAGTTTTATGTAATTTTAATTTCATTATATGATGTAATGAAAAAAAAGTAAAAATCCTTCAAAAATGGTTTTGATATTATGAATCATTCTTTGTAATGAATTATTATATTTTAAAAATACAAACAAAACATTTTTTTCTATTCGCACTTTAACTACAACATATCAAATACTATGTAAGTTCTTATTCTATCTTCAGTTTAATAATTTAATGACATCATGTCAAATGTTTGTTACGCTAATCGCAATGGTAGATCGATCGAGTCTTGATAGAGTCCTCACCACCGTAACTCAAGCCCCTGTATTGGTCGCCATTAGCTTTTAGGAGAAATGGGACGAGGTTATGACCGGTTATTTTGAATAATTAAAAGAAAAAACTAACTGTTGGACATTAATAAAAAAAACTTTAAAAGTTAAACTATTTTAACCTTATATATACTTTATTTAAACATTTTGTACACAGTGTCAAACCATTTTTCTATTATACTTCTCATCTTTAATTACAATGTCTAATAGAACTCTCAAAACCAAAATTTTAGGGTCCGTTTAGTTTGAAGTCGGATTTCACTTTACATGTGAGTTTATAAAGTGAGTGATTTAAAGTCATGCACAACAGCGACCTTGTGTGACTCTAACTTTTTCTGTCACGTCAGCTTTCTCTCTCCGGAGATCTAGTGCGACCTATTTGCCTCAATAAGGCGACTTAGTTGAAAAGAAAAATCAAAAAAATAAAAACATTGCATTTAATAAAAAAAACATTGCATTTAATTAAAGAAAACATTACATAATAATTCAAATGAAAAAACATTACAATAAAAAATATTACAATAATACTAGTAATTCAAATTGTACGTTTCCTTGATTTCATCTTTCATTTTTGCAAGGCTTGTTGGTAGACTAGAGGCAAATTGGGGTTGATTTCTGTATTGTAGAATAATAAGTCCTTATCCCGTTTCTTTTTTTCAGCAAGCTCAATTTCTCGACGCTTAAATTTGGGCTCTTATTTTTTCAAGTCCGCTGTTCCCCGGGTTGGGCTGACTCTTGCAAATCTAACTCTCGTTGCTTGAAGGTAAAGTTTTCATCTTGTTGCTGCTTCTTTTTCCCCCAGCCAATGTCTTTCATTGTCCTCTATTTGTTGGTTACAAGATCAACAAATGAAGACTTCCCTGTTGACAGCGATGTTGATGACTTATTTTTAGCTTGATCACGATCCATTGGCCGGTATTCTTGAGTCTCTTCCTCGTCATCGTTCAAATTCGCGTAACCAACGTGACCAGAAGTCTTGGATTTTTTGTTTTCTTTTTGTAAACTTTGGCTTCTCAACCTCTTGCCAACTTGGGTGATCTTTGAGCACTTTTCACGCCTCATGGTACGTAAAAGTTTTATTGTAAGTCACTTTGAATTCAGCACAAGCTTTTTAGAAATCGGTGCGATCATTGACACCACTATTATGAGTACGCTCAACGTTATTCATTATACCACAAAAAACACCAACTCTGGGACGCAACCTGTTTTTCCATTTGCTCACAACCGCGTTGTACCCTCTAGTCGAACCCGTCTCGGTTTCAAAGTACTTCACTACCTCTTTCCAACAACCCTTTGTTTTTTGACTGTTTCCAACCCTGCTATTCTCGGAAACATGACACCAACCTTTGCACAACGCAACCTCTTCCTCACTTGTCCATTCTTTTGGCGGCTCATTCGACACAACCAGCTTGGCTTTTGAAGCACGTTTAGAGGGCTTCTTAGGTTTGATCGATGACATCTCTTCCTCGTCTTCGTCAAGGTTAACTACACCGTGATATGACCCGTGTCCCGAACCTTGGCCCATAGACTTATCTTAGATAGGACCCTCACTCGCACCTTGATCGCTAAAGTAGTCTTGATTATACATCATTTCCTCAAAATCAACATCAACGGAAAAACGATTAATCGAAGAATATGACGGGTTAAGATGCGAAGAAACGGAAGAATTCATAGTAGATTCATAGAAAGGTTGTTGGTTGTTATCACGTTGTGGAGGATAGAAAGGACGGTTTGCATAGTTTGGGTGAGATGGTTATGGTGAATTATATTCAAATCTGGCGGGTCTAAACCAGAAGTTAGGTGACACGCCGGATAATCGAAAAGCCGAATTCGACGTCACATGGGGAATGGTTTCTTGACGAACTCGGAATTTTGGTGTTTTGGTTTTGGGGTTTCTCTTGTTAGACATGTTGGATAGTTATTGTTTTGATTTTTAAAATTTTGAATGTGAATGTGTGAAAAAATTAGAAGAAATGCTAAGTATTTATAAGGGTTAAAAGTTTAAACTTTTTTTAATACAACGGCTAGCATCAACCACTTTTTCCCTTTATCATAAATTCAAAGTCAATCGTGGGTGGGATCGAATTCGGTCGACCGAGTGGGACGACTCAGTCGCCACAACGGTCCGACCGAATCCAACCGAGGCCGCGACCGAGATATTATACCGCCGCTGTGTCCGGCCTAAGTTTAGATTTCAAGTTGGATTTTGAATATAATATTTTTAGATATTTGGATTATAAAACTTATTTATATCAATATAATATGTGAAATAGATACACAAAAGTTATCATTAATTTTTTTTAATTGATACTATAATATTTATGAGAAGATGAGACAAAAAAAATTGATAAATGAAAAAACAGGCTTATATGCTGTCAATAAACCAAGTAGAGCACCCATCTTTTACAAAACCTTTACTATTTAGCATAAAAGTCTAAACACAAATTTCACAAATGCAACCAAACGACTGATTTTCTATTTTCTAACTCAAACGCTATGAACCCTAGAAACCAAACGGGCCCTTAAATTCCTGACGTCAATTCTATATTTAACAATATATATATGCGATATCTTACCACCCACTCACTCTCGACCTATAAGTTTCGTCTATCCATCACAACAATAACAAAAATAACCTTATTATCAAAACCATTCATTCAGTCTACATTTAACCATCTTTTTTACCAACAACAAAATGTGATGTATCGTGCGTCTTTCAATTCATCATCTCCGTCTCTACAACCAAATCAATGATATTCTCTGCTTAAGTGTATTATTCTTAATATGGATATGGAAAATTGGCTTGGTACTCAATAATATTATGGGGCCACGGTTCGGGCGGTAATCAAGATTACTATACGGGTCCAAATTATTTTGTGGGTCATGATTCGACTACCGTTAAAGATGAATCTCTCGTCGAAGAGGTGGTGCCCATCAAAGTTAAGAAGGATTTAAGACATCGTCAAAAAGCCAAGGCAACCATAAACAGGAAGCGTCAAAACCATGGAAAACAGAGAAAGAGGTCGAGTTATGTAAAGACGAGGGAGTTTTGGGTGGCGGTCATGGATTACTTTGAGAAAGACACAAGGGAACATATCTGAGGATAGGATGCCATCACCTGCAATTGAAAACATACAGTTAGTTCTAGGATTGGTGAATTTTGTGTCGTTTAGATAATGTGAACGAAGGAACAAGAGTGGGTCATGTTACTTCGTTGTGTTTAAAAAACCTCTAGATGAATATGAAGCGCAATACGATCATAACTTTATATTGGCACAGTGTTGGAAAATGTTGAAAGTTCATGCTACATGGAAAAAAGTTTAAATGAACTTATTTTGAAAGCAACAAAATAAGGGTAGCGAAAAAGTCAACACTTTTTTGAAACCACCTCAGACTCAACGCATGGTGGGTTGAATTTGAACGAAGAAGCGGATGGTTATAGGGAATAGGTGCGGGAAGTGCGACCATTGTGTCGGGGCCGAGTTAAGAAAAAAACATCCTATTCTTCACATTATCAATTGACGAGACATTGCTCTTAGTGAAACAAGAGAAGCTGTAAAACCCAGTACGACCGCATCTTTAATTCGGGGACGAATTATTCTTTTAGAGGGGAAGAATTGTAAAACCCGTATTTAAATTAGAGAAAGGTAAATACGCGGTTTTTATTTAAAACATTTACATAGAAATTATCACAAGAAAATATTACAAGAAATACTATTATGCAATTGTTATTATTACATTAGTTTAAAAAATATATATATATATATATATATATATATATAGAAGGGCCGGTTGTTAAAACTAAAAGGACTTGGGCTTTAGCCCATTTTGGCCATACAAAACAAACGGGAACCTCCTTTTCCTTCATATCAGTCGAAAAAAAAAAACTAGGGTTTGGGGTTGCTTGGTTGCCGCCGGCTAGAACAAAACACAAAGGGAAAAGATTTTGATTTCTTGCATTTGATTTAGTCGTATGTTTGTAAATCATTCTGAATAAGGTAATCTCTCTTTTCCTTTTCTTTTATTAATCATGAATTATGGAATTTAATATCAAGAACACATGTTTTTATAAATTAAACATGTAATTAATGTAGTGGTGGTCGGGTTTTGTTATTTGCACGCAAACCGAGACCATTAGGGTCTCGGTGTGTTTCTGTTTTGGCCTAGCCGAGACTACAAGTGTCTCGGTGATGGTCTTTGTGTTTGTCGGCAGTAAGCAAAACCCATCAGGGGTGTTTGGTTTTTACAGCCGCAGCAAAAAGGGGGGTCGGGTCTTGTGTTTTCAGCGAACCAAGACACCACATGTCTTGGTGATCTCATCCCTGCCCAGCCGTGACCCACACAGGGGCGGCTAGGGCCTGGTTCGACCCAAAAAGGGGCTGCCAAACCACCAGGCTGTTTTAAAAAGGAATAAGGGTGCGTTTGGCTAGTATAAACAGTGGGAAATAGCGACCTAGCAGTGGTAACTGGGCGCATAATCGGTGGGAAATGGGGACAGAAGACAAGAAATATTTGACAGCTTTAGCGACAGTTTTAGCGACAGTCTTTCTGTCGTAAAACTGTTAGTTATAGGCAGTTTTAATAAGGACAAAATTAGCGACAATTTTAGTGACACAAATTCTGTCGCTAATTCTTGTGGACAGATTTTTGTATATTATGTTGGTTCGGTTAGTGCGACCGAGATGGGCTCGGTAGGCTCGGGACATGTTTATAAATAATAAAATAAATATTTTTATATTATACCTTTTTAAATTAAATTGTTTTATAAATATTTTATATATATTTCAAGTGTATTAAATTAAATAAATTCCTAAATATTTAAAAGGGTATATTATTAGAAAACGAATTAAACGATTTAAGAACTTTCTAAATTAAGGAACTTTTATCTTTAGCGGGATACTTATTATAGAAATACTTATCGTCAGAGATACGTTTGTACGTAGCTATTAGTAGAACGATAATACATTAAAACAAATTAATATAAGACCGGATTTAGCCGTTAATATACGTATGGAAATTCAGAAATAAATAAATAAGAAACCAATAAGATCAGTAAAATTTAATAACGGATATCAGTTAACTTATTCGCGTCCTTTATTCATGTAGCACGCGTGAAGCCCGAGTAGTATTCGTTCAGTCTTCCATTCAATCAGTTACTGGACTAGAGGTACGGATTTTCCGTCCTTTCAGTAAGGATTTCCTTTCTATGCATGATTAGGATTTCCCATCTTCAGCCAAATGTTTTTCCCCAGTATATGTTTAAATTTATCAGTAATCATGTTAATAATTAAATAGAATTGCCTGAGCGTTATATACAAGCACGACCAGTTTATGTACTAGTTACGGAGGTACCGTAACCACGGCACTAGAGGCACCGGTGTCGTGACTCACATGCAGGAGAGTGATATCCTGCATCGTCCCACTCATGTTCAGTTTGGCCATTTTTTATATGTATGTTTTAGTGGGGCGTATGGATGCATCCTAGGCTTATATGTGTTACAAGTTATCAGGGTGAATGTGGTGTGTGCTCTACATCCTTCACATTGGAGCTGATCCCTCCACCCAGCACAGTTATTTAGAGGTCACCCCTCTACAGCATGACGAGGTCACCCCTCCAGTTATTCATGCACGGTTGTTACAGCACGTGACCTATATAAGCTCTAGCAAATAAAATACAGTAAATGCATGTTTTCAGAATTTAGAGTTATATTTCAGTATCAGTATATATGAACCAGGTTTTGCAGATATTATGCAAAGTTATACCACATGTTACATATCAGTCTTATAGCTTCATTGTTGTCTCCTATTTCATTACTTTCAGTACATTCTTATCATGCTATATCCGTCCACTGAGCGTTATGCTCAGCCGTAGTTCCCTTTCATGTTTCTAAACGGCAGGTACACAGGGGCGATCTTAGGACTTCTAAGAGAGTACGTGCATTTGGATGGGAGCTATCCAGACTCGTTTATTTTTATGCACACATTACGTTACTTTACTTTGGTTGTTTGGACACTGTTTCGTCCTTTTCCTTTCAGTACTTAATCTTTATATTTTGGGCTTGTTGGACTACCGATGTTTGATTCCGGTATTTCCGTTTGGTCAGTTAATGTTTAATACATTGCCTTGCATGCTTTGATGACACGCCATAAATACACGTAACGGTCCATTTGTCCAAGTGGGGTGTTACAATTATGGTATCAGAGCGCAAGGTTCGACCTGTAGGCTCTAAAACTTGACCTGTGACTAGTGGGTAGTCACCAAGAACTTCCTGTATTTTGGCGTCGTTGTCTTCCATGCTACTTATGTATTTTTATCAGTCAGATTTTCAAAAAAAAAATTGTGATTAAGTAAACGGCTAGTACAGGACTGGCCATACTTAATCGCATGTGACTTCAGCGAATTTTTGTTTTGGTGAACTGACCATAGGCGTTCACCCTTGCCGTTTAAATTTTGTATAGATGAACTGACCATAGGCGTTCATCCTTACTCATGTCATATTTATGTTTCAGAAATTGTCATTTTGTGAACTGACCCTGGGCGTTCACCAGTATTCATGTCATATTTTATGGGCTATACCTTCATGAATTACACTATGCGTATACAGATTTATTACCCCAGATTTTGGCAGTTTTATCAACTTACCTCTTTTATTTCAGATGCCACCCAGACGCGAAACCGAGAATGATCCTAACGCAGCTGCCATTGCTGCTGCTGTTCAGGCTGCTATACAGGCCATGTTACCCCAAATTCGTGATGAGATCCGAGCTGAGTATCAAAATGGACCTCAGCAGAATAACAACCCTCCTGCTCCACCACCTGCCACTTTACCCGCTTGGCTGGATCTGTTTAACAAGCAGAAGCCCCGACTGTTTGAGCAGACTGTAGCTCCAACTGATGCAGAAGACTGGATCTACCATATAGAGAAAAATTTTGGAGCTATGGGTTGTGGTGATGTTTTTAAAGTTAGGCTTGCAGTTTACAAGCTGGAGGGTCCTGCTCTACATTGGTGGAGGTCTCAGAAACTGTCCAATGGGGGAGATGCTTGGGAGCTTGCATTGACCTGGGCACGTTTCAAGACGATGTTCTATGACCAGTTTTTCCCGCATGCGGAGCAAGCTAAGATGAAGAGGGACTTTCACGTTATTCGTCAGAATAATGGCGAGAACAGTATAGAGTTCATGCACCGATACCTCAGGATGGCTGGATTCTTAGGGGAGGCTGCGGGTACCGTAGAGGAGCAAGTGAAGCAATTTCGCTGGGCTCTTCACACTAGGACTGCAGATAGATTGATGAGTGCCACATTCACTAATGTGTCACAAGTAGCTAATGCAGCTCGGGACATCGAGATGCTTTTTGAGAGGGACGAGCTCGAGAATGTAGAGCGCCCGGAGAAGAGGTACATCTCACCCAACAGACTTAAACAATTTAACCCATTATTGCTTGGCAACTTATATGTTATTAAAATCTTACAGACACAGAGGAGGAGACCGATCCCAATCGGCTACTCCGCATCAGAACTACAGGAACCACGGTCAGTCATATGACCGTAATCGGTCAGATAAGAGGAACGGCGGTGATAATTACCGCGGCAGCTCCAACTCCTCTGGCAGCTACAGGTGAGCCTTTAAGCTCCAAGAATACTAAACTATAGTGTAAAACAGATCTTAAATTTATTTGTAAATTCCATCAGAGATGCTGGACAGGGGCGTGACCAAAACAACAGGGGTCAACAGGTTGCCCGACCGGCAAATTCTGGTAATTTTAAAATTCAGTCAGTCAGCCTTATTTCAGTTAAGTTATCAGAATCATGACATGTATATATCATCATAAATCAGGTTCTCAGCAAACCAGAGCTACTTCCACCGGGTATACATATCCCACTTGCATCACGTGTGGGAAGAAACACTCGGGACCTTGTCGTCGTGGTTCGGGTAATTGCTACAAGTGTGGTCAGCCGGGCCATTTGAAGAGGGATTGCAAGAGCGGGGATGCTGCCGGTACCTCAGGCCAGATTCCTCAGATTTTACCTCCCCCACCACCGATACCACCAACCACTGGTCGTGTCTACACTACTACCCGTGAACAAGCAAATAAGACCGCAGGTACCATTACTGGCATTTCGTTTATACACGGACAGTCTGCATGCGTGCTTTTTGATACAGGCGCCACGCACTCGGTTATATCTACTTCATATGCTGTTAGAATAAACATGACCCCTACGCCACTAGACAATGCACTTAGTATATCTACCCCCATGCAAGACTCCGTACTCATTACCCAGGTGTATAAGGATCTCCCTCTTGAGTTTGATGATAAAATTCGTCCAGTCAGTGCTCTTCCTTTAGATATGTGTGAATTCGATGTTATTCTGGGTATGGATTGGTTGTCGGTTCATCATGCCACCATAGACTGTCATGCTCACCGGGTTATCTTTGGTGATGTCCAGACACCAGAATTTATTCACCACGGTTTCCTACCAGGAAAACATATTCAGATCATTTCAGCTTTACAGGCTCGTACCTTATTATATCATGGTTGCGAGGGCTTCCTAGCCACAGTTCATGACACGACTTCGGAGACACTTTCAATTAATGATCAGCCAGTTGTGTCAGACTTTCCAAATGTCTTTCCCGAGGAACTTCCAGGTTTACCTCCCATGCGAGAGGTAGAATTTGGCATCGACCTCATTCCAGGTGCAGAACCAGTATCCAAAGCTCCTTACCGTATGGCTCCTGTAGAGCTTAAGGAACTGAAGGATCAACTTCAGGAACTTCTCGAAAGGGGTTTCATTCGTCCAAGCGTGTCACCATGGGGCGCTCCAGTTTTGTTTGTCAAGAAGAAGGATGGTAGTATGCGTTTGTGTATTGACTACCGTGAGTTGAATAAGCTCACTATTCGTAACCGTTATCCACTTCCTCGTATTGACGATTTATTCGATCAGCTTCAAGGTGCCAAGCACTTCTCAAAAATCGATCTACGGTGAGGCTACCATTAGCTGCGTGTAAAAGAGCAGGATATATCCAAAACTGCTTTTCGCACGAGGTACGGTCATTACGAGTTTGTTGTTATGCCATTCGGTCTCACGAATGCGCCTGCAGTATTTATGGACTTGATGAACAGAGTCTTCCACGAATTCTTAGACAAGTTTGTGATTGTATTCATCGATGATATCCTTATTTTCTCCAAATCTAAAGAGGAACATGAGGATCATCTCCGTACAATGTTGCAGATTCTCAGACGAGAAAAGTTATATGCAAAATTTTCTAAGTGCGAGTTTTGGCTGAATACAGTGGCGTTTCTAGGCCATATTGTTTCCGCAGAAGGAATCACTATGGATCCTGCAAAGGTGGAGGCTATCACCAAATGGCCAAGACCGACATCTGTCACAGAGATACGTAGTTTTCTCGGGTTGGCGGGTTATTACCGCAGGTTTGTGGAAAACTTCTCACGTTTGGCGTTACCATTGACCCAACTTATGCGAAAAGGTGAGAAGTTTATATGGACCGAGGAGAGAGAAAAGAGTTTTGAGGAACTCAAGCATCGATTGATCTCAGCGCCGATACTTACTCTTCCGTTCGGTACAGGTGGTTATCAGATTTACAGTGACGCATCAGTAAAGGGCTTAGGTTGTGTTCTTATGCAACATGGGAAAGTCATTGCTTATGCTTCGCGTCAACTGAAGCCGTATGAGAAAAATTACCCTACTCATGATCTAGAGCTCGCAGCAGTCGTTTTCGCCCTTAAAATCTGGAGGCATTATTTATACGGTGAGTCGTGTGATATCTTCACCGATCACAAAAGTCTCAAGTATATATTTACACAGCGAGAGCTGAACATGAGACAGAGGCGATGGTTAGAACTGCTGAAAGATTATGATACTAATATCCAGTATCACCCAGGTAAAGCAAATGTAGTGGCAGATGCCCTTAGCAGAAAGTCAGGCATGGTAAATGGCATCAAACTTCAGGAAGAAATTATTCAGGACTTAGAGCGTTACGATATTGAACTCTTAGTACGCGGACAAAGAGGATACTGGGCTAGTTTGAGAGTAGAACCAGATTTGCTCTCTAGGATTAAAGCCGCACAAAAGGATGATGGTGAAATCTGGGCGATTATCCAGAACATTGACCGGCAGACCGAATTTCGCATCGATGACGATGGTATCGTATGGCAGGGTACCAAACTCTGCGTTCCAGAAGACCCTGCTCTCAGAGAAGCCTTAATGACTGAGGCTCACAGCTCTCCGTTCTCTATCCATCCGGGTTCCACCAAAATGTACCACGATCTTAAGCAGCATTTCTGGTGGAGCGGTATGAAACATGATGTTGCAACATTTGTGTCTAAATGCTTAACCTGTCAGCAGGTTAAGATAGAACACCAGCGTTCCAGTGGTCTTCTCCAGCCATTAGATATTCCAATGTGGAAGTGGGACAAGATCTCTATGGATTTTGTCACCGGACTACCACAGACTCAGCGGAGACATGATGCAATCTGGGTAGTTGTCGATCGTTTGACCAAGTCAGCACATTTCATTCCTATTCGTAAAGATTTCGCAGTCAGTAAATTAGCGAAACTATTCACCGAGGAGATCGTACGATTACACGGTACACCTTCGGAAATTATATCAGATAGGGATCCCCGTTTCACTTCTCATTTCTGGGGAGGTTTGCATAAAGCTTGGGGAACTAGGCTCAAGCTCAGCACAGCTTTCCATCCACAGACGGACGGTCAGTCAGAGCGTACCATCCAGACCTTAGAAGACATGCTACGCGCCTGTGCATTAGAATGGACAGGACACTGGGATGACTATATTTGCTTGGTCGAGTTTGCTTACAACAACAGTTGGCATGCTAGTATCAAGCATGCTCCATTCGAGATGTTATACGGTAGAAAATGCCGTGCTCCTATTTGTTGGGATCAGGTGGGAGAACGTTTGATTGAAGGACCTGAACTGATAGAACTGACCAATGAAAAGGTCGCCATCGCTAGGGCAAAGCTGCAAGAAGCGCGTACTCGCCAGAAGAGTTACACCGACAAGCATCGCAGAGATCTATCTTTTCAGACTGGGGATCGTGTGTTCCTCAAAGTATCACCCGCACGCGGTGTCAGACGTTTTGGCCTCAAAGGCAAACTTAGCCCTCGTTACATCGGACCGTTCGAAATCCTTGAACGTATTGGTGAAGTGTCATATCGATTGGCGTTACCGCCTCAGCTTTCACACGTCCACAACGTGTTTCATGTCTCATTACTCAGGGGGTACAACTATCACGAGCTTCACAAAGTAAATTATCCACTCGATCAGATTCGGGAGGATTTATCTTATATTGAGGAACCCCAAGCAGTCTTAGATCGCCAGGATCGAGTTATGAGAAGGAAGACCATTCCTTTCGTTAAAATCCTGTGGAGGAACCATACCGAGCGGGAGGCCACTTGGGAAACAGAGGAGTCTATACGGACTTCTTATCCTCACTTTCAGTTTTGATTCGGGTATGTCTTTTCGGCTTTTATGTCTTCCAGCTTATAGCATCTTCGACTTTTACCAGTCAGCTTAAATACCCTATAATTCGGGGACGAATTCTTCTTTTAGAGGGGAAGAATTGTAAAACCCAGTACGACCGCATCTTTAATTCGGGGACGAATTATTCTTTTAGAGGGGAAGAATTGTAAAACCCGTATTTAAATTAGAGAAAGGTAAATACGCGGTTTTTATTTAAAACATTTACGTAGAAATTATCACAAGAAAATATTACAAGAAATACTATTATGCAATTGTTATTATTACATTAGTTTAAAAAAATATATATATATATATATATATATATAGAAGGGCCGGTTGTTAAAACTAAAAGGACTTGGGCTTTAGCCCATTTTGGCCATACAAAACAAACGGGAACCTCCTTTTCCTTCATATCAGTCGAAAAAAAAACTAGGGTTTGGGGTTGCTTGGTTGCCGCCGGCTAGAACAAAACACAAAGGGAAAAGATTTTGATTTCTTGCATTTGATTTAGTCGTATGTTTATAAATCATTCTGAATAAGGTAATCTCTCTTTTCCTTTTCTTTTATTAATCACGAATTATGGAATTTAATATCAAGAACACATGTTTTTATAAATTAAACATGTAATTAATGTAGTGGTGGTCGGGTTTTGTTATTTGCACGCAAACCGAGACCATTAGGGTCTCGGTGTGTTTCCGTTTTGGCCCAGCCGAGACTACAAGTGTCTCAGTGATGGTCTTTGTGTTTGTCGGCAGTAAGCAAAACCCATCAGGGGTGTTTGGTTTTTACAGCCGCAGCAAAAAGGGGGGTCGGGTCTTGTGTTTTCAGCGAACCAAGACACCACATGTCTTGGTGATCTCATCCCTGCCCAGCCGTGACCCACACAGGGGCGGCTAGGGCCTGGTTCGACCCAAAAAGGGGCTGCCAAACCACCGGGCTGTTTTAAAAAGGAATAAGGGTGCGTTTGGCTAGTATAAACAGTGGGAAATAGCGACCTAGCAGTGGTAACTGGGCGCATAATCGGTGGGAAATGGGGACAGAAGACAAGAAATATTTGACAGCTTTAGCGACAGTTTTAGCGACAGTCTTTCTGTCGCAAAACTGTTAGTTATAGGCAGTTTTAATAAGGATAGAATTAGCGACAATTTTAGTGACACAAATTCTGTCGCTAATTCTTGTGGACAGATTTTTGTATATTATGTTGGTTCGGTTAGTGCGACCGAGATCGGCTCGGTAGGCTCGGGACATGTTTATAAATAATAAAATAAATATTTTTATATTATACCTTTTTAAATTAAATTGTTTTATAAATATTTTATATATATTTCAAGTGTATTAAATTAAATAAATTCCTAAATATTTAAAAGGGTATATTATTAGAAAACGAATTAAACGATTTAAGAACTTTCTAAATTAAGGAACTTTTATCTTTAGCGGGATACTTATTATAGAAATACTTATCGTCAGAGATACGTTTGTACGTAGCTATTAGTAGAACGATAATACATTAAAACAAATTAATATAAGACCGGATTTAGCCGTTAATATACGTATGGAAATTCAGAAATAAATAAATAAGAAACCAATAAGATCAGTAAAATTTAATAACGGATATCAGTTAACTTATTCGCGTCCTTTATTCATGTAGCACGCGTGAAGCCCGAGTAGTATTCGTTCAGTCTTCCATTCAATCAGTTACTGGACTAGAGGTACGGATTTTCCGTCCTTTCAGTAAGGATTTCCTTTCTATGCATGATTAGGATTTCCCATCTTCAGCCAAATGTTTTTCCCCAGTATATGTTTAAATTTATCAGTAATCATGTTAATAATTAAATAGAATTGCCTGAGCATTATATACAAGCACGACCAGTTTATGTACTAGTTACGGAGGTACCGTAACCACGGCACTAGAGGCACCGGTGTCGTGACTCACATGCAGGAGAGTGATATCCTGCATCGTCCCACTCATGTTCAGTTTGGCCATTTTTTATATGTATGTTTTAGTGGGGCGTATGGATGCATCCTAGGCTTATATGTGTTACAAGTTATCAGGGTGAATGTGGTGTGTGCTCTACATCCTTCACATTGGAGCTGATCCCTCCACCCAGCACAGTTATTTAGAGGTCACCCCTCTACAGCATGACGAGGTCACCCCTCCAGTTATTCATGTACGGTTGTTACAGCACGTGACCTATATAAGCTCTAGCAAATAAAATACAGTAAATGCATGTTTTCAGAATTTAGAGTTATATTTCAGTATCAGTATATATGAACCAGGTTTTGCAGATATTATGCAAAGTTATACCACATGTTACATATTAGTCTTATAGCTTCATTGTTGTCTCCTATTTCATTACTTTCAGTACATTCTTATCATGCTATATCCGTCCACTGAGCGTTATGCTCAGCCGTAGTTCCCTTTCATGTTTCTAAACGGCAGGTACACAGGGGCGATCTTAGGACTTCTAAGAGAGTACGTGCATTTGGATGGGAGCTATCCAGACTCCTTTATTTTTATGCACACATTACGTTACTTTACTTTGGTTGTTTGGACACTGTTTCGTCCTTTTCCTTTCAGTACTTAATCTTTATATTTTGGGCTTGTTGGACTACCGATGTTTGATTCCGGTATTTCCGTTTGGTCAGTTAATGTTTAATACATTGCCTTGCATGCTTTGATGACACGCCATAAAATACACGTAACGGTCTATTTGTCCAAGTGGGGTGTTACAGAAGCTAATGGAGACAAAGTGAGAAATCAGAGAACGCTATCATTTAGATTATTAGTTTAATAAACTTTTGATTTTTATTATGACATATTTAATTATATTTCAGTTATTATTTATAGTAATATTTTATATTATTACTGACTTTTAGTTTTGTTTTTAAAACAATTGAGAAAAGGATGTAAGTTACTTTGTGTGATCAAAAAGTCGCATGTATGTCGCAGGAGAAAGAAAGGCGAAGTGACAGGAATAATGTAGATCATTGTGGGTCACTACTGTGAGTAGGCTTACAGTCAATGTTTTTAAACTTTTATTTGAAAAGAAAATGATATTGGAATAAAATTGAAAAAAATATGTTTAATATTTTTTTCTTTAAGGCTAACAGGAGTAATGCTTTACTCATGAGGTGAGTTCTAGGTGGCAAAAAGCCACGGGTGGATTGTTATTCTCACCAAAAAAGCTCACGCGCGAGTTTCATTTTAGGACAGGCAACAGTGAGTTTGTCGGCGTTTGTGAGTTGTGTAATGTGAGACCCATTTTCCTTTTTATCTAATGCATTTTATATATAAAAAATATATTCAAATACCCTTTTTACTTATATATATACCCACCAATTCACCATTTTAAAACACTCATCAAAGTTATATACAACTTTTTCACAACTTCACCAATTCACCATTATCAAAAATGTCGTAAGAAAAAACTCCCCGAACCATCAAATTCGCCAATAGAAAAATACTGACAGCACTCCACTGACACCCAGTATTGACAGCTCTCCACCGACACGTTTGTTTTTGAGTAATTTTCATAAAACTAGTCATGAAGACTCTCCCGTTGAAGTCATGACTCTAACACCACGGTCGAAGTTGAGTAGATCACCTTAAAACCAAAAGAATCCGGAGAAAACATCCGCCAAGCTTAATGGTCAAATAAGGAAGAATTGCCATTATGTAATGGTTAGGTTGCTATTTCCAAAGATAACACGAATGTAAGAAAGGAATTCCCAAGGATTATGGATAGAGGTTTTGAATTATATGGAGACCAAAACAAAGAAATATGTTAAGCAAATGTACGATAGTATATATGTTAATGAAACCGATGCCTAAAAACATTATTTGTAATAACTAATCTTGCTTATTTTTTATCACGACAAAGTGTAAAAATATTTATCATCAAAGATAACCGTGAGACGAATTATTTAACGAACACTATCATTAACGTAATAATCATTTAAATCTTACACAAACATATCTTATACAGGTTTAGTGATCATTAAAAGTGATTAACCTTAAAACTCACATTTATACAAATGTGACAAATATTTTAATAAACTTCCTTTAAGAAAATATTTTATAAAAATAGAAAATGGAAATTTGAATTTAGCATATTCCAAATAGCCAAAGAATATCCTTTTTGGGTTCATTTTTCACCAGATGGCATTTCCCCACTAGAAGACAAAAAGGAGCGGACTCTAGTGCCGGTAGATCATTATAGGTCCCACAGATCCTTATCAATAAGGAACCACATGCCTATTAAATGAGCCGCGCTCCGATAGCCGTTGGACCTTGTCTCCTATAAATAGTGGATCATTTCTCCATTTTCCAATAAACCTTTTTGGACAGCTTTCTGCTTCTAATCTTTTTTCTATATTTCAATCATTAGTAAATTATCACTTAATGTGTTAAGTATGTTTACTTATGAATATCCTCTTGATACCCTTCTTTATATGTTCAAAGATAAGATCACTCACACATTTGTGATGTGATAAAAGATGAAGCCTTGATGAAGATCATCTTTTCTTAGATCTAGTCATGTTCATCATATTGTTCATTTGAGTCTTGTGTGTATCCAAGGTATATGTGTATACTTGGATTAGTCTTGTGTAGATCCAAGGTATAAATGTGTAACACCCCACTTGGATAAGTGGACCGTTACGTGTATTTATGGCGTGTCATCAAAGCATCAGGTAAATGTCCAAAAACATTAACTGACCATAAAGGAAATATCGAAATCAAACATCACTAATCCAAACATAAGCTCAAAACATGAAAAGTAAATACTGAAGGAAAGGACTAAACAATGTCCAAATAAGCAAAATAATGTAAGAAGTGCATAAAGTAATAAGTCTGGATAACTTCCATCCAAATGCACATGCTCTCAGAATCCTAAGAGCGTCCTGGTGTACCTGTCGTAGAACATGAAAGGAACTACGGCTGAGCATAACGCCTAGTGAACGAATATAAAACATGATAAGAAATACTGAAATGGAGCAGATGATAAAATACTGAAGCTGTAAGACTGATAAGTAAAGTTGCAGCGGAAATCTGTGTATAATCTGAAAAGTTTGATTTATAAATAATAAAGCTGAACTGTTACCTGTTACATCTGAAAACATGCATTTACTGTATTTTAATTGCCAAGAGCTTATATAGGTCATGTACTGTAACAACTGCTGCATGAATAAATGGAGGGGTGACCTCGTCATGTTGTAGAGGGGTGACCTCTAAATAATGTGCTTGGTGGAGGGATCAACTCCAATGTGAAAGATATAGAGCACACACCACATTCACCTGAAACGGTAAACTGATAGCCTAGGATGCATCCATACGCCCCGCTGATAATACTGATAAATGGCCAAGCTAAAATAAATGAGACGCTGCGAGAAATCACTCCCCCACAGAAGAGTCATGACACCGGTGCCTCTAGTGTCATGGTTACGGTACCTTCGTAACTAGTACATAACTGGTCATGCTTGCATATAAAGCTCATGCAATTTTAACTTAGTTATTAAAATGATTTCTGATAAGTTTAGAACATATACTGGGGAAAAAATTTGGCTGCAGATGGGGAATCCTAATCATGCATAGAAGAAAGTCCTTACTGAAGGACGAAAAATCCGTACCTTGTGTCCAGTAACTGACTGAAGAGGAAAACAGATGAAACTCCTACTCTGACTTCACAAAAACTACATGAATAAAGGACGCGAATGAGTTGTCTGATTACTATTCGTTGATACTGACTCTTACTGTTGTTAACTTGCTTTACATGTTCTAGTATAGTTTTACTGTTTCGTGTATAATCTGATAACTCTGATGGTTCTTAAGTATTACTGATTAATGTATTTCATGTACTTCTAACTACTTTATGACATGTATTCTAGTATTATTATTTTACTGTTATAAGTAACCTGCTAAAAATAGTAAGTTTTTATAAATAGTAATAAGCTCTATCTAATAAGCCGTAATATAATCAAGTCGAAACCCATAAGCCATTTCTTAATAAGCCAATTTTAAATAAGTCAATTACTTGATAAGCTAATTTTAATTATGCCTAAACTTAATAAGTAATTTAATAAATCATAAGTTAATAGCCAAATTAATTAAGGCCATTTATTATAAGCCAGTAATAATAATAAGCCAATTTTTAATAAGCCGCAAAAAATTCGATAATTAATTAAACCAAACGCCCCCATGTGAGCTCTTGGCTTGCCGAGCCATGAACCACCGAGACACCCTTGGTGTTCTTGGTTGTCGAGCCAAAATCAAACCAAACTGAGACCCTTGCGATCATCTACATAAATAAGTCGACTATTTTTAAATAACGAGCCAACTAACTATTCATTGCCTTTGTACTAGTATGTCTAAGAATGGTTATTGCCTTTACAAAGTAGATTAAAATGCATGATCACATTATGCATGCGTACATTATTAACATGATATTAGTGATAACTGTTATTTCAAAAACGCTACCTAGTCCCACTTGGATTTGACATTAAACCGTATGTTGTTAAAGTACATTAGTTAATATTAATAATAATTAATGGATTCATATTGAAGTTGTAGCTTAGTTAAATGTTCCCGTAATATTTAGCCCGCATTCAGCGAGTTAGAGTACTCTAACACCAAATTTACAAACATATAGAGTACCTTATATAATAGTAGGTAACGTAATATGCAAATTTGCGACTTTACTCTTTCACGATTTCAATATATAATAGTTGATGTAATATTGTCTATAGAAAATATGACTTAACTTGTTGATTAATATCATACTAGTATAATCAGGTTAAAGATTTACCTCCATGCGAACAACGAATATATCGATATCAAAATCTAAGTCAAACACGATCAAGAACACCGACTCATACAAGAACAACATAGTTTAACGGAATGCGATCGGACTTCGTTACCCAACTTATGTACGGACAGGTGACCACAACTCAGCCCATACGCGAACTATAAACCACCGGTGATGAAATTAGACACGGCAACTCGAATTATTTATGAGCTGACCCATAACTCGACACTAATACTTGATTGGTCCTATGACTCTCCAATAGTTAATTAGAAAAGCTTTGTGGTAATGAAGGTTAAGAGGGTTAGACGTGTTAATGAAAATCAAAGCTGATATGGGTTGACATTTCTTAATGTAAATGATTTATGTTTTTTTTTGTTTTGAAACCGAATATCATTGCCAAATATAAGTTTCATATCATGGAGCAGTTAATTAGGAGTGATTGAGGGAACATATTTTTGACCATACCATTCATCCGTATTTTTTTTTGTAACTTTGTAACAAATGAGAAAATTAAGAGGGTTTTGCTAGTTATTCTCCTAATGGGTCGGGCCTTGGGTCATAATTAGACTTATAAGGCTTATGCTTAACACAAAACCCGTTTTATATATTTCGCATCATAATTTGAGTTCTCGTGTATTCGTATATTCATGATTTTTTATTTTTTTGTGTTATATCTTGTCATGTCGTAATTAATATACGTTTTTTCTTGTCGTGTACCTTTGTTACACTTGAATACTTGTCGTGACTCAATCAATTAACTTTTAATTAATCTATAATTTCATGTGATTAATAATTTCATGGATTTTTCATGCGGGTTTTACAACTCTTCCCCTCTAAAAAAAATTTGTCCTCGAATTAGAGACCTGATAATGTTGCGGTTTTACAATTCTCCCTCTCTAAAAGGAAAATTCATCCTCGAATTAAGGTAGTAAGATGCTGGGTTATAAAAGCTGGAAGGACACAAAAGCTGAAAAGACATGTAAGCTGAAGGGACATAAAGTGACATGACTGACAAGAACATGGAACGTGACATGACTGAAGAGGACATGTAACTTCACATGATTGAAAGAAAACATGGAACCTAACATGACTGAAAGAACATAACTGAATTATGGCAGGAAAAGGATGAGAAGTCCGGATGGACTCCTCCGTTTCAAGTGGCTTCCCGCTCGAAACGGTTCCTTCAAGATCTTGACACAACGAAAAATCTTGGTCTTAATGAACCTGTCCTAACGATGCTGAATAGTTTATGGTTCCATACTTGAGATGGATTTTCTGAATCTGATAGAATGAATAAGCTACAGCATGTAGGATACATGAAACGGTACGTACACATATCCTGAAAAATAACATTTATATCTATGAACAAGCTGCTGAAAACATATAGGGACGAACAACGTGAACAATTGTGAATGTTCTATGTGAGCAATTGTGAACGTGGTTTGCGATTATATGAGGAACGTTGTGCATGAAGTATATCTTGAATGTGATACGTGAACCTACTATGAACGTGATACTAGACATATCATGAACGTATGCTGACTGAGGAAGGAATGCCAAACGATACGGCCTGAGACGTAAAATGTCTGCCTGGATATGGAAAAGTTGTGCTAAACTTGAGTCTGGTTTCTTAAGCTTTCTGTAACCAAATCCGGTACAGGACTTGGAACGTATATACTGAGATGTAACACGAACCTGGACGTGAACGATGTGACGAATGCGAACGTAGACTTAATTCACGAGATAGCACAAAATATGGACTGAAACAACATCATAATATGAACATGAGATGTAAATGTACACGTGATCGTGAAATTTCTATCTGATATGATTATTGATGGAATACCAAGAAATCGTACGATTTATTGCTGAATTTCTTGCGGATCTGCTACTTCGTATTCCTTTCGGATGAAAGAACACGTGTAGGCTTGTTAAAAGGTTGACAATGACTTAGATCGTATTATACCCCTTCTGAGTCTGTGGTAACTGATAACAACCTTCATGGAATCTTGTCCCATTTCTGTTCAGAATTTCTAATGGTAGTAATAACTCGCTAGCATGACGGCGTTCTATCTTAAACCTGCTAGAATGGCAGGAATTTATATATGAACATAGTTGCCTCAAAGTGTTATACTGCTTCTATTAAAATTATGTCTGGTATTTGGTATATTCTGCTGGAATTTAGATGAATAGTCATGGAAGAACTATGAGTCTCGGTAAGTTAGATCTCTCCTAGCGTAGGATCTTATGGAATACAAAATTTTAGTGTAGGTCCTCTCCTTTATGCGTAAGCTTAGTCATGGAAAGCTAATCGTGAGAATTGTCGGCAATTTCCGCGATAGTGGTCAACTGAATTCTAGAGAACTTCGTACTTTAGTTACAGACGTCGTTCTTGACCATCAGGTGATGACCTTCACCTTCGCAGTATTTCTGAAATTTCTTTCTACTGAAATAGAGTGGCTCAGAAACGCCACCTTGTTCAACTGGAACTTACATCTGGAAAGCTGCGTATATAATTTTCTCCTATCTTAGAATCTGCATGACCGTTAGAAGATGATTCTCGTGGTCTTCTCTATAATTTAGCAGATCAGAAAGTTAATGAATATATTGACGATTTTGTCTGAGAAATCATGGAAAAATTTATTCGTCAATTTCATAATATAGTTGGAGGATTTTGGGGCTCAGAAGTATAAATCAAAATCTTAGAGGGACCATAATGTGTGCAAAAGCAGTCTTGGAAACATCATGTTATTTTTCTCACCACTGATGGTAGCATGATCGTGAATTGTTCTAGAAAAATGTTTAAGACATCGTAGCAGATCAGATAAACCTTCTATACGTGGAATGAATATCGTTTATGAATGGTGACCTTGTAAAATTTTCGGTAGTCGATATATGATCTCATGGTACCAGCCTTCTTCTTGACAGAGAAAAACAGTGCACCTTCTGGTGGTGCTCAGGCGAATAAAGCTTCGTTCCTTCAACTCTTGCAGCTAATCCTGCAACTCTTTTAACTCAGCTGAAGCCCTGCGATAAGGAGTTTTGAAAACAGGTTTTGTCCTTGAAACAAGCTCGAGGCTAAACTCTGTCTCGTGGTTAAGGAGGGATTTCTGGAAACCCTTCTGGAAATACATCTGAAAACTCTGGAAAAGTCTGCTGACTATGGATTTAAGGAACTTCAGAAATCGGGTCATGACTGATAGCTAGAAGGTCTTCGTAGCTGTGGAATAATAAGTCTCGCGTTTGTAAAGCAGAAACAATTTGTACTGATGTTCTGGCAGGATAATATAATGAACATATTCAGGAGTTAGTAAGATGAATCTCGTCTTCAACTGGAAGGAAAAAGCCTTTATAAATATGGTGATACTATGGAGTCTTTTTTGGCTGGAAGGTAGGAAGTACCCGATATAAGATAAAGCTAACATATGAATTCGTGAAGTAAACGTGGCGACTTTCACTGAATGTGTTCGCTTGTAACCTCATAGAATAAATTCTGCGTGTCTGACCTGAATAATACTCCAGTGGTGGTAACTGAATCTTTAATGGTCTGATTTATGCGTGGCATAACAAAACGAGTATACCCCCTTGGAGGGTACCCTGAATTTCTGCGGACCTGGGTTAGAAGGCATACTAGAATTATGAGTCTTGACTAGTGCCGTGGGAAGATATTCGTATGACATGTATCATGGCTGGTATCCTGACATGTGCCTTCCAAAATGATACTTGAGACCTGTGTCTTGACTAATGTCTTGACTGATGTCTTGACACGTGTTTTGGTAGGTGGGTACGTATAAGGTTGAAAATTTTTGTAATTTTTAGAGTTGGCGGACCAGTTAGATTGCTGACCTCTGTATTTCTGGTCACGTCCGTTCTGGTGTTTCGATGGCTACTGACTGATTAATATAAGCACGTTGGTTGTCATTACCGCCTTGTCTGTCAGTTTTATGACGGTCATTTTCATGACCGTGATTCATGTAACTATATCTGCTGAGTGGCCGGCTGGGTACCGGTTCCCACTCTTCTGACTGAAAATTAGCTATGTGACGTGTGACATCTTAACTGAGGAAGTGAAGGCATGGGATGGGATGGTAGCGTCTGATGGGTGGAGTATATTCTTGTCTGGAATTCCAAATCTACTGTTTTCGTCCTTGCTCTGAAGGGTCTTCATAATATAAACAGCATCAGCATCTTATGGAGTCTCCAACGCATCAGCAGCATCAGCATTCGTGAGGTCTTCGAAGTGTTAGCAACATAAGTATCTGGTAAAATCTTCAACTTACAAGTAGCATTAGCATCTGGTAAGATATCGACAAGTGGAACGCCTGAGATGAATGAGGATCGATTAACAATACACATGGAGTAAGGTACATGGAGTACACCTGGAATACTGTCCACGGTACTAATGGCAAATTTTTATAGGATAGCCGGTACTGGTGTCAATCGTCTGACATGATCAACAGAAATAAATTGATTTAAACGATAGCAAATTGAAATGAAACGAGTAACATAATAGGTTGGCAATTCCCGCGTAGACTTAGTTCTGGTTGTATTGAGACTCAAAAGCATGATTAAACAGAGACGCTTTTGGGTTGGTTCACAAAACAACTATTGTCTGAAAACATGAAATTTGATCTGAACAATGGTGAACATCTAGGGCTGGTTAACCAAGTAATATTCGACTAAAAACATGAATCTGGCATGAGTAAAGATGAACGACTATGGGTCGGTTCACCAATACAAAATCTGAACGGGAAAGGGTGAACGCCTATAGGTCGGTTCACCAAAACAAAATTTGAATAAAAAGCACATGCGACTAAATATGGCCAGTCATGTACCAACCTTTTACTTAGTCAAAAGTTTTGAGAAAAGTGACCGATAAATGAAAAAATATGACTGGTAAGTGCATGAGAAACATAAAAGATAACAAACGCCAAAATCTAGGAAGTTTCCTGGTGACTACCCACTAGTCATAAGTCAAGTTTAAGAGCCTACAGGTCGAACCTTGCGCTCTGATACCATAATTGTAACACCCCAATTGGATAAGTGGACCGTTACGTGTATTTATGGCGTGTCATCAAAGCATCAAGTAAATGTCCTAAAACATTTACTGACCATAAAGGAAATACCGGAATCAAACATCGGGTAATCCAAACATAAGCTCAAAACATGAAAAGTAAATACTGAAGGAAAGGACTAAAAAATGTCCAAATAAGCAGAATAATGTAAGAAGTGCATAAAGTAAGAAGTCTGGATAACTTCCATCCAAATGCACATGCTCTCAGAATTCTAAGAGCGTCCCGGTGTACCTGCCGTTAGAACATAAAAGGAACTACGGCTGAGCATAACGCCCAGTGAACGAATATAAAGTATGATAAGAAATACTGAAATGGAGCAGATGATAAAATACCGAAGCTGTAAGACTGATAAGTAAAGTTACAACAGAAATCTGTGTATAATCTGAAAAGTCTAATTTATAAATAATAAAGCTGAACTGTTATCTATTACATCTGAAAACATGCATTTACTATATTTTAATTGCCAAGAGCTTATATAGGTCATGTGATGTAACAACTGCTGCATGAATAAATGGAGGGGTGACCTCGTCATGCTGTAGAAGGGTGACCTCTAAATAATGTGCTGGGTGGAGGGATCAACTCCAATTTGAAGGATGTAGAGCACACACCACATTCACCTGATAACTGTAAACTGATATCCTAGGATGCATCCATACGCCCTGTTGATAATACTGATAAGTGGCCAAGCTGAAATAAATAGGACACTGCGAGAAATCACTCCCCCGCAAAAGAGTCATGACATCGGTGCCTCTAGTGTCATGGTTACGGTACCTCCGTAACTAGTACATAACTGGTCATGCTTGCGTATATAGCTCAGGCAAGTTTAACTTAGTTATTAAAATGATTTCTGATAAGATTTAGAACATATACTGGGGAAAACATTTGGCT
This sequence comes from Glebionis coronaria, assembly GCA_025667525.1. Taxonomy (NCBI): domain Eukaryota; kingdom Viridiplantae; phylum Streptophyta; class Magnoliopsida; order Asterales; family Asteraceae; genus Glebionis; species Glebionis coronaria. The sequence continues at coordinate 475,724,960 of CM046882.1, forward strand.
GCAGACGGGGAATCCTAATCATGCATAGAAGAAAGTCCTTACTGAAGGACGGAAAATCCGTACCTTGTGTCCAGTAACTGACTGAAGAGGAAAACAGATGAAACTCCTACTCTGACTTCACAAAATCTACATGAATAAAGGACGCGAATGAGTTGTTTGATTACTGTTCGTTGATACGACTCTTACTATTCTTAACTTGCTTTACATGTTCTAGTATAGTTTCACTGTTTCGCGTATAATCTGATAACTCTGACGGTTCTTAAGTATTACTGATTAATGTATTTCCCGTACTTCTAATTACTTTATGACATGTATTCTAGTATTATTATTTTACCGTTATATGTAACCTGCTAAAAATAGTAAGTTTTTATAAATAGTAATAAGCTCGATCTAATAAGCCGTAATATAACCAAGTCGAAATCCATAAGCCATTTCTTAATAAGCCGATTTTAAATAAGTCGATTACTTGATAAGCTGATTTTAATTGTGCCTAAACTTAATAAGTAATTTAATAAATCATAAGTTAATAGCCAAATTAATTAATCCCATTTATTATAAGCCAAAAATAATAATAAGTCAATTTTTAATAAGCCATAAATAATTCGATAATTAATTAAACCAAACGCCCCCATGTGAGCTCTCGGCTTGCCGAGCCATGAACCACCGAGACACCCTTGGTGTTCTCGGTTGTCAAGCCAAAATCAAACCAAACTGAGACCCTTGCGATCATCTACATAAATAAGTCGACTATATTTAAATAACGAGCCAACTAACTATTCATTGCCTTTGTACTCATATGTCTAAGAATGGTTATTGCCTTTACAAAGTAGATTAAAATGCATGCTCACATTATGCATTCGTACATTGTTAACATGATAGTAGTGATAACTGTTACTTCGAAATGACGCTACCTAGTTCCATTTGGATTCGACATTAAACCATATGTTGTTAAATTACATTAGTTAATATTAATAACAATTAATGGATTCATATTTAAGTTGTAGCTTAGTTAAATGTTCCCGTAATATTTAGCCCGCATTCAGCGAGTTAGAGTACTCTAACGCCATATACAAACATATACAGTACCTTATATAATAGTAGGTAACGTAATATGCAAATTTGTGACTTTACTCTTTCACGATTTCAATATATGTTAGCCCTATATTTTATATAGTAGAAAAAGAATGTAATAGGTCATCTTAGTCGTTATTGGTCTTGTATTGTAATAGGTTAGTAGGGTTAACCGGGCTTGGTATTTAAGCTAATATTGTATAAGTTAGGGGCGTAAGCCCAAGCAAAGCCAAGCCCGGCCCTTGAACAAGCCCACTAAAGCCTTAATGGCGTGGGCCGTGGGGTATATATACCCTCTTCCATGTGTGGAAGAGGGTGTTGATTCATAATTACTTTCTCTCTCTAGTTATAATTTAACCATCCAATTCTCTCTACTTACTCTCTCTACCTTCATCTATTTCTCTCTCTAGATATCATCTTTATTGTGTGTTATGGATTGAAATGGGATTAACATTTGGTATCAAGAGCCTATAGTGGATAGGTTACTGAAGATCCGTGGTTTGTGTTCTTATTGATTTTTGTGAGGTATTTGATCCATAATCCTTGATCCAATTTTTGTGTGTGTTTTTTATGGTTTTATCTTGATACAAATCTTCTACGTAGTTGTGGTAGAGATTTGGTATTGTTACTTTGGCTAAAAACCCAAAATTTTTGGGTATTTGGATCAATTTTTGGCTTAAAATCATGTCTTGGTTAGTTACATCCGAGAAACTTGTTTATTGTCTGCCATTAAAACGAGTTTCGTAAGAGGGTTTATTAAAAATTACGAAAGTTGCTCTCTACGAAAGTTGATTTTCTACGGAAGAAGGTTTCCTCCGAAAGGTTTCCTCCGAAAGGTGTAAAACCCGCATGATTTTACCATGAACAGTATACTTATGATCGTACGTACATGATTAAAACTATCCTTAAATAACATGGAAACGTACCATAAATATTATATACAAGAATTACGTACGTGTTATTACACGATAAGTATTAAATACGTGTTAGTACACAATAATTATTAATTATAATAATTATAATCACGAACATAAAATCATGATCATGAAATCACGAACAGATAATTATGTACTTACGTAATTATTAATACGACGAACGTCGTTACGTATAAGTAAATTATATAACATGAATAATTAATAACTACGTAACACGTAAACACGAACATTTAACACGATTATTATTATTACGTACATTTAATTTAGCACGACAAGTAATTACGTACGTAATATTTACGTTTTACACGTATAAGAGTAACCCGGGAGAAATTCACGACGTTATACACGAACACGCGTACGTTTTTTTGAACAAATTAGACAAACAAATAAGGGTGTGGTTTTGGGCTTGCGTTCAAAAGAAAGGAAGTGGGCTCAAGGCCCACTTTGTTACCAAAATGCGTATAAACAAAATCAGACGGGGGGAGCTTTTATTTTTGACAACAAATCCCAAAACCCTAAAAACTAATACAAGCCGTCACCCTCTTTCTCTTTACTTCTCCATGCTGACGGTTTCATCACCAAGAACAGAGAAACAGGCCGTGGCTTGATCAAGAAAACAAGGAATTACATTCGTTGATATCTTAAACCCTAACATGCGAATCAAGGTATCTTTTATCACGTTTTATTTTCTTCTTTGTTTAATAAATCACAAATCCGAGATTGATGATTTTAAAACACGTAATATAAGTCAAATAAATAAGGGGGGTGCGTTTGGATGTCGATGTGTCAATTTAACACGCAAACCGAGACTCATGGGAGTCTCAGTGGTAAATTAATCCCATAAGCCGCAACCCTAATTGGGGGGGGGGGGGGGGGGGGGGTGGCTGGGTTTTGTTCTGTCGGGGGTAACAAAAGCCAAGCAGGGGAAACCACTGGCTGCGGCCAGTGGTGTTTTAGGTCAATCAGTGGGAACCGAGACCCTAGTGGTCTCGGTGGGAAATTAATATAAGCAGGGGTAACCGGCTACTGCCGGAGGCAACAATACAACTGCCAGTGGGAAAACTGGCAGTAAGGGGATGTTTGGTTCTGGGTTTATAATCAGTCAAGGGGGCGTTTGGATAACAGTTTTAAAAACTTTAAAGGGCTGTTTGGTTTAGCATATTTTACATGTTATATTTAATTAATTTAATTAGGGTATTAAATTAATTATGCTATATTAATATTGATTTCTTAAATCTTGTCAAGATTAGGCTATGTTAATTAGACCTTAATTATTCTAGAGTGATTAAATAAATTGGTCCGGCTCATGGGGTTTGATGTAGTGTTTTTACACGCCTTTAGGAAAAGGAGGTAAAATAGGGCAAGTATCGAGTGTCGGTTTAGGAAAACCGAGCACTAATGACCCTTAAGAAAGTTCAAGTTCGTTTCCCAAGGAGGCACGTGTGTTGTGTATGGAATTGATTTTGATTATGATTTTATTGAGAAGAAAAAGAAAAATAGAAATGGGTTGAGAAGAGAAAGACGGTTACGAAGACGGATCGAGATAAGACGAAAAGGCGTTCACGTAAAACCGTAAAAAAACTACAAAATTAAAAATTTTAAACCTAAAAATTAATTAAAAGCTAAAACTAAGTCTTAAACAATATAAATAAGAATAAAAATCTAATAAAAATATTTTAAAACCTTTTATTAATTAAATATTCAATTTTAAATGCTAATTAAAGCCCTAAAATTAAATATAATTAATCAAAATGTCCAAAATAATATTTTATTGAACAAATAACTTACTTATGTTATCTAAAGACTAAAAAGTATTTTTCCTAATTTTTAAAAACTATTTTCCTATTTTTAAATTACTAAAAACTATTTTAAAACTAAAATAATTATAAAAAATAATAAAATAATACCAAAAATAATTTGACACTTTTAAAAATCCTAAATTACTCTAGTGAACAGAAGAAAAATGAAAAAGTTTGAAAAATATTAAATTTTTCACTAAAAGACAAAACTAGTTTAAATTAAAACCCTAATTAAACTAATTTAATTCTAAAAAATAACTAAAAGATGAACAGTAAAAACTTTTTATATTCAAAATCTTAAAATAATATTCTAAGTCTATGAAAAATTGTAAAACTAAAAAATGAATATTTTTGTCACTAAAAGACAAAAATAAAAACTTAAAAGTTAATTAAAAATAGCTAATAAATCTAAAAATATAAAATGAACATTAACAAAAATTCTAATAAAACAGAAAAATCCCAAATTAAATAAGAAAAATAATGAAACAAGTTTGAAACTCTAATTCCAATTTTAGTGCACTAAAGACAAAAAATCAAAAATGTGATAGTGACATGTGACAGACTTTTGTCTGTTTGCTTAGCAGTGGTAAAAATTGTACTACCAGTGGGAAAGGAGTTCCCCCTGCTAGTGTAATTTGTTGGTCAGTTGACCAATAAGCTCAGGAGAGCTTATTTGTGGGCTTATTTTGGACAACAAGGCAACCCTATACTCAGTTGAGTATAGGGAGTCAAATTAAACACAAAACAAGCAGGTCACTTAGCAAAATTTCACACAAAAGGCACCAAAAGTTTCTAATTAAGCTATGGTAGGTCTGATGAACAGTAAACACAAATTACTTGCACAAAAATGAATTTTAATGGCCAATTACTTGCACATAAATTCACCAAGTGACAAATAAGCTATAGCAAGCCTAAGGTTATCCTATCATCAAACAAAGAACCAGATTTGGGGCACAAATTCACTCAATAATAAACAAAAATTGGACTTCCTGGTTTTGACTGTATTTGCAAGTTAAAATCCAAACAAAAGCACACAAACTTCTTAACAAGTATTACCATACTAAAAACCAGGTACCAGCTTCTACTAACAAAACCAATGGAGATAATTGAAGCTGTTATCAAACCAAGAAAATGTCAAATTCCCAGCCTATCAAGCAGACCCAAACACCCCTTTATATTCAGAATATGAAATTTTTTCAAACCAAATCACATCAAATCCAATCCAAACTGAATTAGAACACTTCTAACAAGCAAACAATCCTAGATGAAAAATATCAAACCAAGAAAACTACACTTAAACACTTTTCATGCAGATTCACATAAAACTGAAAATTTAGAAAATTCAAACCAAGAACAAGGAGATTACCTTGTGGGACCCACATCCAGGTCCCACAATGGCTGCATAGCCATCTCCAAACAGGTCCGGACCTGTGCAGAACCTTGGACAACAAGCAAGCTTCAATGAAACCTGCCAAGAACAATAAACAAACACAATACACTTTCTGATTTTATCTTCCTCTTTTTAAGTCTTTTTCAAATGACTTCCTTAACTATATTTCTTTAAAAACACTTGAATCAACCAACTTACAATTCTTGAAAACAGATTTTTGAACAAGATTTTTATCAAAAATCCACCCTTTTCAGAAACCTTGAAGTTAACCTTTGAAAACTCAAAAGAAACACTTCACAAATAATTTTTGGAACTCAGATTTCCTTAACCCACTTAATACCAACTTTTAAATATCAAAAGGAATTACAAATCAACTTTTATGAAAATACCAACTTTGCATTACTTAAAAAGGAATTACATAAAATTTTTAAGGAAAATCTGGAACAACTTATAAAATGAAACCCTATGCTCTTATATAATGAGCTACAGAATTCTCTAGAAGTGAAAACCCTAGTTTATGAAATTCCTAAGCTGCCCCTTGAAAAAGTCTTCAATCTTGGTCAAAATCCGTCTTCACGTGATTGCCAGTTGGAATAGATGTACTTGTGATGATCTTGGCTGTTTATTTAGTCTTTGGGAGCAAGAAATCAAGATGGGACGTTGGATGTGTCTTTTTGGGGTTTTAGTGTGAAAGAGACGGGGCAGGGGTGGTCCATGGAAGCCACATGGGTGAGTGGGAAAGTGATGTAAGTGGTGGGTTTTGTTTAGGCTTGGTTTAATCAACAATCTGGAAAACATTAGGAAAAAACCCTTTGATTTGAGAGAATTAGGTTTTAGGGTTTATAGGATTAGGAGGATTAGCAGGGTGGGTTTGAATCCATTTTGGGGCTAATGTTTTTTAAATTTAGTGTTTAGTGGGAAAATTAAAGATGTTGACTGGGTTTGACCAGATTTATTAAATAAACCTGGGTATTGGGTTTGGGTTGTGGGTTAATGGGTAGGGTCGGGTATTTGGGTGACGTGTCAAGTTTGTATTGGTGGGAGGGAGTTTGTTGTCTGGGCAGTTTTGGCCCCCAAGGTTTCTTTCTTCTTTCATGTTGTAATAAACAGCCAAAACTTCCGTTCCTCTTTATAACAAGTTTGGCAACTTGTCAATTTTGGCACAGAAACTTTTTAAACTTGTAGAAAGGACTTCAAATGCAATTTCTTCATACTTTAAGGGCTGAACTTGTACAATCTTGATATTTTAGGGACCCACAAGTAATTTTGAGGGTTTACAGGGGTATAAAATGACAAGTCTTCTAAAGTTGAGGGACCATTCTTGCCAATCTTCAATTCTTCAAGGTCATTTATGGAAATTCCATTCTTGGGCCCGGTTCATTTTGTGGCTTCGTTTCCCGTGTTCGTTTTTGATTGATTCTTGTGATCTTTTTGTCTTTTCCTCAATATCCGTACCTAAAATACACAAGCAACAAACACGAGCATATATTTGGCAGTTTTAATGATATTTTATGCATTTTAAGCCCGATTTGGACGATGAGACTATGTATAAAAGCAGTATCATCACTCCCCCATACTAAACCATTTCCGTTCCCTCACGCAATGCTAGAATAAAGTATCGTAGCATCTCCAAAATTCATTTTTATTTACTTTATTCAATGATAAACTAGCTACACTACTACTATTGCTACTACTTGCGTTTTAGACATAATGTATGATTTTCATCGCAAAATGGGGACGTTTAGGTTCATAGAATAATAACACGTGAATGCTTCGTTAGAAATAATTTCGTCGTCCTCGATTTTCACCCCAATTCCATGCCAAGCGTGCAACGAGATCATTGTCATTATAAGTTAGTAATGCTAACACTACTCATATGCCCTAATCACGTACTTATCCTCCCATTATTCCTAAGTTATATCTCTTATATTTTATTTTGTCTTGAATGTTTCACGAAGATACATTGTTTGACTTATGCGATAATAGAGATTTAGGTCTAAAAATAGAGTCCTAACGGTGTAACTAAGACCATCAAATCAATAACCCCTCCTAATAGACAATGATGTCAAAAAATTAAGTTGACAAGAAGAATCGATAAACACGGTTTTATAACGGTTTTGAACATGAGACTTATTACCAAGACTTTTATACGCCCCCTAACGGAAGGGCCTTATTATCTTTGGTTTACCTCCATCTTTTATTCAACTTCGCCATGAAGCTTTTATTATGACTTCGGTCTTGCCTTGCCTTTTATTATCCGCCTCATCGGTGGTTTTATTAGCCAAAGACGTATATCTTCACGTTAAAGCGAATTTTGGATCTTTAAAGCTTCGAAGATTAAGGCTTGATTCACTTTCAATTTTGCATAGATTTTTCGGCCTTGTGGGGCTTCAAATTGTTTGCTAGATTTAGGTGAGCACTTGAAATCTTATTATTGGGTGAAGCTTTCGATTATTTGGGTGCCAATACTTCAAAACCGTGACGCTGGTGATACCTTAATGTCTTCCCAATTTAATTACACGGAAGCTACTAGAAAAGACTAGAAACCCAACAATCCTAACTAAACCGCTAAGTCAATATTTATTAAGCAAAAAATATTTACAAGCGAAGGGAGAATAAGCAAATAACGAGAACACATGAGTTTTTGAAAGAATACGAGTACTCTACGTTTAGCATAGTAACTTATAATTAACTCTATCATTTCTCGTCCTCATTTAAGATACTTAGCCTAATGTGTAGTTAAGGAATCAAAGCTAAGTGCTCAACACGCACGGTCGAGTCAAAAATTACTCTTATTCTCGCGATCAGAAAATCTACATTCGTGTCTTAAACACTTATAAAACATGAGAAATTTTTTAAAATTTGGCCATTTTTTAGCCTTATTTTGCAACAAAACGATAAACAAAAAGATAAACTTTGGAAAGCGTGAAGGTTTGGCAAGGCAAGTATCTATTCAACCCCCCATACTAAAGTTAAACATTGTCCTCAATGTTTCGAGTCTAGGGGTGCAAACACCCCCATACTAGAGACGTAGTCGAATGCCTAATCTAGCATGGAAAGGGTGTAACCAATAAATTAATAGCCGTTTATGAAGTGTGCTAAAAACCTAAGGTTAGAACATAAAAGGATATATCATTTGGATATTGAGAAAGTCTTCAAAGCAAACGATCGAGTGCTCCCATAAAACGAACACGAGAGGCTCCAATCGTGAAGATCATGATCTAAAAACCACAATGCACAAACAACCACGAAACAAAGGTTGGAAGGGCACAAATCCCCTCACATTAACTAATTAGAAAGAAATAATATGTACATGGATAAGCATGGGTCTCCCCCACGAGGCACCTTGTTTTTGATAACCGAGTCAAAAGCTGGACTCGAATCCCCATAAATGTGATCATTTAGGGATAATCATGGTGTGGTCAATTTTTGGTGGGGCTTACATGATAAACAAGGCCCAAAAACAACCGGTATTAAGGACTAAGTCCTTTGATGGTGCAAAATACCGGGATCGAAGATGGCGTTCTCGTTTTCATTGGAAAAACAAATCAACGCCACTTCATCATGAGTCAACAAAAACTCAAAGAGTTTCAAGAAAATAGGAGAGAAGAAATAGAAGGGTGGGACAATGGGTAAGTCATAAAAATATTGAGCTACTCGAGGTAGACTCGCACCAATCAAATAGAAAGATTTTCCATTTATTGCATCGGTGGAAGACCGAGATTTCCCTTTATAAGCAATTCCAGGATCAAATATCTCGTCCTCGGTGGAGAAAGGGGAGGGAACATAAGGGGTTTCCCCCACACTAAGTCCACACAAAGCATCGTCAAAAGGAGAAGACGAGCTTGTAGTACTCAAAACACGAAGTGATGACGGAGTTAGAGTTGTAGAAAAATCTTTTAAATTCAATTCAAAATCTTTTACTTTTTCATCTTTTAAACTCTCCTTGTGAAAACCCGATTTAATTATATCAAAAATATTTAGTGTTTCTAAAGCAATGTTAGTCACACTAAAAATTCTCACATTTGAAAAGCGTTTTGGCAAAGGTGGTGGTAAGTTTTCAAAACGTTTGTCAACAAAGAAAACTCCCCCATCGGGATCAACATATTCATCATCCGAAGAATCATTCGCAATTGGAATTGTAGGCTTAACACTCTTAACCTCCACCGGCGGAGGGGACGGAACTTCATTTTTCTCAACAACTTCTAAAACTCTTTTTGAAATCTTTTTGCAAATGTTTTTGATAGGATTGACATTGTACAAAGACGTGATAGAATACACATGAGAAAGCGTGGAGTTTTGAGTTGCATTAATGACGAGTTCTTCCTCATTGAAACGAAGAGTGATTTTCCTTGCATGCACATCGATAAGTGCTCTCGAGGTATCCAAAAATGATCGACCTAAAATTAGAGGAACTTTAGGATCGATGGGAATGACAACAACAATAAAGTCTACGGGATAGTAGACCTTTCCAACTTTCACGAAGACGTCCTCGGCTACTCCACAAGCTAGAATCATAGAATGATCGGCCATATCGATTGACATTCTTGAAGGAGTGAGATTGGGAAGATTGAGCGATTTAAAAATCTCAAGAGGCATCAAATTAATACTAGCACCAAGATCGGCCAAGGCGTAGCATTCTTCCATGTCTTGTATAGCACATGGGATTAAAAACTTGTCGGGATCACCGACTTTTTGAGGTATGCGGCTTAGAAAAATCGATGAACAACTAGACGATTTTTGCAATTTCTCTTTGTTATTCAACATAGTTTTGAAGTTCGCGGCAAATCGAGGCATCATGACTAAGGCGTCGGCAAAACTTATATTAAAATGCAAGTCACGAAACATTTTCATAAAAAGTTCAAATTGATAATTATTTCGTTCTTGTGCCTTTTCCTTGTCTCGTCTTGAAGGGTAAGGTAAGGGTGGTGTGGGTTGGGGCATAGGCATAGGCATCGGCCTTGGAATCTCGGGTTCCACTATTGGTATTGGTTCAACCGTAGGTGTGGTTTGAGCGGTACTTCGTGGGCTTTGAATTTGCTCCTTTTCTACCACCACCTCGAGTTCTTTCTCTTTTTTCTTCTCCATAGAAGTACTTGGACGAGAAATGGGTTCTTTGAAAGTTTTACCACTACGAGTAGTAATAACCTTCAATTCTCCTTTCGGGTTTACGATGGTATCACTAGGAAGACCACCCGAAGAAGAGGGTTTACACATGATAGCTTCAAACATTTTTCCCATACGGTCTTCAAACTTAGATTGCCTAGCATCCGCTTTTAACAATTCTTGCTTAATCTCATGTTGACCTTGCTCCATTTTTTGTTGATTTTGTTGGAGTCGTTGAACATTTCCTTCCATTTTATTAGCATGAGTTTTAAGTTCATTAGCAAGTTCGTTTTTAAGCTCGTTTTTCAACTCGGATGTTAAGCTAACCATTTCACGTTGCATATTATCAAACTTAGCATCGTTCGCCTTAGCATAATTCAAAAACTCTCCTTGAAGATTTTTGGTGTGATCATTTTGAAAACTTTGTGTGGTAGTTTGAAAATCACAGTTTTGGTTTTGGTTAGAAATTTGCCCATTTCCACTTTGATAATTACCCTTGTTGTAGTTACGTTGATTGCCTTAATAATTACCACCTTGGTTGTTGTTTCGATAATTATTAGCATTTTGATTTGGTGGAGCTTGATTTTGGCGGGAACCTTGACCGTTTTGGTTATAAGTTCCCGTGGCTACATAAGCACTCGAAGTGTTACCATCCGCGGTAATGCACTCGGAAAGATCATGAGCTCCACCACACGACAAACAACTCTTAGAAACCGCTTTAACCGAAGCGGAATTCGAAGCTTCTTGAGCTTTCTAATGGGACATAAGGTTAGCAAATCTATCAAAAAACCGATTTTCTTCATTTGCTTCATCATGTAAGGCATTGATACTACGAGATGATGATGACGAGCCCAATTTGGCAACACTCGGTGTGTTACGAGGGCTATAAACCTTAGACCTATTCTCAATTATGACCAAAGCTTCTTCAACCGTTTTACACAAAAAATTACCACCCGCGGCGGCATTTAAATAATCTCTTTCATGATCATTAAGTCCATTGTAAAACGTGTCAATTTGATGCAAGTCGGAAAAACCGTGATGAGGACATTCGTGTAACATTTCCTTAAACCTATTCCAAGCCGTTGAAAAACTTTCATTTGATTCTTGTGAAAATTTAGAAATTTCATTTTTCAAATGCGTAGTCTTAGAGGGCGGAAAAAATTGGTTCACGAATTTTGAAACGAGATCCTTCCACGTCAATATAGAATTGGGTGGCTCTTTCTCTAACCAAATTTTAGCGGGCCCCGCTAAGGAATACGGAAAAAGCATCATCTTAATCGAGTCATTCGAGACATCCTTGAATTTGCAAGTGGCGGTAAGACGATTAAATTGGCGGATATGGTTGTGTGGATTGTCCTTCTCATCACCACGGAATTTGTTGTTTTGGATCATTGACAACAAACCCGTTTTCACCTCAAAATTCTCCGCAAGGATAGCGGGAATCACAATAGCTTCTCCATAACCCTCGGTGGGTGCTTGAAGTAACTCCATCTTAGTTCAATTCGCCATGGTTGGTGCTTCTCGTACAATGGGTTCGTCAATAGGAGACTCCTCACTAGAATGAGTTGGAGTGGGAGTTTTGTTCTTTCGTCTACGTGCACGTTTTGCTTGATTACGAGTTAGCATAAACGTCACGTACAACGAGGAGACGAGCAAAGAAGATTCTTTTTGGTGTTTTGTATTTTTCAATTTTTTTGTGGTTTTTGATGATATTAACTTTTTTGGAATTTGGTGAATGTATTAGGTAGACAAAAATCTACAAATCTCCTCCTTAATCAAATCTCTCGATTAAAGAAGCCTCAAGGAATGAAAACGATCACGTGAAGTGAACTCCTTCGATGACTTTAGAACGTTGGTGGAACACCAAATCGTTCAAGAGGGTTTAATCAATAGAAACCAAGAAAAGATATATGATATGTAATAATACTTTGGGCGGCAAAACCCTCGATTAGCTCTCAAAATCAAATACGCACAAGCAAGCGGAGGAAACGAGGCGGCGCGAAGCACTTAAGAGCCTTTTTCCTTTAGGTCGTGAAATACAACCGCCTTATACCCACCTTATAGTTTGTATTTTTCAAAATCGAGCTTCACGAAAGTATTTATCTGTTTTTGCCTTTTTTTCTTTGGTTTGAGATTCGAATACAATGATTGGGTAATGACCTCCCAAGTCAAGGTTGTGATTTCTCACGTATTTGGAGTACTTGTGAATTTATTGTTCTACGTACACAATATAGTAATAATATTCACACAAAAACCGAAAACCGATAATACGTATTAGTAGAGTGCTACTAATACAAATACTAATTATGGTTATATAAAAAACAACAATTGTTCAATAAAAACACAACACGCCTCCCCTGCAGCGACGCCAAAAATGATGTAGTGTTTTTACACACCTTTAGGAAAAGGAGGTAAAATAGGGCAAGTATCGAGTGTCGGTTTAGGAAAACCGAGCACTAATAACCCTTAAGAAAGTTCAAGTTCGTTTCCCAAGGAGACACGTGTGTTGTGTAATGAATTGATTTTGATTGTGATTTTATTGAGAAGAAAAAGAAAAATAGAAATGGGGTGAGAAGAGAAAGACGGTTACGAAGACGGATCGAGCTAAGACGAAAAGGCGTTCACGTAAAACCGTAAAAAAACTACAAAATTAAAAATTTTAAACCTAAAAATTAATTAAAAGCTAAAACTAAGTCTTAAACAATATAAATAAGAATAAAAATCTAATAAAAATATTTTAAAACCTTTTATTAATTAAATATTCAATTTTAAATGCTAATTAAAGCCCTAAAATGAAATATAATTAATCAAAATGTCCAAAATATTATTTTATTGAACAAATAACTTACTTATATTATCTAAAGACTAAAAAGTATTTTTCCTAATTTTTAAAAACTATTTTTCTATTTTTAAATTACTAAAAACTATTTTAAAACTAAAATAATTATAAAAAATAATAAAATAATACCAAAAATAATTTGACACTTTTAAAAATCCTAAATTACTCTAGTGAACAGAAGAAAAATGAAAAAGTTTGAAAAATATTAAATTTTTCACTAAAAGACAAAACTAATTTAAATTAAAACCCTAATTAAACTAATTTAATTCTAAAAAATAACTAAAAGATGAACAGTAAAAACTTTTTATACTCAAAATCTTAAAATAATATTCTAAGTCTATGAAAAATTGTAAAACTGAAAAATGAATATTTTTGTCACTAAAAGACAAAAACAGAAACTTAAAAGTTAATTAAAAATAGCTAATAAATCTAGAAAATATAAAATGAACAATAACAAAAATTCTAATAAAACAGAAAAATCCCAAATTAAATAAGAAAAATAATGAAACAAGTTTGAAACTCTAATTCCAATTTTAGTGCACTAAAGACAAAAAATCAGAAATGTGATAGTGACATGTGACAGACTTTTGTCTGTTTGCTTAGCAGTGGTAAAAATTGTGCTACCAGTGGGAAAGGAGTTCCCCCTGCTAGTGTAATTTGTTGGTCAGTTGACCAATAAGCTTAGGAGAGCTTATTTGTGGGCTTATTTTGGACAACAAGGCAACCCTATACTCAGTTGAGTATATGGAGTCAAATTAAACACAAAAAGAAACAGGTCACTTAGCAAAATTTCACACAAAAGGCACCAAAAGTTTCTGATTAAGCTATGGTCGGTCTGATGAACAGTAAACACAAATTACTTGAACAAAAATGAATTTTAATGGCCAATTACTTGCACATAAATTCACCAAGTGACAAATAAGCTATAGCAAGCCTAAGGTTATCCTATCATCAAACAAAGAACCAGATTTGGGGCACAACTTCACTCAATAATAAACAAAAATTGGACTTCCTGGTTTTGACTGTATTTGCAAGTTAAAATCCAAACAAAAGCACACAAACTTCTTAACAAGTATTACCACACTAAAAACCAGGTACCAGCTTCTACTAACAAAACCAATGGAGATAATTGAAGCTGTTATCAAACCAAGAAAATGTCAAATTCCCAGCCTATCAAGCAGACCCAAACACCCCTTTATATTCAGAATATGAAATTTTTTCAAACCAAATCACATCAAATCCAATCCAAACTGAATTAGAACACTTCTAACAAGCAAACAATCCTAGCTGAAAAATATCAAACCAAGAAAACTACACTTAAACACTTTTCATGCAGATTCACATAAAACTGAAAATTTAGAAAATTCAAACCAAGAACAAGGAGATTACCTTGTGGGACCCACATCCAGGTCCCACAATGGCTGCATAGCCATCTCCAAACAGGTCCGGACCTGTGTAGAACCTGGACAACAAGCAAGCTTCAATGCAACCTGCCAAGAACAATAAACAAACACAATACACTTTCTGATTTTATCTTCCTCTTTTTAAGTCTTTTTCAAATGACTTCCTCAAATATATTTCTTTAAAAACACTTAAATCAACCAACTTACAATTCTTGAAAACAGATTTTTGAACAAGATTTTTATCAAAAATCCACCCTTTTCAGAAACCTTGAAGTTAACCTTTGAAAACTCAAAAGAAACACTTCACAAATAGTTTTTGGAACTCAGATTTCCTTAACCCACTTAATACCAACTTTTAAATATCAAAAGGAATTACAAATCAACTTTTATGAAAATACCAACTTTGCATTACTTAAAAAGGAATTACATAAAATTTTTAAGGAAAATCTGGAACAACTTATAAAATGAAACCCTATGCTCTTATATAATGAGCTACAAAATTCTCTAGAAGTGAAAACCCTAGTTTATGAAATTCCTAAGCTGCCCCTTGAAAAAGTCTTCAATCTTGGTCAAAATCCGTCTTCACGTGATTGCCAGTTGGAATAGATGTACTTGTGATGATCTTGGCTGTTTATTTAGTCTTTGGGAGCAAGAAATCAAGATGGGACGTTGGATGTGTCTTTTTGGGGTTTTGGTGTGAAAGAGACGAGGCAGGGGTGGTCCATGGAGGCCACATGGGTGAGTGGGAAAGTGATGTAAGTGGTGGGTTTTGTCTAGGCTTGGTTTAATCAACAATCTGGAAAACATTAGGAAAAAACCCTGTGATTTGAGAGAATTAGGTTTTAGGGTTTATAGGATTAGGAGGATTAGCAGGGTGGGTTTGAATCCATTTTGGGGCTAATGTTTTTTAACTTTAGTGTTTAGTGGGAAAATTAAAGATGTTGACTGGGTTTGACCAAATTTATTAAATAAACCTGGGTATTGGGTTTGGGTTGTGGGTTAATGGGTAGGGTCGGGTATTTGGGTGACGTGTCAAGTTTGTATTGGTGGGAGGGAGTTTGTTGTCTGGGCAGTTTTGGCCCCCAAGGTTTCTTTCTTCTTTCATGTTGTAATAAACAGCCAAAACTTCCGTTCCTCTTTATAACAAGTTTGGCAACTTGTCAATTTTGGCACAGAAACTTTTTAAACTTGTAGCAAGGACTTCAAATGCAATTTCTTCATACTTCAAGGGCTGAACTTGTACAATATTGATATTTTAGGGACCCACAAGTAATTTTGAGGGTTTACAGGGGTATAAAATGACAAGTCTTCTAAAGTTGAGGGACCATTCTTGCCAATCTTCAATTCTTCAAGGTCATTTATGGAAATTCCATTCTTGGGCTCGGTTCATTTTGCGGCTTCGTTTCCCGTGTTCGTTTTTGATTGATTCTTGTGATCTTTTTGTCTTTTCCTCAATATCCGTACCTAAAATACACAAGCAACAAACACGAGCATATATTTGGCAGTTTTAATGATATTTTATGCATTTTAAGCCCGATTTAGACGATGAGACTATGTATAAAAGCAGTCTCATCAGGGTTCCGGGTCCGGTTCACGTCATGTTAAAATTTTAATGCACGAGTTCATGCTTATTTTTACAAGTTTAGAAAATTTTACAAGTTATAATTTTACAAGTTAATTAAATTAATTTTGCATGGTAATAATTAATTTAATTAAAACATGGACTTAGGTTAATTGTTATTAAAAATAATACATGTTTTTAACCTAAGCATTTAGTTATTTATTTTACACTATAATATTAATTAATTATTAAACATGGCTATAATTAATTAATTTACATGACTTAGGTTATATTATTAATAGATAATAATACATGTTTTAACCTAAGTATTTTTACCTTTATTTAATTAAATCATGTTATATTTAATTAAATGCTTTAACCTATAGTTTATTTAATTTACATGAAATAATTAATAAACTATACTATATAATCACATGACTTAGAATATTAATCAGAAAACACTTAAGCTTATATAATTAGCTTAATTATCCAGCTTATATCTCATTATGGAAACTTTCTATTTTTTTAGAAACTTATCTATTTTAAGCAGTAATTCTATTTTTGGTAACTTTCTATTTTTGGAAACTTTCTATTTTAGGAAACCTGCTATTTTTTTGAAGTTACTTATTATTACACCACAAGTATAATAATACAAGAAATACCAGAAATACTATAACAGAATAGACAGCATACATGATAAACACAGTATAACGTTAAATCAATAAAACAAGACATGAATATTTAAAACACGCTAGACATGATATGAAACCAGTTACGTACTCAGTAATCAGATACTTATACACGTATGTATTTATGTAGCATTAGTGATACCGAAGTAGGACTCTCTTCCGTTCGTCTTCTTCGTTCACTGGACACAAGGTACGGATTCTCCGTCCTTTCAGTATGGACATTCTTTCCTTATTCGGATTCCCCGTATGCAGCCAACTGTTTTCCCTAGTATATGTTTTATATGTTTTGATTGCTTATGTTTAATTAGAATACCTAAAGCCATATACATGCATGACCAGTTTCACCTAGTTATGGAGGTACCATAACCATAACACTAGAGGCACTGGTGTTATGACTTCCCCACGGCGGAGTGATTGCTCGTGGCGTCCCTTTCAGCTTTCGACCATTTATTTATATTATTAGGTGGGGCGTATGGGTGCATCCTAGTTACATGTTTCAGCAGATTACTCAGTGTGAATGTGGTGTGTGCCTTGCATCCTTCACAAGGAGCTGATCCCTCCTACCCAAAACCAGTATATTAAATTAGAGGCAGCCCCTCTAATTTGCATGACGAGGTCACCCCTCCAAGTATTCATGCACGTTGATATTTCATTACCTATATTGGCTAAATGGTAAACATGTTAAACAGTTTTTATAAGATAAACATAAGGCTTTTCAAACTATAAAACCAGTTTTACTAAGTTACACCAGGTTTTCCAGGACATATACATTTCCGCTGCTATATGTTTTACATGCTTATATTATTTATTCCATGCTTGTAAATCCGTGCACTGAGCGTTATGCTCAGCCGTTACTTTCCTTTCCATGTCCCAAAACGGCAGGTACCCCAGGATAGACTCGAGCATTTTGGAGGACATGCATAGGATGGAAGCTGCCATAGACTTCTTTTCCTTTTGCCTTCATATACTTATGCTTGTTTAAGTCTTTTATTCATTTTTTTGCTTTATTATGTTTTGGGCTTATGTTTGGGAACCGATGTTTGATTCTGGTTTACCCTATGGTCATGTATGTTTTACTACATATTACCTTGCATGCTTTGATGACACGCCATAGTTACGCGTAACGGTCCACTTATCAAAGTGGGGTGTTACTGTAACACCCCATTTTGGTAAATGGAATGTCACGCGTGATTATGACGTGTCATCAAAGCATACAAGGATAAATGTCTAAACATTACATGACCATAAAAGGAAATACCGGAATCAAACATCGGTAGTCCAAAAGTAGAACTCATCACACACAAACATAAGTACTGTAAATGAAAGGACTAAACAATGTCCATGGAAAGAGTATCAAAGTATAGATAAATGCATAAAGTAAAGAAGGCTAGAAAGCTTCCAGTCCATATGCACCTACGCTTAAAGTCTACGAGCGTCCCTGAGTACCTGCCGTTTTGGGAACATGAAAAGGAAAACGGCTGAGCAATACGCTCAGTGCACGGATGTACAAGTAAAGCATGAATAATATAAGCATATAAGCATGAAACAGCGGAAGAAACTAAGTCCTGGATAACCTGGTTATATCTTAGTAAAACTGGTTTTATAGTTTGAAAAGCCTTATGTTTATCTTATAAAAACTGTTTAACATATTTACCATTAGCCAATATAGGTCATGAAATATCAACGTGCATGAATACTTGGAGGGATGACCTCGTCATGCAAATTAGAGGGGCTGCCTCTAATTTAATATACTAGTTTTGGGTAGGAGGGATCAGCTCCTTGTGAAGGATGCAAGGCACACACCACATTCACACTGAGTAATCTGCTGGAAACATGTAACTAGGATGCACCCATACGCCCCACATGATAAATATAATAATATGGCCAAAAGCTGAAAGGGACGCCACGAGCAATCACTCCGCCGTGGGGAAGTCATAACACCAGTGCCTCTAGTGTTATGGTTATGGTACCTCCATAACTAGGTGAAACAGGTCATGCATGTATATGGCTTTAGGTATTCTAATTAAACATAAGAAATCAAAACATATAAAACATATACTAGGGAAAACAGTTGGCTGCATACGGGGAATCCTAATAAGGAAAGAATGTCCATACTGAAAGGACGGAGAATTCGTACCTTGTGTCCAGTGAACGAAGGAGACGAACGAAAGAGAGTCCTACTTCGGTATCACTAATGCTACATAAATACATACGTGTATAAGTATCTGATTACTGAATACGTAACTGGTTTTATATCATGTCTTAGCTTGTTTTATATGTTCATGTCATGTTTTACTGTTTTAAGCTTTATACTGTGTTTATCGTATATTCTGTCTATTCTGATTAAGTATTACTTGTATTTCATGTATTATTATACTTGTTGTGTAATAATAAGTAACTTTCTAAAAAATAGCAGGTTTCCTAAAATAGAAAAGTTTCCAAAAATAGAAAGTTACCAAAAAAAAGAAAGTTTCCCAAAATAGAAAGTTTCCAAAAATAGAAAGTTTCCAAAAATATAAAGTTTCCAAAAGTAGAAAGTTTCCAAAAATAGAAAGTTTCCAAAAATAGAATTACTGCTTAAAATAGATAAGTTTATAAAAATAGAAAGTTTCCATATATAGATATAAGCTGGTTAATTAAGCTAATTATATAAGCTTAAGTGTTTTTTGTTGGAAATTCACTTTATGTGACGACATTTAAGAATTCCCATTAGTTATCATAGTCACACACGCTTAGACTAGACTAGGTAACAATGTATAGTTAAGTAGGTGTGTGACTATATATACCTCTCCAAGGCTTCTAAGGAGGGGTTGCTGATAGGTGTGAAAACACCCATCTTTTCTACCACTTAATTACATTAAAATGGGACCTAAACGTATATTATGTCGTAAATGGCAGAATTCTGCGTGGTTTGTGTTTTTATTGTGTTTTAGGGTCGAGAAGGTGAAAAGTGGAGAAAACACGGCTTTCACGGGCTTTTATTGAAGAAAAAGACAAAAGACGAAGTTGAAAGATCAAGAGTGGAAAAAGAACGGAAGTCCAAGACCAATTCTGAAGATTTATCGAAGAAAAAGTCAAAAGACGGAAGTTTACTAAAAAGCCGAAGAACTCAGGTTTAAATTATGAAGAAGTTACAAGACGAGTTCAAAGAAATCCCGAGACGAAGTCTTAGAAGTCGAAGAATTTGAGAAGACTGAAAGACTGAAAGACTGAGGACCAAGATAGAAAGAAAGAGGAAGCCACCAACCACTCCCCTCTCCTATAAATACCACCCTTACAACATGTGAGAGGGTTGGTTAGTTTTAGGATTAGATTAGGAGTAGGTAGTTTCTCTCTCTAAACTTATGCTTTCTCTCTCTAGATTGATTTGTGTTTAAGCTTTTGTTATTGAATCTTTACTTTTTAATTAAGCTTTTAATTCATCATCTTCATCCTTTCTTGTTGATTTGTTCTAGATCTTTGTGTTCATGTTTTTGAGTTTTCTTATTTTCAATCAAGTGGGTTTTGATTGATTTGGCTTTATTTGTTAGTTTTGATGATTTGTTTTGATTGATTATTGTTAGTTGATGTTTATTGATTGTTTTGGTTTAATCTTTTGGTTTGTTTCGGTTAGATTAGATCAAATTCGTACTCTTTCATTGTTCCCCTGTTCTTCGTTAAAAGTTACTGTATCTTGCCAAAGATTCCGAATGGTCTGCTCATTTAGTCCTCTATTCGGAATTTCATATTATTCCGAATAGGAGTCTCTATTCGGAATATCTGATTATTCCGAATAGGGTTCTCTATTCGGAATATCTGATTATTCCGAATAGGTGTCTCTATTCGGAATATCTGATTATTCCGAATAGGGTTCTCTATTCGGAATATCTGATTATTCCGAATAGGTGTCTCTATTCGGAATATCTGATTATTCCGAATAGGAATCCTTATTCGGAATATCTGATTATTCCGAATAGGAATCCTTATTCGGAATATCTTATTATTCCGAATAGGTTTTTTAGTTTTTGGTTTTCAACTTTATTTTTCCCGCCTTTTACTTTATTTGCACTTTTACTTGCTTTTCTTTTATTTTAAGTTTTAATTTGCGTCATTTACTTTTATTACCTTTAATTTCTCGTCATTTATTTCCCGTTAAATTTTAATCTTTCATTGTTTCTTCTTATCGTCTTTACTTTATTTTTAGTTTGTTTCAAGTTTTTACTTTTCATTAGTTTTAGACAACGACACCTCTTTTATTTGATTCACCAAGAACAACTGAGTCGCACAATTAACCAGAGATCAATTCGAAAAGATTCCGAGAAACGAACTTTTCAACGAGTAAAAATCCAGTTATCAAAATGGCGTCGCTGCCGGCTCTTTTCGTGAAGATCGAAGGTTTTTTGTGAGAGACGCGTTGGATTTTGGGATCCGTTCACTTGTGAACGTTATTTTCGTGTCCAAAATTTTTCAAAAAAAACCAAAAACATTTGAAAAATCATAAAAAGCATTTCTTTTTCAAAGTTTTGCACCAAAAATATTCTTCTTGCTTATCTATCTTTCTTTATGGATTTTTATGTCCATTGCGTCCGGTGTGGGAAACAATTATCTGGGAACAACTCTTGTCAATGGTGTACATGTGAGCGGTGCGGAAACGATATCGACTACACACAATCCGGATTTTGTCCTTTGTGCAACTCGACTAATTCGTACTTTTTGAACCTACCTCCTGTTCCCCCGTGCATCTATTGTGGAAGCGATTCTCATTGGCATGTTTCGTGCCCGGTTCGATACCCGTATGGTCACGGGCAAGAACCAGGGTACAATTATGACAATGATAATAGCTATCCACAAGACGCACCTGATTTTTCTCCATACCCGGTTTGCAACAACTGTGGGGGTCCTCACGATACCTATTATTGTCAACCAATGAATTGTTATGAGCCAAATCCGTGTCCTCAGTTTTCTTCACCTATGGATTATTATGAACCAAACCCGGTTTCTAATTATTCCCAACCGATGAACAACTATGAGCCACAACCTTACTATAATTCCGGTTTTCAAAATCTTGAGCCCCCACCGCACTCACTCGATCATCAGCCTTGTCACGGGATGAGTTACCAAGAACCAATTGTCGATCTTGCTACAGCTTTTCAAGAGCAATCGAAAGAGCTTTTACACACACTGCAAACTTGTATGGAGTCATTTTTTCAGCAGCAAGATCAGACAAGTACTCATATCCCTGCGCATATTATTGGCCCTATAGATAATGAGGAGAGTGATGACGATATTGAGGTTATTTTCGACGAGGAGGAATTTCTTAAGCAAAATACTTCACTCCTCCGTGATGATGGTTTGCACATTCCCGAGATCGATGAATATCTTGATATTGATACCCCCGTGGAATACATATCCGGGTATTGTGATGTGGAGGGAGATATACTTTTTCTAGAGGATTTATTACACGATGACACTACACCTTCTATCCCAGAGGTGGAAAGATGTGAATCTCCTGAAAAAGGGACGCAGGTGGAAGGTAACTGTTCTCATACTTCTCATATTATATTGCCACCTCCTCCTCCCACGTGCACACCCAAGCGGGTGATGTATCACTTTTACTCTACTCGTTTTATACCAGGAAATGAGGATGAGTGCTTTGACCCGGGAGGTGATATTGATTATGCTATGATTGATAACAATACGGCTTTGCCGTTTGCTCAGCATCCATTGTCTTTGGGGAAGGACAATGTGCTTACTTTACCCACCCCACCTCCCGGGGATCTTGAATTCACATACTATACGTATGTTGAAAGGACCTTTCTCCCTTTCAAGACTTATCCCCCCACCTCTCCTTTGTTGTTGTCCTCCGGGAACGAGGACAAAGTCTTTGATCCCGGTATCACATTCGAGGCTTCCCCATGGACTATTTAATTCGGGGACGAGTCAGGCTCGTGACTCGGTTAACAAAAACAAGCGCTTTTTGGGAGGCAGCCCAATTATCTATCTATCTTTACCATAAGTGTAGGGGGAGCCCCGTGGTGTTTCTTGTTCTCTTTCTTATCATGTGCAGGGATTAGAGCTTCAAAGACACACTCTTGATGACTTTTGCCGAACCGTGATTCCGTGTTCCCTTCTTCCCGGTTCTATCCTAAACTCTTTTCGATTCTCTATTTTTATATTTCTCAATATTCAAATAGGAATCTCTTTAGTTGTCTTTTCCTTAACTAGATTTAAACAAAGTGCACAATGTCCTAAGTGTAGGGGAGTTTACTCCCACATGCTTAAACATTGAGGACAATGTTTATATTAAGTGTAGGGGGGACTTCTATCGAAGTTAAGTGGCCTTTTCCGTGTATTTGTCCTCATTTTAACCGAAAAATCGATTTTTCGACATTTTTCAAAATTTTTAATCTATTTTGGCCTTGTTGTAGTTCCCTTTATTTTTGCTATTTTTCTCTTATTTTAATAAAATGGCTTTAGCAAGTTTAGATATCTTAGATATATTAGGCCCGTTGTGAATATTTTGACTCAACCCGAGTTTACTTATCCAAGTTCACTCTAGCTAGTATCCTTAACCACGTAGACCTTAATTGGTTTATTAGGCTAAGCATCCACGAGTCTCATTACTTGAGATTTTAAATTGTGGAGGACGAGAAATGATAGAGTTGGTTACAAGTTTGGTATTCTCTCATTAACTTATGTGAGTTAATTATGATCTTTTTCTCCCATCACTTGCTAATAATTTATCTGCAATAAGTAAGGTCGTACGATTTGAAAAGTTACTTAGCTTCTAGCCCAAGATCGTTTAAAAGTTGCTCGGTAATGATAAGAGTTCATAGCCAAGGCATAACTTTTGAAGCGGGGCGCGAAGATTGGCGAGTCCGAAAAGGCCCTAACAAGGCATGAGGATTCCATTTTATTGCTGAAGATCCAAAGTGATGTGAAAAGCATTATTCCCAAAGTCAATATGAAGGATCAAGACTCACGACGAAAAGCAATCAACTCCCATAAAGATCATGGAGAAGTCTATCCGAAAAGACCCTAACAAGGTATGAGGATAAATAGATCCAAGTCCGAAAAGGAGGCGGATCGTTGTATCTCAAAATCCCAATTAGAGATTGAAGAATAATCATGAAGTCGTGGTCAACAAAGCTGGAGTACTCCTCAAAAGTCTCCAAGTGAAGAAACTCTATAAACGAAGAGAAGACCATTATCTCAAAAACGTCTCTCGAAGATATGAAGTATGAAGTACATGTCAAATATCGGCCCGAGAAAGGTTTCAAATCGTGAACCAAGTTATGCCAAGATATGAACTTTTTGATATCCCGAGAAGCAGTTTTAAGAGATTTTGTCCTTTAGCTAACTATTGATCAAATCGTCCTACTTTGCTTTTAGCTTAAATAAACTATCGAAATAAGTCAACAATGCATCCTCGTGATCATTCAAGACATCAATAAAACATAAGAGATACCCATAGGAATAAGGGAGTTTAAGTGATTAAGTGAACCGCATGAGTAAATGTTTGTTATGCTAACTTGTACTAACAATGATCTTGTTTTTAAGCTTGGCATGGGGAACGTGAAACTTGAGGGTGATAAACATTTATGACACACAAGCCCTAATGTAAGTCTTAGATTTCTTTACATGTTTCTTCCTTGTTGCATCTTGTTATTTTCTATCTTTTTGATTTTCCTTAGTTGTTTAATAAAGGCCAAGGTAGGTTGATTATGATGGAAAGTGTAAACCTTGCTTTATCACTAAGCATTGCATGAGGGCATTGCAATGGTTAAGTGTAGGGGATTTGATAGGTGTGAAAACACCCATCTTTTCTACCACTTAATTACATTAAAACGGGACCTAAACGTATATTTTATGTCGTAAATGGCAGAATTCTGCGTGGTTTGTGTTTTTATTGTGTTTTAGGGTCGAGAAGGTGAAAAGTGGAGAAAACACGGCTTTCACGGGCTTTTATTGAAGAAAAAGACAAAAGACGAAGTTGAAAGATCAAGAGTGGAAAAAGAACGGAAGTCCAAGACCAATTCTGAAGATTTATCGAAGAAAAAGTCAAAAGACGGAAGTTTACTAAAAAGCCGAAGAACTCAGGTTTAAATTATGAAGAAGTTACAAGACGAGTTCAAAGAAATCCCGAGACGAAGTCTTAGAAGTCGAAGAATTTGAGAAGACTGAAAGACTGAAAGACTGAGGACCAAGATAGAAAGAAAGAGGAAGCCACCAACCACTCCCCTCTCCTATAAATACCACCCTCACAACATGTGAGAGGGTTGGTTAGTCTTAGGTTAGTTTTAGGATTAGATTAGGAGAAGGTAGTTTCTCTCTCTAAACTTATGCTTTCTCTCTCTAGATTGATTTGTGTTTAAGCTTTTGTTATGGAATCTTTACTTTTTAATTAAGCTTTTAATTCATCATCTTCATCCTTTCTTGTTGATTTGTTCTAGATCTTTGTGTTCATGTTTTTGAGTTTTCTTATTTTCAATCAAGTGGGTTTTGATTGATTTGGCTTTATTTGTTAGTTTTGATGATTTGTTTTGATTGATTATTGTTAGTTGATGTTTATTGATTGTTTTGGTTTAATCTTTTGGTTTGTTTCGGTTAGATTAGATCAAATTTGTACTCTTTCATTGTTCCCCTGTTCTTCGTTAAAAGTTACTGTATCTTGCCAAAGATTCCGAATGGTCTGCTCATTTAGTCCTCTATTCGGAATTTCATATTATTCCGAATAGGAGTCTCTATTCGGAATATCTGATTATTCCGAATAGGGTTCTCTATTCGGAATATCTGATTATTCCGAATAGGTGTCTTTATTCGGAATATCTGATTATTCCGAATAGGGTTCTCTATTCGGAATATCTGATTATTCCGAATAGGTGTCTCTATTCGGAATATCTGATTATTCCGAATAGGAATCCTTATTCGGAATATCTGATTAATCCGAACAGGAATCCTTATTCGGAATATCTTATTATTCCGAATAGGTTTTTCAGTTTTTGGTTTTCAACTTTATTTTTCCCGCCTTTTACTTTATTTGCACTTTTACTTGCTTTCCTTTTATTTTAAGTTTTAATTTGCGTCATTTACTTTTATTACCTTTAATTTCTCGTCATTTATTTCCCGTTAAATTTTAATCTTTCATTGTTTCTTCTTATCGTCTTTACTTTATTTTTAGTTTGTTTCAAGTTTTTACTTTTCATTAGTTTTAGACAACGACACATCTTTTATTTGATTCACCAAGAACAACTGAGTCGCACAATTAACCAGAGATCAATTCGAAAAGATTCCGAGAAACGAACTTTTCAACGAGTAAAAATCCAGTTATCAGTTGCTCATTTGTGTTTTTACATTTTCATTCTATAAACATTTTCCTTTCTCTTTTACACACACAACCTCTCTCTCTATCTTCATCCATGGCTGCCACCATTTACCACCACCCACCAAGACTACCGAATCTATATAATAGCAAACCCACAATTGGTATCGGAGCCACGGTTCATTCTTGGATCGTTTGTGTTTCTTGTTATTGTGTTGGTGGTCTAACAATTTTTTTGTCTCAAATTTGTTACATTTTTTTTCACGAATCTGTTAACTTTTTTGTTACGAATGGTGGTCTAAATCTTGGTCTCAATTTGTTACATTTTTTTGTCACAACTGGTCTTGTGTCACGTTCTGTGTTCTGTCTTACTGGTTCATTATTTGTCACGGTTGTTGTGGTTTTGTCCAAACAGTATCATTGTATCACAACTGGTCTCACAGTTTCAGATCTCGTGTTCATCATTTCCCACTGGTAAAAAAAAGTATTACTTTTTTCGGTCCACAATCAAACTAGCCAATTTTTTTCTAGATCTGGTATTAAAAATTATGGTTATCTTTGTTTTTTATGATGAAGATGAAAACCAGATCCAGATTGCCCAGTCCTGGAAAAACAGAAAAAATTACTTTTTGGATAAGGTTTTTCAGATTTGCTTTTGCAGAATCATGTGGTTTTGTGGTTGCGGAATCATGTTGTTGATGTAGTTGCGGAATCATATTGATAATGTGGTTGCGGAATCATGTTGATAATGTGGTTGCAGAATCATCAGGTTTGACATTGCGGAATCATGACAAAGTAAAACATACAGAGACCTTAAAATCATCACCTTATCCCTCCACAAACAAATCCACAATCTAACCTATTCCCTTTGTCACCTAATCCCATCTATAAACACCTCTCTAATCAAAACTAATATATATATATATATATAATCTGATCTCAGATTCGTTCAAGTTAAGAAAAATCAATAGAGATTTCATGTTTAAATCGAGTCATCATTGATCATTTGTGTTAAGGCAAAAACCTTTTGTGGATTTTCTATAAGCTAATCCGGTGGTCTAGTAGGGTGATAGATGGTGGAAGCCATTGTTGAGAGAGAGAGAAGAGAGGTTGTGTGTGTAAAATAGAAATTGTATTAAAATGGGAAAATGACACAAGCAACACCCCTCCTTGGAAGCTAAGGAGGGGTATATATAGTCACACACGACCCTTAAACTATACATTGAACCTAGTCTAGTCTAAGCGTGTGTGACTATGATAACTAATGGGAATTCTTAAATGTCGTCACATAAAGTGAGTTTCCAACAATCTTCCTCCATGGGACGACGTGTAGAATTCCTTACAATATTTTTCCTAACAAGTACATAATGATAAAGAACAAGAGCTTTTATGAAGCGTCCAATGATGATGATGTCTTCTGAGGCCTTTGACTTCAAAACGACTCATCTTTAACTTGTAGTAGAAATACTGTAACGGCACGAGCTAATTAACCCATACACTTCTGGTTAAGGAGAAGCTTCTGAATTAACTTCCCCTTAATTCATGCCACATAAACTTGATGTAGAAGCTTTTAAATAGCTTCCCCCTAAACCGAAATCCTCTTAAGCAACTTCAAAGCTTTCAATAAAGCTTAGAATGATTAAGCGCACAGCGGAATCTAACAAGAAAATCCCATCATATAACATGATAACGTTGCTAAGAGAGATTGAAAGCAAAGGGTACACCAAGTAGATCAACAACTTTTCTTCTCACGCTTGAATAATTCTTCTGAATTTTTCTTCCCCCTGAGAGTTCAAGTTATGCATACCAGAAAGAATCAAGACATTTCTTCCCCCACATAGTTGAAGAAAGTAAATCAATCCCAATTATGAAGCTCAAATACTGAAGTGGACACTTTACCCCATTCATGAAGTTGACATCGTAACACCAGAGTCAATTAAGTCCCGGAAATGCACATATCGTTTAGAGATTGATAACGCCACGAGTTAAAACACTAATTTTCTCTGCGGCTATGACAAATGTCATCCCGAAATGTCTTCAAATCAAAAGAAGGTATGAAGTTCATCACGTGTACTCGTTGTGCTTTCAATGTGTCTTCTTCTTCCCCCTTGATGGTTTCAAAACTCGGAACCATCAATAAATCGTAAGCACATGAACCTGAAAATCTCGAGAGAATAATAAATAAGCTTAATTATATTCGGTGAGAATCAGCTGTTGATCGAAAATCTCTACTCATAAACTCTCCATGGCCATCTTTACCAACCCACTTGTAAGCAATTTGAAGTGACCACTGATAGAATGAACCAGATACATCAAACTTGAAACTGAATAAGAATCCTTCTATCTTGTGACTTAAGCTTGCACTATTGTTGAATGAGGAACGGTGGAGAAATCTCTAAGTACCCAATGCATCAATGAAGAAGTCTATAGGCACAACACCTCTTGAAATTATCCACGTCGACTAAGCACGTGACACTGAGTACAACAATGTAACCCCTTTAAGTGATAGTTATCCGAGTCATCAACCAACCACCCCAAACCTGGAAACTAGATAACAAAGTCGTCATTCTAAGATTAAGCACGAGTAAGTTATCTTTGAAGATAAAATAAATACACGCCTTCGAAAAATCCGTCTTCATCTTCAAATAATTAATACCCGATCCAAAAAAATCTGTAGTCACTAAAAATATACCCAAATTTTTCTTGGTCTCGTCAAATAAATTTTGTCACATTTGTCTCGTCACGTTTTGTCTCGTCACGTTGTCATTTATAAACCCCGATAGTTACCCAATTATAACTTAATATGAAAAATTCAAAATTGTGTATGAAACAAAATTTGAAAATCAGCCCATATAAACTATAGTGGTATCACTTAGCCCTTCTCACAGATTTGTTAGTCGGCCCATGAGTCAACTAAGCCAATATTTCAAAGACTTTTGCAACATACCATTATCACAGTCTGCAACAAACGGTCCAATACCACCAGGACAAGAGATCCAAATTTCTTATTAGATCACCAAAGCCCACGGTCCAGGCAAGTGTAGTGAAACCCGGTCCAAGTAGGAACTATATTAAACATATAGCTTCCTAATTCAACACACACTTAACCTAAACCTAAACTTTGTAAAGTCCGCCCCCAACTGTTCTCCCAATTCCCCATCTTCGTTTCTTCCGTCCCCCAATACACTTCTTCTCAACCGACACCTCCCAAAACATTACTAATCTCATCAATCTCTTATACAATCTCAGATCATCATACACAAATCAAACTTAATCTCATATCTTGCAAATCAAATATAATTTGAAATAAATCATCTTAAAGCTCCGTTATTATTACACCACTAAACCAAAACTCAATTAATCCAGCCACGATGCTTCTCTATCTAATTTGATCATTGCATATTCCAATCACAGTCACGGCTTCAAGATCAATAGACTTGGTCTCGGGTAAGGTTAATGGATTGCATGTTAATTTTGATTTTGCATTAAACAAATCGAAATAAAGAAAAGGGATTATAACAGAATATTTATAAATCCTTCTTTAATTCGAAGATTGATGACATAGATTAGATTGCATGTCGGTTTTTGACTGAAAACGAAACAAAATAAATGGATTATAACATAATTGTTATTAATCCTTATTTGATTTCGAATATAAAATTAGATCTGTGATGATTTTTTAATTTCGTGTAGGATCTAAAAGATCTCGACACTTGCATGTCCCCACACGAAGGGAAATATGAATCTGAGATCTTTTTTCGAGACTTTTTGATGTTTAGACGGGTTAGGAGACGAATGGATTAGGATTAGATCATGGTGTTGTGGAGGTATAAGGGTGGCAGTGAGTCAGACTCAGTGAGTTAACTGAGTCAACTCGGTAATTACCGAGTTGACTCGGTTGTGTTGGTTTTGGTTTTGGTTGAGGTCCAATCTTGGTCAAACAGACATGCGGTGTTTTGTTTTAAACTTGTCGCAATGTTTTAAAAAAAATCATCGCAATGTCAAAGTGTAAACCCATCACAATGTTTTGTTTAACAGTAACAATTCCATCGCAATGTTTTCGTAGTAAGTCCATCGGAATGTCTTCTCTTCTACACCCCGTCGGAATGCGTTCCATCGGAATGCGTTCCATCAGAATGAGTTCCATCGGAATATGTTCCATCGGAATATTCGATCGCAATGTAGAAACCAATGGTTTTTGCGATCGCAATATTCCGATCAGACTGTTACCATCTCAAAAAAACTTATCCAAAAGTACTGTCCTTATTCCATATTTTCAGGAACTTGTGAATCTGTCCACTTTTCTGGGTAACTACATCTTCATAAAGGACAATAGAAAAAACCCAGAAAAAATGATATCATATAAAAGATAAGTCTAGAAACAGTTAACATTTGACAAAATATAAAAGCGTAAATCCAGGGACAAAAAATCAGTTGTGAAAAAAGTGTGGGTTTGAGAATATCAGATTGGACTGTGAGACAAAGACATTGGGACAAGATGACAAAGTTGTTAACTGACCAGATATTAACAGAGGGTTTGTGAATATCAGACATGTGAGACAAACATGATAACAAGACGTGACAATTTGGACAGATTTGGACCAAATAATAACAAGACGTGACAAAAAAAAATGGTAGATTCGGACCCAAAAAAAATTTTAAGACCACCAAAATCGAAAACAAGAACGATCCAAGGATGGAACTGAGGCTCTGATACCAATTGTGGATTTGCTATAAGTTAATCCGGTGGTCTAGTAGGGTGATAGATGGTGGAAGCCATTGTTGAGAGAGAGAGAAGAGAGGTTGTGTGTGTAAAATAGAAAATGTATTAAAATGGGAAAATGACACAAGCAACACCCCTCCTTGGAAGCTAAGGAGGGGTATATATAGTCACACACGACCCTTAAACTATACATTGAACCTAGTCTAGTCTAAGCGTGTGTGACTATGATAACTAATGGGAATTCTTAAATGTCGTCACATAAAGTTAGTTTCCAACACCTCTCATTACTATTCGAATCAAATTCAGGAGCATCAACTAGAAAGTTATGTCCTTTTACTTCGATTCGTCACAAACAATCACATGCAATCAATTATATTGACACCTACCCGAGACCAAACTAATTGATTTTGAAGCCTCATTTTCTTGTGCTCTCCATGGAACATATATACTAAGTAAAGAGCAACTAGCCACATGTTTTCATAAGTTGTTAATTCGTGGGGAAAAGAAGAACGATTAGGGTTCTTTCTGTTCGAAAAAAAGGCGAGGGTTTCAATAAATAATTTGAGGTTGATTCGTGAGGTTATTCAAGGGTGAAAGAGATTTGTTTCATATAAGGTGGTGATAAAATGAGATGGATTTGTTGAAGATCAGAAGATAGATTGATTTGATTTAACCCATGATTATTAACATGTTTAGAATACTTGTTTTTAATTAGTTAATTAAAAAAATCATGATTTTATGTGATTCAATAAATCAAAACATAAAAAGAAAGGGTTAAAAGTTATATCGATTACGTGGATCAGATAAGGACGAACACACACGAATCCTTGCAATAATCACAAGATCAAAATCAACCCAAACACCCCTTTTTTGTTCCTAAATCCGGCGGCCAAGAAGGAGAAGAAAAAGAAAACTAGGGTTTTTCGTATTTTCAATATTCTGTAAATAATGAACATGTTTTTCCCCTAAATTCCTAGTTAGTAAAAATGACATGGGCCAATCCCATGTTTCTTGTTTATGCTGCGGGTAGGGGGCCCCACATGGGGTAACCCGTACCTTTTCCGTGTCAAAAATTATTAGTGTGTTCTCGTGTGTTCTCGTGTTCGTAAATTACGTGTTCTAGTTAGTTATCGATCGTGACTTAGTTATTCGTGTTCGTAATAAATATATATACATACGTAATATTAGTTTGTGATTAATTTACGTTCATGATTTCATGTTCGCATGTTCGTGATTATAATTATTATTGGAATAATTATCGTGTGTTCATACGTAATAAGTACTTATCGTGTTATAACACGTACGTAATACTTGAAATTCTTATACGTGAAACGTAAACGTGCTATAAAAGGAAAGTTCTAATGTAACACCCCATTTTGATAATGGAAATGTCACATGATATTATGGCGTGTCATCAAAGCATACAAGGAAAAATGTCTAAACATTACATGACCATAAAAGGAAAATACCGGAATCAAACATCGGTAGTCCAAATGTAAAGCTCATCACACACAAACATAAGTATAGTAAAGGAAAGGACTAAACAATGTCCATAGCAAATGTATCATAAGAAAGGAAATGCATAAAGTAAAGAAGGCTAGAAAGCTTCCAGTCCATATGCACGTACTCTTAATGTCTACGAGCGTCCCTGAGTACCTGCCGTTTTGGGAACATAGAAAAGGAAAACGGCTGAGCAATACGCTCAGTGCACGGATGTACAATAAAGCATAAATAGGATAAGCATATAAACTATATAACAGCGGAAGAAACTAAGTCCCGAGTAACCTGGTTAAGTCTTGATAAAACTGGTTTTATAGTTTGAAAAGCCTTATGTTTATCTTGTAAAAACTGTTTGTCATATTTTACCATTAGCCAATATAGGTCATGAAAATCCACCGTGCATGAATACTTGGAGGGGTCACCTCATCATGCAAATTAGAGGGGCTGCCTCTAATTTAATATACTGGTTTTTAGGTAGGAGGGATCAGCACCTTGTGAAGGATGCAAGGCACACACCACATTCACCATGAAATCCTTACTGAAAACATGTAACTAGGATGCACCCATAGGCCCCACATGATAAATATAATATATGGCCAAAAGCTGAAGGGACGTCACGAGCAATCACTCCGCCGTGGTGAAGTCATAACATCAGTGCCTCTAATGTTATGGTTATGGTACCTCCATAACTAGGTGAAACTGGTCATGCATGTATATGGCTATAGGTATTCTATATTAAACAAAAGCAATTCAAACACATACTTATACTACGGGAAAACATTTGGCTGCATACGGGGAATCCTAATAAGGAAAGAATGTCCATACTGAAAGGACGGGAATCCGTACCTTATGTCCAGTGAACGAAGAAGATGAACTGAGAGGAATCCTACTTCTGTATCACTAGTGCTACATAAATACATACATGAATAAGTATTTGCTTACTAAATACGTAGCTGGTTTTATGTCATGTCTTAGCTTATATTATATGTTCTTACCATGTTTTACTGTTTAAAGCCTTAAACTGTGTTTATCTTATATTCTGTTTAATCTGATTAAGTATTTCTGGTATTTCATGTATTATTATACTTACTGTGTAATAATAAGTAACTTTCCAAAAATAGCAGGTTTCCTAAAATAGAAAGTTTCCAAAAATAGAAAGTTTCCAAAAATAGGAAGTTTCCAAAAATAGAATAACTGCTTAAAATAGATAAGTTTCTAAAAATAGAAAGTTTCCATAAATAGATCACCTGCCTTAATTAAATAGTTTCCATAAATAGATTAGCTGTCTGAAATAAATAAGTTTCTAAAAATAGAAGGTTTTCATAAATAGATATAAGCTGGTTAAATAAGCTAAGTATATAAGCCTAAGTGTTTTCATGATTATTTTCTATGTCATATGATATAATGTATAGTTTAATAATTATTTCATGTAATTAAATTAAACTATAGGTTAAAATATTTAATTAAAGTATAACATGTTTTTAATTAAATAAAGTTAAATACTTAGGTTAAAACATGTATTATTATTTATTAATAATATAACATAAGTCATGTTAATTAATTAATTATAACCATGGTTTTTAAATAATTAATTAATTTATAAGTCTAAATATGAAAATACTTAGGTTAACAATTTCATGATTATTAATAATTAAAATAACCTAAGTCATGTTATTAAATTAATCATGTCATGTTATTAATTTAATTTTAACATAAGATCATAAAAATAAAAAAAAATAAACATACACCATGAACCGGATCTTGACTAAGAACCATGAACCGGACATGAAATCGACACCATACCCCTTGTCTTGATGCTGCCGTGGGACCCACACCAACCAACCGGGACCATATGGTCTCGGTGGTGGTCAAGTGGCCAAACCGAGACCCTCTCGGGTTCGGTGTAGGCTGCGGCCAAAACAAACACCCCTTAAAACGTTACTTTTGATTTTATTCAAACCCAATTCATGTTAGATCTATGATTTAATTAGGTTTTATGAAAAAACATAACATGTTCTTAATTAATTAAAAGATTAAATCAAAAGAAAAAAGGGTTAAATGAATTACCGAGTGCGTGGATCTAAGTAACAATGAACAAACACGAACACCAACAAGAATTCCAAGATCCAAGATCAACAAACACCCCTTTTGGTGTGTTGAAGGTGGCGGCCAAAAGAGAAAAAATAAGGAGGAGGAGGATTTTAGGTTTCTGTAAAATTCTTCTGTAGAAAAAAAATGAGTAGTGTAATTTCCTTAACCTCCTTTTAGTAAAAATTGAAATGGGCTTGGCCCATTTCTTCCTTGTAGCCGCGGGTAGGGGGCCCCACATGGGGTACCCGTACCTTTTTCCGTGTCTCGTCGTTTAGTTATTTGTTCGTGATTATTTGTGTTCGCGTTTTATGTGTAACACTCTCATTTTTCGTATCGGTACAGCGGAAGGGTCTTTCAGAGTGTTACGGGATAGCACAATAACTCCAATCATAGACAACACATAAAAATGGTTGTTCCAGGTTTAAATTACATTCATTCGATAAAAAGTTTCAAAGTGTACAACAGGTCCCAAATTATACAGGTCATTAAGTTTACAAAACATAGATCGAATGAACATTTTTAATATTAAGTGGGCCATCAGAGTCGATCTCCATCCGGATTACCTTCAAGCACCTGAGATAAAAACATGCAAAAATCATATCAGCGAATGCCGAGTGAATTCATAGAGTTTAATGAAAACCGTTATATAAAACAATCATTTAAAATCAGAACACAAGTATAATATCGGAAGTAAGTCCTCATATTGCTAGTCAGGCAATATATAAATCAAGCATACATCTTAAACCGTCCATGAGACCGTAGTCTCTATATTACCATGATAGGTGATATATTCATCGTTAATAGCGTCGTATCATATCGGATATTTAGATTATATAGGTTGTATAGGATACATTGTAGGATTATTATTAGCCGCATGACATTGTTACCTTACTATGAAAACAGCGGGCCGCGAACCCGACAAACAATTTGCCCATCTAAGTTAGCGTGTCGTCACAAAAATCACGCTATGGAATCTTCTCATACATAAATTCGCTTACCAATCAATGTGGTACGACGGGGATCAACCGTCAAGGCGCGAACTGGGGTGATCGTCCCCAAATAGTACTATCAAATGCATAAGCGTCTACCAAATCCCGGTAGTTTACAATTTATGCTAATGGGACTTTAAGTGACATAACCTAACTACTAATAATCCTTTTAGTCTCGTTTATAGGGTCATAGCATCATTCGGGTCCATATCATTAAGCATACCATCGGGACTACTTGTGTTCTATTTTTATCAAAATCTAGCATGTTATCTCCTTCGTGGGTTTACAAATCATTTTATAAAACATTTAAAAGGGTGCGAGGCTATGAACTCACGTTGTTAATGAAAGGCGGATTATCGGCTACGGGCGTGCTTCGGTCACGGAAACCTATATAAATAATAATCGGTCTTAGACTTTGTCCAGTGACTTTTATCAAAATAACAATATACATATGATGATTTTGTACATATGATGATGATCAAGTGGGTTTATACATCCTTGTTTACTCATTTTAGTGTTTACGTTTTGGTAACGTTTTACTAGTTTGCTAGTCTTAACTATTTATCTATTTTAAGTCCAATAAGCCTATTGTAAGTTCTTTAACTTGTTTTAATCCTTTTTATACCTATATTATCAGTATATATACTTTCCATGTTGGGCCCAAATGGGTTAAGCCCAATAAGTTCTTTTTACAAGTATTTATCTTATTTAGTCCAATTGTTAGTCCAATATGTTTAGTTAGCTCGTTAATGTCCATATTTCTTATAGTTCGGGTTTTATCGGTTTTTACTTGTATTAGTTACTTATACATCAGTATATGACTTTTATAAACTTTACATTAGACGGGTTTGATTGTCTAAGTTTTATTTGGCGAAAAACGTTAATTTTACTGCAATAGCCGAAAAAGTCGTAAAAATCAAGTTTATAGTTTTTATTACTTATAAATATAATTTCACCACCATTTATATAATTTATCCATTTAATTAACCTTTTATATATTTATATAAATAAGTTTTATAAGTTAGTGGGTTTTTATTTTTACATTTTATACATTAAAATGTGAGTGCTTATATAATAATAATAAACATTAATTCTAAAAATCTGATTTTTATCTTCATGTTCACCATTTTTACCATATCTAGAGTTATATAATGAATTAGAAGCTCATTTCTGGGTGACATGTTCTTCATATTATGTGCTACATTTAACTTAGATATAGCTACTGCCCATTTTAAGTTTATCATGCCTTAACAGTCCCTACAAAACTGCTTATTCAGATTAGACCACCTAACTTGTTTTGATCATATCTCACTCATTATTTTGATTCCATTGCATGGCCAACTCTCACATGTGTATAACATCTTGTACTTACTGTAAATGGATCATACTATGCAATTTTATCAGTTAATGTTTTAGTTATATACTGTTTTTATACAGCCAACTAAATAATCAAGATTTTAGCCTCATTTCTTATAGTTATTAACCTTTTTAAGCATATCTATCAACACTTGATCCCCACACAACATTTTTATCATCATATATACATCATATACATATACAAAATGAAAGAAAATACATTTGTTCTTTACAAAATAACAAGAGAAAAATGGAGAGGATGATCTTCTTTACCAACCAAGTGTATTCCTTGTTTTTGGAAGACAAGCACTTGATGAATACAACAAGTAACTCCAAGAGCATCAAATATCAAGAACATATGTTGGAAAATCAGCCCTAGGACACAAGCAAGTCACCTCCAATGATGTTAATATGGCCACCAAATGATCAAGGCTTCAAGATAACTCCTTAATAGAGCTAGTAAACATGTGTTTCATGGCTAGAAGAGATCAAAAGGGTTGTTTGTTGCTTAATAGTGGACGGCTAGGGATGGAGTTTTGAGAGAGTTTGGTGTTGATTTGCATGTAAGAAAATGGTGGAACGAAAAGTGTAGCTAGTTTTGAGTTAGTGGTAAAAGGAAAGTAAGCTTAAGATGTAAGCTAAGCTTACACATGTAACAAGCTAGCTAACATGATGCCACCTTAGTGTGTGGTGTCATGTTGTGCCGTCCAACCTAAGCTAGTGGGGTGGGACAATGTATTTTGTCCCATTTCACTAGTTTACGGGTATTTCTCGATTCTAGTTTTCTCGATTTGCGTGCCCTTGGGTCGTTTTACGAAAAACGTTTTTATAAATTATGAATCAACGTCACAAAACGAATCCAATAAAAATTGTCTCATCAAAAACGGAGTTCAAAAATGTAAATACGTAATCCTAAGGTTTCCGGTTTAGTCGTAAAAGACGTCAAATTATGCACGTAAGCCCAAATTTAAATCCGTAAATTGTGAGTTCGTCAACCAACACAAAAATAAGTTTCAAAATATTATACGAGAAAATATTTCACTACCTGAAAATGTTAGATTGTCACAGCTTTTCCTCCTAAAAGGGATCAACGTCCTCGTGATCCATTTCATTTGAATGTCCGTTTCTTATTGAAATCGAAGAGGTGCAGATATTTCTTCCACATTTCATCCTCTCGTTCCCAAGTATACTCCGGCCCATGCTTTGAATTCCATCGGATCTTGACAATAGGTATCCGACTTTGTTTCAGTTGCTTTACCTCACGGTCCATAACTTCTACGGGCTCTTCGATAAAATGCAACTTCCCATCTATTCGAACCTTACCTAACGGAATTTTCTCATCACTCATTGCTAGACATTTCTTCAGATTGGATACATGGAATGTGTTGTGAACACCATGAAGTTCTGGGGGTAACTCTAGTTTGTAAGCCACCGGACCTACTCTAGATAAAATCTTAAAGGGTCCAATATAACGGGGATTCAATTTCCCTCGCTTTCCAAATCTGATAACGCCTTTCCATGGCGATACTTTCAACATTACTCGGTCACCCACTTCAAAATCCATTGGCTTCCGCCGCACATCCGCGTAACTTTTCTGTCTACTACGGGCAGTCAACAACCTATTCTTAATCTGAATTATCATCTCCGTAGTCTCCTGGATAAATTCCGGTCCCGTGAGCTGGGTATCCCCAACTTCACTCCAACATACAGGAGATCTACACTTCCTACCATACAAAGCTTCAAATGGTGCAGCCTTAATACTAGAATGGTAACTATTGTTATACGAAAACTCTGCTAACGACAAATGTTTATCCCAATTCTTACCAAAGTCTAACACACAAGCTCTCAACATATCTTCCAGTGTTTGTATCGTCCTTTCACTCTGCCCATCAGTCTGGGGGTGATAAGCAGTGCTCATGTCGAGATTCGTTCCCAAAGATCTTTGGAGAGATTTCCAAAAATTCGATGCGAATCTAGGATCTCGATCTGAAATGATTGATACAGGCACTCCATGCTTGCATACAACATTATCAAGGTATATATGAGTCAGCTTATCCAGTGAGAACTGCTCTTTAACCGGAATGAAGTGTGCTGATTTGGTCAGTCTGTCGACAATAACCCAAATCGAATTGTTTCCAGATGATGTTCTAGGAAGCTTGGTGATAAAGTCCATTGTAATTCGCTCCCACTTCCATTCAGGAATCTTTGGTTGTTGAAGTAGTCCTGAGGGCTTTTTATGTTCAGCTTTAACTCTAGCACAAGTCAAGCATTGAAGAACATACATAGCTATGTCAGCTTTCATATTCGGCCACCAGTACAACTTCTTCAAATCATGGTACATCTTATCAGATCCCGCGTGAATGGAATACTTAGATTTATGGGATTCTAACATAATCAAGTCTCTTAAGCCTCCGAACTTAGGTATCTACATACGACCTCTTAAGCATTTCACTCCATCAGCTCTAACCTCTAAAGGATCTCCTTCTCCTCGGAACCCTTCATTAACAAAATTCTCCAACTTACAAGCTTCTATTTGCGCATTTCTAATTTGCTCAGGCAAATTATTGTGCACGGTCAAGACTAGAGAACGCACCCTGATAGGCTCTCTATCTTTCCTGCTTAACGCATCGGCAACAACATTGGCTTTTCCTGGGTGATATTTTATATCACAATCATAATCACTTAACAACTCTATCCATCTTCGTTGCCTCATGTTCAATTCCTTCTGATCGAGAATATACTGTAGGCTTTTGTGATCGGTGAATACCGTACACTTGGTGCCATACAGATAATGTCTCCACAACCTAAGAGCAAAGACTACAGCTCCTAACTCAAGATCATGAGTAGTATAATTCTCCTCATTCTTCCTTAATTACCTAGAAGAATAAGCTATCACTTTCTCTAGCTGCATCAAAACAACTCCATAACCTCTAAGAGATGCATCACAATACACTACAAAATCTTCACTCCCGTCGGGTAATGATAAGATTCTGAAATGCTCCATCTTCATCACTTCCCCAAACGAAAGGTTTATTCTTCTGAGTAAGCTTAGTCAAGGGTTTAGCTATCAAAGAAAATTCTTTAATGAATCGCCTATAATAGCCAGCCAATCCTAAGAACTGTCGCACTTCCGTTGGCGTTGTCGGTGCAGACCAATTCTTAATAGCTTCAACCTTTGCAGGATCAACATGAATTCCATCTTTGTTAATCACATGACCAAGAAATTGCACAGAATCTAACCAGAAATCACATTTTGAAAACATAGCATACAACCTTTCATCCTTCAACAATTTCAAAACAATCCTCAAATGTTCTCTATGTTCATCTTCATTCTTAGAATAGATTAGAATATCGTCAATAAACACAATCACAAATTTATCAAAGTAGGGCTTGCACACTCGATTCATTAAATCCATGAAAACCGCAGGTGCGTTAGTTAACCCAAATGGCATTACTTGAAATTCATAGTGTCCATAACGAGTTCTAAATGCAGTTATAGGAATATCTTCTTCACGGACGCGAAGTTGGTGATATCCTGACCGCAAATCTATCTTAGAATACACACTAGATCCTTGCAGTTGATCAAACAAATCATCAATCCTAGGTAAAGGATATAGATTTTTAATTGTCAATTTATTCAGTTCCCTATAATCAATGCACATACGAAAAGATCCATCATTCTTCTTAACGAACAAGACTGAAGCTCCCCAAGGCAACGAGCTCGGTCGAATAAAACCTTTATCAGACAACTCCTTAAGTTGCTCAGATAACTCTTTTAATTCAGAAGGGGCTAATCGGTAAGGCGCACGTGCCACCGATGCAGCACCATGAATTACATCGATTCGAAACTCTACTTGCCTTATCGGTGGAAGTCCGGGTAAATCTTTAGGAAATACCTCAGGAAATTCACAAATGATAGGTACATCTTCCAATCGTTTCTCCCTAGACTCATTCCCGGTCACTTGAGCTAAGAATAACTCACAACCGTTCCTGATGTACTTTTGGACTTTAATACATGAAACGATTTTCAAACGGGATTCACCTCGACTACCATCAATTACTAATGTCCTATTCCTAAGAGGAATCTTAACTTTCTTCTCTCCATATAAAATAGTAGGATTATTCAGCGACAACCAATCCATACCAATAATAATATCAAAACTACCTAATTCTATCAACATCAAATCAATCGGAAAGGAATGGTTTAAGAGATTTAGAGAGCATCCTTCTAATAGCTTATTAGTTTTCACTAATTTACCATCAGCCAATTCCACCTCGTAACTGGTACTTATCTCAACAGGTTCAATATCAATAAGGGCACTAAATTTAGTGGATACAAAGCTCCTATCAGCACCCGAATCGAATAAAGCAACAACATAATGATTGTTGAGTAAAAACGTACCGGTAACGACATTCGGATCCTCTTTCTTCACCTCAATTGTTCCAAGTTGGTAGATACCACCCTGGGGGTTTCTTCCAGGTACAATCGCTTTCAACTCGGGGCATTCCGATTTCCTATGACCTTCTTCATTACAGTTGAAGCAAATGGTTCCCTTCTTACACCTTTCAACCTTGTGTCCAAGCTTTCCGCAATTTCGGCACTTCCAGCAGTCGCCAGCATGCCTCTTGTTGCCAAACTTAGGACATCTATCATCGTTGCGCGGTGTATTGTTGGTAAGAGCATTTGCATTCCCCTTTCTCTGGTTCTGACGGCGATTGAAATTCTTCCTATTATCACCTCTATCTACACGATCACCGTCTCCCTTTCTTTTCTCACCTACACGGGCTTCATCTTCCCTATCCTGAATTAGCTGTCCAATGAGTTGGTAAGCCATTCGAACAGCATCATCAATGGTCAGTGGTTTCGATGATGTCACGTCCCCCCGGATATTCCTGGTCAACCCTTTAACATATTGCTCAATTCGGATCTCTTCGGGTTCAACCAATCGAGGACATAGCAAGGCCAACTCATGGAATCGGTTCGTGTAACTATCAATGTCCACACCTTTCACTCTCAAATGAATCAACTCTTGTTCTAACCTAATGATCACACTACGAGGACAAAACTCCATAGTCATCCACTTCTTAATTTCAGCCCAAGGAGTAGCATTAGCAGCATCAAGACCCATGAAAGCAATTCTCCCGTTCCACCAAGTCAACGCACGACCTTTAAGAGTAGCCATAGCAAAAGTCACCTTATCTTCCTCCTTACACTTACTAATCCTAAACACTGATTCAATCTTCTCAATCCACTGGCTTAATCCTACAGCACCTTCAGTTTCATTAAAAGGTAGAGGTTCACACTTCATGAACGTCACATAAGTACAGCCACCAACTTCAGGTGCATTAGTTCCAAGTCCTCCTACGTTTCCTCCAGCATTAGCATTCACATTATTAGCATTCACATTCACATTAGTACCGCCAATTCCACTACCGCCAGCTCCACTACCGCCAGCTCCACTACCGCCAGCTTCATTTCTAGCATTTTCCATAAATTCAGTCATAGATGCGGTAACTTGCTCCGTAATAATCCTACGTACATCATCCTCAGTCACAGCCTTCTTGGGCGGCATAGTTCTATAATTCCACAATTTCAAAGTATTAAGCATTCATCCAACAAAGGATTGATATAATATGGATCGAATTCATAATCAAGATACAAATAAGGCACAATATGGAATTCAAGACAAGATACATATTTCATTCGATTTGAAACAAAAGTATTGTCTTAGTACATCCCATATCAAAGTTCTAGCACCATATACACTCAAAATTCGTGCCAAGTCTACTACTAACAAGTCGGTTCAGTCAAAGCTACAAAAGCACAAAAGATACAAAGGTCACTACTAAATACAGACTGGTCTACTGAGAACCGCTAGATGGTCCATCATCCATCGTCTTCTGAATCTTCATCGGACGATCACTAGACACATCTTCAGCTGGGCGCTTACGGATCACTCCTCTTTCAACCATGTCAGCATAAAATCTACTGTTCCAACCCACGGATATATTCAACTCCTTCTCAGCTTTCTCACGCATCGCACGAGCTACATTCAACTGAATCTCCATAGAATTCACCTTTCTCCTCATAGCAGCATACTCACCACTTTCCAACACCGATAACCTCCTAAAAGCCTCATTCAAACCACGTTCTACATCACTCAAATCCAAACTAAGCAACTCTCGCCCTTTCTCGCCAACCTTAGTCTTCGACTCCAAATAAGCAACCTGAGTCTGAACAACACCTAATCGAACCTCTGTCATACAACTCTTAACACGGGAAGCATCTAGATCACGTCTCAAGGCCCATGGTGCAAGACCATCAATATGAGTAACCTCTCGAGCACTAGACGACTCTCCTATCTCACATCTACGAGTAGCAATACCATCCGTACCGTCAGGTGCATCATAATCCTCATCCTCCTCTGATTCAGAATCAGATTCAGACGATTCAGACATTTCATCCCTAGGTAACTCAACCTCAGAATCAGACAAATAAACTGGTGGGGGCAAAGGCTCGCCCTCTGGAACATCATACGGATAAATAAGCTCGGCTTCCTCATCGTCATCGACCTCAACATCTATACCTACATCCTCCTCGACATCCTCGTCGTCAATCTCATCATCTAAATTATCTAACCCAGTCTCATCATCATTCTCAATATCAACATTCTCAATCTCATTCTCTACCAAGTCAACCTGAGGGGCAATCTGATCTCCTAGTCCTAACTCGGGCTCGGGATCCTCAAATGGTTCCTCCTCATCATCGATATCATAATCTACTAAGTCTAAATAAGGATCATCATCTACATTAGGTTCGGGAATAGCATGGTTTTCTACAGGAATATTAGGGCCAGCCATGACAATCTGCATTTATATATATATATCTCGTATTAGGATAACATACTAGTTAAACAATTACATACTGAAATCACGATATATACATATATATAAATTAAATTATATATATCAAAATATATATCTTCTCAATAGGGCTTGTTGGTAACGTCGGAGATCTCTGGCACCGTTATACTCAAAAGATTTTTCAAATATTTTCTCAAATGTTCATTGTCAAAAGATTTTGAAAAGTTTTGTTCAAAACCTTGGTTTTTAAAATCTTTTGTTCTCTATAACGAGAGCTCTGGTACCAAACTGTAACACTCTCATTTTTCGTATCGGTACAGCGGAAGGGTCTTTCAGAGTGTTACGGGATAGCACAATAACTCCAATCATAGACAACACATAAAAATGGTTGTTCCAGGTTTAACATGCATTCATTCGATAAAAAGTTTCAAAGTGTACAACAGGTCCCAAATTATACAGGTCATTAAGTTTACAAAACATAGATCGAATGAACATTTTTAATATTAAGTGGGCCATCAGAGTCGATCTCCATCCGGATTACCTTCAAGCACCTGAGATAAAAACATGCAAAAATCATATCAGCGAATGCCGAGTGAATTCATAGATTTTAATGAAAACCGTTATATAAAACAATCATTTAAAATCAGAACACAAGTATAACATCGGAAGTAAGTCCTCATATTGCTAGTCAGGCAATATATAAATCA
Source organism: Glebionis coronaria (assembly GCA_025667525.1). Lineage (NCBI taxonomy): Eukaryota > Viridiplantae > Streptophyta > Magnoliopsida > Asterales > Asteraceae > Glebionis > Glebionis coronaria. The sequence continues at coordinate 475,769,284 of CM046882.1, forward strand.
AGCATACATCTTAAACCGTCCATGAGACCGTAGTCTCTATATTACCATGATAGGTAATATATTCATCGTTAATAGCGTCGTATCATATCGGATATTTAGATTATATAGGTTGTATAGGATACATTGTAGGATTATTATTAGCCGCATGACATTGTTACCTTACTATGAAAACAGCGGGCCGCGAACCCGACAAACAATTTGCCCATCTAAGTTAGCGTGTCGTCACAAAAATCACGCTATGGAATCTTCTCATACATAAATTCGCTTACCAATCAATGTGGTACGACGGGGATCAACCGTCAAGGCGCGAACTGGGGTGATCGTCCCCAAATAGTACTATCAAATGCATAAGCGTCTACCAAATCCCGGTAGATCACAATTCATGCTAATGGGACTTTAAGTGACATAACCTAACTACTAATAATCCTTTTAGTCTCGTTTATAGGGTCATAGCATCATTCGGGTCCATATCATTAAGCATACCATCGGGACTACTTGTGTTCTATTTTTATCAAAATCTAGCATGTTATCTCCCTCGCGGGTTTACAAATCATTTTATAAAACATTTAAAAGGGTGCGAGGCTATGAACTCACGTTGTTAATGAAAGGCGGATTATCGGCTACGGGCGTGCTTCGGTCACGGAAACCTATATAAATAATAATCGGTCTTAGACTTTGTCCAATGACTTTTATCAAAATAACAATATACATATGATGATTTTGTACATATGATGATGATCAAGTGGGTTTATACATCCTTGTTTACTCATTTTAGTGTTTACGTTTTGGTAACGTTTTACTAGTTTGCTAGTCTTAACTATTTATCTATTTTAAGTCCAATAAGCCTATTATAAGTTCTTTAACTTGTTTTAATCCTTTTTATACCTATATTATCAGTATATATACTTTCCATGTTGGGCCCAAATGGGTTAAGCCCAATAAGTTCTTTTTACAAGTATTTATCTTATTTAGTCCAATTGTTAGTCCAATATGTTTAGTTAGCTCGTTAATGTCCGTATTTCTTATAGTTCGGGTTTTATCGGTTTTTACTTGTATTAGTTACTTATACATCAGTATATGACTTTTATAAACTTTACATTAGACGGGTTTGATCGTCTAAGTTTTATTTGGCGAAAAACGTTAATTTTACGGCAATAGCCGAAAAACTCGTAAAAATCAAGTTTATAGTTTTTATTACTTATAAATATAATTTCACCACCATTTATATAATTTATCCATTTAATTAACCTTTTATATATTTATATAAATAAGTTTTATAGGTTAGTGGGTTTTTAATTTTACATTTTATACATTAAAATGTGAGTGCTTATATAATAATAATAAACATTAATTCTAAAAATCTGATTTTTATCTTCATGTTCACCATTTTTACCATATCTAGAGTTCTATAATGAATTAGAAGCTCATTTTTGGGTGACATGTTCTTCATATTATGTGCTACATTTAACTTAGTTATAGCTACTGCCCATTTTAAGTTTATCATGCCTTAATAGTCCCTACAAAACTGCTTATTCAGATTAGACCACCTAACTTGTTTTGATCATATCTCACTCATTATTTTGATTCCATTGCATGGCCAACTCTCACATGTGTATAACATCTTGTAATTACTGTAAATGGATCATACCATGCAATTTTATCAGTTCATGTTTTAGTTATATACTGTTTTTATACAGCCAACTAAATAATCAAGATTTTAGCCTCATTTCTTATAGTTATTAACCTTTTTAAGCATATCTATCAACACTTGATCCCCACACAACATTTTTATCATCATATATACATCATATACATATACAAAATGAAAGAAAATACATTTGTTCTTTACAAAATAACAAGAGAAAAATGGAGAGGATGATCTTCTTTACCAACCAAGTGTATTCCTTGTTTTTGGAAGACAAGAACTTGATGAATACAACAAGTAACTCCAAGACCATCAAATATCAAGAACATATGTTGGAAAATCAGCCCTAGGACACAAGCAAATCACCTCCAATTATGTTAATATGGCCACCAAATGATCAAGGCTTCAAGATAAATCCTTAATAGAGCTAGTAAACATGTGTTTCATGGCTAGAAGAGATCAAAAGGGTTGTTTGTTGCTTAATAGTGGACGGCTAGGTATGGTGTTTTGAGAGAGTTTGGTGTTGATTTGCATGTAAGAAAATGGTGGAATGAAAAGTGTAGCTAGTTTTGAGTTAGTGGTAAAAGGGAAGTAAGCTTAAGATGTAAGCTAAGCTTACACATGTAACAAGCTAGCTAACATGATGCCACCTTAGTGTGTGGTGTCATGTTGTGCCGTCCAACCTAAGCTAGTGGGGTGGGACAATGTATTTTGTCCCATCTCACTAGTTTACGGGTATTTCTCGATTCTAGTTTTCTCGATTTGCGTGCCCTCGGGTCGTTTTACGAAAAATGTTTTTATAAATTATGAATCAACGTCACAAAACGAATCTAATAAAAATTGTCTCATCAAAAACGGAGTTCAAAAACGTAAATATGTAATCCTAAGGTTTCCGGTTTAGTCGTAAAAGACGTCAAATTATGCACGTAAGCCCAAATTTAAATCCGTAAATTGTGAGTTCGTCAACCAACACAAAAATAAGTTTCAAAATATTATACGAGAAAATATTTCACTACCTGAAAATGTTAGATTGTCACATTATGTGTTCTCGTTACGTAATTATCGTGATCTAATATATTTATTTACGCTCGTAATAAATATATATACGTAATTAATAATAGTTCGTGTTTTAATTACGTTCATGATTTCATGATCGCATGTTCGTGATTAATTATTGTCAAATAATTATTACGTGCTCGTGCGTAGAAAATACTTATCGTGTTCTAACACGTACATAATACGTAAAATCCTAACACGTAATCGTAATCATGCTATATTAGGAAAGTTTTAATCTAGTACGTACGATCTTAAGGGTACTATTCATGGTAAAAGCATGCGGGTTTTAAAACTCTTCCCCCCTAAAAAGAATAATTCGTCCCCGAATTATAGATAAAGTAAACTGGAAAAGAAGAACATACCCGAATTCAAAATATGAAATGAGGGTAAGAAGCCCGGATAGACTCCTCTGTTTCCCAAGTGGCTTCCCGCTCGGTATGATCCCTCCATAGGATTTTGACGAATGGAATCGTCTTCCTTCTCATGACTCGTTCTTGTCTGTCAAGAACTCGTTCGGGTTCTTCTATAAAAGTGAGATCTTCACGTATCTGTTCCAGTAGATACTGAACCATGTGAAGGGGATGATACTGGTACCCTCTGAGTAAGGACACATGAAACACATTGTGCACATGCGAAAGCTGCGGAGGTAACGCCAATCGGTAAGATACTTCACCGACTCGTTCAATGATATCAAACGGTCCGATGAAACGAGGACTAAGCTTCCCTTTAATCCCGAAGCGTCTAACACCACGTGCCGGCGAAACCTTAAGTAAGACGTAATCTCTTACGTTAAAGTGTATGTCCCTACGATGCTTATCGGCGTAACTCTTCTAACGTGACCGTGCTTCCTGAGTTTTCTTCTTAGCTACTGCGATCTTCTCATTGGTCATCTCTATGATTTCTGGTCCTTCAAGTGTTCGCTCGCCAACCTGATCCCAGCAGATTGGGGCACGACACTTCCTGCCATACAACATTTCGAAAGGAGCACACTTGATACTTGCGTGCCAACTGTTGTTGTATGCAAACTCCACCAAACAGATGTAATCGTCCCAATCACCCCGTCCATTCCAACGCACATGACCTCAACATATCTTCCAATGTCTGAATGGTTCGCTCCGACTGTCCGTCCGTTTGAGGATGAAAAGCCGTGCTAAGCTTAAGTTGTGTGCCCCAAGCTTTTTGCAGACTCTTCCAAAAGCGCGAAGTGAAATGAGGATCTCTGTCTGAGACGATGCTGGATGGTGTACCGTGGAGTCTCATGATCTCTCTTCTGTACGTATCTGCGAGTTTACTTACCGGATCTTCCTTGCGGATCGGTAAGAAATGAGCTAATTTGGTAAGTCGATCAACGATAAACCAAATTGCATCGTACTTCCTCTTGGTAGGCGGAAGACCAGTAACAAAATCCATGGTGATTTTGTCCCACTTCCACTCTGGAATATCTAACGGTTGAAGGAGACTGCCAGATGGCTGATGCTCGATCTTAACTTGCTGGCAGGTAAGACATTTGGAGACGTAAGTGGCCACATCCTGTTTCATACCACTCCACCAAAAGTACTGCTTGATGTCATGGTACATCCTAGTCGAACCAGGATGTATAGAGAATGGGGAGCTATGAGCTTCAGCTAACAAAGCTTCCCGGAGTTCTTGGTCATTAGGAACACAAAGTCTCGTGCCCTGCCATACGATACCATCTGCATCTACTCTGAATTCTGTCTGTTTCTCCAAATTCTGTACTATCGCCCAGATTTCTCCGTCATCCTTCTGAGCTTCCTTGATCTTAGAGAGTAACTCGGGTTCTACTCTAAGATTAGTCCAGTAACCGTGCTGTCCACGTACCATGATCTCGATGTCTAGTCGTTCCAAGTCTCTTATGATTTCCTCTTCGATTTTAATGTCGTTGATCATTCCGGACTTCCTGCTAAGAGCATCTGCTACTACATTTTCCTTTCCGGGATGATACTGTAGATTAATGTCATAATCCTTCAACAGCTCTAACCATCTCCTCTGCCTCATGTTCAATTCACGTTGAGTGAAGATATACTTCAAGCTCTTGTGGTCCGTGAAAATGTCACATGATTCTCCATACAAGTAGTGCCTCCATATCTTCAATGCAAACACCACAGCTGCAAGTTCCAAGTCATGCGTGGGGTAATTTTCCTCATAAGGCTTAAGTTGCCGTGAAGCGTACGCGACTACTTTCCCATGTTGCATGAGAACACAGCCAAGTCCCTTCCCCGATGCATCGCTGTAGATTTGAAATCCACCCGTACCAGATGGAAGAGTAAGAATAGGTGCAGATACTAGCTTCTGCTTCAGGTCTTCAAAGCTCTTCTCTCGATCTTCAGTCCAGACGAATTTCTCCCCTTTCCGCATCAGTTTGGTCAATGGTAGTGCTAAGCGGGAAAAGTTCTCCACGAACCTACGGTAATAGCCAGCTAAGCCTAAGAAACTGCGGACTTCCGTCGCTAATGCCGGCCTTGGCCACTTAGTAATGGCCTCAACCTTCGCTGGATCCATAGTGATTCCTTCTGCTGATACAATGTGACCTAAGAATGCCACCTTGTCTAACCAGAACTCACACTTGGAGAATTTAGCATACAGCTGCTTCTGGCGAAGAATCTGTAGTACTGTACGAAGATGGTCTTCGTGTTCCTCCTTGGACTTTGAGAAAATCAGGATGTCATCGATGAAAACAATGACGAACTTGTCCAGAAATTCATGGAAGATTCTGTTCATCAAATCCATGAACACTGCTGGAGCATTCGTCAGGCCAAATGGCATAACTACAAACTCGTAGTGGCCATAGCGGGTACGAAAGGCAGTCTTAGCGATGTCCTGCTCCTTGACCCGTAGCTGATGATAGCCTGACCTAAGATCAATCTTGGAGAAGTGTTTGGCCCCTTGGAGTTGGTCAAACAGATCGTCTATACGTGGCAGTGGATACCTATTCCGGATAGTAATCTTGTTGAGCTCGCGATAGTCTATGCAAAGACGCATACTGTCGTCCTTCTTCTTAACAAACAAGACCGATGCGCCCTATGGAGATGCGCTCGGTCGAATGAAACCTCATTCAAGAAGTTCTTGCAGTTGATCCTTCAGCTCCTTCAGCTCTATGGGAGCCATGCGATAAGGAGCCTTGGAGATTGGTTCAGCTCCTGGAATAAGCTCGATACTGAATTCCACTTATCGTTCAGGTGGTATGCCCGGAAGTTCTGCTGGAAAAACATCTTGGAATTCCGACACTATAGGTTGATCCTAAATTGATGGGGATTCAGCATCCATGTCGTGAACCGTAGCTAGGTAACCCTCGCAGCCATGTGACAGTAGTGCACGCGCTTGCAGGGTAGATATGACTTGTACAGACCGTCCGGGTATGAACCCGTTATGAATGTACTCTGGTGCATTAACATCATCGAAGATAACTCGATATGAATGGCAATCTATGGTAGCATGATACTTGGATAGCCAATCCATGCCCAAAATCATGTCGAAGTCATTCATGTCCAGCGGAAGTGCGTCAACAGGTCGAACCTTATCGTCAAATTCTAGGCGAAGACTCTTGTATACATGAGTGATTAATACAGAGTCCCTCAAAGGCGTGGAAATAGTAAGCCTATTTTCTAGTGGCATGGGGAGCATCCTAATGTTCTTAGCATAAGCAGTAGAAATAGCCAAGTGAGTTACACCCGTATCGAAAAGAACACATGCAGCTTGACCATACATATACAAGATTCTAGTGATGGTACCTGTAGACTTGTTGGCCTGGTCTCGAGATATCGTGTAGACACGCCCGGTAGTATGAGGTGGCTTGGTATCAGTATGTCCCGATGTACCCTCCATCTCGCCCTTACGGCAATCCTTCATGATATGGCCAGGAAGACCACACTTGAAGCACGCGTCAGTATTACGGCGACATGGCCCTGGGTGCCCACGGTGGCAAGTAGAGCAAAGAGGATAAGTGAATCCTCCAGCAGGTGCTCTGGCTGGCTGGGAACCTGATAAAACATTTTACATAAGACATGATAATTGGGTACAAAGGACAATGCGAATAGTCGTAAGATTTAATACCAGTGATAGCTGGACGGCTAGGCTGTGAACCTCTCTGGTTCTGGTCCCTACCGTTTCCGTGGTTCCTGGTAGTAGTTTTTGCTGAAGTGTCAGAATATGAGTTATAACATGAAATCATAATGAAATGCGTAAGTATTAGGACCTGCTGCTGTTGGAGTGTCCAGCGTTGTTACGGTAATTATCATTACCGCCACGCCTATCCGTAGCAGAACAGTCGTTAGTCTGACCGTTTCCCTTGGGCTGATGAGGCTGCTGCTGAGTAGCCGGCTGAGACCGGTCCCTAGTTTTCTGCCTGGAAGATACATTTAAAGAGATGAATAATTGACATATATGGAAAGTATACGGATTGATCACCGCTTGAATACGAATGTTTACCTCTTGTCGGGTCTTTCAGCTTCCCCGAACTCATCTCGTTCTTGCAGCATCTCCAGCTTACGTGCTGCATCGGCCACTTGTGCTACAGTGTTGAACGTAGCACACACTAGATTGTTTGCGACCGATGTGCGAAGAGCCCATCTAAAGTGATGTGCCTGCTCTTCAGGAGAACCTGCTGCCGCACCAAGGATACCAGCTAAGCGAAGAAAGCGCTGCATAAACTCGTTGCTATTCTCCCCAGCTCTCTGTCGGATCCCATGGTACTCTCTCTTGAGCTTGTCCTGCTCAGCCTTGGGAAAAAACTGCTCTATCACCTTGTCCTTGAACTGAGCCCAAGTCAAACCAACAACCCACTCGTCACCACCTTCAGACTGCATCAACGCTAACCACTAGTTTAACACATCGCCTTCGAACCGATAGCATGCCAACCTCGCCTTGTATGCGGGGTCACAACCCATAGCATTGAAAATCTTCTCGATGTGAGCCAACCAGCTTTCAGCATCGCTGGGGCTATCTGTCTTCTCAAAAGCTCGAGGGCGGAGCTTGTTAAATCTCTCCAGCCATACTGCTAATGTCACTAGAGGAGGAGGAGGAGGTGCCTGATTATGCTGCTGATTGTTGGCAGCTTGAACTTCAGCCCTGATGTCATTCCTCAGTTGAGGAAGCAAAGCTTGCATAGCAACTTGAATTGCAGCATTGAGTTGTTCCTGTTCGCGTGTGAGAACCATCTGACAGTATAACATAAAACATATGATTAAACAGATCAAAACATAAAATATATATATATATGAAAAAAAAAATTATACCAAAATTTCAAGAGAAAAATTTTATGCAAGAAAATCTTTGTGTATGAATGCATGATGCAGTTTTATTAAAACTTTTGTATGCTCGAGAGTGAACGCATATGGTCAGTTCACCCAAAACAAAAGACATGACGAGGGGACGCTTATGGGTCGGTCCAAAATTTAAAAGTTTCGATAAAACACATGCGACTAAATAGGGCCAGTCCTATACCAACCATTACTTAGTAAAAAAATATGCGACAATGACATGTATATGTATGCTTAAAAATGATGAATGCATGAAAACAACTGTCAGTTCTAGGAAGACCTTAGTGACTACCCACTAATCACAGGTCATATTTGAGAGCCTACAGGTCAAAACCTTGGCTCTGATACCATAATTGTAACACCCCATTTTGATAATGGAAATGTCACATGATATTATGGCGTGTCATCAAAGCATACAAGGGAAAATGTCTAAACATTACATGACCATAAAAGGAAAATACCGGAATCAAACATCGGTAGTCCAAATGTAAAGCTCATCACACACAAACATAAGTATAGTAAAGGAAAGGACTAAACAATGTCCATAGCAAATGTATCATAAGAAAGGAAATGCATAAAGTAAAGAAGGCTAGAAAGCTTCCAGTCCATATGCACGTACTCTTAATGTCTACGAGCGTCCCTGAGTACCTGCCGTTTTGGGAACATAGAAAAGGAAAACGGCTGAGCAATACGCTCAGTGCATGGATATACAATAAAGCATGAATAGGATAAGCATATAACATATAACAGCGGAAGAAACTAAGTCCCGAGTAACCTGGTTAAGTCTTGATAAAACTAGTTTTGTAGTTTGAAAAGCCTTATGTTTATCTTGTAAAAACTGTTTGTCATATTTTACCATTAGCCAATATAGGTCATGAAAATCCACCGTGCACGAATACTCGGAGGGGTGACCTCATCATGCAAATTAGAGGGGCTGCCTCTAATTTAATATACTGGTTTTTGGGTAGGAGGGATCAGCTCCTTGTGAAGGATGCAAGGCACACACCACATTCACCATAAAATCCTGACTGAAAACATGTAACTAGGATGCACCCATACGCCCCACATGATGAATATAATATATGGCCAAAAGCTGAAGGGACGCCACGAGCAATCACTCTACCGTGGTGAAGTCATAACATCAGTGCCTCTAATGTTATGGTTATGGTACCTCCATAACTAGGTGAAACTGGTCATGCATGTATATGGCTATAGGTATTCTATATTAAACATAAGCAATTCAAACACATACTTATACTGCGGGAAAACATTTGGCTGCATATGGGGAATCCTAATAAGGAAAGAATGTCCATACTGAAAGGACGGGAATCCGTACCTTATGTCCAGTGAACGAAGAAGATGAACTGAGAGGAATCCTACTTCCGTATCACTAGTGCTACATAAATACATACATGAATAAGTATCTGCTTACTAAATACGTAGCTGGTTTTATGTCATGTCTTAGCTTATTTTATATGTTCTTACCATGTTTTACTGTTTAAAGCCTTAAACTGTGTTTATCTTATATTCTGTTTAATCTGATTAAGTATTTCTGGTATTTCATGTATTATTATACTTACTGTGTAATAATAAGTAACTTTCCAAAAATAGCAGGTTTCCTAAAATAGAAAGTTTCCAAAAATAGAAAGTTTCCAAAAATAGAAAGTTTCCAAAAATAGAAAGTTTCCAAAAATAGAATTACTGCTTAAAATAGATAAGTTTCTAAAAATAGAAAGTTTCCATAAATAGATCAGCTGCCTTAATTAAATAGTTTTCATAAATAGATTAGCTGCCTGAAATAATAAGTTTCTAAAAATAGAAGGTTTCCATAAATAGATATAAGCTGGTTAAATAAGCTAAGTATATAAGCCTAAGTGTTTTCATGATTATTTTCTAAGTCATATGATATAATGTATAGTTTAATAATTATTTCATGTAATTAAACTAAACTATAGGTTAAAATATTTAATTAAAGTATAACATGTTTTTAATTAAATAAAGTTAAATACTTAGGTTAAAACATGTATTATTATTTATTAATAATATAACCTAAGTCATGTTAATTAATTAGTTATAACCATGGTTTTTAAATAATTAATTAATTTATAAGTCTAAAATATGAAAATACTTAGGTTAATAATTTCATGATTATTAATAATTAAAATAACCTAAGTCATGTTATTAAATTAATCATGTCATGTTATTAATTTAATTTTAACATAAGATCATAAAAATAAAAAAAAAACTAAACATACACCATGAACCGGATCTTGACTAAGAACCATGAATCGGACATGAAATCGACACCATACCCATTGTCTTGATGCTGCCGTGGGACCCACACCAACCAACCGGGACCATATGGTCTCGGTGGTGATCAAGTGGCCAAACCGAGACCCTCTCGGGTTCGGTGTAGGCTGCGGCCAAAACAAACACCCCTTAAAACATTACTTTTGATTTTATTCAAACTCAAATTCATGTTAGATCTATGATTTAATTAGGTTTTATGAAAAAACATAACATGTTCTTAATTAATTAAAAGATTAAATCAAAAGAAAAAGGGTTAAATGAATTACCGAGTGCGTGGATCTAAGTAACAATGAACAAACACGAGCACCGACAAGAATTCCAAGATCCAAGATCAACAAACACCCCTTTTGTTGTGTTGAAGGTGGCGGCCAAAAGAGAAAAAAGCAGGAGGAGGAGGATTTTAGGTTTCTGTAAAATTCTTCTGTAGAAAAAAATGAGTAGTGTAATTTCCTTAACCTCCTTTTAGTAAAAATTTAAATGGGCTTGGCCCATTTCTTCCTTGTAGCCGCGGGTAGGGGGCCCCACATGGGGTACCCGTACCTTTTTCCGTGTCTCGTCGTTTAGTTATGTGTTCGTGATTATTTGTGTTCGCGTTTTATGTGTTCTCGTTACGTAATTATCGTGATCTAATATATTTATTTACGCTCGTAATAAATATATATACGTAATTAATAATAGTTCGTGTTTTAATTACGTTCATGATTTCATGATCGCATGTTCGTGATTAATTATTGTCAAATAAGTATTACGTGCTCGTGCGTAGTAAATACTTATCGTGTTCTAACACGTACGTAATACGTAAAATCCTAACACGTAATCCTAATCACGCTATATTAGGAAAGTTTTAATCTAGTACGTACGATCTTAAGGGTACTAGTCATGGTAAAAGCATGCGGGTTTTACATCTAATCATGTACGTACGATCTTAAGTGTACTATTCATGGTAAAAGCATGCGGGTTTTACAACTCTTCCCCCCTAAAAAGAATAATTCGTCCCCGAATTATAGATAAAGTAAACTGGAAAAGAAGAACAAACCCGAATTCAAAATATAAAATGAGGGTAAGAAGCCCGGATAGAATCCTCAGTTTCCCAAGTGGCTTCCCGCTCGGTATGATCCCTCCAAAGGATTTTGACGAATGGAATCGTCTTCCTTCTCATGACTCGTTCTTGTCTGTCAAGAACTCGTTCGGGTTCTTCTATAAAAGTGAGATCTTCACGAATCTGTTCGAGTGGATACTGAACCATGTGAAGGGGATGATACTGGTACCCTCTGAGTGAGGACACATGAAACACATTGTGTACATACGAAAGCTGCGGAGGTAACGCTAAACGGTAAGATACTTCACCGACTCGTTCAATGATATCAAACGGTCCGATGAATCGAGGACTGAGCTTCCCTTTAATTCCAAAACGTCTAACACCACGTACCGGCGAAACCTTAAGGAAAACGTGATCTCCTACGTTAAAATGTATGTCCCTACGATGCTTGTTGACGTAGCTCTTCTGACGTGACCGTGCTTCTTGAAGTTTCTGCTTAGCTACTGCGACCCTCTCATTAGTCAACTCGATGATTTCTGGTCCTTCAAGTGTTCGCTCACCAACCGGATCCCAACAGATTGGGGCGCGACACTTCCTTCCATACAACATCTGGAAAGGAGCACACTTGATACTTGCGTGCCAACTGTTGTTGTATGCAAACTCCACCAAACAGATATAATCGTCCCAATCACCCGTCCATTCCAACGCACATGACCTCAACATGTCTTCTAATGTCTGAATCGTTCGCTCCGACTGCCCGTCTGTTTGAGGATGAAAAGCCGTGATAAGATTAAGTTGTGTACCCCAAGCTTTCTGTAGACTCTTCCAAAATCGCGAAGTGAATCGAGGATCTCTGTCTGAGATGATGCTGGATGGAGCACCGTGGAGTCTCATGATCTCTCTTTTATAAGTATCAGCGAGTTTACTGACCGAATCTTCCTTGCGGATCGGTAAGAAATGAGCTGATTTGGTAAGTCGATCTACGATAACCCAAATTGCATCGTTCTTCCTCTTGGTTGGCGGAAGAACAGTAACAAAATCCATGGTGATTTTGTCCCACTTCCACTCTGGAATATCTAACGGTTGAAGGAGACCGCCAGATCGCTGATGCTCGATCTTAACCTGCTGGCAGGTAAGACATTTGGAGACGTAAGTGGCAACATCCTATTTCATACCACTCCACCAAAAGTACTGCTTGATGTCATGGTACATCTTGGTCGAACCAGGATGTATAGAGAATGGAGAGCTATGAGCTTCAGCTAACAAAGCTTCCCGGAGTTCTTGATCATCAGGAACACAAAGTCTCGTGCCCTGCCACAAGATACCATCTGCATCTACTCTGAATTCTGTTTGCTTCTCCAAATTTTGAATTATCGCCCAGATTTCTCCATCATCTTTCTGAGCTTCCTTGATCTTAGAGAGTAACTCGGGTTCTACACTAAGATTAGCCCAGTAACTGTGCTGCCCACGTACCATGATCTCTATGTCTAGTCGCTCCAAGTCACTTATGATTTCCTCCTCAATCTTAATGTCGTTGATCATTCCGAACTTTCTGCTCAGTGCATCTGCTACTACATTCGCCTTGTCGGGATGATACTTCAGATTAATGTCATAATCCTTCAACATCTCTAACCATCTCCTCTGCCTCATGTTCAATTCACACTGAGTGAAGATATACTTCAAGCTCTTGTGGTCCGTGAAAATATCACATGTTTCTCCATATAAATAGTGCCTCCATATCTTCAATGCAAACACGACTGCAGCAAGTTCCAAGTCATGCGTAGGGTAATTTTCCTCATAAGGCTTAAGCTGCCGTGAAGCGTACGCGATCACTTTCCCATGTTGCATGAGAACACAGCTAAGTCCCTTCCCCGATGCATCACTGAAGATTTGAAATCCACCCGTACCAGATGGGAGAATAAGAATAGGTGCAGATACTAACTTCTGCTTCAGGTCTTTAAAGCTCTTCTCTCGTTCTTCAGTCCAAACGAATTTCTCCCCTTTCTACATCAGTTTGGTCAATGGTAGTGCTAGGCGGGAAAAGTTCTCCACGAACCTACGGTTATAGCCAGCTAAGCCTAAGAAACTGTGGACTTCAGTCGCTGATGTCGGCCGTGGCCACTTAGTAATAGCCTCAACCTTTGCTGGATCCATAGTGATTCCTTCTGATGATACAATGTGACCTAAGAATGCCACCTTGTCTAACCAGAACTCACACTTGGAGAATTTGGCATACAGTTGCTTCTGGCGAAGAATCTGTAGTACTGTTCGAAGATGGTCTTCGTGTTCCTCCTTGGACTTTGAGAAAATCAGGATGTCATCGATGAAGACAATGACGAACTTGTCCAGAAATTCATGGAAGATTCTGTTCATCAAATCCATGAACACTGCTGGATCATTGGTCAGGCCGAATGGCATGACTACAAATTCGTAGTGGCCATAGCGTGTACGGAAAGCAGTCTTGGCGATGTCCTTATCCTTAACCCGTAGCTGATGGTAACCTGACCTAAAATCAATCTTGGAGAAGTGTTTGGCCCCTTGGAGTTGGTCAAACAGATCGTCTATACGTGGCAGTGGATACCTATTCCTGATAGTAATCTTGTTGAGCTCGCGACAGTCTATGCAAAGACGCATACTGTCGTCCTTCTTCTTAACGAATAAGACCGGTGCGCCCCATAGAGATGTGCTCAGTCGAATGAAACCTCGTTCTAGAAGTTGTTGCAGTTGATCCTTCAGCTCCTTTAACTCTATGGGAGCCATGCGATAAGGAGCCTTGGAAATCGGCTCAGCTACTGGAATGAGCTCGATATTAAATTCCACTTCACGTGCAGGTGGTATGCCCAGAAGTTCTTCTGGAAATACATCTTGAATTCTGAAACTATCGGTTGATCTTGGATTGATGGGGATTCTGCATCCATGTCATGAACCGTAGCTAGATAACCCTCGCAGCCATGCGACAGTAGTGCACGTGCTTGCAGGGTTGATATGATTTGTACAGATCTGCCGGGTACGAACCCGTTATGAATGTACTCTGGTGCATTAACATCACCGAAGATCACTCGATATGAATGGAAGTCTATGGTAGCATGATGCTTGGATTGCCAATCAATGCCCAAAATCATGTCAAAGTCATTCATGTCCAGCGGAAGTGCGTCAACAAGACGAACCTTATCGTCAAACTCTAGGGGAAGGCTCTTGTACACATGGGTTATAAGTACAGAGTCTCTCAAAGGCGTGGAAATACTGAGTCTATTCTCTAGTGGCATGGGAAGTATCCTAACATTCTTGGTATAAGCAGTAGAAATGACCGAGTTAGTAGCACCCGTATCAAATAGAACACATGCAGCTTGACCATACATATACAAGATTCCAGTGATGGTACCTGTAGACTTGTTGGCCTGATCGCGAGATGTCGTGTAGACGCGTCCAGTGGTAGGAGGCGGCTTGGTATCAGCATGTCCCGATGTGCTCTTCATCTCGCCCTTGCGACAGTCCTTCATGCGATGGCCAGGAAGACCACACTTGAAGCATGCGTCACTGTCGCGGCGACATGGCCCTGGGTGCCTACGGTGGCAAGTAGAGCAAAAAGGATGAGTATATCCTCCAGCAGGTGCTCTGACTGGCTGAGAACCTGATAAAACATTATACATGAGACATGATAATAGGGTACAAAGGACAATGCGGATAATCGTAAGATTGAATACCAGTAATAGCTGGACGGCTAGGCTGTGAACCTCTCTGGTTCTGGTCCCTACCGTTTCCATGGTTCCTGGTAGAAGATTTGCTAATGTGTCAGAGTTATGAGTTATAACATGAAATCATAAGAAAATGCATAAGTATAAGGACCTGCTGCCGTTGGAGTGTCCAGCGTTGTTACGGTAATTATCATTACCGCCACGCCTATCCGTAGCAGAACGGTCGTTAGTCTAACCGTTTCCCTTGGGCTGATTAGGCTGCTGCTGAGTAGCCGGCTGAGACCGGTCCCCAGTCTTCTGCCTGGAAGATACAATTTAAAGAGATGAAAATTTGACATATATTGAAAGAATACGGATTGGTCATCGCTTGAATACGAATGTTTACCTCTTATCGGGTCTCTCTGCTTCCCCGAACTCATCTCTCTCCTACAACATCTCCAGCTTACGTGATGCATCGGCCACTTGTGCTACCGTATCCAACGGAGCACCCTCTAAGTTATTGGCAATCATTGGAGAAAGGGCCCAACGAAAATGTTGTGCCTGCTTTTCAGTGGTGCCCGCAGCTGCTCTCAAGACACCGACGAATCGAAGGAAACTCTGCATGAAGTCATTGCTGTTTTCCTCAGGTCGCTGTCTAATGGTGTAGTACTCTCTCATGAGCCTATTCCTTCCTTCCGTGGGGAAAATGCTAGGCGGGGGAGGATAGGTGTCGTTCTGATGAAGGATGTCTGCAAATCTGCATTGGCAGCTGCAACCATCTCCCGGATATTGTTTGTGTTTGCCATCTGACAGTATGACATAAAATACATGATTAAACTAATCAAAACATAAACTATATACATGAAAACAATTTATACCAATAAATCATGAGAAAAATTTTATGTAGGAAAATTTTGTACATGAATGCATGATGTAGTTTTATGAAAACTTTTGTATGCACGAGAGTGAACGCCTATTGTCAGTTCACCCAAAATAAAAGACATGGCGAGGGGACGCCTATGGGTCGATCCCAAATTTAAAAGTTTCGGTAAAACGCATGCGACTAAATAGGGCCAGTCCTGTACCAACCATTACTTAGTCATAAACATGCGACAATGACATATATATGTATGCATGAAAATGATGAATGCATGAAAACCGACTGTCAGTTCTAGGAAGACCATAATGACTACCCACTAATCACAAATCGTGTTTTGAGAGCCTATAGGTCGAAGCCTTGGCTCTGATACCATAATTGTAACACCCCATATTGATAAATGGAATGTCACGCGTGATTATGGCGTGTCATCAAAGCATACAAGGATAAATGTCTAAACATTACATGACCATAAAAGGAAATACAGGAATTAAACATCGGTAGTCCAAAAGTAGAACTCATCACACACAAACATAAGTACTGTAAATGAAAGGACTAAACAATGTCCATGGAAAGAGTATCAAAGTATAGATAAATGCATAAAGTAAAGAAGGCTAGAAATCTTCCAGTCCATATGCACGTACGCTTAAAGTCTACGAGCGTCCCTGAGTACATGCCGTTTTGGGAACATGAAAAGGAAAACGGCTGAGCAATACGCTCAGTGCACGGATGTACAAGTAAAGCATGAATAATATAAGCATATAAGCATGAAACAGCGGAAGAAACTAAGTCCTAGATAACCTGGTTATATCTTAGTAAAACTGGTTTTATAGTTTGAAAAGCCTTGTGTTTATCTTATAAAAACTGTTTAACATAGTTACCATTAGCCAATATAGGTCATGAAATATCAACGTGCATGAATACTTAGAGGGTGACCTCGTCATGCAAATTAGAGGGGCTGCCTCTAATTTAATATACTGGTTTTGGGTAGGAGGGATCAGCTCCTTGTGAAGGATGCAAGGCACACACCACATCCACACTGAGTAATCTGCTGGAAACATGTAACTAGGATGCACCCATACGCCCCACATGATAAATATAATAATATGGCCAAAAGCTGAAAGGGACGCCACGAGCAATCACTCCGCCGTGGGGAAGTCATAACACCAGTGCCTCTAGTGTTATGGTCATGGTACCTCCATAACTAGGTGAAACAGGTCATGCATGTATTACTTGTATTTCATGTATTATTATACTTGTTGTGTAATAATAAGTAACATTCTAAAAATATAGCAGGTTAAAATAGAAAGTTTCCAAAAACAGAAAGTTACCAAAAATAGAAAGTTTCCAAAAATAGAAAGTTACCAAAAATAGAAAGTTTCCAAAAATAGAAAGTTTCCAAAAATAGAAAGTTTCCAAAAATAGAAAGTTTCCAAAAATAGAATTACTGCTTAAAATAGATAAGTTTCTAAAAATAGAAAGTTTCCATAAATAGATATAAGCTGGTTAATTAAGCTAATTATATAAGCTTAAGTGTTTTCTGATTATTATTCTAAGTCATGTGATTATATAATATAGTTTATTAATTATTACATGTAAATTAAATAAACTATAGGTTAAAGTATTTAATTAAATATAACATGATTTTAATTAAATAAAGGTAAAATACTTAGGTTAAAACATGTATTATTAACTATTAATAATATAACCTAAGTCATGTAAATTAATTAATTATAGTCATGGTTTTTAATCATTAATTAATTATAAAGTCTAATTAAATAATTAATACTTAGGTTAAAATTCATGAATTACTAATTAAATTAATAACCTAAGTGATGTAATCTAAATTAATCATGTCATGCTTTTAATTAATTTAATTTAAGTCTTAAAAAAACATAACTTGTAAAAATCATAAACCTTGAAAATGATTCATGAACCGGACCCGTAACTAAAACCCATGAACCGGACCCGTAACCATCACCATACCCCGACCAAGGTCGGGTTTCCCTTGCCCCTTGCTGCTGCCGTGACACCACCACCACCATACCGAGACCATATGGTCTCGGTGGTGTGAGATAAGCCAAGTTGAGACCCCTATGGGGCTCGGTTAGGCGTCGGCTATAACACAAACACCCCTAAACCCTTGATTTGATTTAACCCATGATTATTAACATGTTTAAAATACTTGTTTTTAATTAGTTAATTAAAAATATCATGATTTTAAATCAAAACATAAAAAGAAAAGGTTAAAAGTTATACTGATTACGTGAATCAAATAAGGACGAACACACACGAATCCTTGCAATAATTCCAAGATCAAAATCAACCCGAACACCCCTTTTGTGTTACTAAATCCGGCGGCCAAGAAGGAGAAGAAAAAGAAAACTAGGGTTTTTCTTATTTTCAATATTCTGTAAATAATGAACATGTTTTTCCCCTAAATTCCTAGTTTGTAAAAATTACATGGGCTAAGCCCATGTTTCTTGTGTATGCCGCGGGTAGGGGGCCCCACATGGGGTTACCCGTACCTTTTCCGTGTAAAAAATTATTAGTGTGTTCTCGTGTGTTCTCGTGTTCGTAAATTACGTGTTCTAGTTAGTTATCGATCGTGACTTAGTTATTCGTGTTCGTAATAAATATATATACATACGTAATATTAGTTCGTGATTAATTTACGTTCATGATTTCATGTTCGCATGTTCGTGATTATAATTATCATTGGAATAATTATCGTGTGTTCATACGTAATAAATACTTATCGTGTTATAACACGTACGTAATACTTGAAATTCTTATACGTGAAACGTAAACGTGCTATAAAAGGAAAGTTCTAATCATGTACTACGATCTTAAGTGTACTATTCATGGTAAAAACATGCGGGTTTTACAGTTACAATTATGGTATCAGAGCTAAGGCTTCGACCTGTAAGCTCTAAAACTTGACCTGTGACTAGTGGGTAGTCACCAGGAGCTTCTTAAGCCAACGCTTGTTATTCCACGAATTGATGTTTTCAGCACATTGTTGTTTTAACCATGATGTTTTCAGCACCTTAATGTTTTAACCTCGATGTTTTCATTGATATTGTTTTACTAATATGGATGGACAACCGTCATTCATGTTTAGTTATGTGTCATTGTTTCATGCATGACGTTCCTCATGAAGTGTGACTATGTGGACTGAACCCCAGTAGTTCATAATTGGTCACATAAAATTTTTCTGATAAGTTTTGACAGATGATTTTCACTTATTTATGTTTCATGTATCATTGTTGCAGGAATTATGACTAAGTAATGGTTGGTACAGGACTGGCCCTATTTAGTCGCATGTGCTTTTATCGAAACTTTTAACTTTGGGACCGACCCATAGGCGTCCCGTCGCCATGTCTTTTGTTTTGGGACCGACCCATAGGCGTCCCCTCGCACATATAAAGGTTTTTATAAACTACAACATGCATTCATGCACTGTTTTTCATGCATAAAATTTTTCTCATGATTTATTGGCATAATTTTGTTTATGTCCCCTCATAAGTTACTATGTTTTTATGTCAAGTATGTTTTCATACTGTCATGGTTAACTTCAGTTTCATGCTGATTATATTATACACTCCTTCATGTTGGGTGGTTCCATGTTTCTTCATGACGACTTCGTCTTCACGTGACTATGTCTTACGTTTTTTTTGTTGTTTTTGCTTTCATGCAAGACACTGTTGGAATTTGTGTAAATTCTGCTTTCATGATAGTCATGGTTGGTTTTCATTAATCATGCTTTCAGGAAAATCATCGTTGAAATTCATTTAACCACACGTTAGCGTTTCTCTATGCAACCAGAATGAGGTATATAATGGCATTGCCAGGTTATCATGATGGTCTTTCTAACCGTTTAACCAGTTATTCTCCTTTAAAATCATGTCAGATGATCGACCCCATACTGATCATTTCATGTGTACTCCATGTACCTTATCCCATGTGCGTATTTCCACTTGCTGATACTCTATAGATTGTTGATGCCGCTCATAGCTTGGAGATGTTACTAAAGGTTGATGCTGCTGATGTTTGGAGGCGCTACGAGATACGGATGTTGTTCACAACCTGGAGATCCTACAAGACGAAGACAAAGGCGCCAGAGCAAAGCAATTGGACGAGAATATGCTTCACCACCAGACGATTTCCATCAATCATGGTCCCAAATTCTTAGTTACATGTCACACGTTACTCAGTTGTCGTTTCATTCATATGAGTGAGAACCGGTACCAGTCGGCCACTCAACTGAATAGTTACATGAATCACAGTCATGAGAATGACCGTTATGGAACTAAGAGACAAGACGATAGTAACCACTACTATGACAGCAACTATCCTAGCAATCGCAACCGAAGCTCCGGCCGCGGACATGATCAGAAATACAAAGGATCAGTAGTCCAACCGATCCGCCAAATTCTGGCATATTAACCTAATATATGTGGTTCTATTCGTTTCACATTTAGAGACATGTCAAGACACCAGTTAAGACACATGTCATGCTTATATTTTTCCAAGACACGAGTCAGGACACATGACTCACGTCCAATTCTGGAACATCCCTAAGAAATTCAGAGTACCCTCCAAAGGGTATATCCATTTTGTTGTGCCATATATTAATCAGGCCACAAGAAGTTCAGTACCATCACCGGCGTATCAGTGAGATCTGTCACGTTGCTCGATGACACTTTCACTTCTTTCACCATGTTTCATATATTAATGACCAAGAAGGACGCCATTTGTATTCCCCAAGTATATGAAGGTTTTCCTTCAGCCTAATGATAAGATCCAAGCTGCTAACGCATTACCTCGGACAGATGCGAGTTGAATTGTATCCTAATTATGGACTACGGACAGCACACCATGCTATGACTCACGATTTTGTACAGTAATGTTCAGGCTCCTAAATACATTCAGCTTGATTTTCCATCAGGAAAATCTGTACAAATTATCTATGCTTACAAGCATGTGCGTTGTTATCCATGGTCGCTAAAATTTTCTAGCTGTCAGTAAGACACAGCTACTGAAGTCCTTTTACGCATAACCAGCAGATTGTTCCAAAATCGTCCCATATACTCCAGAAGAACCTTCAAGGAGAAGGACGGTAACATGAGATTATGTTTCGACCACCGTCGATGTATACAAATCACCATTCATAACTGTTATTCTCCTTCACGTATTGACGACATGTCCAATCAACCGTATGGTGTTAAGCATTTTTCCAAGATCGGATTCATGATCATGCTGCCAATAGTGACGAGTGAAAGAGCAGGACATGTCCATGACTGCTATTCGTGCACGACTCGGTCATGCTAGATTTATGATTTTGAATTAGTCTCATCAATGCTCCAACAACATTATAAGAATGAGTTTCCATGAACTCATAAGCAAATTCATTAGTGTTTTCATTGAGGATAACCTGATTTCCTCTAAGCCTAGAGAAGAACAAGAAGACCATATCTACACTATGTTGCAAATTCTATGACCTGGAAATTTTCCAATATCAATTCTGTTTGATTACAGTGACACGCTGAATCACATGGGTTTCTACGATTAATCTTACCATGACTCAGCTTATGCGTAAAGGAGAGAACCCTACACTACATTAGGTGTTCTAGAAAATCCTACGCTAGGAGAAGTCGAGATTCAGAGACTCAGAGTTTCGCAAACTCCTATGTATCAAGTTCTATGAAGCAAGATACAGTTACGTTCATATCTACATACCTGTGATACCAACAGGCTAAGGTAGAACACCAACAGACTAGTATGGTTTTCCATCATCAGAATTGTGAACAAAAATGGGACAAGATCTCCACGGATTTTGGTTACCAGATTAACACAAACTCAGAAGAAGCATGATGCTATCTGGGTTATTGCCAACAGTTTGATCAAGTCTACAGAATCCTTACATCCGCAAGAATTTCAGAACCAACAGATTGATCGAACATGTTCCAGCCAAGGCTCATCTGATCACTTGGTAATCCGTCAGATATCGGGACAGACAAAGGTTCGCATGTGTGCTCCTTATTTACGCTCACGTCCTTATTCTAATTCCACGACTTGCTTTCACGCTCACGTTCATGACACTATTCACGTTCATGATCGTATCCTGGCTTACGATTTCACGTTCATTTTCGTTCTGGGAAGTTTTGCAAGAACTTGAGAGGTCAGACTCAAGTCTAGTATAACTCTCTATGCTTAGACAGACGTTTCACGTCACATTCCACGTCTCATCTTATACCGCAGTTGTATTCCATGTGCACGATATGTTTCACATGCCATGTTCATTCCACGTTCCTTATATCGCGTTCACAATATGTTACACGTATCATGGATCACGATATGTTTACTCATACTACACTCACCGTATCTCCACATATCACGTTCAAAATTTTTCACGTATCACGTTTAAAAATTTTCACGTACTACGTTTCTATATATCTCACGCATCGTTGCTAATTATCAGTTAAGTTAGATTGTTTTGCACCATAACGTTTCAATTACCCTTACACGTTAAATGTTTTCCCTCGATCGAATTCAGGGGATCTATCGTACGTTGATAACCATGAACTTTTCGTGTTTTCAAGTCAAGGTCAGGAGGACCAAGATTTTCATTTGTGTCAAGATCTTGAGAAGGAAACATTCCAAGAGGGAAGCCACTTGGAAACGGAAAAGTTCATCTGGACTTCTTATCCATTTTTCTTTTATCAATTAGATATGTCATTTCAGTCACGTCACGTTCCATGTCCTTTTCAAGACATGTCGCGTTTCACGTCTCTTCTCCCATGTCACCTTCAATTCCTTTTATCTTGCATACCCTTCCAGTTTGAGTCGGGTATGTTACGCTTCCAGTTACGTTACCTATAATTCGGGGACGAATTATTCTTTTTAGGGGGGAAGAGTTGTAAAACCCGCATGATTTTACCATGAACAGTACACTTATGATCGTACGTACAGGATTAAAACTTTCCTTAAAGAACATTGAAACGTACCGTAAATATTATATACAAGAATTACGCACGTGTTATTACACGATAAGTATTAAATACGTGTTAGTATACGATAATTATTAATTATAATAATTATAATCATGAACATAAAACCATGATCATGAAATCACGAACAGATAATTATGTACTTACGTAATTATTAATACGACGAACGTCGTTACGTATAAGTAAATTATATAACATGAATAATTAATAACTACGTAACACGTAAACACGAACATTTAACACGATTATTATTATTACGTACATTTAATTTAGCACGACAAGTAATTACGTACGTAATATTTACGTTTTACACGTATAAGAGTAACCCGGGGAGAAATTCACGACGTTACACACGAACACGCGTACGTTTTTTTTAAACAAATTGGACAAACAAATAAGGGTGTGGTTTTGGGCTTGCGTTCAAAAGAAAGGAAGTGGGCTCAAGGCCCACTTTGTTACCAAAATGCGTATAAACAAAATCAGACGGGGGGAGCTTTTATTTTTTACAACAAATCCCAAAACCCTAAAACTAATACAAGCCGTCACCCTCTTTCTCTTTACTTCTCCATGCCGACGGTTTCATCACCAAGAACAGAGAAACAGACCGTGGCTTGATCCAAGAAAACAAGGAATTGCATTCGTTGATATCTTAAACCTTAACATGCGAATCAAGGTATCTTTTATCAAGTTTTATTTTCTTCTTTGTTTAATAAATCACAAATCTGAGATTGATGATTTTAAAACACGTAATATAAGTCAAATAAATAAGGGGGTGCGTTTGGATGTCGCTGTGTCGATTTAGCACACAAACCGAGACTCATGGGAGTCTCGGTGGTAAATTAATCCCATCAGCCACAACCCTAATTGGGGGGGTTGGCTGGGTTTTGTTCTGTCGGGGGTAACACAAGCCAAGCAGGGGAAACCACTAGCTGCGGCTAGTGGTGTTTTTGGTCAATCAGTGGGAACCGAGACCCTAGTGGTCTCGGTGGGAAATTAATATAAGCAGGGGTAACCGGCTACTGCCGGCGGCAACAATACAACTGCCAGTGGGAAAACTCGCAGTAAGGGGATGTTTGGTTGTGGGTTTATAATCAGTCAAGGGGGCATTTGGATAACAATTTTAAAAACTTTAAGGGGCTGTTTGGTTTAGCATATTTTACAAGTTATATTTAATTAATTTAATTAGGGTATTAAATTAATTATGCTATATTAATATTGATTTCTTAAATCTTGTCAAGATTAGGCTATGTTAATTAGACCTTAATTATTCTAGAGTGATTAAATAAATTGGTCCGGCTCATGGGGTTCCGGGTCCGGTTCACGTCATGTTAAAATTTTAATGCACGAGTTCATGCTTATTTTTACAAGTTTAGAAAATTTTACAAGTTATAATTTTACAAGTTAATTAAATTAATTTGGCATGGTAATAATTAATTTAATTAAAACATGGACTTAGGTTAATTGTTATTAAAAATAATACATGTTTTTAACCTAAGTATTTAATTATTTTTTTTACACTATAATTTTAATTAATTATTAAACATGGCTATAATTAATTAATTTACATGACTTAGGTTATATTATTAATAGATAATAATACATGTTTTAACCTAAGTATTTTTACCTTTATTTAATTAAACCATGTTATATTTAATTAAATGCTTTAACCTATAGTTTATTTAATTTACATTAAATAATTAATAAACTATACTATATAATCACATGACTTAGAATATTAATCAGAAAACACTTAAGCTTATATAATTAGCTTAATTATCCAGATTATATCTAATTATGGAAACTTTCTATTTTTTTAGAAACTTATTTATTTTAAGCAGTAATTCTATTTTTGGTAACTTTCTATTTTTGGAAACTTTCTATTTTAGGAAACCTGTTATTTTTTTAAGTTACTTATTATTACACCACAAGTATAATAATACAAGAAATACCAGAAATACTTTAACAGAATAGAGAGAATATATGATAAACACAATATAACGTTAAATCAGTAAAACAAGACATGAATATTTAAAACACGCTAAGACATGATATGAAACCAGTTACGTACTCAGTAATCAGATACTTATACACGTATGTATTTATGTAGAATTAGTGATACCGAAGTAGGTTTCTCTTCCGTTCGTCTTCTTCGTTCACTGGACACAAGGTACGGATTCTCCGTCCTTATAGTATGGACATTCTTTCCTTATTAAGATTCCCCGTATGCAGCCAACTGTTTTCCCTAGTATATGTTTTATATGTTTTGATCAGTGGCGGGTCTAGGATTTCAAATCGTATGTGGCATTTTTCGGCTCGCTTCGCAAGTTGTGTCTAGTTTTTTAACTTTTAAGTTTTTCTTGTGTGGTCTTACTCAATCATATAGTATGAAAACTAGAGGGGGCAAAACGACCGACAAGCTAAACAAGTGGCGGGTTAAACCGTAAAAATATATAAAAATGTATAAATAATACTTGTTTGAAAATAAGAAAAAACACATCAAAAATAAAAAAAATCCGCCGAGTGATCAATTTGATATTTTACATACGCCCATTAGAACTCATCAATAATAATGGAT
Organism: Glebionis coronaria; assembly: GCA_025667525.1. Lineage (NCBI taxonomy): Eukaryota > Viridiplantae > Streptophyta > Magnoliopsida > Asterales > Asteraceae > Glebionis > Glebionis coronaria. The sequence goes on from CM046882.1 coordinate 475,794,749, forward strand.
GATCAAAAAATGTCTCATACTTTTTAAAAAAGTATCAAAAAAGTACTTATAATTCGTAAAATGAGTAAGATTTGTCATTTTTAATAAAAATAAAATAATATATCGAGTCATAAATATGACTTAAATTACTAACATTTAAGATGTTTTGATAAGTATACAACTTTTTTCAAACAAAAGTCATCTAAAATTCCATGATGTCCGAAAATATATGTAGTCGTGTTTTATATTTCACATATATAAAAACAAAAAAGTTGTTAAGACTATACACAATTACACATTAATTTCTTTTGACACAATAGTGACATATACGACAAAAAAAACAAGTACGTACATATACCACCCACTGCCCACTGTTCATTATCTTCTCCATTTGGTCAGATCTGCTTCATTTCTTTCTTTCTTTCTTTTTTTTTTGTCAAAAATTCAAAACTATAAAACATGTTTCCTCGATGTTCTTGGTCGTCATTTTCATGGAACTTCCTCAAACTACTTGTAACACAATCAGATAACTAACAATTTCTTCAAACAAAAAAATGTTTCGTCGGCTTGAATCATGTGTGGCACGTGCCACACGTAGCTAGTACCTAAATCTGCCCCTGGTTTTGATTGCTTATGTTTAATTAGAATACCTAAAGCCATATACATGCATGACCAGTTTCACCTAGTTATGGAGGTACCATAACCATAACACTAGAGGCACTGGTGTTATGACTTCCCCACGGCGGAGTGATTGCTCGTGGTGTCCCTTTCAGCTTTTGGCCATTTATTTATATTATCAGGTGGGGCGTATGGGTGCATCCTAGTTACATGTTTTCATCAAATTACTTAGTGTGAATGTGGTGTGTGCCTTGCATCCTTCACAAGGAGTTGATCCCTCCTACCCAAAACCAGTATATTAAATTAGAGGCAGCCCCTCTAATTTGCATGACGAGGTCACCCCTCCAAGTATTCATGCACGTTGATATTTCATGACCTATATTGGCTAAATAGTAAACATGTTAAACAGTTTTTATAAGATAAACATAAGGCTTTTCAAACTATAAAACCAGTTTTACTAAGTTACACCAGGTTTTCCAGGACATGTACATTTCTGCTGCTATATGTTTTACATGCTTATCTTATTTATTCCATGCTTGTATATCCATGCATTGAGCGTTATGCTCATCCGTTACTTTCCTTTCCATGTCCCAAAACGGCAGGTACCCCAGGATAGACTCGAGCATTTTGGAGGACATGCATAGGATGGAAGCTGCCATAGACTTATTTTCCTTTTGCCTTCATATACTTATGCTTGTTTAAGTCTTTTATTCATTTCTTTTGCTTTGTTATGTTTTGGGCTTATGTGTAGGAACCGATGTTTGATTCCGGTTTACCCTATGGTCATGTATGTTTTACTATATATTACCTTGCATGCTTTGATGACACGCCATAATTACGCGTAACGGTCCACTTATCAAAGTGGGGTGTTACAAAAGGTGTCCTCCGAAAGGTTTTTTCCGAAAGTTACTCCGAAAGTTGTTTCGAAAGTCCATATTCTCCGAAAGTCAAAGATAGTTCCGAAAGTCAAAGATAGTTCCGAAAGTTACTATACTCCGAAACTCCAAAAGTTACGAAAGTCAAAGATTGTTCCGAAAGTCCTTATACTCCGAAACTCAGAAGTTCCGATAGTAATTTTACGAAAGTAATTTTTCTTCCGAAAGTTGGTTTCTTCTGAAAGTTTCATTCTCCGAAAGTTGGTTCTCCGAGAGTTGGTTAACTCCGAAAGATAATTCTCCGAAAGTTGGTTCTCCGAGAGTTGGTTACCTCCGAAAGATATTTCTCCGAAAGTTTGTTCTCCGAGAGTTCCGAAAGATATTTCTCCGAAAGTTTTTTCTCCGAGAGTTGGTTACCTCCGATAGATATTTCTCTGAAAGTTTGTTCTCCGAGAGTTGGTTACCTCCGAAAGATATTTCTCCGAAAGTTTTTTTCCCCGAGAGTTGGTTACCTCCGAAAGTATTTCTTCCGAAAGTTAAAAAAAATAAAAATAAAAGAGTTTTTTGGCGGGAAAACCGGAGTAAAATTTATTTTTTTCCAGACCATTTTTAGACCATTTAATCTTCAATTTCAAATTTTGGCGATGCGAAAAAATTTTCGACCAAAAATTCAAATTTTCGGACCAAAATTCAAATTTTTAGGCCAAATTTCAAACTTTTTAGGTTTTATCTTTCATTAAAATTTTCATTTTTCAAAATTTTTCCCTATTAGTTTTTGGCTATTTCGAACTTGATTTTAAAATTTGGCGATTCCAAAATTTTCGGTTTACCGTTATATCGGACTGAGTGATTTATTGTCGGACTGAGAAAAAATCGGAATTTTCGGAATTTCAATCACGACCTCATCACAACACATCCACTAAGATCCATAATCCATACACACCATATCCTCTTACTACATCACGCTCAATGGACATCTTCAAAACAACGGATTCCACAACAACAACGTCTATGAATGTAGTGATTAAAGAGAAGATGTAGAATCCAAAGGTTCAGACATATACTGAGACTCCAATCAGTAAACCTATTAACAAGGATTCTACAACCAAAAATGTTCATGCAATCAAACACAAGATGTCGAAAGCAAAAGAGCGATGCATGGAACATTTAAAGTCACTTCAGTCACACCTTCAGGTTCTTTCAAGAGAAGACCTAAAAGGCACTCGTCTTGAAAATGGATTCAAACGGGTATTCACTCTACTATTTAGTCAAGATGTTGAGAAATTCACCAGATCAATGCTACATAATGTGGACCATCTTCAACACGAACTTGACAGAGATGATTTTCACGAGACTCTATGCATGGAGCTCCTTTTAGCTCTCAACATTCAGTTCCAGCAATTCATTGACTCAAGTGGCTTATCCAACAACGATCGAGAGTTCGCAAGTACATACTTTACCAAATATACTCTCGTAGATCCTCAAGCGTTCAAAGAGACACTTCTTCAACATTTGAGTAATCTAAAGAAGTCAATTGCTGAAAGAACACGCCATCAAAGGCAATTTGAACGAAGGGTGAATCAAAGACTGATGCAGACAAAAGATAGCAACGTCGATAAGGGTCAAGCATTGGATGCTTGTTCGGTTGATACAGAATGCAGCGGGACAGAATCAGAAACGCAGCATACCAGAAACAGCTCAGGGAATGAAATAGCCAATGATGTGGATAACAGACTCAATTATGATGATGAGCCAATGACTACCGTACAATTAAATATTGATTCTAAGATTCACGAGCTTGAAATTCTGTTAGCTCAGAATACAATATATTTTGAGGATTCCAAACTCTATTTTTCAAAGAAAAATAACAAATTTGAGGCTTATTTTGAAAAACTTGAAAAAGCAAATGTTGTTCTTGAAAAAAATTAGATCGTAAGATTCAAGATTTCGACGCGGAAAAAGAACATTCTGTGAAACAAATAAATTTGTTAGAATCAAAGTTGGCTTCTCAAAATCCAAGTCCTCCGCCTGCTTCACTATGTGAAATATCTGTACAACCTATCGACACTGTAGATAGTAATGATGTGAATGATGATAATGAAATATTTGATAATATGAACATTAAGTTAGAACAACGTGCCGCTCAATTACTTCTACAAAATGAGCAATTAAAGGCTCAGATTCAGGAAAAGGTTTTTGCACTGACAGTGGTGAAAAATGAATTAAGGAAGCTAAAAGGAAATAGCGTGGATACTAAGTTAGCAAAACAGTCAGTCTTGGGGAAACCTCCTTCTCAACCATTCAAAAACCGCTCAGTTGCTAGACAACCGAATGCGTTTAAATCTGAACGACCCAAAATGTCGAACCCGGGGTTTGCATCCCAAGTTGACGTGCATAGCAATTTTCCTAAACCAGTCACTCCACAATCTAGACCCTCCTTAAGAAATTCTGCTTCTGCAAAACCCGATCACATGAATGCTTCAAGAAAATCTAGATCTAGCTCCAAGAACATGCCTAGGTGTAGTTCAAATGACACGGGTCATAAAAGGTATCTAGAGGATGCTAAGAACAACACACAAGCAAGATATAGGACTAAACCACAACCTAGGAGCGTTGTTCATACATCTAGGAATTCTAGACCCTTCTATGATGTGCACAATTCTACCAACCCTATGAACTATAGAGCCTTCTCAGATGCTAAGCACTTTGTTTGCAAGAAATGTAACAAATGCGTGTTTAATTCCATTCATGATGATTGTATAACGCAAGTCCCGAACAAGGTGAACCACAAAGCTAGAGCATCTCAAAGACGGAACCCTACAGGAAATAGGTTTTCTCCAACTAAGTCTTCCGCTATGCATGAGAAATCAATGACTCCAAGACTCTGTCTTAGGTGGATACCAACGGGTAGAACCTTTAAAACAATTGGTCTTAGGTGGGTTCCTACTGGAAATATATTTCCCTCTAGCATGAAAAAGGTTCAAGGTGAACCCCAACACGGTTCTCACAAAGATATCACTAACCCACAAGCAAGCATACAAACTACTGATAAAAGTGCAGGTAATAATGTAAAAGTTCAACAAGAACACAAAGGTTTTCCATATTCATACCGTTCAACAAAAGACACTCTCAGAGTTTGGTTGTTGAAGAAGCAGATATCAGAGATATACGTGTCTCAGGGGTTTCACAAGTAAGATTCAAAATGACTTATAGTCACATATCAGACTGTAACTCGAACGTCAAAGAAAGGGAACTTTATCTCTTCAACGATAAGTTACCCTCAAAACGAGAAATTCATATTTCTCGGTCACGAGCTTCTATTAAAACTATTCAAAAGTTTTATGCTCGTGTACAATGGCTTATAGTCAAATCACAGACTGTAACCCGGACTTTAAAGACATGAAAGTTCATCCCGAGTATGACTTATCCTCAAAACGAGAAATTATATTTTCTCGGACACGAGCTTCTATTAAAACTAATCGAAAGTTTTAAGCTCGTGTATATGACTTCTAAGCGCGTCACAGCTTAGGACTCGGACCTCAAATAAGGAAAGTTTATCACGGACGATAACTTATCCTTCTCAACGAGAAATTCATATTTCTCGGTCATGAGCTTCTCATAAAAACAATCAAAGTTTTTAAGTTCATGAAAAACGACTTCTAAGTAAATGTCAGCTTAGAACTCGAACTTCAACTTAAGGAAAGTTTATCACGGATGATAACTTATCTTTCACAACGGTAAATTAATCTTTCTTGGTCATGAGCTAGTCACAAAACAATCAAAGTTTTGATCTCATGAAAAACGGACCCGCAATGGTAGTGTACGTTTCAGTGCGCTTTCTCTAAACAATAGAAGAGAAGTCTTCTATCATGATTATTTTAAAACCGTTGAACACAATTTTTCAAGAATTTCTCAAAAGATTTATCTAAATCTTTCAAAATTGTGTGTTCAACACTCCCTTCCTCATAATGTGGTTTTATATCTCAACAATGTCATACGTTATTTTGATCAATTTTTGAGGGGGGTGTTTTAAAATCAAGCCTTTAATGTTGTTGGGTACATCTCTAAAATTGTCATATTTTATGTATCCAACATATTCCGAAAATGGTTTAAAACTGTCATATGTAATATACTATATCTGATAAGGCATCTCAACTCCGTACCTCAACATATTTTGTGGTGTCATTTTTCTAAACTTTTGTCAAATTTTGTCTCAAGACACACATATATTGTTGAGGGGGAGCAACCTGACTTCAAAAGTTCCATAATTCATGCGTGCACACATGTTTCTCTCCCAATCAGTTTTTAGAAATTGTCATATTTTAATCAATTGGTATCTCTAATATGATGTTTTTATATTAGAGATAGGGGAGAAAATGTGATTAAATGTAATATATTACAACATGTGATCTTAAAGACTCAAGCGCAACTCTTTCCTTCACATGCTAAACCATTTCGTATATCGATGCATGTGTGTAGGGGGATCTTTTTGGAAATGTAAAACTTTCAAAGTGTTAAAAGTTTTGATTTTTATCAAGCACTTTGAATGGTTTTCAATGGTTTTATGGTTACGATCTATAACCAAAACAACCTACTATCCACGACGAAACGTTGGAGTCAAAGGGTCGTTTAGATAGGAAACTAAGTCCTATGATCCAACCAGAACCGGAGGGATCTACCCAAGGACATTCCAGAGCTAGAAATAGTTGTCCTTAGGAAGGATGGAGTTGAATGAAGCTGAATGCGGACCAATTACTTAAGTTAGAACTGGAACAATCACAACAAGGGGCGAGTGATGACGTGTTGGTAAGCATTGAAGGATTTGAATATTCTATGCAACTTAGGTAGAAACCGGGTTAACACATGTATTGAAGACAAGTGTCATGGACCCAGTGATACGATGCATAACCCTTCCCCAGCCATTCGAGTTTCTCTCAAAAGAAACTTGTCCCATTGTCACGGAGATCAACACGTATCTTTTGACTTTCTCACTCCGAGTTAGTTAATATTGAAAAGGTGGTAGTCTGCTCCAGCCTCCAATTACCAAAATGCATTTATCAAGTCTAGAGCCAAACAGGATCAATCTATCATCTCATTAGGACACAATCGATTCCTACGCATTATCCTTGTGATATTGCTAGAACATCTAAGTGATACGATTCATAATGAAGATGGAAATCCTGCTTGATTCAACCTCAAACAAGCTCATGGTAGGTAACTTGTGCGATTATACATGAATCAAACTTGTGAGAACTAGAAAGAAACTAAGTTTGGATTCTTAATTGATTCAAACTTGATTCCAGGTTTCTTCGCAAAATCCGTGTGATCTTGCCAGAACATTCAGAGTGACACTCATTATTGTTCACAGTGACGAATGGAAATCCTTCCAGTGTCAACATCAAACAGCACTGTGGTAGGTAATTCGCAAGATTCTCTATGAATCAAGCTTGTGACAAACTGGAAAGCAACAATGGTGCGATTCTTATTGAATCAAACTTGTTCCAGGAATTCTGAATTGACAACTCTAAACAGACGGATAATTTATCCTTATGATTCACTCTTTACGTTCGCAGTATGCTTTGAGACGGTCGAGTAAAGAGAACTGACTACTATCGTCGGGAAACCCTGTCAAGGAGGTTCTTAATCGAATCTACCCGATCACAGGTACGGTATCTGATACCGTCTAACGATCTTCACCGACCGGAGGTAAAACGCTACCAAGTTAGGATGAAATGTTTAAAGCCATTTTATCTGTGTCTATATATGTTGCTGCATATCAAGAAGGTGGCGTAGCTGTGTGCTAACCGATGTCGATCCAGAAGTCACAGGAGCACAAGATGGCGATAATCAAGATACCTAAGAATGTAAGAATGTAATAGGTCATCTTAGTCACAAGGAGCACAAGATGGAGATCTCAAGCACTCAAAGTCAAATACAAAGGCTCAAGATAAAGATCACAAAAGCATGAAGGAACAAAGCCGTTACAAACAAGATCAAGACCAAGATACAAGATCAAAAGAAGGAAGATCACCTCCACAAGAATGTATTCACTCAATCATCTTATGCATTTAAAGATGACCGATACATTGGGGGAGATTGTTAGCCCTATATTTTATATAGTCGAACAAGAATGTAATAGGTCATCTTAGTCGTTATTGGTCTTGTATTGTAATAGGTTAGTCGGGTTAACCGGGCTTGCTATTTAAGCTAATATTGTATAGTTACGACGTAAGCCCAAGCAAAGCCAAGCCTGGCCCATGAACAAGCCCATTAAAGCCTTAATGGCGTGGTCCGGGGGGTATATATACCCTCTTCCATGTGTGGAAGAGGGTGTTGATTCATAATTACTTTCTCTCTCTAGTTATAATTTAACCATCCAATTCTCTCTACTTACTCTCTCTACCTTCATCTATTTCTCTCTCTAAATATCATCTTTATTATATGTTATGGATTGAAGTGGGATTAACAATATATAATAGTTGATGTAATATTGTCTATAGAAAATATGACTTAACTTGTTGATTAATATCATACTAGTATAATCAGGTTAAAGATTTACCTCCATGCGAACAAAGAATATATCGATATCGAAATCCAAGTCAAACACGATCAAGAACACCGACTCGTACAAGAACAACATAGTTTAACGGAATGCGATCGGACTTCGTTACCCCACTTATGTACGGATAGGTAAACCACAACTCAGCCCATAGACGAACTATAAACCACCGATGACGAAATAAAACACGGCAACTCGAATTATTTATGAGCTGACCCATAACTCGACACAAATACTTGATTGGTCCTATGACTCTCCAATAGTTAATTAGAAAATCTTTATGGTAATGAAGGTTAAGAGAGTTAGACGTGTTAATGAAGATCAAAGCAGATATGGGTTGACATTTCTTAATGTAAATGATTTATGTTTTTTTGTTTTGAAACCGAATATCACTGCCAAATATAAGTTGCATATCATGGAGCAGATAATTAGGAGTGACTGAGGGAACAGATTTATGACCATATCATTCATCTGTATTTTTTTGTTACTTTGTAACAAATGAGAAAATTAAGAGGGTTTTGCTAGTTATTCTTCTAATAGGCCGGGCCTTGGGTCATAATTAGACTTATAAGGCTTATGCTTAACACAAAACCCGTTTTATATATTTTGCATCATAATTTGAGTTCTCGTGTATTCGTATATTCATGATTTTTTATTTTTTGGTATTATATCTTGTCATGTCGTATTTAATATACGTTTTTTCTTGTCATGTACCTTTGTTACACTTGAATACTTGTCGTGACTTAATCAATTAACTTTTAGTTAGTTTGTAATTTCATGTGATTAATAATTTCATGGATTTTTCATGCGGGTTTTACAAAATGTATACTTGGATGTGTCTTGTGTGTTAGTTCTCACTAAACTCTAAAGTGATGTAGTTGTTAGTGTCTTGTGTGATAGTTCTCACTAAACTACAAAGTGATGTAATTATGAGTATGAGTGTTTGAGTTCTCACTTAACTAGAAACTGATGTGAGCATGAGAGTTGTGTGGAGATTGGTTCTAGCAAAAGAATATGGACGACAAAGATTGGTTCTAGTTATGATTAGAACTCGGCATCTAGCCTTGTGACGAAAAAGAAAATGGGCGACGAAGATTGGTTCTAGCTATGATTAGAACTCGACATCTAGCCTTGTGTCAAAAAAGAAGATAGGCGACAAAGATTGGTTCTAGCTAGGATTAGAACTCGAAATTTAGCTTAGTGTTGGAAAATAATGTAAGCAACGTTGTAAGGTTTTATCCGCCAAGAAGGGAGCTTGTGGATATAGTGAAAATATCGAGTAAGGTGTACTCGAGGAGTGGAGTAGGAACGAAGAGATAGATTCGTTGCCGAACCACTATATATCTTTATGTCTTTCCTTAGGTTTCTTCTTTCCTTACTCATTACTAACTTGTCTTTACATTTAGCATTACATCAACATAATCACTTGATATACAAACTGTTTTGAAACATTGGAAATTGGCCTAACTATTATGAAACAAGTTTTCAAGTATAGTCATTTCTAATGACGAACATAATTTTAACTAAGAAAACTATTCAACGCCCCCCCCCCCACTTCTAGTTTCTATAATTGGTATCAGAGCGTAGGTTACTCAAGATCTTTGAAGAATATTATGCTTTAAAGCTTAGATCGATCTATGGTCTCTACTAATCAGAAGGGTTGGTTGCAGTAAAGTCTCCTTTTTGGTAAAAACAATTTTTCTTAAAAAATTGACCTTATAATTAAAGCTATATCAACTCATCTTGATTATGATCTTATTAGTAGCTTTTATGCATTTTAGATTTACTCTTGAAATGTATCTACTAGTTTGTATCCTTCTTTATGTAGGTATTCATGAAGGCTAATCATTAACTTGATTATATATTAGTTATCGTGAGTCACTTACACTTGGTGAATACTCATCTCCTTTGATCTCCAACATCATGGGATAATGATATAAAGAATGGTGGATGTGCTACTAGTCCTTAGAAAACTAAGTATGTGTACTATGGTCAAGTTTGGTATTTTTGTTAATCCATTGAAGACTAGGGATGCACCTTGCGGCTAAGGTATGTTTTCATCCTTCCACAACCCTTTGATCTTTCTTTTGATCATTACTTGACTATGTGTTTGATTTTGGCATCCTAGCCTTGACATTTGTTTATGCTATGTGATTCTATTATCTTACCCTCTCAAACCTTCATAGTATCGGATACTTAACTCAAATGGGTGATGTAATGTGAGTTAGTCGTAGCTTAAAGTGAAAAGCATGATTTATATGGTTTTCAACTTCATGGTAAGTAGGCCCTATATCATGTGTAGTGTGTGCAATTGAACTCGTATCTAAGTTGATTGATTAATCATTTGAGATACCAAACTACATCATATGTTGTACTGTTGTAGTTAGGACATTACACATTTGGAATTGAAATATTCTAAGGATATTGTCATTTTAGTCCTTTTCAATGATCTCAATCCGATCATGAGGGAGAGAATATAAGTCCATATATTTGCTCATATTTTGTAAGAATTTAAGAGCTTAATACACTTATATTAAGTGTTCTTGAATCTATATAACAAAAGAGCTTGGTATCATTCATTACCAAATCTGATTCGTCTTACGCCGGACTGGCACGTCATGAACCACTATATATGACACAAGCTCTTCGTCTCAACAACTTGAAGATTGTGATTCATCTCTTGAGCATCAATACTTGGCATTGATTCACTCCTCTTTGTTTCTCTCTATCATCTCTTCGTTCACGAATAGTCGTTTCTTCGGTTCAGTCTTTTTCGATCTCGATTCCACTCGTAATCCTTCTTTAAGGCATTATAACCTAGTGTTCTAGTGGTCCAATGAATTTCAAAAGGCTTAAAATATGTATTAAGTATTTTAGAAAAATTTGGTTTGAAAATTTTCTTTCATTTTCAGGAACTTAACATGGCATCTGCCCGCGGTTCCTTAAATGCGCAGTGCTACCCGTAGTTCTTTAACAATACTGAGTCGCAGGTCCACCAGACTTAAAATAATACAGATTTTATTATTTTACACTTTTTCAAAAAACCCACTATCCTCCTTCTTTGCTGGTGCGACAGGAAGAACCACCAAACCTCCATTAACAACTTTGTAAAACCTCTGAAATCACTCAAATTAATTGGTTTCAAGACAAGGATTTCATCAATATTTCATCATTAATCAATTAATTGTAAGTATTTCTATTCAATTTCATATAATTTGTTCTATGGTTCTTAATTTCATAATTGGGAATTTTCGAAATTAAATTGAATCAGAACCAACTTAAGAATGTGGGTATCCATAGTTTTAGTGCTATGATTCTTTTAGGTTCATATTACTTGAGATTTCATAAAACCTACTTATAGAACAAATCCGAAATTTAACTAAAAATTTGGTTTAGTTTTGAAATTGATATGAACCTTTGAACGAATTATGAACATGGGAATGATGAAGACTCGTCCTTTGGTTTGTCAAGTAATTGATGAAACACATTCCTATGGTTTTAATAGTTAATATTCATATGTAACATGGAGTGATTTGTGGAAACATTTTTGTTTGTTCTAGGTACCAAAATGCCTTTGGAAATTCAAAATGACCATGATAATAGTAGAGAGTATATGCCTTTTTCTATCCAATTCGTGTGATTCTCTATCTCTCAAAAACACCCTTTGGTCTTTAGAAAATCGATGCTTTCATTAAGGTCGGTTTGTCTCATCCGATCTCGATGGGCATGAACTTACTCGATTCATGTTTAAGTCCATTGGCTTTGATTGCTTACTTGATATTGATGAGCCAATCTTTCCTTCGTTCCTCATCGAGTTCTTTAGTTCATTCTCTTTAATATGCATCAATAATGGTTTGTCTATAAGATTTTCCATTAGGGGTAAGACTATAATATACTCACTTGCCGAATTCACTCGAATTCTCAAGGTGTCGTATAATGGTCAATGTCGGTTCACCGATGCTTGGAGTCTTGACTCTCTACAATCAGCCCCTATTGATGTGCATATTTTTTACTAAAATTCCTTCACCTTCTTTCATTGCTAGAGCCAATTCTTAGCCTCGTAAGCATTCCATTCTTAGTGATTTTCAAGGAAACATTCGTACTCTCACGCCTTGAGAATTTCTAACTAGCGAACTTAATAATTTCATAGTTCCGTGGGCCGAAATCATTAGGGAAAACGCAATATGTCTTGGTGGTGATCGCAATCACGTACCCTCATTCTTGCACATATCGTATTTTGTTGCTACCTCCACATCGTACAATCTTACGTATTTCATTGCTGGTAGGATTAGCTTTGTTCTTTTTTAGATCCAAATCTAGCCTTCCCTTCGCTATGCTTCTTACTCGTCTTCTTAGAAGGGTTGATCGTGACTTTCCTCATCTAGAAGTGTCCTACATCTTCGTTGATCGTGTAATGCTTCCCATTAAAGGGAACTTTTTACAAGAGCCTAGGAGTGACATTTATGAAGTGAAAAATGATCTTCGGAAAGAAACTCATGATGTTGGGTTTGAATCAACTTCAAATATTTGTGAGAACAAAGTTGAAATCAATGCCACCATGAAATCTCCGAGTAATTTCCCACCATCAATGTATTGTTACATTAATGATTCACCTTTCGTGCATCATTCTTATTCCTCTTTCTCTAACTATTTCGTGGGTCCTCAAGACATTAGTCTTGAAACTCTCTACTTTCAAAACCTTCATATTCAAGAGAAAACAAGAGATGGATCAAAGTCTATTGAAGAAATGTTCAAAAGAATGAGTGAGTAGAAGGATCAGTTCAGCTTCGGTGCCACGATTATTGTCTCTTGTCGTTTATGCACTTTATTATGTAATGTACTAACTTGTTTGGATTGCTTAGATTTTAATCCTAACTATGTGTTTCGTGTGATTGAACTTTCAATTCACATGTTTGTGTGCAATTATGTGTTCTTTAGCTATTAGATCTTGGTTGTTTATCTATATGGCTTGAATATTATGTGTAAAATCTGAGTCTTTGAAAAATTATGAAAATTCCTTTTTCAATGCCTACTGTCCGCGTATCCTTAAATATTAGGCGGATCAATAGTGATATTGAGCCGCATGTATATTTAATGAGCAGCGGGTTGTATTTTCGAATGAAATCATTCCTTTAAATTTTTTCTTTTAAATCTTTTTAAAGATGGATAAAACTTTTGCTAAACATCAGCTTTTTGCAAATTAAGCTTGACAAATTTAATTGTTTACCAAAAACATTTCTATCCCATTACTACTTTGGATCAATTGCTTCTCTTTTTAAACTTTCTTGTTCTTCTTCTTCTTCTTCACCATCTCTAAGCCTTTCTAAACCTTTAACATTCAACCATGGTGTCCACAAGATCTTCATCTTACACCAAACACTCTTCCACAAGAAAAAGCCTTAAGATTAAGATTAAGATACCTAAGCTAGGTTCTTCTTATTTTCTTACCCCTAGGAATGAGAAAATTCCCACATCAATTATCATTTCCTCATCACCTTCACCAGCTCTTGCACATGCAAGACTTCTTCAACCCATGGTACTAACCATTCACATGGTTCTACCTCATCTTCATTCCAATCAAGAATGAATGATATTTCATCACCTTTCTCTCCAAGTTCACTCATGGATGAGAACCCTCGACCAATACAAAGCATTATCTTTGAGTATGACTTTGTTGTGCCTTCACCTATATCACCCTTAGACATCATGCCTCCCCGTCCTCCTAACACTCCTCTTGAGGGTATTCATCTTTACCACCATTTGGGTGATTCATACCTATTTGTTTTTCTTGAGGCACATGGTAAACATTTTCCATGTTGTCTTTACAACAACCACATCATCCAATCTCTTAGGATGGAGATGTATGAACTTCATGCAAGGTTGCAAGAATTCTTGCTAACTTTGTTTGCTACTCCTCCTCCTCCATATAGGGGATGAGATGATGAGATTTTTCTAAAAATATCTTTTAAGACTCAAGCCATGAAGATCAACTAATCAAGATTAGATTAGTTAGATTTGTTTTTTAGTTAGTTATTTTTCATTTCTTGTATCTTTATTTTCCTACATGAGTTTTTCACGTAGATGTTGTATGGATTTAGTTTTATGTGTTATAACTTCTTTGTTTTCACACTAATCAACTTCAATTTAAATTAAATTGAACCTAAATCTATTGTCACCTCTAAAACTTGATTAAAATTAGATCAAAATGTTATCTAAATATTTTGTCACCCTTTGTCAAGATACTCTTGTGAGTATGTTGCTTCTTTTATGCAACATAGACTAACCTAGTGCTAAAAGACGTAAAAATCAAAGATTTGCTAAAATTTGAAGAAGTCTTGTCTTTTCTCAAACTTTCAGAAAATCGCATTTTGGCCACCATTGTGGGTGGTTCCTTAAATGCCCCAGCGAATCAATATTGATATTGAGCCGTGACCATATTTAACGAACCGCGGCCAGTGAGCCCTGTTTTTGTTTGTTTTTTGTCTTTCTCCTTTGACCAGTTTTCTTCAAGATTCTTTGTTTGCCTCTTTGAGCTAAACATTCCTTGATATCTTTTGCTTTTGTTTCTATTCTTTTCCTTCTCTACTTTCTTTATATTATCTTCTTTTGGGATCTTTCTTCTCACCCCATCATGTCTTCTTCTTCTAACCTTAATCTTGACATCTCTTTGTCACAACCTCTAAACCCAAAGCTTCTTCTTCTAAGCTTTCCAAGAAACCGAAAAATTCGGTGAAACCTGTTTGGATTAAAAAGAACAAGGATTTCTATGATCCTTCTTCTCCCAAACCTTTCAAGACTTCCAACCTCTCTCCAATTGAGTATTGGAAATATTTACTCAATCAATCCAATTATTGGATAAAGGGAAGCTCTTTCGCCACCACCTAAACCTTTCAACACATCTTAACTAAATGAACTCTCGTTTTACCCTAACATCACTAAATATTGTGATGGTAACCTTTCATTTTCTTCTCCACACTCTCCTTCTACTTCTTCACCTCATTTATATAATGATGCACTTCCTCCCTCTAATGACTTTGTCATGCATCATGGAACCTCTTGTGCGTGTTGTAGATTTCAACAAATTGAACTTGCTAATCTCTTTGAGAAGTTAAATTTTCTTGAATTTCTACTCACTCGACCTCCTCTTCGAGTATTTGTTCCCGTGAGCAATCTCCGGAAGACGCGCCTTCTTCTTATTTTACCGGTTAAAACATATTTTGTGTTCTAATCGTTTGAGTCACAAAATAAAAACCTAAGCAATCTTAGAAGACTACTTCTACTAGAATAGTTGTTATGCTTATGTTGTTTATTTTTCTTTCGTGTTATTGTATTCATATTTATATATATGCATATTCTATTGTATGTGCTTTCATATTTTTTTAATATGATTGTTATGTGTGTTAATTGCTTGTTTTGCTTATTCCTTTATCACACATATTGTTAAGAGTTGATTTTGGTTAAAACTTGAATTTTATTGGGTGATTCCAAAATTCTAAGCTTTTAACCTTTGACACAAAATATCTTCAAATTGTTGGATGTTTCTTTTCTATCTTTATTTCAACAATTGTGAATTGATCTTGTCAAAATACTCTCCTTGGATATACTTAGCAAATATTTACTTCCTAATCTGAGATTTATTTTCTTCCTTCCTCTCAAATTATTTAGCAAGTAGTTGTGACTATTGCCTATACATGGGTGTTTCTTTTCTTTCTACTAACCCTTGTATGTAGCTTGTTACCTTAGATCGATCACTTGGTGCCCTAAGCAAGAGGGAGTAAGCACCAAGGGGGAGCTACTAGCAAAGTCGGTTTTTTTCTTCTTCAAAGACTTATGCTACCTTTTTGCTTCGACAAAAGGAGGAGAAATGGTAGTGATAAAATCGTTAATAATTCGAAAACTTTTGTTTTACATAAGTGAGTTTATGTTTTTTTGTAACAAAAAAAGGAGATTGTTAATGCAACCGATGCCTAAAAACATTATTTGTAATAATTAATCTTTATTAGTTTTGATCATGACAAAGTGTAAAAACGTTTATTGTCAAAGATAATTGTAAGACGAATTATTTAACAACACTATCATTCAGGTAATAATCATTTAAGTCTTACACAAACACATCTTATATATGTTTAGTGATCATTAAAAGTGATTAACCTTAAAACTCACATTTATACAAATATGACAAAATATTTTAATAAACTTTATTTTAAGAAAATGTTTTATTAAAATGGAAAATAGAAATTTGAATTTAGCATATTCTAAATGGTCAAATAGCATCCTTTTTGCGTATGTTTTTCACCAGATGGCATTTCCCTACTAGAAGACAAAAAGGAGCGGACTCTAGAGACCGCAGATCATTTTAATTCGCTACGGACCATTATCAATAAGGAACCGCAAGCCTACTTAATGAGCCGCGCTTAGATAGCCGTTGGACCTTGTCTCCTTTAAATAGTGGATCATTCTCCATTTTCTAATGAACCTTTTTGGACAACTTTATGCTTCTAATCTCTTTTCTATATTCCAATCATTAGTAAATGATCACTTAATGTGTTAAGTATGTTTACTTATGATTATCCCCTTGATCCCCTTCTTTATATCTCCAAAGAAGACCACTCACACATTTGTGATGTGATAAAAGATGAAGCCTTAATGAAGATAATTCTTTCTTAGATATAGTCATGTTCATTTAAGTCTTGTGTAGATCCAAGGTATATGTGTATACTTGGATTAGTCTTGTGTAGATCCATGGTATAAGTGTATACTTGGATGTGTCTTGTGTGTTAGTTCTCACTAAACTCTAAAGTGATGTAATTGTTAGTGTCTTGTGTGATAGTTCTCACTAAACTACAAAGTGATGTAATGATGAGTATGAGTGTTTGAGTTCTAAGTTAACTAGAAAGTGATGTGAGCATGAGAGTTGTGTAAAGATTGGTTCTAGTTACGATTAAAACTCGACATCTAGCCTTGTGTCGGAAAAGAAGATGGGTGACGAAGATTGGTTCTAGCTATGATTAGAACTCGACATCTAGCCTTGTGTCGGAAAAGAAGATGGGCAATGAAGATTGGTTCTAGCTATGATTAGAACTCGACATCTAGCCTTGTGTCAGAAAAGAAGATGGGCGACTAAGATTGTTTCTAGCTAGGATTAGAACTCGACATTTAGCTTAGTGTTTGAAAAAATGTAAGCAACGTTGTAAGGTTTTCTCCGCCAAGAAGGAAGCTTGTGGAGATAGTGAAAATCTCTAGTAAGGTGTACTCGAGGAGTAGAGTAGGAACGAAGAGAGAGCTTCGTTACCGAACCACTATAAATCTTTTGTGTTTTTCCTTAGATTGCTTATTTCCTTACTCTTTACATTTAGCATTCCATCATCATAATCATTTGATATAGCAAATATTTTGAAACATTGGAAATTGACCTAACTATTATGAAACAAGTTTTCAAGTAATAGTAATATCTAATGACGAACATAATTTTAATTAAAGAAACCATTCAACCCCCCTTCTAGTTTCTACGGTATACACGAGAAATGGAAGGTAATACGACCTAGAGTATGCCGATTTGTTGGAGTGTATAATAACGCAATGCATATGGCGGTGGAGAGTTGAGCAGCTACACATTTTTCTTGCATACGGCACGTCTTTACTATCAAGCTGAAAACGGTACGCGGTCTAATTATCGTAATTGTTGGAATATTTTAAAAGGTAGTCTGAAATTTATGGGTGGTGAAGTTATGAATTTTTTTGAAGAGTTAGAAAAAGCTACAGCAAGAGGTCCAAGACATCATAGAATGGGACACAAGTATAAATAAAAATGATTTTAGTGGCAACGATGAAGTGCATGAAGTTTGACAACCGATGGGTAGGGACCGAGCGAAAGCTTTGAAGAAGAAAAGGTCGATAGCATCGGGTTCGTCAAGTACGAATGACAAAGCATTGGCTTGGTTGATGGTATATGAGATGGCAAATGTAGGTTGTGATGAAAGCTTAACGTTTTTTGGTATCAAAAGGAGGGAGCTGGAATGTTGTGAAAAAGGAAAAGTTATTCTTCTCGAAGTCATTTTTGGTTTCAAATGGGCGGGAACGGTGAGTTTTGTCTTATGAAACTTTGACAAACATTGAAAGTTTCAAGCAAAGTGGAATTTGGAATTTTAGCTTATGTTTTATTTATTTATTTAATTTATCTATAAATGTACGTTTAAGTTTTAATTTTATATGTATCGTTTTACATGTTATGAATATAAGTTTTTAATTCAGTACGTTTTACGTTTTTATTAGCTTTGTACGTTTACGCATTTTAGTTTAAGAGTAAAAGTATAAAAAATAGTTGAGAGCGCTGGGTTTTCTTGTCTTTATTACAGATGAATGATGAGTTTTGGTGAGTTAAGTGAGAAAAGAAAAAAAAAACTAATGCAGAGATGGAAATAAATTTGACATCCTTTATTTTTTTAACGAGTGTGTTTGGTAGTGAGAGTTGATTGAGAAGAAATAAAAATGAACTCAACTTTCATGTTTGGTAGAAAAAAATAAATAAAAAGTGAAAAATTGAAAAAAAAGAGTCAACAGTTTAAGAGAAATATGTAGTAGTATAATTTGGCTAGGTCAATTTTTATTATTTTGATAAAGAAATGAGAGAAATAAATTATATATATATATATATATATATATATATATATATATATATATATATATATATATATATATATATATATATATATATATATATATATATATATATATATATATATATATATATATATATATATATATATATATATATATATATATATATATATATATATATATATATATATATACTAGCTTTTAGACCCGTCCGGTGGACGGGCTAGCTTTAAGTATATATTTTTAATGAAAATTAAAGTTATGTGTGTTTGTATTAGAAGTTTAGTATATTTAGTGTTAGTTATGACATTAATATTTTAATAATGTAACATATAATGGAAAAAAAATAACGTAGTTTAAGATATTTTATTTATTTAAAAATATTATGAGTTAATTGAATTTGCATACGCTAACGTTATGAATAAGTTTGTTACATTAAAAAAATTTAGAATTTTAATAATATTGTATGAATATTTTATGTATTTTTTAATGTGATGGGGTAATAAATTTCGTATATGTTAATGTTATGAATACTTCTTTACATGAATGTTTTTTTTATAAATTAATATTATTATTAGTTTTTTTTTGGCAAACACATTATAATTAAATACTTTTTAGAAATAATTTTGTTTTGTAAGTTTTATGGTAAAGTATATTCTAGGAAAAGTAAGTCAAAAAAGCTCATTCCTGGTATTATTTTTTGTCACATGTATAATATAGCAACATTATATAACCCAGTCAAAAACGTGATAGTCCGAATATCTAAAACTATTTTCATTTTAGTAAGTCAAACTATTGTGAATCATTTGTAATTCCTATTTTTTTTTGAAGCATTTTATAGAAACCTTTTGATGAATTTCATGTGTCATTTTTATAGAATTTTGTATTTAAGGCATCATATAAATTACATGTGTCGTTTTAATAGAATTTTGTATTTAAGGCATTGTTTTACCAGTCTTCCTTATATATATCTATAGAATTTTATATTTAAGGCATTATTTGTAATTCCTATTTACACGAAAGATTTTTTATATAATTTTGTATTTAAAGCATTGTTTCACCATCCTTCCTAATATATTTTTCTATAATTTTGTATTTAAGGCATTATTTGTAATTCCTATTTTCTTTTTAAGCATTTTATGGAAACCTTCTAATGAATTACATGTGTCAATTTTATAGAATTTTGTATTTAAGGCATTGTTTTACCATCCTTCCTATATAAGGGTTTTTGATTTGATTTGATTTTGATTTGATTTGATTTGATATATATATTATATAATTTTTTTCTTGTAATTGTTTCCAATAATAATTCTATTAAAAAAATAAAAATTACTGAAAAATAACAAATTACCTTCGTGCTAAATTTTTGAAAAAAGGAATGTGTGACATTACCTATAGTGTATATATTATTTAGATATCTTTTAAAGAAAAAACAAGATTTTATGAATATTTTTTTATTTCGGTTATCTAACGCTATCTAACAACAAAATTAAATAGATTTCTTACTTAATTATATTTCTTTAAAATTCTATTTTCTTTTAGGGTTTTGTTAACCACCACCCATAGGGTGGTTTTTATACATTCCATAATTAAAATATCAATAATTATGAATCTTAAATATACCATGTTTAATATACTTATTAATTAATATATACCATATTAAAACTTACTTATCTTAATTATATGTCTTATAATCATGCATTTACAAAAATAAGTAGTTCAAATTTAGAAATGTTTGTAATTATGGAAGATTAAAAAACACCCATAGATGTTTGTTAGCAAAATCCTTTTTATTATATATTTTAAATTTTAAAATTTTCTTTACCAAATGTACTTAAACTTAAAAAAGAAAAGAGAAATAAGAAAAAATCATGCCAGATTCTTTTTCTAATCGAGAAAAGTTATTTTGGATCCTTGTTTTTTGGTGCATCCCAAGGGACTAATCTCCACCATCCATTTATCTTTGATCTAATGGTAGGGATTAATCTAAGATTTAATTAGTTAATCCTATTTTCTTGTCTATAAATTTTTTTTCAATTATTTTCTTATTTATCATTTTTTTTACCCACAGTATTAACTACAACCGTCACCAACTATCACCCCCCCACATATCCAGTTAATCTTAATATTCCGTCTGATCATCTCTGTTTCATCCACCTCCGTCATGCATCACCGTCGGTTACGCGCCACCGATGTCGCCATTGATGGACTAAAATTGACGAGCTCCAGTTTTTGAGTTAAAAACTCAAGGTATATACTAATTGTTAGGTTAATTATACTTTATTAGTATGTAAATTATTAGGTTAAGGATCGATCTTATTTTGTATTAGATCATCAATCTTGTTTGTTTCGTTTGCGTATTTGATGGTGAATAATTAATTGAGTATCATCATTTGATTCTTTTATTTTATGTGTTACATTGTGATTAGCATTAGGTTTTGGTGTATGATTTCAATTTGAAATGATGAACTGATATAAATTTAATGCATGTAAGGTGTTCGATAAAACGTCTAAAAAAGGGATACACAACTTAACAAGCAATCACATGTTCCCGCTTGTCCTGTGATTGTGTTGGTTAGTTCTAGAAGTGGTAGGCAACTCGGTGGAGAGCTTTTAGTTAGCTATGAGACGATGTCTAACAAAAAAATACATACCATAGATCAGAACAGTTATGAAAGTATCATGGCTTTGACACGCCATCAAAGAACTGAAATTGTAGGTTGGAATGTGAATTTTAAAACACCATTAGGCTATATGCGGTTTATTATGAAATACCTTTAAGCTAGTTTCATGTCTAAACAACCAAATACCCTTACAAAAAAGTGTGACACTGAACACCAAAACTTTGTTCGTGAGGGCGAAATAATATTGTATTAGCTCATTAGTTTGATGGTTTATAGGTCAATTAGTTTACAAGAGCTTTCTGCGGGATGATATAGTCGTGTTCTTGCTAGCGAGTATATTGCAAAAGGTCTTGTTAAAAGTGGGGAGAACGAATCCAAAATTGGTGGAGTCGATGATGTTTTCATAGGAGATATAACAAAACCCGAAAATCTTGCTTCTGCCATTAAAAACATAGATGCTCTTGTATTTCTCACTAGCTTTATATCTATATGAAGCTTGGTTCTATCCCACTAAATTTGGTTCTTTAAAATCATGTGTGTGATTCTAGGTGCAGGTTTGGAAGAAAAAGTCTGAACGTTATCTAACGGACTCCAATATTCCATATACAATATCAGGTTAGACTATTTCAAAAATGAATCTTATAAACTATAAAGAACATACTTCCAAATTTTGTAATCCTTTTTTACTATGTGAGCCGAAGGTAGTTCGTGTTATTATCTCTTCACACTTAACAAATTTGAGTAGCTCATTTTTATATTCCAGCTCATTAGCAATAAAGGACGTCGATTCATCATGAGAATCACCGGATTAAACAAGAACAATAAAGGCTAGTAGACATATCTTACTGTACAACCTGCAAACTCGAAGAGAACATAACACGTGGGCATATCTAAACCTAGTCAGCAATAAGAACCTATGCTCAAGAGGTACATTGTGTTGCTCAACCAATTTATTCATAATAGATGATCATCCCCTTTCTATTTATGAAGATCAGAAATATGGATAATGGTCGTGCAACACCTAAAGCTACAAAGGAGTGTCTAGATGCTGTAAATGATGACCTCAAGTTATATCGCTGTGATACCATTTTGAATTGTACTCATGCGTGTCCTAGGGGTTGAAGCGGGGAAACAAATTCAGGAAATAAAGAGCCTACAGTCCTCAGTGTTCTTTCTTTTTAGTTTTAGTAATATATAGGGAAATTGATGATTGTCATGTTTTTTATGTTTGACACAGAATTTGAAAGATCAGATTAAAACAACCGTCTTTTATATTCGAATTATAGTTCTGTATACATGTGACTTTTAATGCTATAGCTAATGTAGAAACATTCTTGCGGCTTATCATGTAGAAAATATTTAAGATAGATGTAGCTTATGTCGTAGAAACTATCTTAGAACACTTATATTTATGTAGCTTATGTTGTAGAAACTACATAAAGAATAGTTTCGGTCCTGACTCCCGACTCGTTTCCGTTTTGGTTCTCTATTCTTTAATATTACAAGTTTTGGTTCTTAGTTCGGAACCATGGGTTTGCATGTAGCATATGTTAACCAAGTCTGGACATATATAACATTTAGCATTGGTCGCTGATAAATATAATGTTTATCACCGTGATAAATGTAACGTTTACCGCCTTGACAAATGTAACGTTTAATGTCGGTGATAAATGTATGTAACGTTTATCGCCGGTGATAAATGTAACGTTTATCACCGGTAATAAATGCAACTTTTATGACCGTGATAAATATAACGTTTATGACTGATGATAAATTTAAAGTTTATCACCGGTGATAAATGTAAAGTCGATGATCAATGCGATGCTTATCACCCGTGATAAGTTTATCATGAGTGATAAATGTAACGTTTATCACGGGTCATAGATGTAACGTTTATCAGTGGTGATAAAGGTATGTAACGTTTATCACCAGTGATGTGATTAATGTGACGTTTATCACCAGTGATAAATGTGAAGTTTATCACCGGTGATAAATGTGATGTTTATCACCGGTGATAAACACCGGTGATAATGTGCGTTTATCGCTGGTGATAAATGTGACGTTAACACTGATCACAGGTGATAAAACCTCCTAAAGGTCCAAGCAGAATAGAGAGAACAAAAGGGGGCACCTTACAAAACTAAACCAAACCAAACAATATCAAACCAGACAACTAAGCTCCAAACCATTGATTTCTATTTTCTAAAAAATGCTTGTCATCAATTCATCATCATCTCTATTTTATTTTAAATGGTTAAAGAAACGATATATGCAAGTATAAATAAAACAAACTAGACCAAATCTAACACGAGACTTCCTTTTACAAAGAAGATTAATCATCACCATTATACCAAACTGTGACAAGTATTAAATCTTTGTTTTACTGCTTTGAAAAGAAAACAACAGCTATTCAATAACATTTGGATATCTTTTAAAATGGAATCTTTATTTCCATGATATACTTTCATAGCTCAGTAGTATCTTCTTCCGTGCTGACATAATCTTCATTCATAGTAGCGTCATATCTCCCAGCTCCCTTGCCTCCTGGGCTTTAGAAAGTCGTATTGCATTCATCTTTCTCAGATCACAGTAGTATATTGTCTTCTTCCGTGCATAGATCATCTTCATTTATACTTTCACCTAGTGCTCCCACTACCACCAAATGTTAATTAGTTGATTATTAGAGCACATTTAATACACTTTATATTATCTAAAAAACAAAAGTTCATATGCAAACTTGTTTTTATCACTAGCAGGGGGACAAATCTCCACCGTCCATTTTGGTTTAATATATAAGTAAAGATTACCCTAAGATTTAAAAAAAACACGGAGGGACGATTTTTGTCAAAAAGTCCAAAAGTTTCAAAAATCGGGCGGAGAGACTAATGTTGTAAATTTTCCGAACTTATTTTTATCAATGGTGATATTTCACTAGTGAAAAAAACAATGAAATATCACCGGTGATAAAATAAGTTTATCACCGATGATATTTCACTAGTGAAAAAAACAATGAAATATCACCAATGATAAAATAATTTTATCACTCGTGATACTTCATTTATCACTGGTGATATTTCATTATTTTTTTCACTAGTGAAATATACCGTTGATAAAAATCAGTTTGTAAATTTATAATTTTAGTCCCTCCGCCGATTTTTTGCAATTTTTTGACATTTTGGCAAAAAAGGCTCCTCCGTGTTTTTTTCATAGGATCTAATCTTAATAATGAATGGCTAAGATTAGTCCCCTTGTTTGCAAGTAAAAACAAGGATGCAATATTTTAAAAAATGCAATCGTTGATAATCTCAAGTCTCACAACTTCTGACTCTCACTATTATTATATTCATGATATAGTATTATCAAAATATAGTAAACCACGTGAATTTACATATAATGGGTATTAAGGTATGGCCCCGTTTAAACAAGAAACCAATTTTCTTGTAAATAGTATGGATCAAGAAGCGAAGTGTATACAACTGGTCAATATCAATTTTTTGTAAGTAGTATGGATCAAGAACCAAACAATATACAATGAGTCGCAAACTGTCCGGTTATCAGAACCATGTCTATTTCCTCGTGATCCATCCCTTTACCCGTTGAAAAGTATAGTTAAAGGATTTCCAGAAAAATCATTTGCATAACAATTAATAGTGAGTTGAGAAGGATGATTCATACCTCTGGAAGTTCTTTTTTTGACACTAGTTATATTTATTTCCTCGCCGCCAACATGGATAACATTTTGACAACTTTTGCATATGAGTTTCTCCGTTCCCTTTTCAGCAACAGACAGAGTTGTTCAATCTCTCTAGAATCTTCCGCTTGGAATCTGAAAACCGAAAATTTACAGCTACACTAACTTTCAAACATATATACAGTTTACAACATAGTTACCGAAACATAACAGATTATATCATGCAGAAACTTCATAATAGGAAGAGACGCACATATGTAATTTGGTCAAAGTTGAAAAAGTGACATATATGGCATAGTTCACGCAACGATTCTTTTGTGTTTTTATCAAAAAAAGTCAAGACTGTTAATCATTTGACCAATGTGGGATACTTTTTCGAGCAGCTTGAGGCTCATCTCCACCTAAAAAAAACCTATATCATACTTTCAAACTTGCCTAAAAATAATATAAAACTAACTATAGAATATTACAGTATCTTTTTTATTTTCTTATCTCGAGCCGGTCTTAAGGATCCAAACTTGCAACTGCTGCAATTAAAGCATTTATATGGAGCAAATGTGCTTATAAATCTAGTACAGTTTGGATCGTATGCACATAAAGTACAAGATTCTACACTTAAAAAACAAAATTATCAAGACAGGCCACCTAGTGCCTGGACTTTTGGCATAAACCTCGCAAAAAGGATGGAGCTTGTTGCTACTTATTAGTAAATTGATATATAACACAACTTTGGACCGGATGATGAGCATCTAAAACTGATGATAAACTGACCTAATTGGGAGGCTCTTTATAAAGCGTGGTCGATTTTCTTCTCAATCCAATCACGAGTAGGGCATATCAAGCCCCTTCATACTCCTATAAAAAAATTAACCATCCAACATCCAATATCTTCTTTATATGTTAATGTCAGAGCATCAACATCCAACATCATCTTTATATCACAATATCTTTTAGGTCCAATCACATACATATATCATCTTTAAAACATGTTATAGCAAACTTGATTCACTTCTTGAACTCAGAAGCTGTATCGCCACTTTTCGAACTTCTTTCTCTTGCTTGGATTAGCCCATGACTCATTACATATTATGAACCCTGCCAAATGCTCGTGAACTATCCACCACTTTGTTCACGCTCTCTAGAACTAACAACGGGTAAACCGTTATGCACCACGTGCATATTACCACTGATCACCAACCATGAACAAGCCGAGTTATGAGTGTGGTGAAGATCGGTTATCGAGACCCAAATATCGTTTTCGGGATAGTAAATTTCCGCTTTCGAGATCAATTTCTAGCATTTTGTAAACCCGCCAGCCACCACGATCTTCCCGTCTATAACACTAACACGTGAACATAACACCATTGCACTTGGGAAAATCATCGAAGATTATATGGGGGGCACCATCGGATAATTGGTCATAAGCCCATTACCCCGCTGGTTGCAAAGATTATGTCTTGATCGCTAGTCAACGGGTCAACGGGTCAACAAGATCACTCCTGCCAGATGTCCCTGAATTAGGGGATTGGTTGATGGAGTCTCGCTTGGATGCTGGGGAGATCCATAGATCTGGATACAACTAAGTGGGCTAGATTAAAGACTCGTGACGAGAGTATAAGGAGTGTAAGACACATATCTTCAAGGGTCCTTAATCTAGCATACTAGTTGTATGCCATTTATCACTGGTGATAAGCCAGTTATCACTGGTGATAACTCACCAGACCAGAATCACTCTATAAACAACTAACATTAACAAAATTCACAAAACTCTTCCTAAATAGCTTCTAAAACATATATATGTTTCTGAAATAATCCAAAAATTTAAATAATGGGAGAATAATCAATTATTAGAAACTAAGATTAACAATACATATCTAATCTTCACAATCATCAAATACACAAATCGAACAAAGAATAAGCATATAATCATCAAATTATCATATTAATCAACAAATAAGCAAATTAAATCAATGAAAAACAAATAAGCTTCTTAAAAATCACCGGAAACCCAAAATGATCGATTTATAAGCACAAAATCACTAGTAAATTATATAACATCTAAATAAAGGATTCTAACAATCGTACCATCTTTCGTAGTTTTTGTATGCTCGTTTTTCACCATTTTTTGCGGTATGAGATCGGTCGTGCTTCATTCTGTGTTTGTTTGTTATGTGTTTTTGAAGGTTTTGATTTGTTTTAATAAGAGAAATGAGAGATTCGATAGAACGTCTGATCTGAAACTAAAAATGGTTGGATGTTAAACTTTATTAAAGTTTTCAGTTTCAGTCCCTGATACGAGTTCTAAAATTTGACAACTTTAGTCCTTCCATGTTTTTAATCATTTGATCTGGTCCCTCTCAATGAATGGCCCAGATTGAGCCTTTTGATTCCACCAAAAAAGAGGGTTGTTAAATAACCGGACTCTTTTCTAATCTTCTTCGCAAGTTAAAATGACTTCGAGAAGAATAGCTTTTCCTTTTCCGCTATGCTTGTTTTCTTTTTGTTTTAAACTTCTTTATTTTATCTCTTTCTTTCCATTTTAGATTAAGAAAACATAATTTTAGAAACACAGTGTTAGAGTGTCTTTAACTCTTTCTATTAGGTAACATTTTTTTTTTCTTTCACCATGAATCACGTTTTCTAATAAAAGAAAATTTACCCTTTGTTATGGGATTCCCCTAAGGTGGCCAGTCTCGATCAAGAAATCTCTTTCTGTCTCAGCTATTTTACTTATTTAAATGGAAAATACAACAAATAAGTTTGAACTGTCTGTCCAAGCTTGCACTCTACCCTACCACCGTCACAAAATCTTGACATAAGTTTCTCTTTCATCGATGGAAAGTGGAATATATATGTGTTTCCTTTTTGGTTGTTTTTGGGGATTACAAAGTTAGTCCTCCAACATTGGGCTAAAGACAATCCTTGCGCTTCGATAAACATACCAAATTAATGACAACAAAAATGTTCAATGTACGTGCGAAGTGACATATCGACAAATCAGGGGTGAAGCTAAAAAGTTATGGTTGATGTGATAAAAACTTTGATAATTTTTGAAACAAAAATTGGTTCCCCTAAAGGAGCGTTTATAAATATAACAAAGTATTTTAATATTTTATAATACAAATTTTTTTTCATTTTTCCAAAAACTTTTTCATATATAATTTGAAAAATATAAAACTTGTTTACTTGCAATTCTTTTATAATATTTTTCAAAAAAACAGAAATTTTTATTCTTTACTTTTATACAGAAAAATAAAATAAAATCATTTTACACTTTTTTATTTTCCTTCTTTCATCTAAACATTTTTTTATTTAAAGAAAAAAAAATACAAACTCTTTCTAAACAAAATTTTCACATATTTCAACCTTCTAAAAGAACAAATTATTTTTTTCTCTAATAATTTAAAATAAAAAAAAGTAAAAAAATTCAATAACTAAACAACACCTAAGCTTCCATATATGCAAAATAACATCTCTAGTATAACTTTATTTGCACAATAATACTACTATTAAATAATGATATGAAATTGACTTACGACCTCCACTACAAAAATAAATAACATTTACTTACTAATAATTTTGCTTACTAATAAAATTTATAATTATTTAATTCATTATAACTTTTCCTTACTAAAACACAATGAATATAAAAGTAAGCAAAAGAACCCCACAACTTTTATTTACTCTATTTCTTACTAAAAAAAGAGTTATTAATAATTTTATATTTTTCTTACTTTTTTAGTAAGAATATACTTTAGTGGTCTCTTTTAATACTTACTTTTTTTCTTAAGAGTAGGAGTTGATAAAAATATTTTTTTATGACTCTTTTTAGTAGAAATGATAGAAAATATTCTTTGAACAAATTGGTACCAAAAGTGATATCTTCATTTATCAGAATTGCAATACATATACAACAAGATGCATGATACAAAAGGAAAGGAACAATAATTAAGGACTCTAAACATAGAAATAATATATACAATTGAGAGTGAATCAAGGAGAAAATCAAGGTTTTCAATACTCCCCCTCAAGTTGGCGCATGTAAGTTTCGAATGCCCAACTTGACAAGTAAACTCCGTAAAGAATGAGATCCAAGTGGTTTGGTGAGTAAGTCAACGACCTGCTGTTTTGTGTTAATGTGTACAGGTTCAATTTCCTTACGTTCAACATGTTCGCGAACAAAATAATAGTCCATTTCAACATGTTTCGTCAGCTCATGAAAAACTGGGTTTTTAGCTATCTGATTGGCTGCTTGATTATCACATAACAACGGTGTGGGGCCAACCATGGTAGCATCTAATCCTTCTAGTAACCAACAAACCCATATAATTTCACTAACTGATGTAGCCATCGCCCGATATTCTGCCTCTACAGAAGAACGTGATACTACTAATTGTTTCTTGGATTTCCAAGAGATTGGGGCTCCGCCTAACAGGAGTATGTAAACTGTCCTCGATCGTTTACTAAGAGGGCATTCGAGCCAATCAGAATTGCAATAGGCAACAAGGTTGATGTCTCCTATTTTAGGTAGAAGAATGCCTTGGCCTGCTGTGGTCTTTAGATACCGTAA